>CM072803.1:58373626-59623626 GCA_037013495.1 Hippophae tibetana | reverse complement strand
TCTTTTGATTTATGAAAAATGAATCAAGTCAGAAAATCATCCACTGAATATTCTAGATTGCTTTGTTTATCTTTCGTTCAGTGTAGAAGGTTGTCTCCAATCGAGCGAGCCAAGGACATGTAAAGGATCCATTTCTGATTCTATCTTCAGTATTCTGATAAAGAAGGATAATTGGTCCTTTGAATTAGTCCTGTTAACATGGACCTTAAGATGCAAACTTAACTGGTGCATGGGCATACAGTAGTAAAATATGGAAACAATCAGCTGGGTGAAAATGTTGAAAGTTATTAAGTAATATGAGATGCAATTCAAACTGGAGTGCATTGAAAAGCAAGCATTGACTGTTCTTGCGACTCTTGAAAATAATAGTACTACATGTTTCTTTAACACATGTTCTTATGCATACAAGCAGTTGGTTCATTGTTAATTTACATGTCTTATATATATATATCTAAGATCCTTAATCTGTTTGTATTATTTTGCTCAGATTTCCTCATATTATTCTTCACTGAAGCTCTGTTCTATTGTGGTGTTGCGGTGTTTCTTCTTCTCATTGACCGTTTAAGGAGGCCTACTAAACAAGAATGTTCTATTAGTAATAGTAATAATAATAACATATCTCCCCAATTGGGACAACGAATTACATCTGTTGCAGCTCTGGTATTGAGTCTTATAATTCCTATGATGACGATGGGATATGTCTGGCCCTGGATTGGTCCTGCAGCTTCTGCTACTCTTGCTCCTTACCTGGTTGGTATTGTTGTCCAGTTTGCATTTGAGCAGTATGCAAGATATAAAAAGTCACCTTCATGGCCTGTTATCCCAGTTATATTCCAAGTAAGGCCAGTTAATTTTTTCTTGCTTTCTTTAATAATAAATTACCTCAGTTTTAGCTTATTTCGAAAAGGAGGATGAGTTAAGTGAAGTTTTTAAGATAAAGTTTGGTATGTATAATTTTTGTATATCTTTGTGGGAAGAGGAAGTTAAATGGGTGTATCATACTCATGTGGAAATTCCCCCCAAACTTTTATTGCGTTACAAGTGTGTGAAATTTCAACAGGGGTATGTGGCAGTTGTATGATTGGAAAATTTAATAGTAATATGAGTAGTGCTGAAATATATAGTGAAATAAGGCTAACTCAAACTAGGCTGTAAGTATTGAGATCTCATTATTTTGTGAGTTTCGTTTAATTATTTCAACTGGCTTATTTGTGGAATACTGTAAGAAAGATTATTCTAGTGAGTAGAGGAATCTAATTTGCTTGCTTGTATATTTGGCTGCATGTAAGTAGTCTTTCTTCTAATGTTTTGGCAGGTTTATAGATTGCACCAACTCAATAGAGCAGCACAACTGGTGACAGCATTGTCATTTACTATCAGAGGAGCTGAGATGACCTCACATAACATGGCAATAAACAGTTCTTTGGGTATACTATTGAATGTCCTTCAGTCTCTCGGGGTTATCTGCATTTGGTCCCTCTCAAGTTTCCTTATGAGGTTTTTCCCAACCAGCAGTACTTCTCAATGAAGTGTCTATATACCAGTAAGTAAAAGCGTTTGCTTTTTTTGGGAAAATCATGCTGTTGATCTTTTAGTTAATGTAGTGAAAAAAAACTTTTTAGTTCTATGAAAAATGTTAGAGACACATAAATTTACACCTATTTTTGCACTCATATTATTTAGATTTTGTCACGTGTCAATATTATCTTAAAAATTGAATCATTTCTCTAATTTTCAAACAATTATAATAAATGGCAGAATATAAAAGTTATGGTGCAAAAATATATGCAAAATTAAGTGATATTAGGATTTCTCTTAGTTCTATTTCAGGTGACTATTTCAACAAAACTGAGTACTGAAGCATTTGGGTTTTCCACGAGAAGTTAGCAAGGGTATAAGAGGCTATTATATATTAGCATGCAACTTGCTAGTTATCGGAGATGGCAAAGTTGAACATTTTCAAACTTCTATGTTTCTGCTGTCTTAGAAGCCATCATTAATTGATAATCTTGTCTAAATTGAGCTTCAACCCTTCTCTTGAAGGGTTGGAACTATGTTACATAGACTTTTTTAGATAGTTGTAATTTTTTTAATACGTATTTAGGTCTCGGACACACCAAATTTTATGTAAATTTACACCAAATTGAAGTGTATAAGCAACCACATCCATATTTACGTCATGTCACGCAGATACAATGAGTGACATAGGCTAGTGAAGGTGGACTTCTTTTCTCCATGGAAATTCAACCCTTGTTACTTGGATTTATTTTTTGGTAATTGCAAGGAGAGAAAAAAACAATTGTACTGTTAGTGTGTAGTCTTATTTTCTTCAAAAATTAAGGCATTTGTGAGGGTTTGTTACCTTAATAATACTACGATTTTATTTTTAGTACCATTTTTCATCTATGTTTTTTAGATAATATCTTAATAGTATCTCAATTTAAAATGAGGAACATGTTTGAGAGAATCTCACAGGAAGGGTTACAACATATGGGGTCCAAAAGGACCCTTCTAAGGCTCGAGTCTTTCTTATTTATACAATAAATCTAATCCATGTGACTAAACCTAACTAGTCTAGGTACATATGAACTAGGAGTGGACAATCTGAGGAGCAAAGCATTGAAATGTTATGTAAGCATAGCAGTCTAGGCAATGGGTTGTCTCACGGGCTCATTGACACGGGTGTTGGGTTGGTCTTCTAAGTTCATTGGTCTGGTTTGGGGCTTGTCAGTGGGCTCATTGATATGGGCGTTGTGTTGGTCGTGTGGGTTCATTGGTTTGGTTTTTGGGGGCTCATTAGTCTGGCCCTTCAATTTTTCATTTAATTGATAATTTTTTACGTATAGAGCAATACACGTATGATATTCAACACTCCTGAATATCCTTTACTTAATTTATTATGCAAAGTTTGTTTTTTAATATCGTATATATAATATTATGCATGTGAAATTTTTTCATAAATGATAAATTATATCAGATTAATACCTTTCTTTAAATAATAAATTAAATCAAATTAATACTTTTTTTAAATGGTGATATTGCTTCAAAAATATTGGTAAATATATGGATAAATATGGTACCAAAAGTAGAATTGAGATATTACTAAGTAGCAGCCCTATTTGTGAATTTCTTTAGTATGATACATGGGAAGTTTTAAAATCTCCAGCTCACTCCAGAAGCTGTTTTTTCTTTTGCTTTTTGAGATGGGCCCTTTTTTGGAATTTTATAGCAACGTGTTGCATTCAATTGGTTGCTCAGAGTCAAACTGGAGGAACATTTTCATTTCAATCTTCATCATCCAGAACAATTTTTTTCTTTTGCCCAGAAGATAATTTTTTTTCCCATTCAATCGCCCAGTGATTGACGTTGAGTGTTTTACGGCTCTACATTCTAGCACCTGGTCAAATTCATGTACATGTCTTTTGCTATACAAAGCTTCCTAAAGTATCTGGTTGTGCACTTCATTTCACCAAATAGAAGAAAAGGAAAGCTTTAATTTTCCCGTATTTTACATGTTTTACTTGGTTGAAAATTTGTAATTAACGCCATACCAAAGTCAAAGCGTCTAATACAATAAAAATGGGAGATGATTTAGATTAGAGTCAACCCAACTGAGGCTAAAGCCACTGTTCTCTTTAGTGCTTGCTACTTGGGCTGTACAATATCCTAGGGATATCTCTTTTTAACATCTGAGCAAAACCACTTTTTAAAAACTATAAATAAAAGTTTCATTAACCCTATTAATTTCAAATGAAAACAAACTAGAAAAGCACGACTTATGCCCTAGTCTGTTTAGCCTCTTTATTTCAATTTTACGAGTCTGCTGGAATTCCATGAAAGAAAAGGCAACTTGAACAATTGCTTCAAAAACAGTGCAAATGTATAACCTTTTGCATTAGCTGTCAGACACTGATAAGTACTTGTGGGTTACTGGTTTTTGGTATGCTTGGATATTAACATACATTGACTATGTCAGCAAATAACTAAAACAAAAATTGTAATAGAAATATGAGGAAAGCAATAACATGGTATTTAGAGAGTTCAAACTTAAGGAATACTTTATAAACAGTACAAATATTGAAGCACTTCTACTGTTGTATTACAATTTATTTATAACAAAACGCAGTCTATGAACAGTGATAATGGCTTGTACTGAAAAATGCTATATTGGCTAATTTATTTATTAATCAAAGCTGCGCAGAATTATTTGTAATAGCACCTGCATCAGTAAGAAGGGGCACAAGCTCACCTGCCTGATGCTTAGCTAAGCAGGCTGCAAATTCAAGAAAGATAAGGAAAAATGAGAAAAAAAAAGCAGAATAAGAAAAATAAATAAATACTACAAGCATCACTAGTTTTAAATATAGTTGCACAGTTTGCTGCAAAAGAATGCCTTTTCATTTCTGCTATTATTGAGTATTTGAGACCAATATTCAAAAATGATAATTCTTGAAATTAAAACTATATGACGACATAGCTTGAGAGTTATGTCTATTTCACAATAGATCATTTTTATTGGGTGTAACAGGGTTAATACAATTACATGGTGTGTAGATGAGTTAAATATAAATAGCATAACTTGAGCACAATTTATTATAAAATAGTTGTAAATCAAGCCTATATTGGATAATTTTGAAATGTTTGATGCTATTTTGTTAGATCCAAAGGGTTTTACTTGCACATAGCAGAGAGCTCATGAGAAAGGGCAAAAAGATTAATGAACTTACTGTCACAACCACCAATGTGTTTTCCCCCAACGAACACATTTGGTACAGTCCTCTGCCTTGTCCACTCTGTCACAGCTGCGTGAATGTCATTGCCATCTCCTTCTAATAAATATAACTTCCTCATTAATCTTGTGCAGCTATTGTTAAAGGAAGATATATGCTTTCAAAATATGCAATTAAAACAGCCTATCTACACTTTGGTTATACCATTGTGTTTTAATAATTCAGGTAAGACTCTGTGAGAACTAAACACATATTTTGTGAAGAAATTTAGCAAATAATCAGCAACTCATGTTGTTCGAGCTTTGATAGCTAAATATGTGGCTAGTGATTGTCAATTGGATTGTGATTCAGTCGAGTGTTGTTTTCGTTTACTTACTAGATCTGAGAAGTGTTTTCCTCTACTTCTGATTGATCTTGTGAGCTCGGTGTATGGTAAAACAATGAATCCGGAGGCTGTTCTAAAAAGAATTCAAAAGAATTGTACTAGCTCTGGTGCTTTTGAGGTGAGAGCTTTGAATAAAAGTATAGTAGTGTTCTACTTTTGATGATGAAACAGAACTGCAGCAAGCTTTGGCTTGAGCTCCGTGGGCTTTGATGGTCATCCAACACGTAAAACCACATATGCCTCCTCCTGAGTTGTTGCTTGATACATCTTTGTGGTTACAAATTCATGATAATGATATTTGCTAGGATTGTTGAGAAGGTTGGAGTTGTTTTAGAGTTTGATAGGTTCTCGCTTGAGGATTGTATTTCAATTGAGCAAAGGCTCTGCTCCCTGGTTTGGGTTCCTTTGGCAGGAAGGAAGAGGTGGGGCTAGAGCTTAAGTATGACTAATTGCCTAGTTTCTGCTATAAGCGTGGAAGGATTAGTCATGAATCTATATGCCGAGTAATATCAATGCTGGATATGGCAGAAGGCATGCAAGGTTTCTTGAGGGGGCTACGTCCTGAAATGCAGATGAGTGTTCCAAATTTTGTCAAATTCCCCTCTGGAAAGGATGAGAATGGTGCTAGTAATTCTAAGCCATGTTAGATGGATTTTTAAGATAACAAAGAGTCCGTAAATTTTGGATATGTGGCCGGGTGTTGGACACACCAATTTTTCTAAATTTTCTCTTACATGTAGACTAAATTGGAATGTCTGGGTCTCCATGTTTTGGACCTAAGGAGTCCAAGTAAATATAGATTCTAAGACAGGCACTGCTTTTGCACCAGTCCCTTTGAATGGTCCTTGGGTCAGGAATGGAACATGGCAAGGGACCCTCTGATCTTGTCTCTAAGATTGCTTTTGTCAAATTTTGTCCAAGTTAACGAAAATTAAATGAGGATTTTACTAACTGACAAAGGAAATTATAGAAGATAGAATGACATAACAAAAATTAAAGACTTTACCTTCTTCATCCAGTTCAATTACTTTGAAAGTGGCTCCAACCTGTGTTAACAATTGCTTGATTCTCCGGCAGTAACCACAGTATGATTTACTGTCAATAATCCAAAAAAAAAAAAGAAGAAGCAAGAATCAGACCAAGTATTCGTTGCTTGGTAAAACCAAAATATGAAAACTATTCAACCAAATTTTGCTCGGCAAATGATTAGCAGAGAAAATCCAATTTCCCAAATGAATGGATGCAAAATTCAATTGATGAAATTAAAAAAATTGGGGTTTTTCTTTTTCTTCACTAAGAAGCTTAAAAGAAAGAAAGGAAGTGAAAATAGACCTGAAGACAACAACGGGGTTAGAGTCTACGATCTGCTGGGCCTTGGTGAGAGCCATTTCCAACTCTTCCTTGCTTGGTGTTCTGACAGTGCTGAACAACGATCCCATTAATTTATATAATAAATTCAACCTTTCTGTGCTGAACTATTTGAGGAAGAACGATATGGTTACAGGTGTTGCGATATGGGAATCATGGATGAACAGTTTGTCTAGGTGTTGCGATATGAAAACCGCATGGTGGCAGCAGACCGGCAGCAATTTGGGATTTATTTTAGAGAGAATAAAATGCTAATATTAACCATTTTTATCACATAACACACTTTTTTTTTTACATACAATCATTATTTTTTCCCAATAATATGTTTTCTTTCAAATTTATTTTAAAAATCATAATGACAAAGTTTCATCATACAATAATTTATACATGCTTCATATATATTGTGAATATTGTATAATCTAATATTAAAATTGTATTAAAAATTATACAAAATTATTACGTTCATAAAATATGTGCCTTAATAAATATAAAAACCCAAACCTTCACTTGCATTAATTTTGAATTGTTTTGATTGTCTTAGATCGAGTGATTTTGTTATCTTTTATGCACTCATATGCTCAATATGATAGACTTTTCCCATTCATAACCTACGTCCCTTGTATTTTTGAAAAATTCAACTAATTGTAGACAAAAATTTGAAATAAGTAATAAAAAATTATTTATTTTATATATTTCAATTTTATTTTTCTAATCTATAACCAATTTCAATTTAATATCTTTATTTTAGTAAAGAAAATAAAAACAATCATTTTTATTTTATTAACTAATATAATTGATTATTTTATAATTAAAAATAAGATAAATTAAAATTTTATCGTTGATATCCTTTAACTTTAAAGATATTATAAAAATTTCATTAAATAACCGTTATATAGGTCATCTTTGATATTTTTTAAAAATGAAGAGTATTTGTGAAAAAAATATAAATTTTAAAGATATTAGTAATATTTTTTCTATTCTATCATGCTTAAGACTTAATTATTGTTTTCATTTACTTTGTTTAATTAATTTGACTTCTGTTCACTTTTTGTTGGAAAAGATGAAGTTTATAAAAAAAAATTTAAGTAAAACCTTGTCACACATTGCTTTTTTACATTATTTAAAAGAGGTATAAATAGTGAATAATTGGCTATTGGGATTGGGCTTCAAGAGGTACCCACTTTTGTGGAAGATGAGAGGATCGAAGATCAACTTATTGCTATGATATCTAAAGTCAATTTTGTTGATGGATTCGAGGGGTGGTGGGTGGACACTGGTGCTTCTCACCATGTTTGCTATGATCGAGACATGTTCAAGTCCTATTCTAATTCTAAGGATAAGAAAGTACTGCTGGGCGACTCCCACTCCACTAAAGTTACCGGTACTGATGAGGTGGTATTGAATTTTACCTCTAGAAAGATTGTCATCTTGAAGGATGTCTTGCATACTCCAAAGATGAGAAAGAACTTAGTTTTAGACTATCTTCTTAACAAAGTTGAGTTTACTCAAACTATAGGGGTTGATTTATATATTATAACTAAAAATAATATATTTTTTGGGAAAGGGTACGCCACTGATGACATGTTTAAATTAAATGTTGAAATCAATAAAACCTCTTCTTCTGCTTGTATGTTAAGTTCTTTTAATATATGACATGCTAGACTTTGTCATGTTAATAAACGTATAATCAAGAACATGAGTACTTTAGAGCTAATTCTTAAACTATCTTTGAATGATTTTGAAAAATGTGATTTTTGTAGTCAACCTAAAATAACCAAAACTTCACATAAATCAATAGTTAGAGAATTTGAACCTTTAGAATTAATTTATTCTGATATATGTGAACTTGATGGAAATTTAACAAGAAATGAAAAACGCTATTTTATAACTTTTATAGATGACTGTTCAGATTACACTTATGTATATCTAATGAAAAATAAAAGTGAAGTATTTGACATGTTTAAAATATTTATGACTAAGATTGAAAATCAACTTAACAGAAAAATAAAAAGGTTTCAAAGTGATAGAGGCACTGAATATGATTCCAATATCTTAAATGATTTTTATAAAACTCATTGAATCATTCATGAAAAAAATGCACCTTATTCTCCTGAAATGAATGGCAAAGCTGAAAGAAAAAATAGAACGTTTACTGAATCAGTTGTTACAATTTTATTAAACTTTGGTGCTGCTTCCCAATGGTGGGAAGAAATTTTATTAACTGTTTGTTATGTGCTAAATAGAGTGCCTAAATCTACAAATAAAATTTCACCATATGAAATTTTGAAAAATAAGAAACCTAATTTAACTTATTTTAAAACTTAGGGTTGTTTAGCCTATGTTAGGATCCCTGATCCTAAAAGAAATAAACTTGCTAGTAGAGCATATGAGTGTGTATTCATACGATACACTGTGAATAGTAAAGCTTATAAATTCTATGACTTAAATGATCTTGTAGTTATAGAATCAAATGATGTTGAACATAGGTTTCCCTTTAAATTTAAAAATAGTGAGGGCTCGTCTTCTAGTAGTTTACCTATAATTAGAACTAGTGAACAAAATGAAGAATTAAACACTGAAATTAGAAGAAGTAAACGAGCTCAAACCCTTAAGGATTTTGGGTCTGATTTTTATGTGTATACCTTAGAGGAAGATCCCCAAACTCTTAAAGAAGCATTATCTTATTTAGATGCCAACTTATGGGAAGAAGCCATAAATGATGAAATGGACTCACTTAAGTATAATAAGACTTGGCATTTAGTTGACTTACCTCCTGGTTGCAAAACCATTGGATAATGGATACTAAAAAAGAAATTAAAACCCAATGGTACTATTGAAAAGTACAAAGGGTATAGGCAAAGGGAAAATGTAGATTTCTTTGATACCTTTTCACCAGTCACACGAATAATTTCCATACATGTACTTTTTTCTCTTGCTGCTATCCATGATTTAGTAGTACATCAAATGGATGTTAAAACTGCTTTCTTAAATGGTGATTTAGAAGAAGAAATTTATATGGATCAACCTGAAGGTTTTCTTATCCCAGGTCAAGAAAATAAAGTTTGTAAACTAGATAATCTAGTTATCTCACATGGATTCAAAATAAATGAATGTGACAAATGCATTTATTATAAATTAGAAGATAACATTTGCACTATTATATGTTTATATGTGGATGACATGCTTATTTTTGGGTCAAATATTCATGTTGTAAACAATGTGAAAACTTTGTTAAGTGCTAATTTTGATATGAATGATCTCGAAGAAGCGATTGTAATCCTTGGTATAAAGATAACTAGGTCTGAAAAAGGAATTTCTCTAGATCAGTCTCACTACATTGAGAAGATCTTAAAGAAATATAATTACTTTAACTGTAGACCTACATGTACTTCTTGTGATCCTAGTGTAAAGTTGTTCAAGAACATCGGGGACGGTGTTAGACAAACTGAGTATGCGAGCATCATTGGTAGTTTACGTTATGCTACTGATTGCACTAGACCTGACATAGCTTATGTTGTGGGACTACTATGTAGGTTTACCAGTAGAGCTAGTATAAAGCATTGGAATGCTATTGAAAGGGTTATGAGATACCTTAAGAGAACTATATACCTTGGATTACAGCAATGCAGATTGGAACACTTTATCAGAAGACTCAAAAGCAACTAGTGGCTATATATTTAACATAGCTGGTGGAGCTGTTTCCTGGAAGTCTAAAAAACAAACAATATAGGCTTAATCTACAATGGAGTCTGAAATGATAGCACTAGCCACTGCTAGTGAAGAAACAGGCTGGCTAAGAAGTCTGTTAGCTGAGATCCCTTTGTGGGAAAGACCGATACTAGTTGTCTTGATCCACATCGATAGTACCACGACTATTGCAAAGATTCAGAACCGTTACTACAACGGCAAGAGACGACAGATGCATCGTAAGCATAGTAATGTTAGAGAATATCTCTCTACGGGAGCTATAAGAGTGGATCATGTATATTCTAATGAAAATCTAGCAGATCCTTTGACGAAAGGATTATCGAGAGAGAAGGTTTTCAAAACCTCAAAAGGAATGAGATTAATGCCCTTAGAATGAAGAGTCACTTGTGATAGTAACCCAACTTATAGACTGGAGATCCCAAGAAATAAGTTCAAAGGGTAATAACAAGTCATGAAGTGATATGAGATGTATCATGCTATTTTCAAATCTCATTCTATGTTGTTAGAAGCATGAAGTCCTGAAGCGATGGAAAAGAATGAGTTAATTGTTAAACTCTTAATGAGTTCTATACTCTATTTGGAGTGGAGTACATAGCTACATGAGTGCTCTTGATAGAATCACCTATGTGAATGTGGAAGTGTGGCCGCTTCCTATGGAAATTTTTTGGGCAAAATTTACTAGAGCGTTCATTATACTGGGATACATATGCATGACCATAAAGCACAGGTTTTTTGAACTACACTTTGGAAAGGTTGTGTGTGTGATGATTCTTAGAGATAGAATTCAAAACTACCAGTTACTCTAGTATATTCTAAATCATCAACACTATCCAAAGGTTCAAGTCGATAGACACCTTTTTCGCTTATGCATAATCTTATAATTTTAATTGATCGGTTGCTCGATGGAAATTATTTTTATATAAAATTCAAGTGGGGGATTGTTGGAAAAGATGAAGTTTATAAAAAAAAATTAAGTAAAGTCTTGTCTCACATTGCTTTTTTACATTATTTAAAAGATGTATAAATAGTGAATAGTTGGCTATTGCGATTGAGCCCCAAGGGGTACCCACTTTTGTGGAAGGGGAGAGGACCTAGACAAATGTGATACCACACACGTGCGCGCGCTGTCGTTGCCGCCATCTAACCGACCGACCAGCCGTGCCGAGCCGAGTTTGAGTGTGTGTGCGTGTGTGTGAGGTGGCATTTTATTTTTTTTGGAAAAATATTTTTTAAAAAAGAAAAACTTTTCCACTCAGAAAATGGTTGTTATATATATTTTTTTTTCTCAGAAAGAAACCGTTATTTTCTTTTATCAGAATATGACCGTTAAAAGGCCATTACTCTTCTTTATTCACAAAAATGTTTGTTACTTGTCTTTACTCACAAAAATGTTTGTTACTTGTCTTTACTCAGAAAAAGGTCGTTTACTTGTCTTTACTCAGAAAAAGGTCGTTACTCTTCATTACTCAGAATGATTGTTATGCTCTCCATCCCCAGACATTACCGTTATTATCATAATGATCACACGGTTTCTGAAACCTATAAATAGAGGACCTTAGCTCTCAGTTTCTACACAACAATCTGCAAACTCATCTCACTAAAAAAAAACATTCTCTCTACAATTCTAAGTTATTTTTCAGTTTTCCGAGCAACAAATTTTTCAGGTGTAGCATTCTGGTCTTCATTAGTGCAGTGAAGTTCCTAGATAGAGAAAAAAAAATTGGGTTGTTTTATCCTGTGGACGACGGGGTTGTGTTTGCTTGCACAAATTTGGGCAGAGCTGCGAAACGTCTTAAAGAGAGCGACCTAGTCCGCGACTCAACCCAAGCAATTTATTTCAGGTTATCGATAATATTGTTCCAACACTGTTTTAACAAACTTGTATCGACACTTTTTCCATGGAGGGATGTTCCAAAAAGCATATTTTTTCTAATGTCTTTTATATGATACTTTATGTGTTTTGATCATGTTTGAGTGTTCTAAGAGTTATTTGTTAATTTTTACGTAAAGCTTGAATTATTTCTTCCACTTCTATTACGATTTACATGGAAGATATTTATTAGTTAGGTGAAGTAAAATTAAAAATTAAAAATAATAATACACATCTAAATAATTTAAGAACAAAAACACAAATTAAATACAAACTTAAAATTAAAAAAATAGATATAATCAAATAACATGGAACTTTTGCCGTATGCCTCAATCTTTCTTCTTCTTTTTTTATAATTATTTTACATAATCATATAAAAAGCATATTCACATCTATTTAAGGGGTTAAGGGTTTTATCTATTTTTTACATCAATTTCTCGCTCATCAAAATATAATTTTGAACATATCAATTCATTAACATAAAATCATACTTAAAATTAAGTCTCACTATTGGCTTATTTATGCCAATTTTTTAACAATATCGGATAGTATCAAAACTCTACCAAGTGGTTATTAATCCACATACTTATCCATACTTGAAAAATGAGAGACTAAATTATGTCATTGCATTACACTCCTCTTTGAGAACTAACGTCATCTCATATGGGCTAGAATAGAAACCCTCCCCACACTTTTAGGTGACTTTACAAATATGTTGGTATCAACACGAGGGTTATCTTGAAGGGTACTTGCTATGATACTACTTGTAACAATTATTTTGGGTAGAACTCATCCTACAAAAATGATGTAGAAGGAAAGAGTACCCAAATGGTTAATTAACCTACACACTCATTCATACTTGAATAATATAGAACTCAATCATGTCCTTACACATAAATTAAGATATGATGTCAAAGGTTAGTTAAAAAAAGGTAAAAAAACATTCTATAATTGCATTTGCATGCTTCATGTAGTGAATGTTGGAATATTTTCAAAAAAAAATGCTTATAATATTTGGATGAAAAGTTGCAATAGTTTAGTATGTCTTTTAATAAAAGACATGTTAAAGTATCGTAACTTTTGAAAGTTGAATGTTTGGCTTATGTTGAACGATTGAAACTTTTGTAAAGGAACATGACTTTTGGATGGGTTATAATTGTTTATTAACAATTACATTGGTTCCAAAGAGACATAACTTTTGATGGCATAACATTATATAAATATGACATTTATAGAGAACAATAATGTGAAGTTGAAGAAAGAACAATGAATATTCTCTAACACTTTCCACCACCATTTATATATAAATAAAGTTGGTGTTCTAAATATTGTAAATTTAAAAAATTAATTATCTTGAGTACTTTTCAAAGTCAAAAGGTATTCTTGTATTGTTTTCGTGAATGCACATCACAGACAACAAGAGGTTTTATTATATTCTAGAGGTATATTTGTTGAACTCTAGTGCATCACCGAATTGGTGGGGACAAATAATGTCTTTAAGGATAGAGACTTAAAGTCGTACCTTGAAGTGAACTTCAAATTTTATATTATTTAATATAATTTTGTAATATCGAAATTGAAGATTATGGTGACTTGACTTGGGAGATTATAGAGATCAACAATTAACAAAAAGTTCAAGAATTTTCCCCAACAATCTTAAGATGCCATTTTTACGTGAACTTGTTGTTGGCTTCACGAATAGTAAGGAATTTCTAATTTTATAATATTTTATTTAAAGCCTCCATGAATAAATGTTCATGTATACACTTATATTATTAGTTCCTTATATGTGTATAGTTTTGAATATAAGATATAAATATATGTTATTTGATAAGAAACTTGATATTGATCATGAAAATATAAGTATTATGTATTTATTTAGATAATTCATTTGAATCTATGCATAAGATCTAAGTCACATGAAAATTGATCAAAATTATAAAGTAATTATTCTATATTATAATTGGTGCATGTAGCATACATTTAACAGCATGTAATAAATTGTCATGAATATTGGTGAAGTCATAATCTTTGGTAAAATATAATAAAAATTAATATGTTAAAAGTCTTGATCCTAGGTGAAAATTCAAGACTATTAGTGAAGGGTTATGATCCTTAGTGAAAGGTCCTAACTCTTGGTGAAAATTGTGACCCTTAATAAATGGTAGTGAGTTTGGGTAAAAGAATTTATTTGAAAATAATTTTATATTTTTTATGGATTGCTAAAGAAAGTAACCAAATTAATATGGTTGGTGAGATATCTTGTGGGATCCTAATAAAAGCAAGATTGCATATGCAGATGCTCTACAAAAGGAATTAATATGTTTATCCTAGCTTCATCTAACATAGAAGCTAGATGATTGGGAATCATTATTGTAAGTCCAAGTGTACTTGTGTTTGTATGTTGGCTTCCCTTGTAAAAAATATGGTGTATGTTATTTTACTTGTTGTTTTTATATTTTTTATGTAAGGTTGGTTCCTATGAATCAGTAATTTAAACACACACATAGTTAGGTACACTTTGTATGCAAACATGTTTACACACACCACGTGATTGGTATTCATATTGTGCATACAAGGAAGAGTGTTGGTTTTTAGCAAATAAGTATGCGAGCGAACCAACATTCTTGTGTTTTTGGGAGTGTTTCGATGCAGATATTTATGGTTAGTACTTGACATTTTTTGAAATGAAAAATACAACTTTTTAGCACCTTGCTACCAAGCTTTCCATCAAGCTCGCCTCCACCATTGCCATCACCTTTGGCGAAATGGTTGGTGAGGTGGAAATTTTGAGTGCTATAAATACCCCACTCATTTCTCTCTTTTTCACCCTTGTTCAAGAGCTGAATTTCTACCAAAATACACACTGATATTTATATCTAATTTTGAAATTATTTTGGAGAGCTTGTAAATGATACTGGGTCATTTTGTGAGTTTAGTAATTAAATCATAGGCTGTGTGCATACGTGGTTTGATTGTGTGTGTCTCATACATGATTCGATTATAGTGTTGGATTGTGTGTCCCTTGAGAGTGTGAGTATTTAAACTTCATTTAACTTGATCTATGGTTTGCAATCACATCACATTGGGTGTTGTTGGTTAAGAAGGATAGTTGGGTTTGTATGTCAAACCAAGTCATTGTAGAAAAAGAAGTTAAGAGCAACAATAGGTAGTTTGGATAGAGGTCGTAGTTGATAGAGATAATTGTGATTTTATTATCTACTAGTGTTGTAATTTGTTTATTGTTTAGTAAATTATCCACTATTGAGTTGTTGTTTTAAGTAAGTTGAGGATGTTACCATATATATATGGTATCTATATGGGTTTCTCTTGTTACATTACCTATTATGCATGATATGATATTGTGTTAGTATAATTTGAGTATAAGGTGTCTATATTACAACACACTAAAACTTAAACTCATATTAGAAAGCCTATATATTCTTTCTTACTTTCTACTGAATTTACATAATATATGTTGTTCAAAGCTTTATGCTTTTCTGATATTATATTGATTATGCTTCCATTGAATGTATTATTTTAATTTTTTTCCTTTTTGTATAAGTTAGGACTGAGTCCTAAAGGGGTCTGCATCTCACTCCTTACCCTGATAGTGTACCAAGTCTTGGCCTTTTCATTTGGTATCAAAGTAGGTGCACTTTATTGGGCTTAACTGCTCTGATGTTGATCTTGTTAACTCACACCTTCACACACACATTTTTTCTCTAATGGAGTAAAGAGAAGGAGGCAATGTAGATAGGCCTTTATTTTTTGATGGGCTAAATTATGCCTATTAGAAGTCTCAAATGAGAGCCTTCTTTGGGTCCTAAGGAGACTGTGTGTGGTTCCTTGTTGAGAATTGTTGGACCTATACCAATAAAATCCTACCTGATAATACTGTGATTCCAAAACCAATGATTGAATGGACTAAAGAAGAATCTAAAGATTCAAATGGAACAGTAAGGGCTTATATGCTATCATCAAGGTTGTGTCACCAAATGAATTTAGAAGAATTTAAAGTTATACCTCGTTAAAAAATAGCTTGAGATATCCTTGAGACAACTCATAAAGGGACATCTGTTAAGAGGTCTAGAAGGCTTAAGCTAAATAGAGACTTTGAATTGTGAATTATGCAAGAAGATGAGACATTTGACAAATTTTATACACAGTTTTCTAATATTGTCAATTGTTCTTACAACCTAGGTAGACCCATTAGTGAAGAAAAGCATATCGAGAAAAAAATTAGTTGTCTACCTTATAGATTTCATGCTAAGGTTATTGTACTTAAGTCAATGTACAAACCTGATGAGATCTTTGTGAATGAGTTTATTGGTGACCTGTAAGTCTTTGAACTACATCACCTGTTATTAAGGTAGGAACAAACCCCTAACAAGAAGGGAAGAGATTGGCTCTCAAAACTACCAAAGGAAGTAACTCAAGCAAAGATGTTAGTGCCATGGTTTATAGTAATGATGATTCTGATCTTGATGAGGAGGAAATGGTCTTCTTTGCCTAGAGGTTTTTCAGACTCTTTAGAAAGAAGAAAGTAGCATATGGAATTATTGGAAGAGATACTTCAAGTGCCAAATCCTTAAAATCTATTAAAGTTAATGAAGACTCAAAAATGATTCTGAAAATTTGAGCAATAGACACTTGAATAAAATTATATGCTTCCAATGTGGGAAGCCTGGTCATATTGCTGCAAGGTTCTTTCAGAAACAAAATTTCATGAACAAGCATGCTATGAAAGCTGAGGTAACTACTTCAAACAGAACCAGTAGTGATGATGAGGATGACACTAATTTTCTAGCCTTTGCTACGTCTGGTTATGTCATTGATCCTCCAACTGCTATCTCAAAATTTCAAGAGGTAATTGTTAAAGATGATGATAATGATAAGCAATATGAGTTTCTTGACTCCTACAATGCTTTCCTGTTGGAACACATCAAGTCAGAAAAGGAAGAGAAAAAAGCCTTTCAAAGCCTTGAGAAAAAGGAGCACTAGATAGGTCCTTTGAATAAAAATATTGAGGAAAAGAAGGCCTCTGTCGAGGACCAAAAAATTGATCTGACCAAAAAATATGAGGTTATACAAAGGAGACATTCATATATGCTTGAGACATTTAATGCAAACCTTGAAAAAGTTAAACAACTTAAAGAACAACTAAAGATTCCCATCTCTAGTAAAAATACTCAACTGTTTATGAGTATTGCTACCTCTTCTAATCAGAATGTCGAGATAGAAATATTGAAGAAGAATATCATAATTCTAGAGAGTAAAAAGGAATACATGACATATTCTCTTACCGAGAAGGAAACTAAGATTGAATAATTGAATAAGAAAGATGAGATTCTAAGCAATTCAGTAGATTATCTTGAAAATTTTCTTAAAGAAAAAGAAGATTTGATTATTTTCCTAAAGGACAAACTCAAAGTCAATGAGAAGGAACTAGAGCACTATACCTCTAGTTTGAATAAAATGATGATTGGCTTGAAGAACCTAAATGATATTCTTAGAAACACAAAAACATTTGGAGATAAACATGGTATTGTATGCAATAAAAAGGTTTCAACTTCCACTATAGGGTAAATAATTTTGTGAAAGCTTCTAATCAAAATGAAAAATTGAAGTCTATAGCCACCGACCCAAGAGGTAAGTCTATGGTGTTCATTCAACTAGATCTTTCTAGCAAGGTGAACCCCTCACCTAAGGCTAGACCTTCTCATGACTCCAGTGATGGTCTTCTACCTCTACCTAATGTCCTTCCTACTTGTCACCATTGTGATGAAATTAGGCACTTAAGACCACACTGTTGGAAATTGATTACTCCTTCTCACGTGAAAGTCAATGTGAGCACTTTATCCTTTTCTCTTCCATGTGCTACTTCTCAGAGTCAAGGATCAAGATTATCTAACTCCAATGTTTGTGTTTATTATCTATTGGATATGCTAACCACCTTGCTAGACATTTCCTTAGATACGGGAAAAGTACTACTTGAATTTCTCATCCTCACTCACCCTTATCTCCTTCTAAATGTAACTATAATGGCTCATCTGAGCATATTCAAACAGGTTGCATCTGATCGCTACACACGAAGTGTATGCAATAAATACGCAAGTATACGTATCGCAACAAGTAATATAATAATAAGTAAAAATCGTTCCCACATAGATTATTTTATTAAAAATAATTTTTTTAAAACTAAAAATAATAAAAATTAATTTTTTTGGTGTTTTTATATTTTAAAGAAGCAAAATTAAAATAACTAAAAGTAAATAAAAATAATTAATTAAATAAGATTTTGTGACTAAAAAGATATATGAGAAAATATCTACGAATAGTTAATCCCCTAATTTTCTAAACATGTGAATCACTAAAAGCCCTCTAATATAATTATCAATTAATTACATGATCAATTGAATCTAATCTAACATGTATTCCTTTCTCAAGTAAACTAGACATCATATAGTAATTAATTTAATCACACTCTCATGCTAATTAAATTTCATACTACTCATTAAGTTCATCAATTATTGATCGCATACGTAAGAATCATACATCTCTGCCTAGAAATTATGCAAGTTATTTAATAAAGATGCACAATTAAATAATTCTCTCAAATTTATTTAATTGCCTCTATCGATAAATTATTGGCCAAACAATTAATAGCATAAAAATCAAATTAAATAATATAATTAAATTAAAATTATAATTGAGGTAAAATTTTAGATCATCACATGGTAAAAATTGGGTTTATGAAATCCCTATATTAATAAATTAACTACACATAATTGTGTTCATAAAGCTCATATTTTTCATAAAACAAAAGACATAATAATTGATATGGAAAATAGTAGAAGAAGAAATTCAATCAATCTTTTAAATTATAGTATTAATTTCCTCTTGAATCTCCACAAAAATTATGTCATCTCTTAAATATTTCTATATTTTCTCTCTTTTTAGCTCTAAACAATTACCAAAATTATGCTAATGATGGTCACTTAGGGTTTATAGAGTGATTATGGCTTAAATATAGCTCAAGTGCGATCTGGACAATCAGATCAACTTCAGATCAAGAGTTGCAATCAAAACAAGCAAAATTGACAATGTTAGCCAATCACAGCATGACATGTGGCATCAGAATTCACTAGGCGGATCAGAGCGTGATGCATGGAAAGGGAGACCAGTTAGAGTCAACTCTCGCTGAGTTAGTGCCACATAGCGCAATCAGATGGCGTGGCACACAGGTGAAACATGCGGAGCAATAGTGTGGCGACACGTGGTAAAACGAGTTGACCAATCTCTAAACTCGGATTGAACATCGTGCTGACAGGTGGCACGCGGTTCGTCCTCCTCACACAGCGTAACGTGATTCGATGTCCTTGCTTGTGTAGCATCGACGTGGCTTGCCCAATTAGCTTCTCTGCTTACATGGCATGACACGTGGTAGCTCTTGATTAGTCCTGCGTTAAAAATTCATTAAAAATCAATAAAAATCCCCAAAATTATATTTTCACCCCTTTTTACTAAAAAGTATAATTTAATATTTTTTCCATAAAAATACTATTTATTAAATAAAACAATTAAATACTAAGTAAAAAAGTACGCTAATAACTTTACTTTCATAGAGTCGTCATTTACCTCATTACATCATTTATTATGCATAATTTGATATTGTGTTAGTACAATCCGAGTTTAAGCTATGTATGTTACAACATACTAAAAGCTTAAATTTTGATTAGAAAGCCTATATGTTCTTCCCTGCTTTTCTAATGAGTTTACATAATATTTGTTGTTCAAAGCTTTCTGATTTTTTGATATTATATTGTTTGTGCTTCGACTAAGTGTATTTTTATAGTGTTTGTTTTTCCTTTCTATACAAATTAGGACTAAGTCCTAAAGGAATCTACATCTTCTTACACTGATAGTGTACCAAGTCATGGACTTTTTCAATTATTGTATTTATTCTTCTATGGTGCAAGTTAATACATCTTGCATAGTTATACGTGTACATTAACAAGATGAGTTCTTTTTAACTACTACATGTAATTGGATGTAAAGTGATGAATTGGTGCAAGGACTTAAGATATAATTATATACGACGGATGCTCATGATAAGAGCATTGTCTTATGTAAGGTAATAGAAGAACATGACAATCCTTGATG
Source organism: Hippophae tibetana (assembly GCA_037013495.1). Lineage (NCBI taxonomy): Eukaryota > Viridiplantae > Streptophyta > Magnoliopsida > Rosales > Elaeagnaceae > Hippophae > Hippophae tibetana. The sequence goes on along the minus strand of CM072803.1, from coordinate 59,603,399 downwards.
ATAAAAGCCTTGAAAAATATAAAATTATTGATATATCAAGGGATGGAATGGAAGCCAACCTAAAATAAATCACTACTAGGAAACTCAACTCAACACTTAAAATATCAAGATTTTGGGTTCAATGACCCAAAATACATTATATGTTTATGATTACAAGCATAATAATAAACTTAGAGGTGTCCTAAAGGAAGATGTACTTAGTACACGTAATAGAACAAGAAGAATAAGTTATTTAGCTTTTAATGAACTTATAACAAAATTATATATGAGATACTTTAGTTATATGAGTATCCCTAATAATTTTATTTATGCAAGTGTCGGAGATGATATTGTCTTCTATGTAGCTTGGTTGGCTATTAGAACACTTATGAAAAGCCAATATATAAGACACAAAGCCAATCCATGTGTCAACGTATAAAAGAGAATAAAAGATGAAGAGGATTTGTGTTGAGACATATCCGGTTAATCGAATAAGATTACTGGTTTAAAGGCATGCCTAGCATACCACCTTAGTTAACTTTGATTTGTTTTCACTAAGTAAAGATTCAAGTCCAATAGATGAATTTATTTATGTATAAGTCTTCGGAACATACTCAAAATAAAAGTTTTCAAAACTTTTTTCAAATCTATATTTTATTTTAAAATGGTGGAGAATTGTGGGAACATTTTCAAAAAGAATTGATTATAGCATTTAGATTAAAAGTTATAATGAATTAGTATATATCTTTTGATAAAAGTCATCTTAATTGTAACTTTTGAAAGTTGAATGTTATGGTTTATGTTGAAAGGTTGTGACCATTGTAAAGGAACATGATATACAATTACATTGGTTCCAAAGATATATAACTTTTAAAAAGTCCCAATTTATCAAAGAGTTGTGACCTAAGCTGGATAGGTGCATAGAAAGTTGAAGAAAGAAAAATGAATATTCTCTAATACTTTTGACCACCATTTATATATAGATAAATTTAGTATTCTAAATATTGTAAGTTTAAAACATTAATTATCTTGAGTGATTTTCAAAGTCAAATGTATTATTAGGTTGTTTTTGTGAATGCACAACGCAGACAAAGATGTAAAATAAATTATATAATCTCATCTCATGTCTAATTTAGTATTTAATGGATTCGTAGTACAATATGTTCATTTCATTCAAATATCATCTCATCTAATTTAGATTGTAGTTCTAATAGGCCTAATTTTAAACATATATTATATCATTTTTATTATTAAACTGATATTATAAATAATCATGTATTATATTTTCTATTATTTTTTGTATTTATACTTATATCATTTAAGCCTATTAAGAATAAATAAAATATATCAATTAATACCTTCTCCTTATCATCTCATTTTATTAAAAAAAAAAGACAAAGATGAGATATGTTTTGAAAATTAATGGAATATATCAAAGTCTCATTAATATTTCATCACAATTTACTAAGGACGAGTATTTTAACCATCGATAACTAAAACTTTAGTTATCCGTAAAAATCCAACAATTAAATTTTCAAAAATAACTATAATAAAAAAAACGTTAAACGAGAATGATTATTACAATACTAAAACTATAATTAACCGAAATTAAACATAAATATTATTGTTTTATATCCATATAATTACATAAAAAAATATATAGTTTTAATAATAGAACGAAAAATACTTTATATAATCAAATTAAATTTTATTTATTCTTATTTTATATTTTTTAAAATAATTAAAAAATATATTCTAAATAATATAATAACGTAAGAATTAAGTTAATATTTAATTTTTTTAAAGTAAATATATTTTTAAATAAATGTTAAAAAATAAAAAATGCAATTAAACTGTAAAAAATTGATACCAACTCATAACGGATTGTTATTACTAATACGAGTGAATATAATTATTAGCATAATCGTCCCCATTTATCCTCAAGCTCATTCATACAATTTATACCTCTAGCCGTAGACAATAATACAAATTATTATACTTATTAACATAATCGTCCCCGTTTGTCCTCACGCTCATTCATACAATTTATACCTCTAACCGTATAAAATAAGAAGCTTCATTTTGTTAAACAATAATGTAACACCAAATTGGTCAAATTGGTGGGGACAAATAGCATAACAACTTAAAGTAATTCCTTGAAGCCAACGTTATGAAATCAACAATCAAGAAGTTCAAGAATTTTTCCCACCAGTGACTCAGGAGGACCTTTTCATCAATCTAACCAGTTCGAGAAAAAGGAGCAAAAGGGTAACAAATGCTTCAATTAAGAGCGAAGGAGTATACTAGTCTACAGAAGTACAAGCATAAATAAACTAAAATTACTTCCACAGAGAGAAGAAGAAAACTAAGCATAAACTATAGGCAGACAGACCTACACTTAGCTTCCCACCAGTGACTCAGGAGGACCTTTTCATCAATCTAACCAGTTCGAGAAAAAGGAGCAAAAAGGGTAACAAATGCTTCAATTAAGAGCGAAGGAGTATACTAGTCTACAGAAGTACAAGCATAAATAAACTAAAATTACTTCCACAGAGAGAAGAAGAAAACTAAGCATAAACTATAGGCAGACAGACCTACACTTAGCTCCAGAATGTTGACAAGGAATATGTGAAAGTAACAATTCTTAGAGAGGGCAAATTTTTTTTTTTTTAAATAACTACACTGCTAATAGATGCATGCCCGGCTAGAAAGAAGACAATCTTATAGTGCATGATCATCATCAATAATCAATATTTTCATGGCAGGATATCCTTTTTTAAGCCATAATTTCATTATCTACAAAAATAATCCATACTGAGACATAAGCTGTTAACTAGAGCTCCAAATTACTTACTTTAGATGTCTTGAAATAAGTAGTCGTGTCAGCTATTTGTCGGTTGTTTATATAAGAAAAGGAAAAAAGAGAAATAAAATAGAGAGGATCATACTGTTCTCAATGGTTTTTCACTTGGATGCAAAAATAGCTTCTAAATCTTTGATTATACTCCCTGATGGTTTTGACTTCAAATCAGCAGAAGAACTATAATTAGATGAGCTTCCACTTCTTTTGGTTCCCCAAAAACCACTCCAACTTGGCCGGCTAGTTGATGGATCATTTGGAGTTCCATTTCCTTCTTTACTAAAGCTAGCTTTTGCTATTTCTCTCAACTGTTTTATCCATGGTTTGTCAGTTGTGCTCGAGTTCCTACTCATATAACTAAGATATTTCGCAGCAGAAGAACCCACCTCAATTGGCCCCATCTGCTCGTTTTGATCCAGTTGGAACCTTCTTTCGAGGTTTTTAATCCATTTCAGTGGAATGAAGATCAGTATACATCCAACTAAAGCTATTCTCAGACCTTTGGAAAAGGATTTCTCTGCAGGGTCCAAAAGTATTGTCTGTCTGTATAGCGCAAACCATTCGTTGATTATCTGTGTAACATATCCAACTAGGAATACTAACACCAGAAATATTCCAATCTTAGTCTCATCAGCATCTGAAAATTGCTTCTTCAAGAGAATCACACAACAAGCAAACAAACATACTTCGGTTGAAACCGAGACAATCTCAACAAGTTGAACTCTTTTCTTAATAAATGGCTTCTTTAGAACAAGGAAGAAAAGCAGAAAGGAACTAAGGCATAACAAGGTGATTGATGGAGTTTGAGAAGACCAATTCTCCATGTAGACACCAGCCATAATTCCAAGGCAAACTCTTTTCAACCAATCAAGTAGTGTGTAATATATTCTGAGTATTCCAAATAGCTTTTGAATAAATGGTGCTTCAGCATCTTCTGTTTCATCATCAGAGGCAATGATAGGTTCTCCGTGTTTATGTGCATTGGCCCCAGATATTTGTGATAGCATGTATTTTGGGGGGCCTCTTAGATCTTCAAATAGAGGGCCAAAAATTATCAGATAAACAGAATTTGGTCCAGTTTTCCACGTCCATTGACCCCTTTTACCTGGACCTAGTGTAACTCGGACAAGTTCTTGATACCAATGGAATTTTTGGACATCTTGATGGACTTCCTTGTATTGAAGCAGCTTCCCAAAGGTAATTCCAATTGAAAGAAAGATGAACAATGCTAGAAGCACAATGGACACAATACCCAGCAACAGAATGCCCACTATAACCCCTGACGATTCTTTACCTTCAATTATGTACACCAGTAATTGTAAGTAACAGTGGATCTCAAGTTCCAAAAATGATGATTCTTGCTTCAATAAAAAATTAGTTAATTTTCTTGCATTAAGCCATTAAGTTATTAAACAAATGAACAAGGAAATCATCTTAACTACTGTGCAAGAACAACCCAAGATGCAATCAATACTGCCAAATGTAAAAAAATCATTAATTGAAAAAAGAGGAGACGGTTATGAATAGAAATTGTGAGGTTGAAGATACCTTTGATCAGAGCAGCAGAAGCCTCACATATGCAAGGAAGTGAAAGAATTACAAGAAATATCTCAAATCTGGGAAATGTAAGTGCTCCACATCCCTTTTGATCTTCAGAATTTTTCTTCCTTAATTTTAGAATACATAGGAGCAAGACATGCAGCAGTATTAAATTTCCAACAATGACCGCTAACCAGAACATGTTTCTGTCAAAATTTCTCCACCTACAAAATGTGAAAAAGGAAGTTACACAAATGACTGAATGCATAACATTCTTATTATGTTTTAAATTAAGTCATTTGGGCTATAATCAACATCTTGTGACAGTTCTAGTCAAGTCAAAGTTTTCAAGGTGCATTTCACATGAAGTTTGATTACTGAATAAATGTTTTGACACATGGACTTAGATCAAGTTGTAAAAGCTACATTTGACTGTTTAATCAAAGTATTAAACGCATGGACCATAATCATTTGACCTTTAGCTCAAAATGGATACTCAAGAATGTGTAAGGTACATGAATTTGATCCTTCCAGTTAACATACCCATTGGAGATTTGAGCATCCAAAAGAAACTCCGCTTCTGGTTTAAAATTGTGGTTCTGCAATGACAGCATGCAATATTTAGAGTTTCAAATTATACTAAATCAGAATGATCGAAGTCATGAGAATGAAAGTGTTAATAACCTCAAAGTATAATCTATATTCCATTGGAGCAAGAGGTAGCCCATATACTGAAGTTGTCAAAATTGAACTCTCTTCAGTTTGCAGGCTTTGGAAAGTATCTGAATGATAAATTTTTGAGATATAGGAGTGTGATCCCACTACCGGACTAGAGCCCACCATCACAAGGTGGCTGTGCCCAGTTTCCCATGGGAGATTGAAGTAGGGAACACTCCACTGTAAGCCTCTCACAAACTCATAATATTCAACAGGAAATGTAACTGCCAACCATCTAGACATTGCAAATGCTTGTATGTGGCAAGCGATTCTCTGGGTAAGATTAAAGGAAATTAGTACTGCAATAAAATGAAAAATGTAACATTATCTTCTATCTAAAGATTGCAAACGGGTGGACTGCCAGAGAAGCCAATCACTGATTATATATACCTCGATCATGGACCTTCTATATCTCGTCACTAATATAACTTATGAAGAGCATGTTACACACCTTTTGGGTCTGTTACCTTCAATGTTGGCAACCAAAGCCAAAAATCTTCATGCATGAATAAAAGATTTAGATATTTATTGAAAATTTTGAAACTTTTATTGAGAGTGCATATATATATATATATATAATCTGTTGAGAGTATATATTTAAAGTGGAAAGAATGTAGTTTATTCCAAAAGTGGCACTTTGGCTAGCACCATCAGCCTCGGCAGCCACCAGATAGCCAAATGAATGAAGAAAGAATAAATTAACATTCAAATAAGTTGAGCATCATACAAAAAGATTTTTTGCAGGATCAGTTGTCAAAAGCTGTCTTCTATATGCCCAAAGAGTTTGAATGCTTGCAGTTGAAAAGGTGAGAATCCCACTAGATAGCCAAATGAACGAAGAAAGAATAAATTAAGTCATTCAAATAAGTTAAGCATCATACAAAAAGATTTTTTGCAGGATCACTCGTCAAAAGTTGTCTTCTATATGCCCAAAGAGTTTGAATGCTTGCAGTTGAAAAGGTGAGAATCCCAGCAGCAAGAGATGTCACAGCAAAAGAAGCCGTGACAAACGCAGATATCACAGAAGAAACCATGGGCATAGAATCTGCATAGTTGGTTTATGTCATCAAAAAAGTAGAAAATATAAAGAACAAACTCGGCTCCTGACACTAAAAACAATCCTCCTCCAAGATTCAAGCTTTCATCAGCTAATTAGAAAGGAATAGAAAAGAAAAATTTCCCCTTACAATGCTTCACTCGTAGAATGTTGGATGCCAGATTTTTGTTTCCAGCAACATCCTGAGTTATATTTTCTGGGACATTGATGGATATCATATCACCAATTGCTTTTATTTCAACCATATATGTGCTTTTATCTATTTCTTGGAAGCTGGAGAGTAGCAAGGTGAAAAAAACATAGCTATAATTATTTGACTTAAGAAAACTACTAGATGACTCATTACTGATTAATGGTGACTATGCATCTGTGCAGAAACAATGTGCACTATTTCTTAATATCAAAAATATAATTACTCTCAGCAAAAAAGCATACAGTTCCAGGAATTACTTACCGCTGCAAATGCCCTCCTGAAACTGATACATAAGAAGAGTTGAAATCAAATACAGGCTTTCTGAATTTTATTGATATGGGAACATTGTGTTCTTTAGTTCTCATGTTAGATGTCGTACTCAACTTCACAGAAGGCCTTTCAGAATCTGTTCATATCCATATGAACCAAAATTATCAAATGTGTACTGAAAAAAAAATGTAATTAAGTTGACCAATATGTGAACATTCCCCCAACTTCCAAAACAAAAAATATTTTGTACCATAAAGAAAAGTTACTGGCAAAATTGGAGAAACTGGAGTCCCTTGTCTGCCTATTATAGAATTTGAATTGAGGCTCACTGTGACTATAGAAATGCGGGATATATTTGCAATCTGAAACGAAATCAAGCAAGCACAGCCTGGAGGTTCAGAGAGGCAACCTACGAGATACAATTACAAGAAACAAATTGCAGTCACTTGAAAATTATGAGAACTCACCAGAAAGCCAAACTTGCGATTCTTGACATTCTTTCCACTAGTAATAGGAACAAGTATTCCTTCACTCACATTAAGAGTTCTGAGAACTTCTGCAGATGTATTGAGAACTGGTACAGTGAAGTACAAATAAACATTCAAGTCACTGTAATTGTTAGTCGCCTGCACCGTCCTAGTTTGACCATTCAATTGGAGTATCTTTTCAGGAATATGAATCTTCAAGTCAACCAATACATTCCTTCTATCTGCAGAATCAATCCACAAACTCTTAGAACCCTTCATGTAGCATCATGTAGCAGTAATCTTCAAGAACATGGATTCATTTTTAGCAGTAAGATAAATAAAACTTAGAATTTTTATTTATATATGGATAGTTAAGTTTTCAGTCCCTCTACTAAGGTCTATTCATCTTTAGAATATCAAAGGATATGTCCTGAGTTTGAAACTTAATGTTGAAGATGAGCAGCTAAGTATATACTACAAAGAACTCTTTACTTTCTTTCTTTATACATCTGCTCATAATCAAGTATCATACTTATATCTCATAAATCAACTGGCATGTGTGAAAGCATGAATGAAATACAGAAGTTTGCATAATTTGACTTAAGTAATCAATAGACAAATGCACTCACCAAAATGCACATAGGCACTTGAATTTTCTGTTCTTATAAATCTGTTTCCAGCACCATCAGTGCAGAAATCTTTATCCATTACCAAGATAACACGTCCATATTCAACATTCGATGATAAACCCACATTAAGAGAATATTTAAGATATTGCTGCAGAACATTGAGTGAAGCTGGTATAACTTGGCCCGAACCATAGACTAGCAGCTGCACATGAAAAACAATATAAGGTTCATTTTCATTTAATCTTCCAACGTAAGATTGCTTGCCAGAGAACTTGTATTATATTTGCAGGTCCACTCATAATGGAAATGCACAAAAATCCAAAATAAAAGAGTTTAGCAATGAGTTTTATAGTGAAAATGATTTCCATTGCAACCACAACAGTACAAAGACAAAAAATACAAAAACTATATATCTCCTTGAAATTCAAACTTATAGATTTCAGCTGGTCACCTACTCACATTGCAGGCATTCACGGATAAACAACTGAAGCCTCCTCCACCAATACATGGTTCGCTGAAAGATATAGTTACCGAAAAATTTAAGGCATTTGTAAATGATTTAGACGCTGTAATAAATGCTGTTGGGGGTACAGTATCTGCCAGACATATAATAGACGTTAGCATAGCATTTGATATAAACTAAAGTTGAGACAATTGCAAATACATCCAATATTCCTTATCATGGTACAGATAGTTTCCCCCAAATCACAAAATTAATACTTTGTCAATCCAAGTGGATATAAATATTAGAGAAATGAGAAAAATAAACCGAAGTGCTCCATCATGAGGCAGGAAGTTTGATTCAAAGATCAAATACAAGTTGGACTACAATTAAGTTCTTGAAATCAACATTGTGATTTCTTCCACTAGCATGGGAAAGGTTTGTTGCAGAAAATTCTCAATAATTGTTAGATGTCAAAGGAAGCTAAGACTACAGGTAATGTCAAAATTCGCAAACACTACAATTTCCTTGGTAGAGAGAAGGGAGGGCAGCTTCTTTGTTCATTTTTCTGATTTCTAAATTTGGCTGACACTTGATTATTTATAATTGCAAACATCGTTGACCTTCAAGCTCTTACAAGTTTGGTATGGAGCAAGTTTGATTTGCTTACAATTTGTTCTTTCCAATTAAAACTCATACATCAATCTAACAACCCATATTATTTCTGCATTTATCTATAAGATAATTTGAAAAGGATAAAGAAGGGTTGTTCTACCAATAATCCAATCATAGCTAGTGCAGCCAACACCTTGAAGTCCATTGGTACAAACTTGAAAATTATGTCTTCCATCTTGCAGCTTCAAGTAGACTTTTCTTCTTCCACAGAGTGAAGTAACACCATTGTCCAGCTGCATGCAGAGAACACAAACAAAAATTAAACAAGCTTTTTTTATCACAATAACTGGTTTTTTTCTTCAATTTAGTACATATGGAGGAAGAGTAAGGTTACATGCATGAAGTTCTTGCACGCATCAAGTGATGTCTCAGTGCTTGATTGTATGTTAAACTAGTAAGATGAGACGTAGAAGTAATTTTTGTTTGCTAAGAGAGATGTAGAAGTGATTGCGGGACCACTTATGCAATTATATTGTGAAACTGACGCTTGTGATAAAAAAGCATTTTCCATGGAGGAAACTAAGAACTGCATAGAATAAAAAATCAGATTAATTTTTTTTTCATACTGATTTAAGATGCTAGCAAGATAACTGTGGGTTTAATGGGGGACTCAAGGAAGATTTTTCAACTTTCAGAAATTTCCCCAGTAAATAAGGGTAATATCTCTTTTCTTTGCTGTTTGAAAAAGTATATTTTTACAAACACAATACTAAAAAGAAAAGGAGAGAATGTCTACTTTACGAACTAATTAACATCAACCACCTGCAGCATTATGAATCATCAAACATAAAACAAATTTGAACGGCTACAGAAACATTGACGAAAATAACTCCAAAAGATACAAAACTAAAACTAGCTAGCTCAAATTTGCTCGAGTTTAACATTAACATACCTTACAACTAAAGCTACAATTTGTGCAAGCTCCCTCATTTCCACCAAGTAATGCTTGAAATACAAATGCGGCTGAGTTTTGATGTGATAAGGCACGGGGAACTTTCAAGAATTTAACAGAAACCTCCGAACCATAACAGTTAGCTTTGAAGCATAATAGTGAAAACCCCCAAAATAGCAAAACTATCCCTGAATTTCTGAGCAAACCCATTTCAGGCTGTCCGTGAAATCAGTCTAAGACATGCAAAATCTGACATTTACGACCAAAAAAGAGATTTTTGGGGTTTGTAAGAAGAGTGTTGAACAAAAAGAACAGGGTACAATGTGATAATAGGGGTTAAAAATGGCGTTTTTTGTGAGAGTGAAAAGAGAGAATGGAAGAAATGTTTAGTGGTTGGTGATGTTTCAGTTAAAGATTAATATAATTTTTTATTTAAAAATAAATAAATATGGAATAAGAGGTGAAAGAAAAAAATTAATTAATTATAAATTTATTTTAAAAATAATAAATAATACCGTTAAATTGGTAAGTGTTTTCATGGAAAGATGATAGACTTTTACACTATGGTATTCCTTAGTGAAGTGAATTTTTTATTATTATTTGTTTGATATTGATGTGTTTATTTATATATAAAATATAAAAAATCTTGTATTATACAAATGGCAATAATATTTTCTTTAAAGTTATTGACATATATATGCAACTAATTCATTCATAAATGTCTTATTATTTGAAACGAGGAAGATAGTGTAAGAAGAAGAAAGGAAATCTAATGCAATCTGCTCTTAAGATGGGACATGGATTCGGTATTATATAGATAACTTACCTAATATATTGGTAATTTTTTATATTTTTAAATAATAATTAATTAGAGTTAAAAAGGTGAAAAAATTTGTTAATTTTTTAAAAAAATTCTTCTAATAGTATTAATATTACAAATATTTTAGTTAATTATTTATAAAATAAAGCTTACTAAAATATTATGATTTTTAATACTTATTTATATTATTATTTTAAGATAAAAATTTAATAATCTTTTATGTTTTTTATAACTTTTAGTAGGAAAGTTAAATCCAACCTTTAACAATAAAAAAATATTTTCCCAATTTTAATTAATTTTTATATAAAAATAAGATTTTTTTACTAAAAAACTTTTTAATAATACTAATACTTAAATTAAGATATTAAAATACATTTTTTTAATAATATAAAATGTTTAAAATATCAATAAATATATAAATTAAGATACATGTTATCATTTCCTTTTATGGTCCTAAATCCTAATCTCTAGCTAATGGTTGTGATCATACAAAAGGCTTGTAGTGAGCTTCTCATTGCATGATTTAATCCTTATATGGAATGTAGCGAAACATATTAATTTAAATAAATAGTTTTATTATTATTATAATTTAAATTGTTATAAAAATATTATTAAAATTAAAATTATTATAAAAATAACATTAAATTTGTACTCACCTTAATAACATTTTTGATATTTCTATTATAAATTTGACAAAAATAACAATAAATTTAATAATTTCATGTCTCTTACTTTATTATCTTCTATTAGTACCGGAACATAACTAATGATGAAATAGTAATAATAATATTAAATTTAATGTTATTTTTATAAGACTGTAACTTGAAATTAAGTTATATTTCTGCAAAATTGGTCGTTATCCATTATTTATAGTAATTTAGTCGTGGAATTTAAATACATTTTAATTCTGCGAGCTGAAAAAGTAACCAAAGAAAGTAAATAAGTGAACGCGCAATGAACATGGCACCGGCACTTCGATTATAATGCAAAGGAAAAGGAAAATTACTTTATCATAATTTATTAATCATATGTCAAATCATATGATATAATTAATTTTTATTCATAAATAATCTCATAATTACTATTTTTAATTCAACATCTACACCTATGATATAACATTTCGACACGTAGTTTTAGATAGGTTAAATGTATTTATTAATTATTTCGAGGCAATATTTGAATTTTATTACTTTAATTTTATAAATTAAATATATTATTTATTTTTATAAAAGAGTCCACTAATTTCTTAAAAAAAAATCACTTAAATATAACAATTTTTTTTTCTAAAAAATTATAAACAAAGTGATTATATCATAAAAGTTAAACTAAAATAATTAAATTATTTATAAATATAAGTGATTAAAATGTACTGATTTTTTTAAAAAAATAATCAATTTATTTAATTTATGAATATAAGATGTTTAGGTTAAGTTTTTTTCTTTTAAACAAAAAAAAAAAAAGCTTTCGTATTATGTTGCCCATTATCCTTTACCTCAAAACAGAATTTGATCAGTAAATTTTTCATATAAATTGTTAAATTTTAAAATATTAAATTATGTATTTTAAAATGTTAAAAAACTAATGTTATTTTGAGGTAAAAGTTGCTTAAAAGAAGAGGGCAAAATTTAAAAAAAAAAAAAATGGACATACCATTGCACTACATTTATGTTCAATAATTATTAATTTTATTTTCTTAACTGCATTTAAAAAAAAAACAAGATTTTAACTCAATAAGTGTTAATTTGAAAATACGAAGGAAAATGACTACTTAAAAAAAATAAGTGCATTGAATTGTTTAAAAAAGAGCTTTTTTTTTTTTTAATTGGAAAAGAGCTTCTTCTTCTTTTTAATTGGAAAAGAGCGTGTATATATTTAAGTGTTATGTTTGTAATACAATAAGTTATTTTATTTATACGAATAAAGAGAAAAGACAAAAAAAAAAAAAAAAAAAAAAACTGTGGAGATGGTTCTGAACCTCTGATGATCTGATCTGATCTGATCTGATCCATTGTAGCCGTTGTAGAGATAAATTTATTCAATTGATTGGGTGTGGTCTGTGGAAGCTCATCCTCACAAACGTTATCCTTCTCTCTCTCTCTCTCTCTCTCTCTCTCTCTCTCTCAAACCTTGCCAGTCCCTGTTATAGATTATGAAAGCTTTCAAAACAAAAAGAAAATGACAAAACTAAGATATAATAATTCATAGTCATAATTCGGTAACGTTATCTAACACCAACACCAATATGAAATTCACAATTAATCGTTCATACATTATACATTTATTACTTTTATTCTAAGTTAACGTATAAACATATAAGATTAATAAAGGAGACTATGTCAACTTATTTTCTAATATTTTAACGTACGCTATAAACTTTTCCAATTTTGATATCTGTGTTACGAGTTTATTACGTCTTTTTCATTATTATCAAGAAATTAATTTATAACTGTACTATAAGTTTTGTCGAGATTAGTATATAGTAGTAGTATTAAGTGCATGTGAAATTTAGATGGCGGACCAGAAGATCCGTAACGTCTTTAATTAGATATGATTAGTTAGTGTACTGACAAAATAAGGACAATCCCCCGATATATATTATTGGTGGCCACTTGGTATAGGTAGAGTTATTAATCAAACAACAAATGTACAATTTTTAATAGGAATTTTTGTGGTTAATTGGTACGAGAATTATTATTTTTTTTTAATTTTAATTTATGTATTTAAATTATATTAAATATTATTTATTTAAAAAAATAAAAAAAATAATATGAATATATATATATATATATATATATATATATATAAGCATGTGATATGATTTGATAATTTATAAAAAAAATTATTATCAATACATGTACAAATAAATTATTTTATATATAAATAAATGTATCTGCATACAATAATTAATAAAAATATACACCATGTCATTGAAGAATCTAACTCATATAAAAGTTTTTTTTTAAAAAAAATATACAATTAAACGTTAATTTTGGTACTTATATCGGGTAAAAAAATTATTTTATTATTTTATTATAATTGATTATTTATGTTATTATAACATTTTCTTATCAATTATTTTATTTAAAAATTTAAAAATAATATATATATATATATATATAATTAATTAAAAATAATAATAAATTAAAAAAATTCGCTTCATATAAATATCAAAATTTCCGGAAAATGGTAATAATTGAAGCAAGACATTTCAACATGTTATTTGGGGTTAAAATTATTGACAGAAAACAACTAACCGTTGTTCAAGTTGTCCCCTGATCTTTTGAAAAAATTGTTAAGAGTCCCGATTCGCTATTTTAATTCGTGAACAAATAATAAAAATAATATTTTTTTATTTTTATTAAAAATATTATGTGTTTAAATTATTAAATATATTTGTTATCAATTTTATAGTGTGTTTTGAGTAATAAAAACTTAAAAATGAAAATAAATATAGAACATATATTCATTTTATATATATAATTTATCTATAATTTTATAAATATTATACATAATTTTTTGCTATGAGGTTTCTAATGTCCCGTATAATTCTTTAAGTGAAAGTTCTTACTACTTTATTCTTAATTTTTTAAAGAAAAAATCTATTTGTAATAAGTTTGTGATAAATCACGAGAGATATAATGCAATATTATTGATAAGTACATACGAATCTATATAAGTATCTAATAAAAAATTATTACATCAATTATAACATAAGTTACCAATCCCTGAGAAAAATATTTTTCTTAACGCTTTATTATAAAACTACGATACTGTGTATTTGAAGTTTTACACCGATCAAGTTTTTAGCGTTATTAACTAGGATTGATTTTTTCTTATTTTTGTCAATATCGATACAAAGTAATCTTGGTATTAATTTAGAATTATATTATATTATATTTTTATTTTTATTTATTTATTTATTTCAATGTGTGTTTTTGACGTTGGATGCACTGTGCTAAAACTCGAAACATTATTCATTTTAATCCAAAGATTGAAAGAACTTTAGATTATGAAGAAAAAAGAAAGTACTAGCCATGCCAGAAGAAGAACATAGTACACAGCCACGCATCTTAATGCATTATGTAAAGCTAATTGTGAATGATAGTTACTCAGGAATAAGATGTCAGACCATTAATGCCAATAATTAGCGAATCGCCACTTGATGATCCCAATATTCATTTGGTGATGTTTTTGGAGATTTGTGATACTGTAAAGATGAATGATGTTACTGAAGACACCATTAGATTGAGATTGTTTCCTTTTTCATTGAGGGGCAAGGCTAGAGGTTGGCTACAATCTCTACAATCGAGAAGCATCACTAGTTGACAGGACATGGCAGAAAAGTTTCTTACTAGATTCTTTCCACTTATAAAAACAGCTCAACTCATAAGTAAGATTGGTCAATTCAAACAAAATGATTTTGAGACACTCTATGAAGCATGGGAAAGGTATAAAGACATGATTCTGTGTTGACCTCAACATAGATTGCCAGATTGGTTGCAAGTTTAGATGTTTTATAATAGGTTAAATGGGAAAACTACAACTATAGTTGATACTGCTTCTGGTGGAACTTTGATGTCAAAGACACCTAAAGGTGTTACTTCACTTTTGGAAGTAATGGCCTCAAACAATTATCAATGGCCAACTGAAGGATCTATAACTAAGAAAGTTTTCAAGATTCATGAATTGGAGTCATTTGCTGCTCTTTCAGCTCAAGTTTCTTCTCTATCTCATCAGATTTAAACCTTGACAACTCAAAGAATACCACAAAGTGTAGAATATGTTGCAACTTCAAGTATGATATTTTCGATGAATGAATCAATTCAAGAGCAGGTTCAATACATCAACAATCGAAACTACAATTATCATTGTGATCCTATGCCAAATTACTATCATCCAAGGCTTCGAAATCCTGAGAATGTTCCTTATGGAAACACAAAGAATGTGTTTCAACCTATTCTAGGGTTCGATAGTCAACCAAGTGAAAAGAAAATGTCACTTGAGAATGCCATGGTTTCCTTTGTTGATGACCAAAGCAAGGTTTAAAAATAATGATTCATGGTTGGATAACATTAAGACTCATTGTAGCAATATGAGAGTCATTATGAAAAATCTTGAAATGCAAATTGGGAAAATAACCACAACCACCAATGCTTAACAAAGAGAAATTTTTCCTAGCAATACAGAAGTGAATCCAAAGGAACAATGCAAGGCAATTATACTTAGGAGTGGAAGAGAATTTGAGAGGTCACCATAAAAGGAAACCGAGTCCACCCCTACAACTCCAAACAATGGCCAAAGCTATAATAAAGTAGAAGAATAAGAGATTGTTGATGATACACTAAGAGAGACTGACATATCTCCATCAATTTCATTTCCTGAAAATCTTCATATTCTCTCTACTCCACTTCCTTATCCTCAATGATTTCAAAAACAAAAAAAATAGATAAGCAATTTTCTAATTTTTTGGATATCTTTAAGAAAATTCACATAAATATTTCTTTTGTAGATGCCTTGGAATAGATGCCAAATTATGCCAAATTCCTAAAGAACATCATTTCCAAGAAAAGAAGGATAGAGGAGTTCGAAATAGTGTAGCTTGCTAAAGAAAGTAGTGTCATTCTTCAAAAGAAATTACCTCAAAAATTAAAATATCCAGGGAGTTTCACTTTGCCTTGCACTATTGGAAATTCATTTTTTTTGATAAATTTTTATATGATCTTGGTGCTAACATTAATCTTATACCACTATCTATTTATAGGAAATTGGTACTTAGAGAGATTAAACAAACAACAATTTCTTTGCAACTAGCAGACCTATTCATTAAGTATCCACGTGGAATCATAGAAGATGTATTGGTAAAGGTGGATAAATTTATTTGTCCACTGATTTTGTGGTGTTAGATATGGATGAAACCAAGATGTCCCACTAATTCTTGGCTACGGGGAGGGCTTTAATGAATGTTCAAAAGGGTGAGTTAACATTGAGAGTGAACAAGGAAGAGGTTACATTCAGCATCTACGAAGCCATAAGATTTCCAAAAGATCCAAGCACCTGTTTTTAGGTAGATATCATTGAAAGCCTTTTAAGAAGATATATCGACTGGTCATCTAGAGTGATTATTGCAACAGGTTAAATCATTTAGCAATGAAGTTAAGAGGCTAAAACTAATGGTAGTAAAGACGGATTCTGTAATCTCCATAGAAAAATAGCAACAAACTATAACTCTAGAGTTGAAGCAATTTCTTAAGCATCTTTTCTATGCATTCTTGGGTGATAATTACACTTTTCTAGTGATTGTTGCAGCATCACTTACACCCGAAAAAGATGAAAAGTTACTACGTGTGTTAAGGAAGCATAAAACAGCCTTGGGATGGACTATTTCTGACATAAAAGGTATAAGTCCATCAATTTGCATGCAAAATATTCTAATCGAGGAACCTTACAAACCATTAATTAAGCCCCAAAGAAGATTAAATCCAAAAATGAAGGAAATTGTGATAGCTAAAATTTTGAAGCTCTTCAATGTTGGAATTATTTATGTTATTTCAGATAACTTATGGGTAAATCCAATGCATGTTGTACCAAAAAGGGTGGAATGACAGTGGTGAAAAATGACAACAATGAGCTTATTCCTACAAGAATAGTCACGGGTTGGCCTGTATGTATGGATTACTACAAGTTGAACAAAGTAATAAGGAAAGATCATTTTCCACTTCCATTCATTGATCAAATGTTAGATCGATTGGCCAGTTATCCCTATTATTAGTTCTTAGATGGCTATTCAGGGTATAACTAGATTTCCAGAGCCCTTGAAGATCAAGATAAAACTACATTCACATACCCCTACAAAAGATTTGCTTTTAGAAGGATGCTTTTTGGATTGTACAATGCCCCAGTAATATATCCACATTGCATGATGGCTATATTTTCTGATAAGGTGGAAGATATAATGGAAATTTTCATGGATGACTTTTTGGTTGGAAAAGAATGTCATCTCCCTTTTAAGTTAGAGCATAAAGCTTATTGGGTTATAAAAAAGTTTAATTTTGATTTGAAGGCAGTGGGGCAAAAACGACTTCTTCAATTGAATGAAATAGATGAGTTATGGAGCAATACTTATGAAAATTCAAAGATCTACAAAGAGTATATAAATAAGTGGCATGCCAAACAGATTCTTAGGCGTGAGTTTGCTCCAAGACAATTGTTTTTTCTCTTCAATTCATGACTAAAACTCTTCCCGGGTAAGTTAAGATCAAGATGGACATGCCCTTATATAATTGACAAAGTTTCCACTTTTGGACCAAAAGACTTGAAGGACAAGGTAGGGATTATATTCAGAGTTAATGATGAGAGATTGAAGCACTATTATGGAGAACAAGTGGAGGGAAATTATGCATTTATTCCTCTTCGAAATCCTGATCGGTGAGGATTGAAAAGTCTATCTATAAACTATAAAACAAGCGCTTATGGGAGGCAACCCATAAAACTTTCTTTTGTTGTTTTATTTTATTATTATCTATTTGAATTTTGATGTTGATTTATTTTGCAGGAATAAAAAGATGAAAAATATAAACTAATGTGGATCCACCATAAGCTGAATAACTAGGGAAGTTCCTTTCATTTCTTCTATTTATCTCACTTTTAAATTACAATGAGGACATTTTTTAGTTTAAATTTGGGTGTGTCAACTCATATAGTATTGATTTATTGAATTCTCGTATCAAGCATGTATTTGAGTATGATTGAATTCGCTGTGACTCTGAAATTTGTGATTGATGATGGTTTTGAGAAAAAATTTCAAAATCTTCTATTATGTTAGTCCAAGTTTTATGAGTACTTTGATTTAAATCTTTGTCCTTGAAAATAATTAATTTTTCTCTACTCCATTTTGCCTATAAAGAGGAGTTGAATTAACTGGGTTAGGAAAAGTTTAATCTTGCTTTGCTCTAGAATACGTTGATGGATACTTGAGGTGAAATCCTAATTGATACCAAATATTAGAGAAATGATCTAGGAAATTTTTTTTCACAACCAAAAATATTTCTCAATCGCCCTAATTATTATGCCATTATTGCATGGTCAATTACCAGTCAACTCCCTTGAGCCTTATTTTACATAAGTCTTATTTGTTCTTTTAACTACATAAATCATTACCATTCTAAGCCTGAAAAATCCGTGAGCTTACCTTAAATTTTGAGAAAATATTTTGGTGAAATTTTGCATTTAAAAAGAAAGTTCAAATTAAATAATCTATATTATGTTTGCACTATTTTATTAAAGTGTGAAAAAAATAAAGAAAGTGAAAGGCAAGAATCGAAAAGGGTTAAAGTTATTTTAAATTAGTAAAGACTATGAATATCAAGGCAACCACATCTTGAAAAAATAAAAATAAAAAAAACACTCTACTTATTGATTATAACAACAATATTGTTATCAATATGAACATATTATCGATAAAGAGCTATGGTGTGAATCCTGTGGATATTGTTTTTATTGTTTCTTTCTACCAAGTATTTTCCCAATTTGTTTTGATTTTCCATATCTATTTATTTCTTACTCCTTACCTTGTGGCCTATCATTACAACCTTGATTAAAGACCTTTTGATCTCTAATTTTGGTATTTGATTACATTAGTGGAGAGGATTTCTGAAAATTGGACTTATGGAGTTAAGTTTTGAGAGAATTCTTCTTATTTAAGTTGTTCTACTTTTATCTGAATTTGCTAGTGGTTTGGAATTAAATTGACTATTTCACAAGCACACTCAAGGACCTAACTTTAGGTTGAAGTAAATGTTTAACTCTTGCTTGACAAATTGTGAAATTTTGATTGATTTTCTTGGTATCTTTGATGTAAAAAGAGTAAGTTATTAGTGATGAAATATAAATTAAGATCATGGCTTGATGAGTGATGGTAGTTCTCTATGGGGTCTTGTTAACATTGTCTACAATTGTCTTTTTTTATTTTCTTTTTGTTTGAGGACAAACAAAGTTTTAGGTTTGGGCATATTTGATGACTTACATAATTTGACATAATTTATCATTTCTCAACTTTAAATTTAATCCAATTTTATTTATTTTTTATTGAATGTAGACTTCATTATTATTATTTAAATTTTATTGTAGATTTAAAGATAATGAAAATTCAAAATTTTAGAAACATATCATATATATATATATATTGGGGGAAAGGTGTGCCATTTTCTAGAAACCTCTACTATTTTTCCTAAGCTTATCCTCACGTGTTTTGAGTATATCAACCTAGGCTTATTTTTATTCCTTTAAATCGTTTTTTTTCTAGATGCATCCACCCAAATTTTTCAATATATCCCTTGATTGATTGATACCCTTTTAGATTGATTAAGACCTTATAGACATGCTTCAAAAAATTGATATGAGAGACATAGATCAATCTTGATCAAAGCTAGATTGATACCTTTTTAGATTGATTAAGACCTTATAGACATGCTTCTAAAAATTGATTCGAGAGCCTTAGATCTATCTTGATCAAAGCTAGATTCATCAAGCCTTATAAATATACCCATCGATCATGCTTTGTACATCTACTTATACTATAAAAATCATAAAAGTCACCAAAAATTCTAGAAAAAAATATATTTTCTTCTCATAACTTAAATAAATCAAGATTATTATTTTTAAACATAACTTTCACTTTTTATTGACTAAAACATAAAAAATATCAAGCTTAAGAGGTATAATAACTCTATGTTCATAGAGATATTACTCCCAATAAATCTAAGGGTGAGTAGGATGTGTAGTTTGCTAGTACTTTGAGACATGGATGCATTTAAAATACTTGTGTCAAAATTATGTTCTAAATATATAACCTTATTGTTTATGCATACAATAAGTATTGCATAGAAAAATGAATATGGAATGTATACCCACATTCAAATATATTCAAAACATAAGTATGAGGCTTGTGTTAAGGAAAAACTAACTTGGTCATCATTCCATTACTTTGAAAGGAACATTGAACCTCTTGACTTAATCTATAATGATCTATATGATTTAAAATTTATTCAAAAAAGGGATGACATAAGTATTTTATGGCATGTTTGGTTCACTGGAATGGAATGGAATCAGAATCAATTCATTCCAATTTTATGTTTGGTTGGGCTAAAAAGTGGGAATAGAATAGAATCAATTTCTAAAAGAGAAGGAATAAGAATTTCTTCTCCCCTCTTAAGGAATCATGATTTCATTCTCATCTCATTTTTTTTTCAATTTTATCTCCACTCCAAATATAACCCTAAACCCTAAACTTTAACCCACAAATATAAGCCTAAATCCTAAACCCTAAATCATAATCCTTAAACCCTAAATCTTAAATCATATTTATAAAAATAATAATTCCAACCACAAACCTTAACCCATAAATAAAACCCTAAACTCCAAATCCCAAATCCCAAAACCTAAACCCTAATTCAAAAAATAATAATTTTAGCCCTAAACCTTAACCCACAAATATAACCCTAAATCCTAAAACCCTAAACCCTATTTAGAAAAATAATAATTTTAACTCAAAATCTTAACCTATAAATATAACTCTAAACCCTAAACTCCAAATCCCAAATCCATAAACCCTAAACCCTATTTAGAAAAATAATAATTTTAACCTTAAACCTTAACCTATTAATATAATCCAAAATCCTAAACCCCAAATCCCAAATCCCAAATCCTAAAACCATAAATCCCAAATCTCTAAATCATAAATCCAAAACCTCAAAACCCTAAACCTATTTAGAAAAATAATAATTTTAATAATATATTTTATTTTTAAGTAATAGTTATTTAGAAAAATAATGATTTCAAAAATGTATTTTGTGTGGCAAAATAATAATAATTAAATGATATTATTTAAACTTTACTGAATATAGGGATATTAAGGTAATATATAGTATTTTCCATTCTATTCTAGTTATAAAGTAAACACTGTAATACTAATTCCCTCTTTGATTCCAATGGTCAAACCAAAAAAAAACTATTTCCTTTTCATTCCATTCCATTCTCATTCTCATTCTCATTCTGATTCCATTATGTGAACCAAACGCCACCTTAATTTTTCTATCTTGTTTTGCAAATATAATATTATAATTCTTGAGGCTTATTTATTTAGTTAATATATCAAACAATGGTAGTTATGTTTGATTGATTAATAAGCCTAATTATTTTATGATATTTTGATTATATGTTCTTATAGCTTCTTCTTTATTTTTGTTCTTGAATTGTTAGATCAAATAATTGTGTGTGTCATATCATAATTTTTTGATTTGATTATTAATCTTTAAAGAAACTATTTTTATTAAATTTGTTCTTAATCTTTTTTCTTTAGGATTTACTAGTTGATTTGATTTAAGTGACATATGTTTTAAATCATCTAGTTAGGATTATTCATTATTAAATATGTTCTAGAAGACACATGAGCACTTGCGTTTTTGTTCTAACCATTTTGTAGTTGATTCATGAATGTATCTGATTGGCGGGGAGCTTATTGGAACATTGGTTTGGAAACTGTTCACGCTAATATTAGAAACTGTGAAAACTGAGTAGTGGCTTGTAAGTAAGGTACATTGGAATAGTATCTAGGGAAGGTAGCACAAAAACGAGTTTATACTTGAACATTTGGTTTTTATAGTGAAAAGTAAGTGGTCCGGTGGTTTTGCTCTTAGTTCATCATTGTGCCTAGGTTGTTTCCACCTAAAAATATCATGTGTTATTCTTTTATTTCTGCACTTTATTTTTACACACGATTACATGTCTGACCACTTTGGTTAGGTTATTAAATTATAAATTAATAAAAACTAAAAATAACTTATTCACCTCCTCTAGGTTAATTATGTTCATATTTTATAAACTTTCAATTGGTATCAAAGCCAACACTAGACACACTTAGTGAGTTTGATCCTTAGGAACATACCCTCCTACTTATGGACCAAATGAAAGAAGGTGAGTCATCTGTTAGACCCACACTCTTTGATAGGTATAATTACCCTTATTGAAAGGCTTGCATCCAAGTCTTTCTCAAACAAGATAAAAATGTCTAGAATGTTATTCTTGATGGTTGGAAACCACCTTTGGTAACAAAATATGGTGCGACAACCATAAAGTCAAGAAAAGAATGGACCATTGAAGAACACACCCTTAGTAGGGAAAACCAAAAAGGTCTAAGCTGAATCTTTTCTATAGTGTTAATGGATGAGTTATGTTGCATCTCTAACTGTGAGACTGCTAATAATGCATGGAATGCTCTTACTCTTGCTAATGAAGGAACTTCCCAAGTGAAACAAACAAAATTGAGATTGCTAATATCTCAATTTGATTCCATTAAGATGCATAAAACTGAAACTTTTGGTCAATTTTATTCTCGCTTTTGTGATACCATTAATGTTTGTTCTAACCTTGGTGAGAAATTTCATAATCTATACAAGTATGTAAACTCATAAGCTCCTTAACAAAAAACTACAAGATGAAAGTTACAGCAATAGAGGAAAGAAATAATGTTGACACACTACACATTTATGAACTTATCGGGTCAATTCAAACCTATGAGCTTACTCTTGATCTACCTAAGAAAAACAAGGATGTGACATTCAAAAGTTATGAAAGGATATATTTGATAGTGATGAGGGTATGAATGATAAGTCACTAGTCTTGTTAGCTCTAAAATTTAAGAAGTTCTTGAAAAATAAGGGTCAACAGAATAATCAATCCAATAAAGGACAATCTAGTCATTTTTGAGGAATTGAAAGTTAAGGGAAATAAAGCCACCTCAAATGGTAAGAAAATTAAGCCTACTAATCCTCAATGTTTTACTTATGAGGGTTTTGGTCATATTTTTACAGTGAGCAATAGAAAGAAAAGTTGGAAAAGCCTTTAATGCTACACTCAATGACATAGAAAATGATCAGGATAATGCTAGTAACTCATAGGATGATGACACTAATTATTGTGCCTTCACTACAACTACCAAAGCACATCATAATAACTCTGATTCTAACTTGGATAAAGAAAATGAGAAAGTAAACTCTTCTCTCTTACTATCTAAGTTCAATGTATCGAATTACGATGAATTATTCATGGATTTTATAGGTGCTAGAAAAAAGAGAGATAAACTACTTGTTGAAGTAACTAAACTTAATGATATCATCTAAGTTCAATGTATCGAAAAGAAATTGTATGAACATATTAATACCTTGAATCTGATTCTTGCATAAACCAACGAGGAAAACAAAAATCTTAGGAAATAACTTAGTATTGCTAAAGAGACGATGAGGAATTTGACTATAGGTGTTGAAACTTTGACCAAAGTCCTAGACTATGGAAATCCATATAGAGATAAGAGAGATCTTGGATACATAGATGAACAGTCAACACCTTCAACATCAAAGACCACATTTGTAATGCTCTTAAACTCTACTCCTACTCTTACTACTTATGCATAAAAAACTATTGCACCTATGGTAGAAAAAATTATTAAGTTTGTGCGTGCTTGTCATCATTGTGGTAGAAAAGGTCATATAAGACCAAAATGTAGATTTTTGATTAATGCTCTTGAAATTAATAATTATTTCCATGTTTCACATAGTAGGACTCATAATCATCATCCATCTATACATGATACATCATATTCAAGGATGAATGGAAATTATAATAGCATGTTCAAAAATTCTACTAGGAAGTATGAAGTCTTAGGTTCAAAAAGGCAAGTAAAATTCAATACTTTTAATGTTAGGACTCATTTCCATTATCCTAGTATGGATACTGTATCTTAATTTTGGATGAGTGATAAAAGTAAAACTAAGTCCAAGAACATGCCTATGAAACCTAAGGTAGTTGAGTCCCTACCCAATAATATAAAGAAACCAAAATACAAAAAACTTTGGGTTAGTAGAGGTTTTTTCCTAGTCACCTGAATTACTTTTATTCTTTCATTTACGTATTTTTGTTAGAGTACTTAAATGACCCCAAGTGAACAATCACTATTTTATTTTATTTTATTTATTAGTTCAACTTACAAAAAAATTATAATCTTTATTTGGCCAACAATGTATTTGGACTTATTCAATACTTATATACATACAACCTTGTTTATATTGACCTAACTCGTTTTTATGTTTATTGTATAAATTATTTTACAATTTTGACTTATGCACACACATATTCTTATATATGTGATGTTTGATGTTGACATAAATTTATTCACACACTCATGAATACACATGTATGCTATACTTAAAGTTTATGAATTCTCTTAAAAGACTTTAAGACTTAAACTAATCTTAATTGTAAAATTGTGTTGAGTTCTATTTCTTGCTTTCTAAAATTTTACTATATGGAGGCACCTAGTATTGAGAGGACTACCTATTGTGATGTGTGAAGCTATCATAGTGAATGGAAAGAGCTACCTCACAACTAGTGTGAAAGTTATCATGTTAGGTTTATAGCTCATGTAAAAAAAGAAGAAAGATTGTACAAAAAATTATTGCTTATAAAACTTGTACTTAGAATGTACCAAAAGAGAGGGCCAATATAAGTTAAAGAAAAAATATAATCTTGTGTCTAATTTACAAAAAAAAAATTAGTCATCTTTTAGGTGACATTTTTTCTTTTAAGTATTTCTTGATTGATCATAAATAACTTAATTGACATATTTGTGGAATTTAAACATATATGTTTCTTTTCAACAAATGTCAATATGTCATTATATGTGCAAAGTGTGCCATTTCTAATCTACTTATTTATACAATAGATAATCAAAAATTGAGTTAAGAAAATGAAAAAAAAAGATGAGTTCTCAATTGGTCGTGTACTCATTTGTGATTAAATGAGTTTAATACTTTATATGGTCATTTATGAAAATTAAAAAAAATAATTTTTTATTCATTTACATCTTCTTATTTTTTTATTAACTTTTTAATTGGTTTTTAAGTTAGAGAGTCATAGAACTTAGTGGGAGTTTAAATCACATTGCACTTCTACATTAATCTACTTTTACATTGCTCTATCTTTAGGGAGAGTTTAGCTCCATTACTTTGTCCAATATTTTGTCCTTCTCGTATGTCAAAAAGGGGGGAAAGTGTGTTTCACTTTCTTGATTTATTTTGTTATGCATATAGAAGGAGAACATATTTAGGGTAGGAATGATTTCCATCATTTTGCCTGATATTAAGCTTGATTGGTATGAATGTATGCACTACATGATTATTCTTCACACCTCACTTATTTCTATGTAAACTGAACTTATGTACAATGAGGCTTTCAAGCCAATTTGTCGTATATTTTTTCTATGTCATTTTAGTTACTTATAATCTTGTCAAGTTGTAGCGAAGATGGATTCACTGGACCATACGATAGTTCCACTATAAATTTTAGGACATTATTGTATTTTTATCTTATTCTTATAAGTGTCATATAGTGAGATAGTTGTCACACGAAAATGCTAAATGGGGAGTTTGTAAGGATTATAAGTGTTGGCTATTTTTGTGGAAAAAATATTTGCATGTAAACTTGTTTTTAAGCTCGTTATCCAGTCTATTAATCAAAGTTGAAAAACGTTACAATTTCATATAGTCATACTTTAGGTATATCTATTATAACTATAACACATAGGATTGTACTAATGCATTTAATAGCACATATTCATAAATCTGAAATTATTTTTGCTCCTAAAATATTTATGCTAAAATATAGAATAAGATGTATGCTAAAATATTAGATAAGATATAACCTAAATTATAGGCTAAATCTTAGTCTTAAAGATAGCCTAAAATATACTTTAAAAGAACTCTTCTTTAAATAGGAATTTTCTTGATTAATGAGTCCACTTTAAAAGAACCTTTTTTTTACATAGGAGTCTTTTTGATTAACGAGTATTACTAATTATATTTATAATAGAAAAGATATTTATCAATTATATAGGATTAAGAGTTTTAGTTTTTCCTATAAATAAAACTCATTGCTAATTGTATAAATCAACCACACAAGTGCATTATTATTTTCTTCTTAATTTCTCTCTTTTGTTTTGAAAATATAATATTATAATTCTTTAGACTTCTTTATTTAATTAATCTATCAAATATTTATGGTAGTGTTTGATTGATTAATAAGCTTAATTAGTTTATGATATTTTGATCATATGTTCTTATAGTTTCTTCTTTATTTTTTTTCTTGAATTGTTAGATCAAATAATTTTGTGTGTCATATAATAATTATTTGATTTGATTATTAATCTTTAAATAAGTTGTTTTTATTGAACTTGTGCTTAATATTTTTGCTGATTTGATTTAAGTGACATATGTTTTGAATAATCTAATTAAGATTATTTATTATAAAATCTGTTCTAGAACACACACGGGCACTTGTGTTTTTGTGATAACCCTTTTATAGTTGATTCATAAACGTATCTGATTGGCAGGGAGTATATTGGAATGTTGGTCTGGAAACTGCTCATGCTAATATTAGAGACTGTGAAAACAGAGCAATAACTCGTAAGTAAGGTACATTGGGGTAGTATCCTATGAAGGATAGCATGAAACCAAGTTTGTACTTGAGCATTTGGTTTTTATAGTGAAAGATTAGGTGGTCTGGTGGTTTTGCTCTTAAATCATAGTTGTGACCTAGGTTGTTTCCACCTAAAAATATCATGTGTTATTTGATGAGTGCTCAAAAAACACTAAAATAACCATGATTTTATGCACATTAATTGATTAATATATATATATATATATATATATATATATATATTTATATGTTTTATCATATATTTATATATATTTGTCCTTTTCGGAATCACGGGTATTTTTATTATTATTCAGGTATTTTGGCTTAAAAATGTAACTTAAAGACTCAAAGAGGAATACTGGAAGCAATATATCACAAATATATTAATAAATAAATGGGGAAAAGTCAACAAATATGGAAAAAATGGACAAAATGGGTCAAAAAGATCAAAAATGTTAAAAAGGAGAAAATCACGCCGCCACACCGCCGAGCCCCGCGCGCGCAGCGCCCTAGTCCCGCGCCAAGCTACATGCGCCGACACCATTTCGCCCCATTTTTCACGTGCAGCCGTCCCCATGAAGTCATCAATGACCTCACCATTTGCACTCCGCGTTTTTACCATTTTTTATCATTTTTTCACTCACTTTTTCTCTCCATCCTCACCTATAAATACCCTCATTTCCTTCACTTCTAAACACACCTCAAAAACACACTTCTCTCTTTCTTTCTCTCTTTTCTTAGATTTTTAGTTTTTCTTAGTTTTTAGTTAATTTCTATTAGTTTTAGAGTTCTTCCCTTTTTGGGAAAAACTAGTTATGTTTTTGTAATTTTTTAGCTTTTTGATTCAATAAATGGGAGTGCAAATTCCGCTTGGAGGTTTTCCAGCAACGGGAATAGCGTCGAAGTTCTGTAAGGATTTTATTTTCTTTACAGTTATTTTTTATGCTTTATTCTTACATGTTATATTTAATTTGTCTGTGATTAAATTTAACTGTGCTGGCTGTTTATAAACATGATGTAATAATAACGTTGTTATGCTTGCGAAATATTAAATAGGTGAAAATCTCTAAAATGAATTGATTTTGTTTTTATTCAAGATTTTATATTAAGAATGTTAGAGAGAAATATATTATTTTTCATTACAAACTTAAACCTGAAAATTAAATTTTAAGGTTTAGTTATCCGGTCTGATTTAGAGTAGTGCTCTTTTATTTGTTGGTACAATCGCCCGGTAGTTAGAGTGAAGCTCTATTTCAAAAGTTTTTATAAGAATTATTTTCTGAAAATGTATTGACAACATGTTTTCAGTAGTGGTTTTAAAACTTGAAAGTTAGTACTCGGATAACTAAATTCTTAGGTTTAATTTGGACACCTTGAATAAAGTTTAAACTGTCTAACCCCACCAAAGGTGGCATTTAAATGGTTCATTTTCAATCTTTTAGAAAAAGGAATTAATTTAATTAAGAAAATTGGTTATCAACCCCACCCATAGGTGTTAATTGATTTGTTTAGTTAACAAAGAATATCTAACCCCACCAAAGGTGGTATTCATACAAAAAAAAAAAGAATCAATAAATATCAATTCATATCTTTAATAACCTAAATAATATGAGCAAGCATAATTAACTTAGTTATTATATCCATAAATACTCTACCATTATAAATGATAAAATTTGCATAAATGTTTATTGAATCTATGTTTATTTTTATGTAAGTAGATTAAAAACACAAAACCCAAAATATCGTGACAGGATGTTTAGGATTTAATTTCGTTTTTAAAAGTTTGAATAATAAATTAAAACCACATACATTCCTTCCTTAGATCGACCTTGGGAGTATACTTATCATTTTCTTCGAAATGATTCGTGCACTTGCGAGAGTTTTATAAATATTAAAACCAAAGTATTGGCAAGAATCGGCGATGCTGGTTTTCGCTCATCATTATTCTTTTATTTTTACACTTTATTTTTACACTTGATTTCATACATAACCGCTTTGTTTAGGTTATTTAATTATAAATTAATAAAAATTAAAAATAACATATTCACTCTCTCTAGTTTGATTAGGTTCATATTTTATAAACTTTCAATTCTTAATTGAGTAAAGCATATGCCTCCACTTTGCATCCATTGTGATAGCCAAATGACTATTGACAAGGCACAAAGTAATATGTCTAATGATAAGTCACGACATACAACTACTCTCAATTGAAGTTATCTCTATTGATTATATGAACTCAAAGAATAACATAACATATTCATTAACCAAAGGGTTAAATTGAGAGTTCGTTGATAAGTCATCAATAGGAATGAGACTAAAACCCGTGAAAGAATAAGGATTTACAAAGGAAATTCAATTTAGTTGTCTAGAGATCCTAAGATCTAGGTTTAAAGAGATAACTTAGTTATTATTGGGGGAGGTTTGTCCTCAAGTCCATTCATGTGATGAAAACAGTAATATAAGTAGGATAAAGGTTAAGCTAAGGCTTTTAATTATGCTTATGAAGAGAATACCGAGTAAAGTATTGTGGGTTATTCTTTGCAAATTACTCTTATAGATAAAATATCACGTATGTGAAAGAGAAATTGGTCCACTTTGAAAGAAAATTTTGTAGGGCTAAATTCTTTAGCACAAAACTAAGCGTATATTCATGGCCAAAATGAATACAATAATGAGAACTGAATTGTATCATGAAAGATTCATGTGTAAAGTATATCACCACTTACATAAATGACACAACAACTCAAGAACATCATGTTTACTGGTCAAACAAGCAATACATTTATGTTACTGTGAGATATTTTGGAAGCACTAGATCATTTGTTTGGAATGAAATTTGGAAGGAGTACACTTGACGATATAAATCATTTGAATAAGGTAAATATATTATCATAATGAGAGGTTCAAAAGTAAGAATCTATCATATGTATGTTTCATATCATTGAACCCCATGCCAAAAGCAATTTGAGTCCTTTCTTTTAAAATCTTCATCAATAATAATTAATTAATTTTCAAAACGATTACCATTCAAATCATTTTGATAGTTCTCATTAATTTTGTTTTGCAAGTTTGGCTATTAAATTCCTTTATTCTTTTTCAGATTGGTTTTTAAGCTCCATTTATAAGTAATTAAGAAAAACCACACTTCAAAAGTACAAATAAATATAAAGAAAGTAGAGTAATGGAAAGACTTTCTACCAATTTTCTCTCGTATTTTTTATCTAAAACTCTAGATCTATGTTCTCTATAAAGTTCATATACTTAAAAATTTGTTAGAGCAAGTAATAGTAATATAAGTTTGCTCTAATTGGATCATTATATCCTGAAATATAACTAGTAGTTGTCAAACACTCATGATACGTGAAAAACATTATCTTATAGACACCGTATAGTATATGGTCTTCACTATTTTTTTTACTCAATTTTTATATAATTTTATTTAAATTTTATATGTATTAATAAAGGTAAAGTGTTTTATTATATTTTATATGTATTACATCAACAATAATGTCTTGAAATAATTTATTATATTTAAACAAAAATTTTGATTACCTATTATGGAAATACCATATTATAAGTAATATTATGATTTTGCTGTGTATATCTTTAGTTTTGAGATACTATTATATTACTAATAACTTTACTTTAACTCACAATAATTACTTATATTATTTATGTTAAATAATCTTCATTTAAAAAAGATAAATAATAAAAATCTCTCAATAGATAATGGACAATATTTTAGTAACTTAATTGATAAAAAAAATAAAATTTTAGATAATTGATTATAAAAAAAGAAATATAATTATTTATGTTACTTAAAATAAATTACCTTATATAATAAAAAAGATAAATAACTATAATTTAAATAATTTTCAATATTTTAGTTATTAATACATAAAAAAATAAAAATCAACAATAGTAATAACTATTGTAAAATATATGGATAATTTTGAAAAATTTATAAGTTAATAATTTAAATTTTTACATATAATATAGGTTTTTATTTATGTAATTTTGATACAGAGTTATAAAATATTTATTGTGTAACATTTTTGTACTAGTGGTATTTAGACCTCTGATTTTGGAAAAAAAACAATTAACAAACTGTTTGATTTATAAAATCATCTGATTTAATTCAATTTTTAGATATTTTTAATGAGAAATAATATGAAAATTTTAATATATTATTAAAATGATTTGGTTCGATCTATTTAAAAATTAATATAATCGGATTGAATCAATCGTTCGATCCGATTTTTCAGTTTAGTACAATCTGATCCGGTTTATGGACACATCTAATTTGTTACTAGCATGTTTTTAACAAATATTTACATGTGAGAA
Source organism: Hippophae tibetana (assembly GCA_037013495.1). Classification (NCBI taxonomy): domain Eukaryota; kingdom Viridiplantae; phylum Streptophyta; class Magnoliopsida; order Rosales; family Elaeagnaceae; genus Hippophae; species Hippophae tibetana. The sequence goes on along the minus strand of CM072803.1, from coordinate 59,571,991 downwards.
GACACTCTGACTTTGTAGCAGCTTATGCATAAGTACTAATTCAATTATTTTGACTTGCAGACAGAATCCAAAACCGAAGATCATGGAGTTGTGTGACCGTAGCGAACAAAAGTAGCTGAGACTTTAAAGTCCGTCCTGCATCTACGATGGTGTTCAATGGCAACTTCTACTGATTTTGAAGGTTGTCATGAATCATGATGTAATAACTCCAATATTTTGCTTAGATGCAGAAATCAAATCTTGATGAGATTTGTTTTTGGTCCAGTGAAGTCACCTTATTTAATATAAAAATAATAAAACCTTGTACTTTTATTTTGTTTTGCTAAAAGCTTATGAAAGTACTTTTTATTTTCTTTCCTTTTGAGATTTTTTGCAACAAGAGTTAATTAAATTAAAATAATTTTTTTAAAATTTAATAATAATAAAAATTATATATTTTATATATTTTTATTATTAAAAATATTATATATGTTATTTTATATTGAATTTCTTTCTATCGAAAGTAATTTAACAATATTAAATTTAAATACTATTTAATATTGTTAAAATATTATTTTTATTTTTATAAAGTTTAAGAATATATTTTTATTAATTTTCCAAAACTATTAACAATATTTTAATATATAAATGAAAAAATCTAAAATCAAATTTATGAGTTAAAAATAAGTTGATGTAAAAAAATATATAATAATTAATATACATATAAAACTACAACAATAACAATGAAATTCAGACCAAAGTCTCATGTAACAAAATTTATAATAATATTTTTTCTTATTATTACGATAAATAAAAATAAAAAAATTTAGAATAATGATTTTATTAATAAAATATTCTTATAATAATAAAAACGTATGCAGTGTAAAAATATTTAAAAAAAAAATCTATATGGCGTTCCAGCTCAACGCAATATGATTTTGGCTCGTTTAACAAACAATGTCCTAATTATAGGAGAGAGAGAGAAAAAAAAAAACAAAATCCATAACATCCATCTTTCCCTTTTTCATCCCTGTCAATTTAAAACTATAAAATTTGACCCTTTTTTTTAAACTATAAACGAAAATTCTCATCTAATATTCCACAAATGGTTATTAAAAAAGAAAAAAAAAAACGAACATAACTGAAACCATATCCTTTTGGAACAACCTCTTTTCCTCTGCTTCCCTCTAAAGTTATTCTGAGAGGAAAAGAAAAATGTAAAAATAAAATCATTCAAACAAAAGCGAACTTGCTCTGTTTTGTTCTGTTTTCATTCCAAAATTTGAAAAAGAGAATCTAATATATATATATATATATATAAAATAGAGACAAAACGTCAATTTGCTTTTGTTTATGCCCATTCCAAATAACAAAACACTCAACAAATGTATTAAAAAAAACCATATGATAAAAATGATTCTATCAACTTCATCTTTTGGAAAGCTCATATGTGTTATTCTCATAATCCATAACTTGTTCTTCTTCTCTCCAACAAATTGTAATCGTCGAAACACCGGAGCTGACATAATTTGTGGATCAAAAAATCATACAAACCCAGAAAATTACAGCAGAACCATTAGGGAAATAATGAATCATCTTTACAATGATGTTCGTATAAAGAATTGGGGTATGTACAATGCAACATCCTCAGTGACTAAGATTTATGCATTTACTCAATGTGTTAATGATCTCCCAGGAGAAGATTGTGTTTCATGCTTTAAAACCATGAATAACATACTTTCTAAATGTCTTCCTTCAACTTCAGCTAGAATATATCTAGATGGTTGTTATCTACGTTATGATGAACATATGTTTTACCATGAAACAATTGATATGAAAAGCAAACAAAATATAAAATGTGGTCAATCAAATAATAAAACAGAAGATGACCCAATGAATGATGATCTTGTGGTATCAGAGTTTGAAGGAAAAGTTAGACAAGTGATGGAAAATGTGACAGTTATGGCAAAAAGTAATAAAGGGTTTGGTGTTGTGGAAGATAGAGGAGGGGTTGAGGGTGTTTATGGAATGGGACAATGTTGGAATACACTTAGTGAGAAAGAGTGTTTAGAATGTTTAAAAGGTGCCCAACATATGATTGAAGATTGTTTGCCTGGTAATGATGGTAAAGCTTTGTTTCCTGGTTGTTATGCTAGGTATTCTACAAAGAGATTATGTTCTGTCACATCTCATAGCCAAAAAACTTGTAAGTTTATTTATTTATTATTTATTCCCTTTCTCTATATTATATACATATTTTTTAATCTAATTTCAAATTGTTAAATCTAATTGTGTACAGCTTAATATAACTTATGAGATTGGAAAATTGAATAAAGAAAGTGGCCCTAATATATAATAACAAAAAAAATTCCCATTTAATTCCACAGCAGATACTAGTAAGATCTGGTATGCAGTAGCAGGAGTTTCAGCTGCAATGGCCACAGCTATGTTTTTTATATGTTTAACTATTTGGGGCTATAAGATAAGTACATCAAAGGAGAAAGAATGTAAATTCGACAAACCATAGTCCTAAATTCATAATATCTTTGCGAATCTTCATTATCTATATTCTGATATTAGTTTATTTGAACTTGTTTTAGCACATAAGGATTGTCAAAATGGGCTTTCACTTTCTCAGCAAAAGTCTAAATTAAGTTTCAAGTATGAAGTACTTGAAAAGGCCACCGATTCTTTTCATGAGTCAAGAAAATTAGGGCAAGGTGGATCTGGTTCTGTTTTTAAAGGGATTCTCCCAGATGGTAGAACCGTTGCAGTTAAACGATTGTTCTTCAATACAAGACAATGGGTTGACGAGTTCTTCAATGAGGTAGACCTAAGCAGTGCTATTCAACACAAGAACCTTATTAAGCTTTTAGGTTGCAGCATTGAAGGCCCTGAAAGCCTCCTAGTTTATGAATATGTACCCAACAAAAACCTTAATCAGATGGTTTTTCGTAAGTTGTTTTTCTTTATATTCATTTACTTTTTCCTATGTTAAATGGAGTCCTTTTAAGACATTCATGGGAATAAATTTTAGATATGTTGGATGGATCTATCTTTCTTCATTTTTTGTAAATTTTCATTAAATTGGAGTGTTCAAATATGTATTGAAATCCCATAATAGCATGTGTAAGTTATACATATATAATCGAATTGATCTTAAAAAAGAATGCATATATATATTAAGATATATACACAATGTATAAAATGTACATAAACTAGATATGTACATATTTATATGTTATTTACAACTCACATGATATTTTAAGAATAATTTATTTACCTGCAACATGAACATATACATGCTATTTAAGGTCCAATATATTCATATCATTTCGTATATACAAGTGTGATTCACTATAAAAACATGAATATTACAAAGTAGCATAACATTTTTATATAGCTTAATGTACAAAATTTAAGTTTGCTTTTGAGAAGGCATGCAAGCTAAAAACACTTCACTAGCATAATAGTAGTTTTACATACGTGTATGTCTTTTTTCTCATCAACTAATGGTAACATAAAATCATTATGTTATACAGCTAAGGACACAGAAACAATCCTAAACTGGCAGCAAAGATTTGATATAGTGTGTGGAATAGCTGAAGGGCTTGCATATCTACATGGAGGTTGTGGCGCAAAAATTATCCACAGAGACATAAAAGCTAGCAACATTCTCCTTGACGAGAATCTTATACCAAAGATTGCTGATTTCGGTCTTGCTCGGACTGTTTCTTCTGATAGAACTCATGTTAGCACAGGAATTGCAGGAACATTGTATGAAGAAACTACCTTCTTAATTTTTGCACCACATATTCATAAATTTTAACTATACTATTGTGATTGATTAAAAATAATATTACGTTTGTTAGTCAAAATAAGAGGTGTCTAATTTAGAAGAAAATTCATGGAAGGTGGCTTACTATATTGTTAAAAATAGAGGTGTCTAATCTTGTTTGAATAAAAAATAGTAAAATTAAGTAGTCTAATTTTGTTGAATGAAGAAATATTTGGCATATGAAATGAGAACTTGAAAGCTATAAATATTACTTCGTTTCTTCATTGTTAATCATCCCAAAAATAGAGAAAAACTTATATGAAAAGTTTTTGAGTGAGAGAATAAAGTGGAAAAATTCTCTTAGACTTGTAATTACTCTTGTTTTTTGGGTGTGTGAGAAAATTATTGAGAATATGGTTGTAACAATTTTCCACATAGTAAATTTCTTTTTCTAGTTGTCTTTTGACAACGAAAGTGGTTTTTCTCCAACTTGGAGTTTCCATTATAATTCTTGTGTTATATATTTTTTATTTCTCTATTATTTGATATTCTGTTAAAGAGGATTTTGAGAAGAAAAATTTGTGATTCTATCATTTGATCTAAATTTTCTATCATATACAAATAATCATTTGTCTAAAACCAATGTTTCTTTTAACACAGAGGATATATGGCACCTGAATATCTTGTTAAAGGACAACTAACTGAAAAAGCTGATGTATATGCCTTTGGAGTGATGGTACTTGAGATTGTATGTGGTAAGAAGAATAGTGTTTTCACAACAAGATCAAGCTCAGTTCTACATTCTGTAAGACTCATATTCCTTTTACATTACTAGCTAAAATTAAAATAATGGGCTTGCCCTGATATATTTTTTATGTTCAAATTGAAGTTTTCGAATTTAATGTTGTTTATAACATAGTTTTGTTTTTAGTTTTCATTTTAATTAGAAAAGAGTTTCACTTTGTAGTCTACATGATTAAAAAGAAGCTTTCAAAACTTTCATAATTAAATTTTAAATCTCACTCTAATATCTATTTTTCACAAAGAACACAATCTTACATTTTTCTATCATGTTCTCAATAATGAGTAATAGATATTAATAAATAAAAAAATGAATAACAACACACAAAAAACAATTTTACCAAAAACAAAATTTTGGGTTATGTGTTCGTATTTTATAATCAGAAAACAAAATTTGTTATACATAGTGAATGAATACCAACGAATTTTTTTTTTTGCATTAATATACATAGTGAAATATATATATTTTTCCCATTATTGTTTAGGTCTGGAAGGATTACAAGGCCAACAGGATTACAGAATCTGTAGATTCTGTCTTAAAATGTGACTTTGACAAAAATGAGGCATCAAAGGTGATTCAAATTGGTCTTTTGTGCACACAAGCTTCACTTACACTAAGACCATCTATACCTGAGGTTGTTCAAATGCTAACAAGGAAAGACAGTGAAATACCCTTACCACAACAACCTCCATTCCTCAATGCTAGTGTGCTAGGATCAGATAATACAGCAACTTCCACGAACTTCTCAGTCAACCACGAGCAAACGGCCGTGATGGCGGATATATCTTCTTTTTCTACTGCAAGAAGTAGATCCAGTTATGAATCAATTTGTCTATCAGGAATTGAAGGTCATCAATTGAGACGATATAATAACATTGCCTAAAGATGACAGTAAACATGAGAGTGCTCAAACAGAAAAATGTAAAAAGACACATAATATTTTGTTATTTAGGCAGTTCATGAACTTCTTTTTGTTTTTTTTTTCAATTTGACATTGAGAAATTTGAGGCGGGTCTTTTCATTTTCTAAAAATCATTACAAAAAATAATACTCTTAAAATTTATAACAATAAAAATGTTATTCCAATAATATTGAAAGTGGTTTAATTAGACGATATTTAATATTAAAAAAATCTAAATAGTCGTAATTTAACTTGAACAATATCAAGTTGGATGATATTCGATATGAAATGATGAGTTAAACTTTTTGTAGGTCATATTGTTTTTATGTTTGATATTTTCATTTGCAAAACACAAAGTCTGTATATATTACTTAGTGTATTGTCATCCTTTATATAAAGACAATTATTATTAGTTCAATATTGCATGCACTCAAATAAATTTAGACTTTATATGTTTGCATGATACACACAACATTTGAGGGTGGGATCATATAGTTGGCATGTTTAGATTGTATATGTGCATTGCGTTTGTTTTTGTGTCTACAAGAGTTATTTGAAAACTTACGAGGCATTTTTTCAAACGAAAATGGCAACTTGAGTAGCTCACCTAGGTGCTCACCAAGTTGTTAGCAAGTGCCCAACAAGGTGGTAGTCTAAAAATTGCAACTTTTATCCTTGCCATGACAGCTATTACTTAGGCTTAAAAACATTTAATTGATCGTGATTTTATGTATGTTTAATGATTATATAGATTTATATTTTCTTGTTTTACTATTATTTCACCCAAATTTATCTTTTCAAAACCATAATTATATTTTGTTATTTTTAAGGTATTTTTGTATTAAAAAGATTCAATTTGAAAGAATTATACTTAAAGCATCATTACAACTTGAAAGATTAAAAGAAAACATTTGTAAAACTTTACATATGTTTAAAATTTGGAAAAAAAAATTACAAGGAATTTAGGATTCTAAAGTGATACAGTTTGAAGTGTGTCGCGGCATGAAAACATATCTCGGCACGAATAGAGTGGATCATGTACAACTATGATGCGATGCCAAGTTAATAATTCTAAATTTTTCCTCCTTTTCTCATCCTATAAATAGGATTCTATTTCTATTGTTAAAAAATGTTTTAGAATCCTAAATTTCTCTTAGTAACTGATTTCTTAGCTTTCTTTAGTTTTTTTTTTATTTTCTTTAAGTAGTTTAAAGTTATTCTCTCATTCAAGAGTTGAAAATTTAGTTATTGTGGTAGCTTTTAGTTTCAATTCAATAAACAATACGGTAATTTTGCCTTGAAGTTTTCCAGAAGTAATTCTAAGAATTCTGTTGATATATATTTAAATGTATTCTTTTCATAATAATTCTAAGTGTTATTTCATATGTTATATGTTTAATTTATTGATTATTTATTAAACTATGCATGTCTGGCTATAAATAATATGTGATATTAGTAAGGTTATTATATTTCTGTTAAAGTAGACTAAATATTTTTATAAAATGAATTAAGTTTTATTTAATTATCAAGATTTAAATCGAAATTTGTAAATGAAAAATATATTGACAAAACATTTTTCATAATATACAAGAGAGTTAAATTTAAGATTTAATTATCTAATCTGATTTAAAGTTGCACTCTTAAATCCTTTAGTCTATATCAACAGTATAGTTAGAGTGGAATCTATTTTAAAGATTTTTATAAGAATTATTATTGAAAATATATTGACGACATATTCTTTATAATAGTTTTAAAATTTGAAAGCTAATTTCAGATACTGAAATCATAAACCTAACTTAGATACCTTGATGTGAGTTTAAATTATTAGACTCAATCGAATGTAGTAATTAAGTGATTCAATATCTATTAAAAAAAGAAGCATAATTTAAATAAAATTAACTGCTAGACCCGACCGAAAGAGATAAACCATTTATGCATCAAAAATAAATAAAAAAGTTTTGATTGTATTTCCAACTTCAATGCAACAAAATAAAAAAGTGAAAATGTACTCAAATAGCCACAAAACAATAAAAACTTTATTTAGAAAATATTTCATAGGATATAGAAAAGAAACAAAACTCTTTTCTTGATAAAATACAGAAAGATAAAGCCCTAATAGATATAAAAAATATTAAAAACAGTAAGCTTAGAAAATCTTTTAGATCCCAATAATTAATAAATCTAAAATAATTGTCAACATAAAATTAAAAGTCCCTAACAAAGTTATACGAGTAAAACTAATTATTTATACTCTAGAAGACATGATTGAATTCGAAAAACAAATTCAATAACTTTTGGAACTAAAAGTCATAATATGAAGTAATTCACCTCATTCTAGTTCGACATTCTTAGTCGAAAAAGAAGTTGAAAAAAGAAGAATAAAAAAGAGAATGATAATAAACTTTAAAGCATTGAATAAAGAAACCATTGATGATGGATACTTTATTCCAAAGAAAGAAGAACTGTTATCATTAATTAAAGGAAATAAATACTTATCGAGTTTAGATTCCAACAGTAGATTTTGGCAAAAAAGAGAAGATAGAGAATCTTAAAAATTAACGACATTTAGTTACCCCTAATAACAGTTCCAATGGACTGTTGTACCATTTGGATTAAAACAAGCTCCAGGTATACAAAATATTAGCTATGTTTACATCGTTGATATTTTGGTTTTTAATAATGAACTAAATAAAAATTATTTGGATATTATTAATATTCTACAAGAATGTAGAAAAGAATGTATTGTACTTTCTGAAAAGAAAATAGTAATTGCTTAGTAGAAAATTAAGTATTTAAGGTTGAAAATTGAAGATGAAAAATGTAATCTATAACCCTATATACTAAATAACATTCAAGGTTTTCTTAATGAATTGAAAGACAAAAATCAATTATAAAGATTTCTAGGATGTTTAACATGTGTTGAAGCATACATCAAGAAACTTGCAGAAATACGAAAACCCTTCAAATAAAAATTAAAAAAAAAATTATGTTTGGAAGTGAACATAAGAAGATACTATGTATATGGATAAGGTAAAGTACAAGTAAATGTTTTTACCATCGAGGTTTAGTCGATAAAATGATAATTAATGAAAGAGATGCTTCACAAGAATATTGGAGAGCAATAGTAAAAGCAAAAAGAAATGACTTATATGAATATCTTTATAGGTATACTTCAAGATTTTTTTCACGATCTTGAATTAAATTTCACTGTAATGAAAAATAATATTTAGCTGTTAAAAAAGCTATTAAGAAATTTGTAATATATATCATAATTTTCAGATTTATTGTTAGAACTGATAATGAAAATTTTGATTATTTCTTAAAAACTAATATTGGAAGTGATTATAAACAAGGAAGATTACTCAGATGATAATAGTGGTTTAATTACTACAATTTTGATGTTGAACATCTCCTAGGAAACACGAATAGTTTAGTAGATTCTCTCATAAGAGAATTAATACCTCTAACTATTTTTATAATTTTAGTAATGGAACATCTTGATCTCAAGATCAAGATAAAGGAAAAAGAGATAAAAATCCTTCAGGAACAACTCAAGCTTTTATATCCCGATAAGTCTATTATAAAAACAGGAAATAAACAGGAAGAACTTGATTATTCAAAAACACTCTTACAATCCAAAAACTCTAAAGAGAAATCTTTATCAAAAATTCAATCTAAAGAAGGTAAAACTTCTAAAGAAAAATTCAAGATAAAAATGAAGAACCTAACAGCTCAAAAGAGAGTAACATCTCTTAAATAAAAAAAAAGCTTAATTGGGCTGATGAAGATAAAAAAGAGGAATAAATAAAGACTTATGTGGTCTATAATATCCCAAAACTATGAATTTATAATAGTTGGATAGAAGTAAGTAAATCTATTCTTGGGTTTAGTGGAGTAACTTATAGAGCCTTCATTAACAGAATATATGCTAAATGCAGTTACACTAATCACAAAGTATCAAAACTAATAGCTCTAGAGAAGATAGTAAGGAATTACTCTGTAGTACTGGAAGAACAATTAGTAGCACTTAGTAGGTTGACAACTCTAGGAAAAGTAGTATGGCCTCCAATATTATATAGAGAGGCACATCTCTCATAAACATCAAAAATAGTAAGACAATTCGTGCTATTCAAGAAAACATCCCCTCAGAAATTCATTAGTCATTGAATATGAAAATAACCAATATAGGAATCTTAACAAACCACAATGGTTTGGTCTTTACAACTTGGCTAGAAAATCTACCTAGGAACACATAGAAGATATAAAGTTCTATATTACAGAAAAGGAATTCCCTACAGGGTGTAAATTTAACATTTTGGAAAGAGTTAATCTAATATTCTTTTACAAATATTTCCATACAGGACTAATAGAAAATATATATCTAGGAATTAATTTAAATGAATTAAATTATTTCCCAAAAAATTCAAAAAAAATCAATCAAGAACTTCAAGAAGAAGATAAGAGTAGATGACAAGTTTATTTATCTCAGATTTTTTAATTCACTAATAGACTGGATTGAGGAATGATGTATGAGTTCTTATCATTTCATCAAGCTAAGGATTTCCAACATAAATAGATAAGTTTTCAAACTAAGGGCTCTTCAAGAAAAAGAATTCAACATAGTTTTATCTGTGTATTAAGAGGTAAAATGTTAGGCCAAATTTACTGTGAACTCAAAAAAAATTGATAATTCTACTGAGATAAAAGTAAATTACTCAACCAATAAAGTCATCATCACTTCTAATAGTAGCACGACTCTCATCAAAAATGATAGTGAAAAAATCACCAAATTTGAGACAAAATTTTAACAACAACCTAAAAATTGGTCAAGAAATAATGAAGGTATTTTATTTCTATGCCAGAAAAGCCACCAAAGATCACATATGCATTTTTTGCATCAAGGATCGAGGAGACAAAGATGCATCGTCATCAACTTCATCCAAAGGATTGTTGGCAGAAAATGACAATAAAAAATAAAGAGAAAATAACTGTCGGTAGAAGATGATAAATAAAAATAAAGATATTGTACCCACATCTCTTAGTCGACAACATGTACTAAAAAAAGTAATGATTGAAATAAAAAAAGCCAAAAAATAGTAAAGTTGATGAATTATTAAAGTAAAGATAAAATAGTAATTCCTATCTTGTAAACAGTAATTTCTTGTGCTATAAAATGAATTTTTATTTTCATTTGAGAACACATAGTTAAAAAAACACAACTTTTAGCATAGCAACCTTCTTTATCCAAAAATCTCAACTAGTAATTATGTATCCAATAATTATGAGTTGTTAAGAATCTCTTCAAGGTTCTTAGTTTGCCTTACCATTGTAATAATTATTATATTATGACTAAAATAGAATGTAGTCATTCTTTTCTAATATGTCTAAATTAAACACCATTTATGTATTGATGTAGAAGGTTCACCATTACCAGGAGGGTTTTAAGGGTTGAATAAAGCTGAGGCATAAATAGTGTAACAAAAGATCTTGAATGTTCAAATATTTGCTTATATCAATTTATAATATTGATAAACAAGAAGATGAAAATAAAAATAACATAATTTTATAATAAGAAAATTAAAGAATTATTTTTAATCAATAATACATAGGAATTAATAATACAAAAATCAACAACTAACATTAAACAGCTACCCCCAATTTGGTATCAGAGTCATAAATTTAAAGATATCAACATAATATGGATGAAAAAGTTAATAATTAAATTTAAGGATATCAATGGTACTAATCATAAAGTCTAAGGGCATAATAGTATTTTTGTAAATCTAAAAAAATAAGTAAAGATATGTTAAATCTGAGAGATATTTTAGATAAATTTCCATGTCAAACTAATATAAAGAACTCATAAAAAAGTAACCTATATTAGTTACAAAAATATTAATTTAATGTTTATAATTAACATAAAACTTATTTCACTATAAAGTTAATCTTGATTATTTATGTTGCTTATATACTTTACAAAATTTACATTATATTAAAACTTAAGTCGATTAATTGACCAAGATAAAAAAACTAAAGAAACTCGTCTTAAAAATACAAAAAAAAGTTAAAAATATAAAATATTAGATCAAAAAACTTACACCATATGAGGATTTATCATAACGAAAGTACAACCCAAATATTTTGAAAATATTGTAAGAGTAAGGACTTCACGAGATGCCACACGACAAACAAATGAGGATTCGATTGTTGTAAAGTACTCTTGTCTTATTCAAGCCTTTTTTTGGTTGTCCACCCCACCTAAATTCCATTCGTATCTGTCTGTTTGAGTCATTCTTGCTTGTTCTCTCTTTTCTCTCCTACGATCCTTTCCCATGGTGATCGCTACGGAAGATCAACAACAAGAAAAGGTAAAGAAACTGAAATAACTTATTCTGATGTTAATCATCTCTGGTTATTTTTAGTTTCTTTCAGAATTTCCAAATTAACTAGGTTTTTTTGGCTCTTTAGGTTCCCAAGGACCTAATTAGTTATTGTGTGTGATATAGATTGAACTGTAGTATTTTGTTTTTTGAAATGATATGTAAGTGCTTCCTTAATTTAGATTTATCGATGATTATACATTAGCCTTTGTGCTAGGGGAAATGTATTGAATTTGGAGGTGTAAGAAATGATCTTATTCACTTAATGAATGAATGTTTACAATTTAATTTATACAAAATAAAAGAAAAATTGTAGTAATTAAAAATAGACATAATTATGTGGAAAATTTCTTGGATCGTTATTGCTCCCTAGCTTTTGTTGTTGATTGTTTCCAATTGGTGTGTTGGTTGAATCTAGTTGGTTCTTGAGTTATCCAACATTTTTCCTCAAGTTAGAATATATGTTAATTATTCCTAACTTGTTAAGTAAGCTTGAGAACTGTGAAAAACTTAGGCATTTGGTAAAGATATATGTCGGTTGCTTTGATGTAGAGATATGATAAGTCTTGATCATTACAGTTTGAATCTTTTCTCTCACTAGATGGAAATCGATCTCTATGTATTTGGTTTGTTCATGAAATACTAGATTTGATGCAATGTGAAGGGTAACTTGATTGTTGTAATATAACTTGGTCGGTTGGGAATGTTTGATACCCAAATCATCTAAAATGTATTGTAACCAGGTTACTTCGCAACAGGCTGTTGCCATAGAACAGTATTCTACTTCTGTTCTTGATTGTGAGACCATGTTTTGCTTCTTAGTCTTCTAATAAATTAGCGAGTTTCCAAGAAACATACAGTATCATGTGGTTGATCATTGTGTGTCTGTGCATCTAGCCCAATCTGTGTTACAAAAAACATTTAACTGTAGTGAACTAGTTGCTGAGAAAAAGAGAACTTGTCCTGGTGTGTTCTTGACATATCGTAGCACTCTTTGAGAAACTTCCAAATGTGGTTGTCATAGTTTGTCCATGTATTGACTAAGAATGTGTAGAGAATGCACTAAGTCAGGCCGTGTGATGGTCAAGTATATTAATCTCCTAACAAGTCTTTGATAGGATGTGAGATCACTAATGAATTCTCCTTCATCCTTGTTGAGGGAAAAATTTTGTTACATAGGTTATTTGGTAGGTTTGGCACCAAGGTAACCCATATCCTCCAATATTTCAAGTGTATACTTGTGTTATGACATAACAATTCCCTTCTTGGATCGCAAAACTTCTATGCCTAAAAAATACTTTAATTTAGTGAGATATTTTAGCTTGAATTGTCGTATGAGATGATTCTTAGTTTCTTCAATGTCTTGTAGATTGTTTCTTGTTATGATTATATCATCTACATAGACAAGAAGAGAAAAGAAGGAATTAACACTAGTTCGGACGAATAGTGAGTGATCATACTTGGATTGGTTAAAATTGGATAGCTTGATAAATCATTGTCATGAGGCTTGTTTGAGCCCATATAAAGATTTATGTAGTTTATATACTCATGTTTCCCCCTTTCGTTCGAATCTGGGTGGAAGAAACATGTAGACATCTTCATGGAGATCATCATAGAGAAATACATTGTTGACATCGAGTTGACGAAGATGCCAACTTTGAACAGCTTCAATAACAAGAAGGAGACAAACGGTGACAAGTTTGGCTACTAGTACAAAAGTTTCTTGGTAGTCAAAACCTTCAATTTGACTGTATCCTTTGGCCATTAACCAAGCCTTGTATCATTCCACAGAGTCATCATGATTATACTTGATTTTTTAGACCCATTTACAACCAACTGGTTTCTTGTTTAGAGGAAGTTGTTGGAGCATCCAAGTGCCATTAGTTTTTAGAGCATCCAGTTCTTGTTTCATGGTAAGCCACCATTTTGGATAAGTGAAAGCTTTAACAAAGGTGGTTGGTTCCTTGAGAATGGAAATAGAAGTAGTAAAGGCATGATATGCAAGTGATAATATGCCATAGGTGAGTACATGAGATAGGGAATGAAAAGTACCTTTGTTATTGGACAATGTTGAGTTAGACGAACGGAAAGACTGAGAAGGCAAGGAAGCTTCTACATAATAATTTTGAATGTAGCTAGGAATAAGAGTGGATTGATAGAGTCTATGTGTAACTGGTGTTGAAGGAGTCACGTGCGGTGCGGAAGTTGATGATGGTGTTTCATAAGATGTATCTTGGAGATTAGAGGTGTGAGTCGATTGTTGGAAGGACATATGGTGTATAATTAAGTGATGTATTTGGAATGGTTGATTGGAAAATGTCAGGCATGTCATCATAAATAGTATTTTCTGATGGAGAGAATATAGTTGGAGTGTTGAAAGTGGAAGTGGAATAAGGAAACACATGTTCATGAAAAATAACATCACAAGACATGGAAGTTTTTTCTGTTTCCAGGTTGTAGACGTGGTAACCTTTTATCTTAGAGGATACCCAATGAATATACATCAATGTGATCTAGCATCAAACTTGATAGGTCGATCATGATGTATAGACACAAAGCAAAGAGAACCAAAGACACGAAGATGTTCATACCTAGGAACTTTGTGAAAAAGGATTTCAAATGGTGTTTTACCCTTAAGAATAGGTGTCCTCCTTTTCAGGGAGAGCTAATGCTTGTTGGGTATTTTGGTTTGACACTATTTCACACCCAAAAAGAAGCGAGCTACGTCTGAGTTAAACTTGGAGATGGAAGTCTTCTTTCGTTTCTCGACGGTGAAGTAAGACCAAGCCCATGAGCTTATTATCCTAGGTCGGAACAAGTTGATATGATGACACCTGAACCCTCGTGGTCAGATACCCCAAAATCTGATTCTGTGGCCCGGAAAGATGACAGTTGGGAGGAAGGATTGGACCCCCTGATGATCGAAAAAAAGGCAACCATTATTGCTATGAATGATTTTAACTCAAGATGCAAATTGTGTTTCAACAAGATTAATGAAAGTGGTAAGAAATATGTGTATCAAATTTAGTGTTTAAGAGATAAACTCATGTGCATCTTGAGTAATCATCAATAATAGTGAGGAAATAACATGCTCCATTAAGTGCTAGAATGTGATAGCCACCTCAAATATCAACATGAATTAGTTCAAAATGTGCTCTTGTATTGATAGAACTTAAAGGAAATGGATTACGAGTTTACTTAGCTAGTGGACAAATAGAACAATTACTAATAGAAAAAAATGGTATATTGATGGAAAGAGAAAGTACGCTCAAACTGTTATCAGATAAATGACCAAGTCGTTGATGTCAGAGATGAGGGTTAGTTGAAGCGATATTTGAAAGGGAGAAACATCTTGTCTTTTCCAAAATAGTCAGGTAGTGGAGTCTTGCTCTCTTAGTTCCCATCCCAATCGTCTTCCTTGGGCATTTTTCCTGAACAAAGCACACATTATTAGTGAAGGTGATATGACAAAATGTAGTTTGAGTGAGTTTGGCTACTGAAACTAAGTTTAATTTGAAGGAGAGAACACAAAAGACATTATGGAGTATGAAATTATTGGAGAAATGTATAGTGCCGATATGTGTGACATAGGAAAGTTAATGATCAGGTAAATGCACATGCTGATTAGTGACTGAAGTTCTGGAGCTCATAAGGCTTTGGGAACAATCTATGTGATTAGTTGCCCATGTATAAAAAATCCATTGGGTTTTTGAATAGAAAATATTCGTACATGATGTGTTACCTGAAGGAGTAGTCACTTGACTTGTCATGCTACCTGTTTGGTTTGATTGAGAAAAGTAAGGAGCTCATGATATTAGGCGGATGTAAGGTTGTAGGATGGTGTCCTTGTGTCGGAGCTGCTTGTTTGAAAGTCAATATGGTAAGCTTTGGAAGGAAAATCATAACTTGCATTTCTCTTGTCTTGAATTGCCTTTTACTTTTGACACATGTTGATGTCATGTCCATTCAAACCACATAAATCACATTTGAGACAATTTTGGCAACTTTTAGTATTGTGTCCATTGAGATCACAGAAATCACATTTGAGGAGATTAATGCAACTTTTAGAATTATGGTCGATATTGTTGCATCGATCACAATTGAGATGTTAGTTCCTTGGTGGGTAATTCTTGTAAGGCTATTGTGGATGACTATCCTTGGCGAAAAGTGCGGTAGCTTCTGGCATCCTTCCTACAGATTGTATGGAGACAACTCTCTGCTTTTCATATTGAACAATGAGTGAGTATACCTTATTTACTGTAGGTACAGGTTCTATGAGTAAGATTTGTCCCCGTGTTATTATATAAACTGTGTTAAGCCATGAGGAACTTTATGGTTCACTACTTTTGTTGGTATTCATATAGTTTCTTTCCGGCGTTTCCTCCACAATGTGGAAGGGGACATAGTGCATCTTGAGTATCACATAGGCTTTTCAACTTGGAATAATATTCTTCAATGCTCGTACCTTCTTATATGCAATCATAGATCTTTTTCTCAATTTGAAATAGGTGAACGTTGTTGGTGTGTGAAAAATGTTCCTTCAATTCTTCATATAGCTCATATGCGGTATCATTATACATGACACTTTCTGCAATTTTAGGTGATATGGTATTAAGAATCCATCATTTGACAAGAATGTTGTAGCGAATCCATTATTCAGTCAATAAATCCGTCTTTGTTTTTGGTGGTGAGAGCCATGAGCATCACATGACTCCAAATATGATAGTTTTCCTGATTTAAGGATTGAGCCATTAGAACCGTGCCCAGTTGGTCTAAGTGGTGCATGTATAATGAATGGCTAGGATCATCATATCATTTTGGAACAATGGGGCTAATATTGGTAGTTTTAGACATGATTGTTGAGCAAAAAAATCAAAAACGGGATAAGGTTTAGTGTGTTTTAGAAAATAATGATTGTTTATGAAAAAGTAATGAACTGAAATGAGTTGTATTTTATAGGAAATATATCAAGGTTTCTAGAACCAAAAATTTCAGTTCGGGAATCAGAAAGTGGATGAACCGGTGTCTGGAATGATTGATATGGCGATTAGAAGATTGAATCGACTAATGATTGAATCGGTTGGAAAATTGAACCAATTGGAAGACCGAACCGGATAATGACGCGTCACTTTCTTCATAGAGCGATTTAAATTATGAATCATTTGAGTCATCTTCTTCAGAGAGCGCACGTGTAGGTGCGTGTGACTCCGGCGAGGCTCGTGGGACTTCGGCAAGGTGCGTGTAGGCGCGTTGAAGGTTGTCTTGGCTTGAAAAAAAATTGAAGATTGCTCGAAATTTTCTGAAGAATATGATGTGATGAATTTGAAATTGTGGATGTGGTTCAAAATTGATTTTGAAAAGAAACAAAATTTGGAAGAATTTCTTTTCTGTGTGACGTGGATTTTCATATAACTTCTTTTTAAGCTTTGATACCATGTAAGAAATTGTTTCATTCACTTAATGAATGAATGTTTACAATCTAATTTATATAAAATAAAAGAAAAATTATAATGATTACAAATAGACATAATTATGTGGAAATGTTCTTGGATCTTTGTTCAGGAGACGCAAGGAAGATAACTAATTCATGATTCTTAGAATTACATATTCTAAGGTTTGCATCTTTTTTGACGAATGTAGGCTTCAATTATATGTGAAATAGTTTTAGATTTTTGACGTCTCTACCTTTGATTCATTATCCTCAAGCATCTATGGAGGTTTCTATAGCAGAAAAAAGAAGATGGGCCCTTAGTGACTTTGATATTGAGAAACCTCTAGGGCGAGGAAAGTTCAGTCATGTCTATTTGGCTAGAGAAAAAAGGTGTGTATTTCTTGCCTTTTTATTTTCCTTAATTTGCTTGCATTTATGAGTTTTTTCTATTCTTAGCTCCAACTTTATTTTCTTACTGGGAAAGGTTTATTTTGGTACATTAGGGACTTTTATGTAGGATTCAGATTGAGTTAGGCCTATGAAATTTGAATTTTTTTTAACTAAAAAAATACAATTATTTACAGCATAATTTTTTTTTAAAATTTTGATAAATAATTTAAAAACGATATCCATTCCCCTGCAACAACGCCAAAAAATTGATGAACATAATATCAAGTCTCTCGCAATGGTGCCAAAACTTGATGAGTCACAAGACTGGCAATGCAAATATCGATCTTGCAAAATAATTTTAGTTTTATAATTTGTAAAACTCTTGCAAGTACACGAATTATTATATAGAAAATCATAAGTATACTCCCAAGGTTGATCTAAGGAAGGAATATATGTGGTTTTTAATTTATTATTTAAAATCTTAAAAATGAAATTAAATCTTAAACATCGTGTCACGATATTTTGGTTTTGTTTGTTTACTAATTTAATAACATAAAAAAATAAACATAGATATGGATTCAATAAACAATAATGTAATTTTTTATCATTCATAACATTGAAGTATTTAAGGATATAACAATTAAGTTAATTATGCTTGCTCATATTGTTTAGGTTATAAAAGATATGAATTGATATTTATTGATTCTTTTTTTTTTATAAATATCACATTTGGTAGAGTGAGATATTCTTTGTTAATTAAACAAATAAATTAACACCAATGGGTGAGGTTGATAACTAATTTGATTAATTAAATTAATTCTTTTTTTGAAGAGATTGAAAATGAACCATTTAAATGCCACAATTGGTGGGGTTAAACATTTTAAACTTTATTCAAGGTGTCAAAATTAAATCTAAGAATTTAATTATCTAAGTACTAACTTTCAAGTTTTAAAACCATTACTGAAAATATATTTTCAATATATTTTCAAATAATAGTTCTTATAAAAACTTTTGAAATAACGCTTAACTCTAAATACCAGGCGATTGTACCAATAAATAAAAGAGTAATACTCTAAATGAGACTGGATAATTAAACCTTATAATCTAATTTTCAGATTTAAGTTTTTAATGAAAAATAATATATTTCTCTCTAACATCCTTAATATAAAATCTTGAATAAAAACAAAATCAATTTATTTTATAGAAATGTTTTACCCATTTAATATTTTGCAAGCATAACAACGTTATAATTATATCATATTTACAAATAGCTAGTCGTGTTAAATTTAATTACAGACAAATTAAATAAAACATATAAGAATAAAACATAAAATAATAATTGTAAAGAATCCATTAAAATAATATCTTAAAAGAATCTTTACAACAGTATGATGTTAATTCTATTGTTGGAAAATCTTCAAACAAATTTGTATCTCCACTTATTGAAGAAAAAAACTAAAAATTTATAAAAACATAGCTAGTTCTTTTTAAAAAGAGAACTTAAAACTTAAAAACTAAAAAAAATGAAAACTTTCTAAAGAGAAATGTAGAGAGAGAAAGTATTCAAAAAATTGTGTGTTTTTCAATGGGGAAGAGGGTTCTTTTATAGGTGAGGAAAGGCCAAAAAAGGGGAGGAAATATTTCAAAATTTGAATTTGGATGTGTTTGGATAGATTGGCACGCGTATGGGGCATGGAAATCTTTGTAGACATACAATTGGCACGTGTGGGACATTGCGATGAGTATTGGCGCACGTAGGACACGACGATGAGTGTGCTAGCGTGCGCGCAACACAACGCTGATGGGTGGATGCCTACATTGGTGCGCGCGGGACTCAACGCGGATGGGTTGTTGCATGCAGGATTTCAACCTTTTCGATCGTTTTCATCCATTTTGTCCAAAAAATCTCATCTTTTACTTTTACTCATTTCTTTTCTCATTATATTTGTGACGTATTGCCTTAAATATTCTTCTTTGTATCTTTAAGTTATTTTTGAATAAAAATACCTAAAAAATAATAAAATATCCGTAATTTCGAAAAAACAAAATTATATAAAAATATAATAAAATCATATAATTATAAATTTATTTATTTAATTAAAATATATTAAATTATGATAATTTTAATATTTTTTAAGTAATTATAATCCTATTACCTTATGTGGCTTTTAGAATTGAAAGAAAGAAAGAAAGAGTGTTTTTGGAACTTTATGTTCTATTTAGTCCGAAATTATTCAACCTAATAATCGGACTTTGTCCATATTTCTCATACAGAGCAATCGTATTGTGGCATTAAAAGTCTTGTTTAAGAGCCAGTTGCAGCAGTCTCCGGTTTAGCATCCACTTCGTCGTAAAGTTGAAATACAGAGTCATCTTCGACATCCCAATATTTTACGCCTTTATGGATACTTTTATGATCAGGTATACTGCAAAATAGCGGCTTTAACTTTTGAAGAGTTGAAATATATGGCTGAATTGGCAAATGTTTTCAGTTGACTCATGTTACTTTTTTTGGTTCTTGTAGAAACTAGTATATCTAATATTGGAATATGCATCAAAAGATGAACTTTACAAAGAATTACAGAAGTGTAAATACTTCATTGAAAGACGTGCAGCTAATACTTCATTGAATATGCATCATATTTATCGTATTCATATTGCTCAACTTTTATGCCATAATTTCAAATCCTGGGGGTAAAGTAACTAGACCTATTGTCCTGTGTGGATTCTAATAAGCTAAAAACTACCCAGAACAATGACCAAATAAGAAATAGATATATTTGTTCATGTTCCTAGACACAATTTATTGATGGAGAGCTACAAAGAGAGACAAATTTAAGAAACAAAGAAATGGATGTCAATGATCTTCAAATAGACTTTTCATGTCAAAGGTTACCAATTAAACAAAGGTTAAGCTGCATACCTGATCATCCAAGTGCCTCTCAGAATGAGAAGAAACTGAACCCGAACTATCAGTTTCACCGAAGCTCTTATCAGAAGACTTTCTCTTCCATAACCATTTCCTTTTCTCCATAGTGAAAACCAACTAGAATGTCAAATGGTAACACATATATTGACATACTGTAAATCACTAAAAGTAAAATATTTATTGGAATTGCAATAGGATATCAAATTATTCATTTATGATCATTTATGAAAGATTCAAAGAAAAGAGTATCCTCTATCATGAAAAATTATAATTTCGTACTTGCACATAATAAAATTTTACTTACCAAGAGAGAAATTAATTAATTTTTTTTTGTATTTTCCACTTGTATATATTTTTTTGTGTGAGAGATTGGTTTTTTTTTTTTGTAAAACCTTTTGTGGCTCTTTCGTTTTATGCATACAAAAGCTTTTGTATTTTTCCTTTTCATTTTCATTTAATATTATTATTTTTTTAGGAAATATACATTGTAATAGTTTTTACATATCATTTTTGGTAGCCTCCAAAACTAGGTATCCCTCTATAATAACATTTTATACAATGAAAGACAGAGTTCAACCATAATTTTCATAGTCAAGGTTATCTCATATCTTAAAATCTCACATAATTAATTATAAACTTCTAACATGATATAATTATGAGGCCAATGACTGTGTGAGTAGGTTCATGTTAACATCGATTATCAGATGTGAAAAATATGTAAATATACAAGTCAAAATATTCATTTGCATAATGTATAATCAATCAAAATAAATATGAATAGAGTATGTAATGATTATGTCCATATTAAAGCATGTCTACTTCCTTCCTTTTTTATTTTTTATTCTCTTTCAAACTAAAGAAACATTAATAAAAACAAAAACAAATCAACAAACTTAAGATGTTCATCTAAGGTTAATTAAGCACTCAAACAAAAGTAACTAGGTGAACAATAAATGATGGCCAAGTGACCAAAAATAGATAATCATTCTTTACCTAAACTTTCTTAAATTTTGGTTTCTTTATATCTTTGGGTTGGAAATCAATTGCCTTAGTTGTCATAGGCATGTTCTTGGACTTACCTTTAGATTTTTCATTCATCCTAAATGAAAATGCAGCATGATTGATAGGATGTTGGTAATTAATCCTAAAATTAAATTCATTGAATTTCACTTGCCTCTTTGATCTAACAACTCCATGCTTTCTAGTAGGATTTTTGAACAAGTTACCATAATTTCTATGCATCCTTGAAAATGATGTAGCATGCATAGATGGATTATGGTTATGAGTTCTCTATTTGAAGCATGAAAATTATTATTAAATTTAGAAGTATTCATCAAAAATCTACACTTAGACCTAATATGACCTTTTCAACCATAATGATGATAGACAGACACAAACTTAATAGATATTTCAATCATGGGTGCAATTGTTCTCTGTGTATAATGAGTAACAATAAGAATAGGGTTAAAAGGCCTTACAAATGTAGTTTTTAATGTTGAAGCTATATGTGTAGCCTGTGAAAAAGAAGGGTTCGATGGTTTAACAAACTCAATCATTTTTGAAGATGATGGCGTAGAATCCTCATATACATATCCTAGTATTCTCTTATCTCTAACAGGTATTTGATCGCCACACAAATTGTGTGTGCAATGAATACGCAAGTATACATATCACAACAAGTAATATAATGATAAGAAAAGATCGTTCATGTATATATTATTTTATTATAAACTAAGTTTTACAACTAAAAAAATAAAAATTAATTATTTTTGTGTTTTTATATTTTAAAGAAGCAAAATTAAAATAACTAAAAGTAAATATAATTAATTAATTTAATTAAATTTGGTAACTAAGAAGATATATGAGAAAATATCTAGGAATACTTAATCCCTCAATATTTTAAACATATGAATCACTAAAATTCCTTTAATATAATTATCAATTAATTATATGATTAATTGAATCTAACCTAGTATGTATTCTTCCCTCAAGTAAATTACATATCATATAATAATTAATTTAATCACACTCTCGTGCCAATTAAATTGCATACTACTCATTAAGTTCATCAATTATGGATCACATACATAAGAATTATATATCTCAACCTAGAAACTATGCATGTTATTTAATCAAGACAAACAATTAAATAATTCTCTCAAATATATTTAATTACCTCTATAAATATATTGTTGGCCAAAAATTTAATAGCATAAAAATAAGATTAAATAATATAATTAAATTAAAATTATAACTGTGGTAAAATATTAGATCATCACATGGTGAAAATTGGGTTTATAAGATCACTAGATTAATAAATTAACTACACATAATTGTGTTCATAAAACTCATATTTTTTCATAAAGAAAGACATAAAAATTGATAAAGAAAAGAGTAGAAGAAGAAATACAATCAATCTCTTAAATTATAGTGCTACTATGCTCTTGAATCTACACCAAAATTGTATCTCATTTTGATTTTTTTTGTATTTTTTTTCTTTTTAGCTCCATAAATTGACCAAAATTATGCTAATGATGTCCCCTTAGGGTTTATGGGGTGATTAAGGGCTTAATTATTGCTCAGGTGCAAAATTAGCAATGCCAGCCAATCACAACGCAATACGTGGCACATGGAATACACTGGGCTAATCAAAGCGCGAAGCGTGGTAGGGAGACCGATCTGAGCCAACGCTGGTTCAATCAGTGACAGACAACGCAACGTGATTCGTAGTAATGGATGGTGTGGGGCATGAATGGAACGTGGGGAGAAATCGGGTGACAACACGTGGTAGTGATGTTCGATCGATCTCTAAACTCGAATTAAACATTATGTTAACATGTGGCATGCAGTTCGTCCTCCTCACATGAGGAAATCTACGATTCATTGTCTCTACTTACATGGCATCCTCGTGGCTTGCCTAGTCAACTCATGTGCTTGCGTGGCAACTCTTGATTGTCTCTATGTTAAAAATTCATAAAAAAATCTATAAAAATTCTAAAAAACTCCAAAAATTATATTTTCATAATCTAGAATTTTGTTTATCCTTTTAACTCTAATGTTTTACCTCATTACAACTTCTTATGATTGTTTAAGTTCCTACATCATATTCTTATTTTCCTATTTAAGATCTGCAAGACTTGAATTCAAAACATACGTTCAAACAATTCAATTTTTTTCTTTTTCTATAATTGAGGAGTTTATTTCAAGGGATTTAAGTTCATCATTTAATTTAGTTATTTCTACAAGTAACTTATCCTTTTATCTCTTACTTCTAACTAAATCAAAAAGTAATTGATCAAGACTATTTGCATTAAATTTATTGAATAGAAATTCAGCATCACTTTCCTCATTATCTAAAATATCACCCTCAATAAAATTACCCATAACAAGGTCTTAGGCACACTAAGTGTATCTAGTGATTAGCTCTTATACCAATTAAAAGTTCATTTAGTTATGGATGTGAATCGATCTAATAATTTAATTTGATAGATCTAGTCCTTGATCAATCAAGTAAATCTCTTGATTGGTCTAATCATGTGTTAAAATTAATTTACTGAGGTTATATTACTTAATTAATCTAGCCATTACTCGATCGATTGAGTGGACTAGTTTCACTTTGTCTCTAGTGTGTCTAATATGCATACTAACGTGCATGGCAACATAAATATACTAGATATGTGACCATTGAGGCTTGACAGTTTCTTCAACTTGAAAAAAAAATTCTAAGACACTTGGAATTAAAATTAAAATTATATGTTTTATTCACAAATATCGCTAACACTCACATAAAACCTTACAAAATTTATCACCCTCAATCTAAAATAAGAAAAATTACCTTGCTAGTAATGGTGAAATGTGAAATTTTCAACATTGGGTTCATATTCTCAACTCATTATATGTATTAGTGCTAATAAGCATTAAGAATTAAAATATAACTAAAAAATATTACATCATCAAACTAAAGTTAAGATGCCCAAAAAAATACATAACATATTTCCAAAATAAAAGAAAAATTATATCAAATACTAATAATTGAAAATTAATGAAAATAAAAAAAATGAAAGAAAAAAAAAACTAAACTACAAACTGGAAAACCAAATAAATAACTAAGATTGTGGAGCTCTGGTCCTTTTTATCCCCTGGTGTGTCTTCTTCAACTACTTTTGGTGGCCTAAAGATAAAGTTGTCACCTAGATACTCTAATGTTCCCTCTAACTACTAAAATAGTAACTAGATTGAGCGAATTGCAATTGTTGCATCTCATAGATAGTATTCATATAATTAAACTGAAAATGCATGTGTCTATTGAGCCACTCTTATTGTTGTGTTTGATAGGCCTCCACTTTATTAACATTTTCTTGTAACTTATCAAACCTATCATTTAAAGGTGTCCTTGAAGAAAAGGCTTTTTTGTTGGCTTGGGAAGCTATAGTTTCACTTGTGAGGCTTGCCATATATGCCAAGGTTAATAGGTCATCGAGTTGAAATAGAATATCACTGGTAGGAATTCTCACCCCAACTCTAGCACAAAGTGTTGTAATGAGTTATGAAAAGAAACAATTAATTCGATGATTATTCATTGTCAATCTTATTATTTGATTAATAATTACCCCGACCTCAATGTTTTTAGAGTTTTGGATTGCGAAGAGTAATAGAGCCCTTTCTTTATTAGTTGTACTATAATGCTTAGTTGGCATCAATTTAGTGTAGAAGAAATATTACTGAACACTAGAGATGTTTATTAATTCTTTAGCATCAAATTATTTATGCCTTTCGTTTGTAATATCCCATTTTGCTCCATTTAATGTTAAGCTCTCTAATACTTCATAATATGTATGCTCTAAATAAGCCTTATACCCTCTTAAGTTATATCCATCATATCATAGTAAAAATTAATGTTGAATGCACTAAATGGTACAAAAATCCCCTTTACCATAGTTATATCATTAACAAATTTAGACATATTAGCATAAAATTATCTCATAATAGACACAATAATAACTTCAGGACTCTTCACAAATCTTCTCCATCCTAAGTTTTCTATTACATTTGAAAGAGTCTAAGACTTGGTATGCAACCAAAGTAATGAGATATTGATTTCTAAAACACTCGTCCCTATAAGAAGCGAAAAATAGAAAATAACAACAATAGTAATAATCTTAAATTAAAAGTAAATAGCAATAATTAATTAAATCAAATTTGGTAACAAAAAAGATATATGAGAAAATAACTAGGAATACTTAATCCCCAAATTTTCTAAACATTTGAATCGTTAAAATCCCTCCAATATAATTATCAATTAATTACATGATCAATTGAATATATCCTAGCATGTATTCTTCTCTCAAGTAAACTACACATCATATAATAATTAATTTATTCACACTCACATGACAATTAAATTGCATACTACTCATTAAGTTCATCAATTATGGATCACATTCATAAGAATTATACATCTCTGCCTAGAAACTATGCATGTTATTTAACCAAGACAAACAAATAAATAATTCTCTCAAATCTATTTAATTGTCTCTATAGATAAATTGTTGGCCAAAAAATTAATCATATACAAATTAGATTATATAATATAATTATAATTATAATTATAATTAGGGTAAAATATTAGATCATCACATGGTAAAAATTGAGTTCATAAGATCTCTAGATTAATAAATTAACTACACATAATTGTGTTCATAAAGCTCATGTTTTTCTCTTTTTTTAGCTCCAAAAATTGACCAAAATTATGCTAATTGAGACCGCTTAGGGTTTATAGAGTGATTTGGGGCTTAAATATTACTCAAGTACGATCTGAACCATCAAATCATATTCAAATCAAGAGTTACGATCAAAACAAGCAAAAATGGTAGCACCAGCCAATCACATCACGACAGGTGGCATCAAGAATTCACTAGGCAAATCAGAGCATGTCACGTGGTAGCAGAGATCGGTTAGAATCAATGCTTATTGAGTCAACACCATGCGGTGCACGAGTAGAACATGTTAAGCAACCGGGTGTCTATACGTGGCAAATCGGGTTGAACAATCTCCGAACTCGAATTAAATGCCATGATGATAGGTGGTGAGCGGTTCATCCTCCTTACACGTAGCATAACGTGATTTGTTGTTCCTACTTTCATGGAATATGCATGGCTTACTCAGTCAGCTCCTCTACTGTAATTTATGTATTTCTAATAGCTTTTTCACCTCTCCATTGGACTCTTTCACTTTCATACTTGACTGGGGAAAGGAGGGTAAAAGTGTAGGGTCTAAACTTTGAGCTTAGAACCTATCTCAAAATTTTCCATAATTTCCTTTTAAACACACACGAGAGGCACGTCCTCCAAAAAGTTCACACAATCCACAATATCAACCTTCGATGCCATACTTTCAAAGTTAAAGCATGTTAAGTTGTTTTTTGGTAAGTTTATGTCCTTGTTCATAACATCATATGTAACAGTCTTAGGTGTGAGAGACTCAACAGATTCTTTCAAGCTATTCCCACAATCAGTAACATTTATCCTTAAACATTCATTACATTATCAATATCAGGGGGTTCAAATTCTTTAAAAACATTAAATATTATTTGTTCATCTTGCACTCTCATTGTAAGTTCACATTTTTGTACATCAATGAGTGACCTTCCGGTTGCTAAGAATGGACAACCAAGTATGATAGGAATGTCACGGTCCTTTTCCATATCTAGCACAATGAAGTGTGCCAGAAAAATGAATTTATCTACTTTTACTAGCAAATCTTCTACCATACCCTGAGGTCTCTTAATCGATCTATTTATCATTTGTAATGTTACCAAAGTAGGTTTTGCTTTACCAACTCTTAATCTCTTGAAGACTGATAATGGCATAAGGTTAATGCTAGAACCCAATTCATATAGTGCCTTGCAAAATGGATGTTCCCAATAGTGCAAAGGATGTCAAAACTACCTGGATCTTTTCCGTTTTGGTGGTATTTTTCTATAAGGATGGCACTACAACCTTCAGTCAAGGTTATTGTTTCATGATCTCCAAGCCTCATTTTTTTATAGTATATCCTTCATGAATTTGGCATAAGACCACATTTATTCAAGTGCCTCTACAAATGGTATGTTTATGTGCAGCTTCTTGAAGACTTCCAAATTTTTTGAAAACTATGTATCTGACTTTTGCTTTTATTGTGTTTAAGGGAAAGGAATATTTGGTTTGTAGAGGTTTCTCTTTTTTGGCTAAATTATTTCTTTTTTAGTACTCTTTGTATCCTCTATTTCCTCCTCATCCTTCTTAGGTTCTAATTCCTCATTATTGTTTTGGGTACCATGTTCCTCCTCTAAATTTTTACCAGTCCTTAAGTCTATGGCATTGCAATGGTCCTTACATTCTCTTCTTAGGTTTACAATTGTGTCACTTTGAAGGTTATCTTGAGACCATTGACTTATAGCCTAAGTAAGTTGCCCCATTTGGTTCTCCAAATTTGAATTGAAGCTTCTTGAGTTGAAACTTTTGTATTAAATGATTGGGGGAAGTATTTCATCATCTCCGTAAAGGAATTTGTATTGTCCTAATAGGTGGCTTCTTTTCTTGGGCTTGAAATTGTTGTGGTTATTGGAAACTAAGTGGTGGAAATAATTGATAGTTGAATTGATTACCACCCTGATTATTGTTATTCCAAGAGAAATTTAGATGTTGTCTCCATCCTGGGTTATATGCATTTGAGTATGGATCATTGTTTTGGTTCACATTACTCATATAAAATATTGATTCAAAATTATATGTACAATTATCAAACAAAATGGCTTCATCACAAAACACACATGATACCTTTAAATCTTAGACCTGGTTTATACTCGATAGTGAGTTTTGAACCTTCAAAAGATTTACCAAAAATGATACTTCAGTTGAAAGTGTCATAATATCATTTACCTCATGCATTCCACCTATTCTTCGTGTGGCTATAATTTCGTTCATTTACCATTAATAATTATTGCTAGCCATTTTCTACTCTATTCTTCTAATAACACTAAATGATGTGTCTAAATTGAAAATAAATAATAAATTAAAATTAAAAAAATAAACAACTAAATAAATAAATTAAAGTTAAAATAAATTAACTAAAATTAATAAGTAAAAGAAAATAAGTAAATTAAAATTAAAATTAGAGTAGATAAAAATAAATTAAGACAAATAACTAAAATAAAAAAATTATTAATTTCTAATATTTATAATCCCCTGCAACGGTGCGAAAAACTTGATCGTCACACACGAAGTATAAGCAATGAATATGCAAGTATACGTATTGCAACAAGTAATATAATGATACAAAAATATCATTCCTACAGAGATTATTTTATTATAAACTAATTTTTAAAACTAAAAAATAAAAAACAATTTTTTTGTGTTTTTATATTTTAAGGAAAAAAATTTAAAATAACTAAAATCAAATAGCAATAATTAATTAAATCAAATTTGGTAACAAAAAAGGTATATGAGAAAATAATTAGGAATACTTGATCCCCGAGTTTTTTAAACATAAGAATCGCTAAAATCTCTCTAATATAATTATCAATTAATTAAATGATCAATTGAATATATCCTAGCATGTATTCCTCTCTTAAGTAAACTACACATCATATAGTAATTAATTTAATTACTCTCATGTCAATTAAATTGCATACTACTCATTAAGTTCATCAATTATGGATCACATACAGAAGAATTATACATCTTTGCCTAGAAACTATGCATGTTATTTAATCAAGATAAACAATTAAATAATTCTCTCAAATCTATTTAATTGCCTCTATATATAAATTGTTGGCTAAACAATTAATAGCATAAAAATCAGATTAAATAATTAATTACCTCTATATATAATTTTTTGGCTAAACAATTAATAGCATACAAATCAGATTAAATAATATAATTAAATTCTAATTCTAATTAGGGTAAAATATTAGATCATCACATGGTGAAAATTGGATTCATAAGATCCCTAGATTAATAAATTAACTACACATAATTGTGTTCATAAATCTTATATTTTTCATAAAGAAAGACATAAAACTTGATAAAGAAAAGAGTAAAAGAAGAAATACAATAAATCTCTTGAATTGTAGTGTGAATCTCCTCTTGAAGTTTTCTGGATTTTTCTCCTTTTTTAGCTCCAAAAATTGATCAATATTATGCTAATTGAGGTCACTTAGGGTTTATGTAGTGATTAGGGGCTTAAATATTGCTTAGATGCAATCTGGACCTTTAGAGAAGATTCAGATCAAGGGTTACGATCAAAACAAGCAAAAATGACTGCACTAGCCAATAACAACGTGACATGTGGCATTAAGAATTCATTGGGCGAATTAGAGCATGACGTGTGGTAGGGGAAGTCAGTCAGAGTCAACACTCGTTGAGTCAGCACCACGTGGCACAATGTGATTCATAGAAATTATTGGTATGATACACGGGTGGAACGTGTCATGCAATAGAGTGTCGACACATGGCAAATTGGGTTGACCAATCTTCGAACTCGGATTGAACATCATACTAACATATGGTGAGTGGTTCATCCTTCTCACATACGACGTAACGTGATTCGATGTTCCTATTGTATGGCTTGCCTAGTCAGCTCATCTGCGTTAAAAATGCATAAAATCACAAAATATTTCAAAAATTATATTTTCACTCTTTTTCCCTAAAAATTTTATATTTTAATATTTTTGGCCATAAAAATACTATTTATTAAATAAAATAAGTAAATATTAAATAGAAAAGTGTGCTAATGGCTCTTCTTTTATAGAGTTATCAATTCACAAGCTACACAAATAAGAAGTAAAGAATACTAAACAAAATAAGCAATTTTTTAATGAGAGTCCAAATCCTATATGTGGTAATATACAATATTGACTCTTATTGTAATAATAACAAAGCATATCATTCAAACACAATCATCTAACAAGGTAAACAAACATAGAACTCCTATCTATGTGATAACATCCTCGAGTTACTTATAGCAACAATTCAGTAGCAAACAATTCACTAAACAATAAAAGAGATATAACCTTGATAGAAATAAAACCACTAATACCTCTATAAATTGAGACCTTTATCCAAACTACCTACTGTTACCATCGTTTCTTGCCTCTGTAACGGCTTGGTCTGACAAAAAAAATCGACTTTTCTCTAAAGCCAACACTACTCAATATAGTTTGATTAGTAATAGAAGATCAATAAAGTGCATTATGTAAACAATCAAACGTGAGGACCACCTTCAAACATGAACCATAAACTACCAATATAAGAAACACATTCAATCACACATCGTACACAACCAAATTGGGAATTACAATCAACCACTAATATGAGAACTCAAACAATATAGCCCAACCCACTCTCAAAGTGTTATTCTCACAAACTTCATAAAATAGAAAACCATACTATTTTACATTCACATAAAGCGTATTATAATTATCAAAACACATTCAAGATAATTAGTGAAGATGAAATTTGAATTGATAGAATTTCAGTAGGATTTTCTAATTAATGCCACAATTAAGATGGGGTATTTATAGAAAACCACCAATGGCCAATCAACTTAATCATGGCCCCATCAATAAGGGGATACAACATAGGCCCTATTAAGGTGTACAAAAATCCCATTTTTTATCCGAAAATTACCAAGTAGTTGTTCATAAATACCCATACCAAAATCGAACCAAAAATCATCACTCATAACCTTGCATTTATACTAAGAAACTAACCTAGTAGTGTGTGTAAAATATTCTTTCAATCATAATGTACCTTACTTCCATAAACATAAAGGTGCTTAACATTAGATTTATTTCCATGCATAAGCTCATACAAAGACTGATAAGTCCTAGGCCTTAAGAATCAATGATTCAGTATATAACAAGTAGCATTAATATTTTTAGCCCAAAAATGCTTCTCCAAGTTTTTGTTGGTCAACATGACCCTAGCCATCTCTTGGATAACTTTATTCTTCCTTTCAACTATTTCATTCTATTGAGGGATCTTAGGAGCTGAAAACTCATGTTGAATACCTATTTCATCACAAAAGGAACTAAAACAAATTCTTTTCCATAGTCACTCCTTATTTTGATAATGGTACTAATGGACTCAAATTTCTCACTTTGTAGTTTGATGTAGAGAGTTATGAACTTATCAAAAGCTTCAGTTATTTCTCTTAGAAACAAAACCCCTGTATATCTAGAGAAATCATCAAAAATTACCAAGATATAATTTCTCCCAACAATACTAGTAGTTTGCATAGAACTTGTCAAATCCATATGAAAAAGTTGAAGAGGTCTTATGGTAGACAGATGTTGATTCTTCTTATGTTGGCTCTTACTTTGCTTCCCAAATGAAAATGATCACACATATGTTTAGGAAGATTGGAATTAGTTGAATGATCTCTAACAATTTTAAGGCTTGGGATTTTTTTCAACAATTTGTAGTTGATGTGACCTAACCATTGATTCCAAAGTTCTTCAGCACTTAGACACAACCTGTTACACACCTTCTTAGGAGGACTACCTATACAATAATAGTTGTGTTTTTATCTTATGCCTTTGACCAGATTATTTCTTGAATCATCACACATAATGCAATCCTTTTGAGTGAACTTGATCGTGTACTTATTATCACTTATTTGACTAATGTTGATGAGATTAGCCTTAAGTATTACCATGTAAAGAGCATCCTTGAGTTCAAGAATTCAAAGAGCATTGATAGATCCATTACCATAAATTAATGCCTTATTTCCATCACCAAAAGAAACTGATCCATCATTAGTGAGAATTAGTTTGGTGAAGAAGCATTTGTCTTTAGTTATATGTCGGAAGCATCCACTACAATTGGATGCTTGAGCCTTTATGGCAATATGGACCACATTACAATTGAGATTCTGATCATCAAGAGTTGCTTTATTTTGCAAAAACACGGCTTCATTAATCAAAGTGGTAGAAAAATTCAACAATTCTTCTATATGACTCAACATATTCCTATCATAGCCTAGAGAATATTTATGAAATTTAGAGGAAGAGAAGAAGCCATAGTTGTTAACTATAGGAGAGAGATAAGCTCTATGTACTCAAGGGATCAATAGTGCTCTCATATTCGAAAATCTCAACAGTAGGAAAAGGTTCCTAAATAACAGTTGTAGTAGAGGAAGTATCCTTAAGTTTTAACAACTTGTCAAAACAAGTATTCCCAATAGACCACTTTTGAAAAACTTCACAAAATTCTTTAATTTTTCTCTTAGAGTCCACTACTTAAAGTAAAGAGTCGTAGCCATTTCATGTTTTTCTAGTAAGTTTGATTCAAGAAATTTGACTTTTGTAGTATCAACATCAGCACATGCTTGAAGCTTATTCAATTGAGTATCGCAATCATCCAAAAAAGACTCAAGAAGAGCCTTTTAATATTTTAAGATGCATACATCTTTCTTAAGTTTAGAGATAACATCATAATTATAAGGCAAGGACTCCAGAGTATATTGACCTTTAAAGGCTTCAAATTCTCTATCCTGGATTGTCTTTTCAAGTTGACTTACTTAAGTGAGACACTTCTTATTATCAAGAAGGAGAACTTGAAGTGATTTAATGTGGTTATCAAACTTCATCTTCAAGTTGTTCACTTCCTTTTCACTATCTATGGAGAGATTAAGCAATTCATCATAGAGGTTCAAATGCTCCTTATCTTTTTCAGTTATGTTGTTGTAAATCTGGGGCATAACTTTCTTTAACTTGAGATTTCCATACACAGGTTGGTCATAAGATTCTTGAAGAGAAAACTTATCATTATCACCTGCATTTTTCCAATATGAAGAATTAGAAGGGATAGTCTCTTAGTGGGAAGCCATTAGAGCAAAGTAATCAGAAGTAGCAAACACTATATTTTATAAAGCAAACACATCCATCTGAAAAGAGAACCCCGTCATATTTATTTTCCAAGAAGCCCCAAGCTTCCTTAGAAGTAGTAACTTCGAGATTAGAATTCATGAGAAGATGTAATCCTTAACAATTTAGATTGCTAAGATGAAGCTTCTATTTGTTCTATGCAGCAATGGGCTTGGGTTCAACAACACCAACCTTTGTAATGTGCGCAAGGAATGTCCAACAATTCTTAATTAAAGACCAAATATTATTGTTTGTAGATCTCAAGTAGGAACACATTTAAGATCTCTAGTAAAAATAACACAAGCCCTTGAATTGAGGAGGCTCACTAACCAAGCCTTCCACATCATTCTTCATAAGAGATTAATAGAATTAAACATAAATAAAGGGGAAAGGATCAACACCAATGTAATTAAGCTCACAAAGGGTATACATGCTCTCATACTAATTGAAAGAGCTTGAGACCCAATACACAACCAGAGTAATAACAATAATGGTAATTATCTTAGACATCGAGTTTATTTACGCATATAGAAAATATATTCACAACCTAGACAAATAAAAAGTAAAGCATACTAAAAAGAAATAAGTAGTTTTCCCATAAGAATCCTAATCCTTATATGGTAACATACAATATTAAGATTCATAA
This sequence comes from Hippophae tibetana, assembly GCA_037013495.1. Classification (NCBI taxonomy): domain Eukaryota; kingdom Viridiplantae; phylum Streptophyta; class Magnoliopsida; order Rosales; family Elaeagnaceae; genus Hippophae; species Hippophae tibetana. Next base: position 59,537,848 of record CM072803.1, on the reverse strand, counting down.
CAAAGCTTATCATTCAAATATAATCATTTAATGAGGTAAAACCACATATATCCCTTATTTACGTGGTAACATCCTCTGGTTTCTTATGGAAATCACTCCATAGCAAACAAATCCACCAAGTAATAAAATGGATAGAACTCTGATAGAGATAAAACCACAAATACCTCTATTAGTCGGGTGAAAAGTATTATTTTATACCATTTTTTATATTTATATATATTTTTTATTATTATAACAAGTTTATTTTGTATTTATTAAAAAATATGGATCTTTTAGATTTTTTGGAATTTTTCAAAGATTTTTATGGATTTTTTATGATTTTTATTTGACAGGTGATGACTCTATGGAAGTAGAGTAATCAATGCATTTTTTTGCTTAATATTTACATGTTTTATTTAATAAGTAGTTTTTTTAGGGTTAAAAATATTAATGTATAAACTTCATAGTGAAAAAATATTTTTTGAGATTTTTTGGACTTTTTACACAAGACCAATCAGAATCTGCCATATGGATGCCACATAAGTAGAGGCATTGACGGATCAAGTCACATGGATGACATGCAATCAAAACATGTGAATCAAAACATGTATAGAGAGACGCAATACCTCACTACGTGTCAACACGGTGTTCATCAAAACTACATCTCATTTGGTCAACGATGTCGCCATGCATCTTCACCTAATTCGTCTAGCCATTCCACCCATGAACCATGCCATTTGTGACCATGAATCATGTTGTATCGTATGTAGCTAACTCATTATGCGTTGAGTAATCTAATATTCCCATCCCACACGTTGTGCTATAATTCACCTAGTGAATTCTGTGTACCACGTGTAGCTCTCCCATTAGATGGAGTTGTTAGTTTTGCTTGTTTTGGATCTCAACCCTTTTATCTGAAGTAGATCTGGAAATATAGATTCTACTTGAGCTATATTTAACCCCCTAATCACCCCATAAACCCTAAGGAGCCATAATAAACATTGTTTGCATTAGTTTTGGAGCTAAAAATATATATATAGAAAATTCAAAAGGAGAAACAATTTTGGTGCATATTTAAGAAGAGATTGGTACTACAATTCAATAGATTAATTGTATTTCTTCTTTTACTCTTTTTTTTTATCAATTTTATGTCTTTCTTTATGAAAAATATGAGCTTTATGAAAAAGAATTGTGTCTATTTAGTTTATTAATCTATAGATCTTATGAACCCAATTTTCAACATGTGATGATCTAATATTTTTTCCTAATGATTTTAATTTAATTATATTATTTAATCTGATTTATATACTATTAATTATTTAGCCAAAAATTGATTTGTAGAGGCAATTAATTAGATTTAAGAGAATTATTTAGTTGTTTGTCTTAAATAAATAAAATGCATTATTTTTAGGTAGATATGTATGACTCTTATGTATGTAATCCATAATTGATAAACTTAATCAATAATATACAACTATATGGTGTGTAGTTTACTTGAGATAGAAATACATGATATATTAGATTCAATTGAACATGTAATTGATAGATAATTATATTAGAGGGGTTTTAGTGAATTACATGTTTAAAAAAATGAAAGATTAAGTATTTTTAAATAATTTTTAATATATCTTCTTAGTTATCAAATCTGATTTAAATAATTATTGTTATTTATTTTTAGTTCTTTTAATTTTATTTTCTCAAAATATAAAAACACAAAAAAATTGATTTTTACTTTTTTTAATAATTATTTTCTAATAATATAATCTCCGTGAAAACAATATTTTTTTATTTTTATATTACTTGTTACGATACATATAATTCCTTATTCATTGCACACAATTCGTGTATCGATCGAGTTTTTGGAGTCGTTGTCGAGTATTATAAATATTATAAATTAATTTTTTATTTTATTTTAGTTATTTTCTTAATTTATTTTTCTTTATTTAATTTTTTTTTGTTATTTATTTTTATTTACTTATTTCTTTATTTTAGTTATTTATTTTTAGTTATTTGTCCTTATTTATTTTTCATAGTTGCAATTTATTTATTTTTAATTTAGACATCTCTTTGAATGCTATAAGAAATATAATTTAGTCTATTGCAAGAATAGAGTCTATAAGGGAGATATTTTACTTTTAGATCCCAAAAACAAGCATACTTTGAGATCAATAAGAAAACTAGAAGTTGTCAACCCAAGTAGAAAAAATGGCTAATCTATTAAAAATAAACAATAATGAGCTAAATTTAAACAACGAGATACATTTCTTGGATGATAGGGATAAAGCTATAAATGAATATGCAAGACCTATGTTGGAAGGGTTGAATCCAAGTATTACAAGGCCAAACATTCAAGCTAATCAGCTTGAACTAAAGGATTAATGTTTCAAATACAAAAATAGTTGAACAATTTAGCGGATTACCAACAATGAAATGAAGAGGAATTTAGGCTTAGAATGTTCCCTTACTCTTTGCAAGACCATGCTCGAGTTTGGCTAAACTCTTTGCCACCTGATTCCATTAGTAATTGGAATGATTTGGTGGAAAAATTCTTGATCAAATATTTCCCACCAACAAAGAATGCCAAGCTTAGAAATGACATTACCTTCTATCAAAATTATGAAGGAAAATATTTATACATTAATGGAGACTTTATACAATGGTCAGAATGCTCAAACAAGAACCATTGTTGATGTATCCGTTAATGGATATTTGCTAGCCAAATATTACAATCAAGCTTATGATTTACTTGAGAAAATGGCTAGCAATAACTATCAATAGCCAATGGATAGAATGCTAGCCACCAAAAAAGTAGTTGGAATGCATGAGGTGAATAATGTCACGGCACTTACAACTCAAGTGACATCTTTAGTGAATCCATTGAAGGGTAAAAACTTGCTAGCGAGTATAAACGAGGTCTAAGATTCAAAAGTATCTTATGTGTTTTGTGGTAGATCCCATTTGTTTGATAATTGTCCATATAATCCTGAATCAGCATTTTATGTGGGTAATGTGAACCGAAACAATAACCCAATATAGAGACAACATCTAAGTTTCTCTTGGAATAACAACAATCAAGGTGGTAATCAATTTAACCATCAATCATTTACACCACATGCTTTCCAAAAACCACAACAATCACAAGCCTAAGAAAAGAAGCCACTTACTGAGGATAATACAAATGCTTTAATGGGGATGATGAAAGACTTCATCCAATAAGTAAATACAAAAGTGTCCATTCAAAAGGCTTCAATTCAAAATTTAGAGACTTTAATGAGGCAACTTGCCTAGGCTATAAGCCAAATGCCTCAAGGTAACCTTTAAAGCGACACAATTATAAACCCAAGAAGAGAAGGTAAGGAACATTGCAACGCCATAGCCTTGAGGAATGGTAAAAATCTAGAGGAGGAACATAGGAGTCAAAAAAATGAGGAGGAATGGGGAGGAATTAATGGAAAAAGAGAGTAATAGAAAGGAAATAATTTGACCAAAAAAAGCAACCCTTAAAACCCATCATTCCTTTCCCTCAAAGACTACAAATGCAAAAGTCAAATACACAATTTTCAAAATTCCTAGAAGTATTCAAGAAACTGTACATAAATATATCGTTTGCAAATGCACTTAAACTAAAAGATTTGGGTAGCTTTGACATTCCTTACACAATTGGGAACATCCACTTTGAGAAAGCATTATGTGACTTAGGTTCAAGCATTAACCTTATGACATTATCAATCTTCCGGAAATTGGGAATTGGTAAAGCCAAACCCACTTCAATAACATTACAAATGGTAGTAGGTTAATTAAGAGACCATGGGTGTGGTAGAAGTTATGCTAGTAAAAGTAGACAAGTTCATATTGATAAAGTTTTTAAACCATCTAAGCCCCCTCATATTGATAATGTTAATGAATACTTTAAGATAAATGTTTCTAATTGTGAGGAAAACTTAAAAAAATCTATTAAGTTTCCTACATTTAAGACTGTTACATATGATGCTATGAACAAGGACACAAACTCACAAGAAAAAAACTCAACCGATTTTAACTTTGAAAGTATGGAATCAAATGTTGATATTCTGAACTGTGTGAACTTTTTGGAGGACATGCCTCTCATGTGTGCATCAAAGGTGTTTATGAACAATTTTGAGATATGATTTAAGCTCAAACCATTTATTGAAGGGCCACTAAGGTTAGACCTCACAACTTTACCCTATCATCCCCAATCAAGTGGGCAAGCAGAATAGTTCAACATATAGGTGAAAAAGATGCTGGAAATACATAAATTGGATGAGTTACGGTGGAGTGCTTATAAGAATGCCAAAAAGTACAAAAGGATAACAAAAATATGGCATGATAAGAGAATTGAGCATCATGTTTTTAAACTAGAACATAAAGTATTATTAAACAAATCAAGACTCAAACTATTTTTGAGCAAACTCAGAAGTAAATGGACACAAAGAGATGTACCATAGGACTCGATATGACCTTCTAGTCAAGGACGTTAAATGATATGCTAGTTGAGTGGTAATGTAATGTTATTTTAATTATATTTTTATTGTTTTCGTTTTGTAGGTGAATAAATATGAAGAGCAACGGCGCAACAAGATTGAATAGTTCCAACAACAGATGTGGTATGCCAAGACTAAGGGAAATTTCTTTCCTTTTATTTTTTCATATTTATATGTGCACATTGGGAAAAATATGAAATTTTAAGTTTGGGGGAGAAAAATTCATTCTCTACTTTAGTATTTAGTATGTATTTTCAATTTTTAGTAATTTTTTTAGGATGTTTTCAATCATGATTTGGGTAAAAATTGATAAATATATGAAAACTAAATTCATGTATACTTGATTTGAAACAAATGAACTTAATGATAAAAATTGGTTGTCATGACTAGGATAATAAATGTAACATGTTTGTTAAGATACTTACATTAATTATATGATATGCTTGTTATTTTTGATTGGATTGGTTCAAATTTTAATTCACATATTCATGATTGAGTTTGGTGTTCTTATTGAGAGAAAATTTGTAATGAGTTATATGAGTTGATTAGATCTACCATATTTTAGAATCTATTTGATCATCCTTTAATATGAAATTATGATTAGTATTTAGCAAGAGAAATAATTTAGGCTTTATTTGATCGATTGAGACTTTAAAGCTAACCATTGGTAATATCTGTAGTCACCCATTTGAGCCTAACAAAGAATCTTTCATATCTCATGCCTAACCAATAAGCATTATCTTAACCTTTGCACCTTTAGCTTGTTGGAAAAAATACAATCATATTTTATGCTATAGAGTAAGGTGAAATGTAATGCACCCTATACAAATAAGAGAGAGAAAGAAAGAAAAAAGAAAAACTCACAACACAATTATCCCTCTAAAGAAAAATAAAAAAAATTGAAAATAAGTTTGGGGTGTTGTAAAATTACAAAAAAGAAAAAGAAAAAAAACATGTGAAGTACAAGAATATGAAAAGAATGATAAAGTGTACTAAAATATCAAGTTAAAGCTTAATTGCAATTAAAAAGTGCATAATAGTTGTAGAAAGAGTATAAATGTCTTCATTTATCGATCCCTACATAAGCCTTAAATTACAAGCACATAAAGTCCTTATTGATCTTTAGCTAAGTGCATATTTATATTAGTTGAGAGGGATGTGAAAAATAGACTTATAAGACTTGTTCTAAGATTCAATTGATTAGCATGCTTATATAGGTTGATTTCATGTGTGCATTGGATGATATCATGTACATCCCACACACACAAATCAATTTGTCAAAAACCTTGCATATCCTAGTATTGATGGAACATTGATTGATGAATATATGAACCTTCTTATCATAGGATTGTAAGACTTTTGAGAGGTATTGTTTTCGTGAAATATACATGTATTATTGAAGTATATTTATGAATATAATACCTATGTTATTTTATTTATTTATACTTGGTTTTACTTGAGGACAAGCAAAGAGTTAAGTTTGGGGGTATGATAACTCTATGAAAGTAGAGTTATGAATGCATTGTTTTACCTAATATTTGCTCGTTTTATTCAATAAGTAGTATTCTTAGGGTTAAAAATATTAAAATATAAACTTCATAGTGAAAAAGGATGAAAATATAATTTTTATAATTTTTTGGGATTTTCAAGATTGTTTTATGAATTTTTAACGTAAGACCAATCAGAAACTACCATGTGCATGCCACGCAAGCAGAGGCATAGAAGGATTAAGCCATGTGGACAACACACAATCAAAGTAGTTGAATCACGCAAAGCAGCGTGTACAGAGTGACATAGTGCCTCAAGACGTGACATCACGGTGTTGATCTCGACTACGTCTCGCTTAGTCAACGAGGATGCCACACATCTTCACCTGATTTGTCTAGCCATTCTACTTGTGTGCCACGATATCCATAGTCGTAAATCACATCACACCATGTGTAGATGAATCAGTATGCATTGACCAATCAATCTTCCCTTGCCACACATCGCACTCTGATTCTACCTAGTGAATTACATGTGCCACATGTCGCTCTCCCATTAGCTAGAGCCATTAATTTTGCTTTCTTTGATCTCAGCCCTTGTTCTAAAGTTGATATGATAGTCTAGATTCCACTTGAGCTTTATTTAACCTCGTAATCACCCCATAAATCTTATGGAGCCATAATTAACATAGTTTTGATTAGTTTTTAGAGCTAAAAAGAGGGGGAAATACAGAAAAGTTCAAAATGAGACACAATTTTAGTGGAGATTCAAGAGGAGATTGGTACTACAATTCAAGAGATTAAGTGTATTTCTTTTACTACTCTTTTCTTTATCAATTTTAATGTCTTTCTTTTGGAAAAGTATAAGTTTTATGAATAAAATTATGTTTAGTTGATTTATTAATATACATATCTTATAAACCCAATTTTCAACATGTGATGATATAATATTTCACCCTAATTATGATTTTAATTTAATTATATTATTTAATCTAATTTATATACTATTAATTATTTGGACAACAATTGATCTATATAGACAATTAAATATATTTGAGAGAATTATTTAATTGTTTGTCTTGATTAAATAGCATGTATTGTTTCTAGGCAGAGATGTATGATTCTTATGTATGTGATCTATAATTCATGAACTTAATCAATAGTATGCAGTTTAATTTACATGAAAGTGTGATTAGATTAATTATTATATGATATGTAGTTTACTTCAGATAAGAATACATGATATATTGGATTCAATTGATTGATAATTATATTAGGATTCTTTGTTAATTTACATGTTTAGAAAATTGTGAGATTAAGTATTCCTAAATATTTTCTTATATATCTTCTTACTTGTCAAATATGAATTAATTAATTATTGTTATTTATTTTTAGTTCTTTTAATTTTGATTTCTTAAAATATAAAAACACAAAATAATTTGATTTTTTTTGTTTTAAAAATTAGTTTCTAATAATATAATCTCCGTAAAAATGATATTTTCTTATTATTATATTATGTATACTTGTTTATTCATTGCACACAGTTCATATGTCGATCAACATATGGATGTATTCAAAAAATAGGTAAATATACTTAGCAAGAAGTGGCAAACATAAGAGAAAATATGTAGGCAGTGTTACAAAGGAAACTTCCATAAAAATGCAAAAATCCAAGTAGTTTCACCATACCATGCATTTTAAGTAACACTAAATTTGAAAGGGTTATGCTAGATGTAGGAGCTTCAATTAATGTTATTCCTTACTCAATTTATGTTGCTTTAAATCTCAGTCTCCTTAAAAAATAGTGTAGTTATTTGACTCACCAATCGATCTAATGTTGACCTAAGGGAAGTTTTAGAAGATGTTTTACTGCAGGTTAATAATCTTATCTTTTTGGTTGATTTTTTTATGCTTGACATTAGAGATGACTGCACTATTAAGTCTATACCCTTACTTTGAGGTAAACCTTGCATGAGAACTGCTTGGACAAAGATAGATATGTATACAATAAGATTAACTATGGAGTTAATAGAGATATTATTAGCTTCAACATCTTTGAAACGATGAGGTACCCTAGTGATTATAATTCTAGTTTTTCTATTAATGTACATGACTATTTAGCATAGCAAATGATTGATGTTAAAAGTACAAACCTATTGAAGGTTTCCATAAGAGACAATATGATGATCAAATATTTAAGTGATGAAGAAGGTTATATTGACAAAGTGGAGGAATTGAAAAATATTGTCACCTCTCTTAACTATTCTATAGAGATAAACCCAAGATACAATCTTTTTTATATTTCTCTTCCCGTGTCTAATGAATTTTTTTTCCTTCCATTATGGAAGCACCCATCTAAGAGCTCAAACCTCTTCCAGAACATCTCAAATATGTATATTTAGGAGACAAAGACACATTGCTCGTGATTATAGCATCTATGCTTTCAAATACACTAGTGGATAATTCGTATTGTGAGAGAATACAAATCAACGTTTGGGTGGAAAATTATCGACATGAAAGGAATCGATGCCTCTATGTGCATGCACCACAAATTACTTCAGGATGAGGCCAAACCAATTAGGAAACCATAAAGATGATTAAATTCACCAATGATGTAAGTGGTTAAGAAGAAGTTATCAAGCTATTAAAAGTGGTGTACTTTTCCCAATTTTAGATAGCAAGTGGGTTAGCCCAGTCCAAGTGGTTCCTAAGAAGTCTGGAGTAAAAATGGATAAGAATGAAAATAATGATTTGATTCCCACCTAAGTTCAAACCGAGTGGAAAATTTGTATTGATTTTCGAAAGCTCAACTCTATGACTCGCAAAGATCATTTTTCTTTACCTTTTACTAATAAAATACTTGAGCATTTAGCAAGCCATAATCATTATTATTCTCTTAATGGTTTTTCAGGTTATAATCAAATTTTCATTGTGTTGGAAGACCAAGAGAAGACAACATTTACTTGCTCCTTTAGAAACTTTGCTTATAGACACGTGTCATTTTGTCTTTATAATACCCCTACCACCTTTCAGATGTGCATGATAAGTATATTTTTTTGTTTTGTAGAGAGCATTATAGAAGTATTTATGGATGATTTTATTGTATATATAGATTAATTTTATATTTGTCTCAGTAACCTTACATTAATTCTGAAAATATACATAGAAACTAACTTTGTACTTAATTGAAAAAAAGGTCATTTTATGGTATATCAAGGTATAGTTTTAGGGTAATGTCATAAAAAGGAAAAAAGGTTGATAAATCTAAGATGGATCCTATACGTTCCTTACCACCTCCCACTTGTGTGAGGAAGGTTCATTTTTCTCTTGGTCATGCGTGATTCTATTAAATATTTATATAGGATTTATCAAAAATAATAAGGCCTCTATGACAATTGCTCCAAAAAGATATGGTATTTGTTTTCAATGAAGAATGCTTCAAAGAATTTAATAGATTGAAAGAACTTTTAACTACAACACCTATCATTAAGCCACTTGACTAAAGTCTACTGTTTGAGCTAATGTGTGATGTAAGTGACTATGTAGTTAGAGCTATTTTGGGACAAAGGTTTGGCAACCTACCAAATGCAATATATTATGCATCATAGACTCTAAAAATGCTTAAATCAATTACTCCACAACGTAGAAAGAGCTTTTAGTTATGATTTTTGCTTTAGAAAAATTTGATCATATATAATTAGAACTAAATAACTGTTTTCTCTAATCATGCAGCTCTTAGGTACTTATTTATGAAGAAAGATTCCAAATTGAGGCTAATAAGGTGGATTCTTCTTCTAAAAGAATTTGACCTTGAAATTAAAGACAAAATAACAAGTGATAATGTAGTAGTAGATCACCTTAGTAGATTAATTCAATAAGAGGAATCACTACCTATAAGAGAGGAGTTTCCAAATGAGCAGTTACTTGAGACCACATTATTTACTCCTTGGTATGCGGATATAGTGAATTCCTTGGTCACTAAAAAGTTACCACAAGACTTATCACAAGCTAGAAAATTAAAATTTAAGAAGATTCCTAAACAATATGTGTAAGATGATCCCTACCTTAGGAACCATTGCCCAGGCCAGTTGATAAGAATGTGTGTAACTGATCGTAAGTTTACTTATATTCTAACTTTTTATCATTCTTATGCATGTAAGGGACATTTTGGAGTAAAATGAACCGCTATCAAAGTCTTAAAAAGTGGATTTTATGGGTTCAGATTTTTCAAGGATGCATTCAACTTTTGCAAAACATGTGATCGTTGTCAACAAACATGTAACTTAGGCCTTAAGAATCAAATGTCACAAACTCCAATTCTTATTATTAAAATTTTTGATGTTTGAGGTATTGATTTCATGGGACATTTTCCATCTTCTTATGGTTATATGTATATTTTACTTATTGTGGATTACTTGTCTAAATAGGTATAAACTAAAGCCACCAGAACTAACAACTCTAATGTTTTTGTGGATTTTATAAAGTCTAACATCTTTAAAAGGTTTGGAAAACCAAGAGCTATCATCAGTGGTGGTGAACTATATTTTTGCAATAGAACTTTTAAGGCTTTACTCAAAAGGTATAATGTCAACCAAGGACTCGCTACCCTTATCACCCACAGACAAGTGGACAAGCTGAAGTATTCAATAGAGAGATCAAATATATTCTTGAAAAGACAATCAAACCCAATAGAAAGAATTAGAGCTTCAAACTTGATGATGCATTCTAGGCATATAAAACTGCACATAAAATGCCAATTGGGATGTCGCTATTTCATTTATTGTATGGTAAACCTTGTCATCTACCAATTAAGTTAGAGCACCGAGCATTTTAGGTAGTGAAACAATGTAACATGAACTTAGACGAAGCTAGAAAACATCGAAAGTTACAAATGAATGAGCTAAAGGAAATTAGAAATGATGCTTATGAAAGATCAAAAGCTTATAAAGATAAAACAAAGGTCTTTTCATGATAATATGTTATTGAGGAAAGAATTCACCATTGGCAATAAAGTCCTCTTATTCCATTCATGCCTTCAATTTTTTTAGAAAAGTTATGTTCTTATTAGGTCATTCCATATTATGAAAATTTTGTACCAATCAATATAAAGGAGATGACTAAACACGAAATAACAGATTTTGAGGATTAAAGAAACAAATGAGGTAAAGTCAGGCTAAATGTGTTAAACCAAGCGCTTTATGGGAGGTAACCTACCAAATTTGTTTTATACTCACTTTTTACTTATTTTTATATTATATATTGGTGACTCTATAAAAGTAGAGTCATTAATGCACTTTTTTACTTAATATTTACTTGTTTTATTCAATAAATAGTTTTTTGGGGTAAAAAATATTAAAATATAAACTTTTTAGTGAAAATGGATGAAAATATAATTTTTGAGAGGGATAGTTTTCGTGAAATATACATATACTAATAGAAGTATATTTATGAATATATTACTCTATGTTATTTTATTTAATTATACTTGGTTTACTTGAGAACAAACAAAGAGTTAAGTTTGGAGGTGTGATGACTCTATGAAAGTAGAGTAATTAGTGCACTTTTTTACTTAATATTTATATGTTTAAATAATATTTTTGGGGTCAAAAATATTAAAATACAAATGTTTTAGCAAAAATGGATGAAAATATAATTTTTTAGATTTTTCTATAACTTTTATGGATTTTTCTAGAATTTTTATGTATTTTTAACGCAAGACCAATTAGGAGTTGCCACGTGGCTTGTCACGCAAGCAGGAGAGCTGACTGGGCAAGCCATATAGACACCATGCAAGTATGGAGAGCGAATTATGTTACACCACATGTGAGGAGGACAAAATGCATACCACATGTCAACACGACGTTCAATCTGAGTTTGGAGAGCGATCAAACTTCACTACCATTTGTTGCTACCCGATTGCTCGTCGCATTCTACCCGTGCACCACGCCATATTTTTTTGTGAATCATGTCACGTCACGTGGCATTAACTCAACAAGCATTGACTCTGACTGGTCTCATTTACCAAGCGTTGCACTCTGATTTTCCTAGTAAATTTCCTCTACCATGTGTCGTATTGTGATTGGATGGCATTGTCAAGTTTTCTTGTTTTGATCTCAGCCCTTGATCTGAAGCTAATCTAATGGCCCAAATCGCACCTGAGCAATATTTAAGCCCATAATCACCCCATAAACCCAAAGGGACCATCACTAGCATAATTTTGGTCACATATATGCATGTACTTACATTGAGAACAATGTAAGAATTAGGTGTGATGGAGTCTTAACACATCACTATTTTTTTATATTTGATCAATTTACACTACTACAAAAATGGGTATTTAAGTCGATATGTAAAGTCGGTTTTTTCCAAAAACCGACTTTAAATTGGTTTAAAGTCGGTTCGATATAGAACCGACGCTATCCATGTAGGACGTAGTGTCGGTTGATGTGTCAAACTGACGCTATGCGTGGACGTAGCGTCGGTTCTAGGTGTCAACCGACGCTATCCACGTAGCGTAGCATCGTTTGACACATAGAACCAACGCTATCCATGTAGCATAGCGTCGGTTGACACCTGGAACCGACACTATCCACGTAACATAGTGTCGGTTCGACACGTCAACCGACGCTACACACGTGGATAAATATTTTCTCTTCTTTCTTCCTAGACAGAAACTATTTTCAGCGTTGCAGAACTCTAAAAAATCGAAAACCTCCTCCTCCACTTCTCCTCCACTCTTTCTCATTTTCCGGCCACCTACGACTACCATTTCCAACATCGGTTAGTGAGTTTTCTTCCTCTCTAACTAATCTTTTAGATCCCCTATTATTCATATTTTTTTCTGTTATTATGTGTTATTATTTATGTGTATATATTGTTGTATTATATATGTAGGTTTGTATTATAACATAAGGAGAAGAATATGACGATCTTGAATAAAATAGAACAAAACCATGGTAATTTTTCTGTTATTAATTAATATTTTATTTTTCAAATATTTGTATTATTTGAACTGTTTGCTAAACTGATTTTGGTTTTTTTCTGCTCAAATACAGGTTGAAAATGAATAAATTTAAAAAAGAAGAAGTTAAAGTCGGTTCACCGCGTGAACCGACTTTACACTTTAAGTCGGTTCACACCTTGAACCGACTTTACACTTTAAGTCGGTTCACACCTTGAACCGACTTTACACTTTAAGTCATTTAATTTAAAGTCGGTTCAGCGAACCAACTTTAATGCTCCTTTTTGTAGTAGTGTTAGCATATTTTAAGATGCATGTTTTAGGATTAGTATGCTCTAGGTAGCATAATTGTTTTTCCTTTTTAGAATTTATTTGTTACGTTTCTTAGGATAGTTAGGATTAATAGATGGACTTAGAATTAATCACATATCTCTCTTTGTTTTGTGGCATTAATGATGAGATTAGTTAATCAATGTCATGCCAAAAATGATAATAAATATTGATAGAATTTTGACTTTATTTCTTAGTGAAGGTAATTTTATAATAATTTTGTTCAAAATTTGCATGCACAATAGTTAAATTAGTGATGGAGGAATTTATATGCATGAACTTGTGAAAAATATTATGAATCTCTTAAAACTTTGCTATACTTTTAACGAATAAGAATATGTTGCTAGAACATTTCTTTAAGTTTATCAAAGTGAATTCTAAATGTATTTCTTGAAAAATAATTAAGACAATATGATTAACTTCTTTAGTTAAATTATCCTAACCATAATGTTGTTGTTCTTTCAAGAACAACCTTTTTGAGAACCAATTTGAGCCGACATGGACTAGTTGTTTGTACCCACTCCTTACTCTTTGAACCAAATATATTGGTTATCTTATAGTTCAAGAAAAGTGGAGTTAATAGATTTTATAAATGCTAAAATAAGATTTAAGAGTGTCAATTGTGCTATAATTGATTAAACGCCCAACATGCAAAAAATACACCCAACATGCAAAAAATAGCCCTGCTATAATATATATATATATATATATATATATATGCTAAAATAAGATTTAAGAGTATCAATTGTGCTATAATTAATTAAATGTCCAACATATAAAAAATAATCCGTTCTATAATATATATATATATATAAAATGATGAGGGGATAAGTTGAAAAAAGAACTATAAAAAGGTTGTGTTATTAAAAAATTACAAAAATAAAAGAAAAGAAGCTAATAATGATGTTTGGGTCTAAAAAAATAAAATTTGACCCTATTTTATTAAGATAATTGCTCTTATGATAATATTATTTGTAGTTCTTTTTCTCGTACTCCATGAACTCATGAACTCTTTTTTCTCCTTTTTTCCTTTCATTTAATTGAACCAACTAGCCATATTATAACCAAATGAAAAACGTTTTGATTGTAAGGAATACTTTTGGTGAGTGAAGATACAATTTTAAAGAAAAGTCTATGGTAACAAATTCAACTCTAAAAAAATAGTGATATTTTATAGAGAGAACAACATTCAACTTGTTTATGTTAGATGATTTGACTATTATTAATTGATACTATATCACACATACTTTAAGTATGATTATTATGTAGTAGTGTAGTAAAGGGATGACTAAATGTAATATCTAACACGTATTAGAATTTGAAACCATAATATTATTAAGCTCTTAAGATAAAATATCAAAAAACTTATTCTCTTATTTATGTGTACTGACTTTATTAGAGGACTCACAAAGAGTAAGCGTGAGGAGTTTAATAAGTATTATTTAATACATATTTTTAAATATTAATTATTTTATGTATATATATATATTATAATTATAATATGCTAAAATTATTTACTTTGTTTTTATTGAAAAAATATTGTTCTTTTAGATCTTTTAAGAATTTTCATATAGACTCTTTTAAGATTTTTATTCAATATGTAGATGTATTTAGAAAAATAGGTGGATTTACTTAACAAAAAATCCAAATTTCATATATTCCTTATGTATGTGTCTTACACTGTCACATGTCATCAAATATATATATATCATTCTATCTTAAATATAGCCTATGTGTCAATTAAATATATTACCAACTATCTTACCTTTCTACATGCTTCATGCCTTTTACGCATGAATTTTGAGATCCTAAGTGATCTATGCCCATGATTTTCTCAATATAAGCATAAAAAAATATCAAAATAGTACAAAAATTAAGAGAAAAATAAAAATATACAAAAATTACAGAATTAAATTGGAAGAAATAATTGAGAAAAATATTCAAGACACGATCAAATGAATTGAATAACAGAATTAAAGATAAAAAAATTTAAGATTTCTTTCCCTTTCTTTTATTATTTTCATGAATAATATTCTTAATTTATTGTTTTTTATGAATAGTTAATTTTATAATTGATTATAGGTGATTTCAAAACCTTAAACATGAAATTCAATATTTAATAATATCTGTAATATTCTATTCAACTATTCTTCTTGATTATCTATTAATTCTCAGTTTTAATTTTTGTATAAATTATTTTATTATTTAAGTATACAATTAAATAATCAAATTAATTTATCGTTAATCAATTTAGTTGATTGTGTACGTAATTACTTGATTAATTTAAGTAATTATGTATTGTTTGTAATGAGAATTAATACTCAAGATAATTAAATCTGGTATGTGCATTTAACCTTTATCCAATTTGATTCTTAAAATTGAATGCTTTTGATAGATTAAATTTAGAGAGCTTTTTATACGTTGTCTATTAAAAAGAATTTTGATTAAGAACTTATTTATTTTAACGAATAGATAAGAAGAGACAGAGATTATTTTGCGTTTGTGAACTTCTCTAAGTTTGTATAATTAAAGAATAAAAGGTTATGATATACTTTTATTGATTTACAATAAATTTAGTGAGGAAGAATGATCATGAAATTGTTTTTTATTTTATTCAATTCTTTATCATAATCTTTATATTTTATTTCTATCTTTATTAATCCTTAGCTATTAGATTTAATTTTTAGTTTACAAAATCAAACCTCTTTTTTAATAAATAGTAGTTCTTTTAAAAATCCTCTAAGGGAAAGACCATTATTTTCTATATATTAATTTAAGATATATTAAACAATTTAAAACAAAATTTAAATTGGTTGTTTTTCTGAACGCACGTTAATCGAAAGGTGTTATGCCGTAATGGACACATACTCGTATTTTCCCCAAGATTTCCAATTTTGCTAAAAAAAATATAAAAAAAATAAGAAAAAAATTCTAATAAATAAAGAAAAAACTACTAAAATAAAAATAAAAAATTTAAATAAAAACAAAAATTGATGATAATGCCTTATCTACGCAACCTAAGTCAAGTAATGTTTGTATTATAATCAAATTCAAATGACAAACAACATAACAAATAACAAAATATAACAACAAATATAATATGAAATAAAAACTAATGTTCAACTGAAAAGAAAAAGAAATCAATGGATTGCCTCACATATAGTGCTTGGTTTAACATCATCAAACTTATGGATGTTACTTCTTGCAAAGGTTGAAACCACTTGAAAGGTCTTGGTTGGAACCTTCTGGTTGTTTATCAATTTTTACAGTTACATCATTGACATTTTTACAACAACATCATTGGCAATCTCCCAAGGATTTATTACAATTTATGAAAGGAGCTTGTTAAAACTTGTGCTTCAATATTTCTCATAGTTGTGGCTAATTAGCTCATTAGAATCTCTAGGAATTGAAGTCTTGGTAGAAGTTGAAACCACTTGAAAGGTCTTGGTTAGGACCTTCTAGTTGTTTTTCAATTTTTACAACAACAATATTGATAATTTCCTTAGGATTTGTCACAGTTTGTGAGGGGAGCTTTTCAGATACTTGTGTCTTAATCTTTCTCACAATTGTGACTAATTAGCTCATTTGAGTCTCTAGGGTATAAATTGAAACCTTGGTATTCTACTGAAATTTAGTGCTATGATTAGCTAAAGCAAGAACGATATCCTCGTGAGACTACTACCATTTTTTTATGTTCAATTTCAGATTCACTTGAAGAAATGGATTTTGTTGTATTTTTTTATAGTGACCCTTTTTGAGTTTAGATGGTAGGAATGTCCTTGTTGCGTTCAAATACTAAAATAAAAGAAAAATAAAAGTTAGTAAACTAAAAATATCTATAAAGAAGTTAAGATAAAAAAATAAATAAAAGAAACAATTAGTAAACTAAAATGTAAAACAAAATATAAAAGAATTTAAAAATAAAATCCAAAAATAAGTTAAAATAAAAAAAATGAGAAAATAAAATAAAAGTTGATCTAATAGTTACCAAAAAAGAAGTTAGTATAAAATCTAAAAAACTAAACTAAAATAAAAAAGATAAAAATTAAACTAATAATTAATACAAATAATAATAAATAAAATAAAACAAATGAATTAAAAAATAATTTGACTTTTTTTTATATAAATAAACTAATAATTATCGACGAAATTGTAAAACAATCTCGACAATGGGGTCAAAACTTAATACGCTATGAAACACGTAAATATATGTGATTAAATTATACAATTAATAAGTAATTTAAAAATAAAGGTTTTTGAATCCACGAAGATTGTTACAATAAATATCACTAATTATTAACTTATTAGTAAATTAATAAAGAAGATTTTAAAATTTATTTTTAATTAAAATTAAAACATAAAATATTAATTAAAATATTTTTACTTGAGCACATAGATTGAGAGAAGTATGTAATTATAGAACTATCATCAGTACTAGTCTATAATTTAACCAATTATATTATGAATTAATATTAGAATTATGTTTGAATTTTTAACTCTAACTTAAAAAATCCATGCAATTAAGTCAAGATTTCAAATGTATATTTTTTTACTTTATAATTGAAGTAGCATACCATCGTAAATCAATTCTAAATCATAACAACCTAAAATAAGTCATTCATTGCATAACATTTTAAAAATGAGATGACTAAACTTCGCAAGATTATAATTCTTATTAAATTTTAAGGAATGCATTAATTCTACTTATCACACTATCATAATTTAACAAATTACCACTTCGAATAAAAATATTAACGAATTTATAGCTGATAAAAATAAATAGAAATCTATTTATTCATAATATAATCTAGTAACATCTTAAACTAACATTAAACAAATACATGTAATAAACTAGTTGATTACTCTAATTAATACATGCATAGTCATGACATTAAAATATAAATTCAAACACATAAAAATTCAATGATTGAATCTAAAAATCATCATAACATTTTATTAATTAAAATCATAATCTTCGACTTGAAAATTGTCCAAAATCACATAAATAAATTAGCTAAGTAATGTCATAATTAAAATATATAGAAGACTAAGAAAAACTACATAGTTTTAAATAATTTATCAAATTTCTTAATAAAAATCTAAATATTCTATCATAATATTTGAATTTTTGAAAATATTAACTTATGACAAAATAATTAAAATAAACTAAAAATAGATTTAACTCAAACTAAAGATAAATTTAACTCAAATAAATTCAAGATAAATAAATATTTTAAAATCAATAAAAAATTAATGGAAATATTTAGCTAGTTAATCATACTTGTTACAATCATTTATGTTAATTAAGTATAAATCTAGATTATTAATTTTCTTTTTTTTTAATATAAATAATGCCTTAGTTCAAGTCATTATTCTTTATTAATCAAACCATTTACTATCTTTGATAGGACCATTAATTAATTTGACTAAATTATGCCTAATGTATAAGGAATTAACAAACCATTTAATTTGATGCCTTCGATTGGGTCGTCATCAATTTTAACTCCTAATCAAGTTGTTCAAATTAGATCTAGATGATGTGTTTGAAACCTAGTTCTCATATTTTAAATCTGTTATGAAAAATATGTCGTTAATATATTAATCAATAATAAAATTTGTAACAAATCTTGAAATAAGAAACAATCTGTTTTTATTAAATGTTAAAAATGTCACCTAAATAATCTACTTAAATATGGCAACAAAATTAAATTTTTATTATAATAATCAGTCAGATATGCTTAAAATTAATAAATAATCAATATATTAAAATCATCAAATTTAAGAAATAAAAAAGAGTAATATGAAAAGAAATAAGAATACAGAAACCATTAGTAGATAGATGATGTATCATGCTCTAAAGTTGTGATCTTGATGTTCAAAGTTTTCTAATTTTCAAAAATCTTTTGTTATTTCTTGATATGAAAAACCTCTATATTAAAGCCTCTTACTTATTCTTTCATAATCTAAATTATGTATAAATTAAACCTAAAACTAAGAATGAAAGAAACAAATAATCGAGAAATAAAACTAAAACTATTTTTTTCTAAGTACACCTAACTTAGAGACTATAATGAGCTATTTATAAGGAAATGTGATAGTAGAGGGCTTCAAACGAAATAAATAAAGGTATGTCATGGCACAAATTTAAACCATCACAATACATGATACTATACGTGTCGCGTGAATTCCTATTGAATAATGTGTGCCTTGTACACCTTACAAACATATCGGTTCTTTATGTAAGCCTTACGTGCCTTATTTTTTTAAGCTCATAGGGTGCAAATGGAGTGCTTTAAGTGTTGATAAATGTATACATTTGAAGCTAAAAACACTTGAAATACAATAGAAAATACTCGTGATTTCAAACATATAGATTTTCATAATTAATGATATAAATATGCATAACGAAATCTATTTATTAAGATTTAACTACAATAAAATTACAAAATATTAGTAATTTTCATGCACTCATTGTAAACCTAAGTGTATTTTCCCTAAAATTTGTATCTACAATATATGGTTGATTTTGTTGTTAAATATAGCTACATATTTATAGTAAAAGAGTTACATATGTTTGCAATATAGTTCATATTAGGGTTTAGAGGTTTAAAATCATCAATCTAACAAATTTGGAATAGTTTGGATAGATTTGTGCTTGAAAGGAAGCATTTTAGTACAAATTCGTCTTTATGGGCCACATCGCATATAGACTCATGTCGCGGTGCGACCTTGTTTCCAATTCTGTTGAAATTCATCTCGATGATACTGTGTCACGACGCACATGTAATCATGCCAAGACGCACCTTTAATTTTTTCAATTTAATGTTTTGTTCCTTTCTTGATGTATCTTGTATAAATATTTGTATTTGGGTCCTTCATTGTATGATAATTGTATCCTTAATTGTGAAATTTGATCGATCTTTTATTATTTGAATTTTTTGAAGTACAAAATATTTGAAATGCATCAAAACATATATTGTGATTTCAAAAACACAATTTATAAAATACTTAGGTTAAAATGTGATATTAAAATCTAATTCATTCTTTTAATTTCGATAAATCACATGATAAGAATACTTTTTAGGAATTTTACATACCATGTAAAAAAGAGAGCAACTTAGTAAAATAGAAGAGGTGCAATATATGATACTACATAAGAATGACATGTAAGAAGAAAAATCTTAATACTATAACACTGCATGATGAAATTATGTGACTTAATGTCCATATAAAAAATTGAAGAAGAAGAAATAAGACAAACACACAACCAAAGCATGTGAGAGGAAAAAATAGGAAATACTAATAAATGATTAAATAGCTAGATATAACAACATAAAAGACACTTAACACACTATGTATGGTAAGAAGTTGTGAATAAAAGATATGTTATAAATATACATCACATACTTCACAAAACAAATATTTAGAAAATATCATCAAATAATCATACATATAATTTACATTTAATCCTAAAATGATGATATGCAAATAAAATACATACTTTAAGTGAGATATGCACAAAACATACATATATGAACAAGAAAAACATGGATGATGCAATCAATACAAGTTTATGGAGATATACAATGTCACAGAACAACAGTATCACACTCCATTGGAGATAAAAAAAACATAAACATAAAAAGGTTTGTGTATGTGTAGATAAAACTCTAGAATCTCACACCGAGACAGTTAAGCCTAAATAAAGGTGACTTATTCTGATACCAAATGAGAGCTCAATATGTCAGAACATTTGCATAAATGCGAATTGTACTTTTAACCCAGATAGGCATCTAAGAACTATAAAAGGGTGGATGCGCTAACCTATAGGATATTTTGCAAGCTCTATTCAAACATGGCCAAGCAGGCCTTATAACGTGACTTGAGTATATAACATAACATAAATACAATAACAATAACATGCTTAAATAAACATACCACAAAACAACTAGTAGATAAGAAATAAAAATCTACGATAAATATAATTGTGATGATATGTCTCACAAGCACATGTCTAGGCTAATAACATCTATTAACATGAAAAATAGCACACAATATGTAAATCAGGAAAACATACAAGAAAAGATATAAAGGATTTTCAATTACTTCAAAATCTCGTATGTGAGAAAATATTTGGTATATGATGATTGCACTCTCATAAAATGTAATTATACATAACACAACATGTAACAAGGTAAACCCATATAGGATCCAACTCTTATTTGGTAACATCCTTGAGTTACTTAAGGTAATCCTTTGGAAGCAAGCAATTCACTAACAAATAAATCAACAATGTACAACTTAATAAAGTTTAAACATAAATACCTATACTAGTTGAGAGACCTACTTTAACTGCGCCTACATTGCCATCACTCGTTGTCAACACATTACTTGATCCAAGTAGATCCAAACTTATCTTCAAAGCTCTATCACCACATGATGTAACACATAAGCACATAGACTCATCACCTATATACCATGTTGTGACCTCGTATCACCCATTCCATACACACCACACCACTGCATATGCTTTTCACTTATGGGAATTATTGCATCCTTGCAACTGCCAACCATCATACGACACGTAACCATATACACTTCTCACTTATGAAAACTGTTGCACTCTTGTAACTACTAACCAACACATAACATACAAGAACATATGTTTCTCATCTATAGAAACATTTGCATCCTTGCAATTACTGGTCGAGACATAACAACTTGACAATGAGAGATACTTTTCAAAATGATATGACTGTTCACTAGCAAACAAGCATTTTAACTCTCAAAAAACCCTAAATCAATCTCACATTTTTTCACTCAACTCCATGTTTGAAAAAAATGAGAGAGACTTATCTCTGATGTATTATGTCCTATAGAAGAACACATTGTTTCTCAAACCTAACACTCAAAAGAAAAACATATTAAGAACAGACAAAGAAAGTCTTGTGCCAAATGGGTAGAACCTCCCCACATTTTCTTTTCAAGAACGCAAGAGTGGGAAAGGAGAATTTATAAAAAAAATTACACTTTTGAACCTTTGCCAAATATGTTGGTGAAGATAACAACCACCACTAAAAATAACTATTACAACACTTCCTAATCAAGTTGGCGAGGGTTTGGTGAGAATGTAGGCGAGCTAGTTGACAAAAAACATTTTAGACATTGAAAAACATAGAGTCCTCAATGAAACAACACAATAATAATCAAAGTCTCCAACTGGACAAAACAATAATAAACACCAAACAATGCAAATTATATACAATCTAAGAAAGTGAATGAGTGTAATAAAAAAACACAAACTATTTCCTAAATGATACTAAATCATTAGTAATTAACTTTACAAAGACAAACATAAACATGAAATAAAATACAAATATGATTTGCATATGGAAATACCAATACTAAAACAACATCACTTACATTTTTGATAAGTTTTAGAGGATTCCTTAACTTGTTCTTAGGAAAAGACTCAATGTTGGCATCTAAGAGACCTTTAAGGATAAAGGTTTAAGTTTTTCGATACTTTTTGATATACTTGGACTTAAGGATGCATACATATTCATTTTGAGTATCGTTGACAATTAATCTTTAGAAGATCAAAGGTGCTGATTAAAGTTCATGTCACAAGAGGTTTTAATTTTTTTTACAATTAATTATATTATTAATATCATAAAGATCCAAAGGAATAATTTTTATTAGAGTAAATTAACAAATACATCACCGAACTCATGATACTTATACAAATCTACCATTTTACTTTGGGTGTTGATAAATCTACCATCAAACTCTTTAAGTGTTACAAAACTACCACTTTTGTGATAAATCTATAACTAAATTCTTTATTAGTAGTACAAATTTACTACTCAAATATATAATGGTAGTAGTAGATTTGTAACACTTATTAAAATTTTAGTGGTGTATATAACATATTTTAACTTTGGACACATGTCACACATTTATAGTTTCTTATTTTCTTGAGTAAATAGGTTTTTTTGCTACTAAATTTTGAAATTGTTACAAAAATAACGTCAAATTTTGATTTGTTACTTTCATATCATTAAACTTCACAAATATTTCGAAAATAAAATTAAATTTTTTTGTTACTTTCATACTATTAAGTTTACAAATATAACAAAAATATTATTGTAACGTGTCATTAACTAATTAACGTTATAGTGTTTTTGTAACATCTTACAAAGTTTAATAGTACGAAAGTAACAAAAACAATTTGATATTATTTTTATAACAATTGTAAAGTTTAATATTATAAAATTAACAAATAAAAATTTAATGATATTTTTATAACAACTTTCAAAATTCGATCGTAGAAAAATCTATTTGTTCTTTGACAAAAATAATAAAAAAGGATGTATTTGTAAATTTTTCTTGGTAAAGGGAGAGATATATGAAATTAAACGAACTACAAAATTAGAGGAGGCCCAGAACAAAAACCCAGACCGAATCCCCAATTGATTTGGCTTCGTTTACCCTAATTTCACTGTCTCCCTCTCCTCCACCAACGCCGGCTTGCCGGCGGTCAATAATCCTGCTCTATTGCAGTTTGGTAAGCTACATTGCCGCCATTTACCAAGCCTAAAGTCTCCACAGTCCACTCTCTTGCTGTTCGGTGTTCTCCATCATTCCATCTCTCTTTCGCAATATGTGAGATACCTCTTTTAGTTTGTGATTCTCGAATTTAGATTGTTAGCTGGTCATTTGAAGTGATTTCTTCTTTAGGTTTCTTTTTTTGCAAATCAAAGCACAACTTTCTTAGATTCATTAAGATCAAGGTTACATTTGGGAATTTTCTTTTCGATATTCTGCATTGTTGGCGTTTAGGAATAGGTAATTTATGTAGCTGGGCTCTTTCTACTATGATTGTTTTGATTTAACGAATTCATTTTTATTCTTATTCTTATTCTTTATGCTTAGACAATAAATTTAATTTTACTTAAAAAATATTATTTAACCTAGGGGCCTCTAACACCTTAATCCTGTTTGCTCAGTCGACACTGTGGACAATGTTGACAAAATGTAGAGGTTTTAGAGGTTTCTACATTGATACACAATGTCTGCCACAATGTGGGTAAAACGTAGATGTCGAGTAAATGTCCATAAAATACCAATTTTTATGTGAAATATTGACTGATACTATATATATTGCCGTGACATTTCTATAAAATCTTGAATAATATAACCAAAATGCCGTTCCTGTTTGCTCAGTCGACACTGTGGACAATGTTGACAAAATGTAGAGGTTTTAGAGGTATCTACATTGATACACAATGTCTGCCACAATGTGGGTAAAACGTAGATGTCGAGTAAATGTCCATAAAATACCAATTTTTATTGAATAATATACACAAAATGCCGTATATGATTAACTTTTTATTTTTTATATTTTTCCTAATAAAATGTTATATGTATCTTAAACAAAGATCATCTCTTAAAATTAGGACATTATTTTGTATTTAGTTTTAGAATTTTTTTCCAAGCAAACAAGCATGACTGTTTTGATCTTTATACTGTAAATATTTTAAGTTGGATCACTGTTTGAATCTATTTTCTGTCCTTTTTACCTATCTTTTAGTAAATTTATGTATCTTTTGAAAAAAGGTTTGGGAAATTATGAAATAAGGAAGGCTAATTCTTCGTACTTATATTTCTAGCTTAATGAGTCTACCACTTGTTGGCATGTTAATTATTAATTTTCTTTAGTGTCTCTTCCCTCTATTTTCCAACATGTTTGCTTATTGGTTTACTTTTATTTTCTTTATAGTGCTCAAGATGACTTCTTTAGAAGTTGTGGACTTATGCAGTGATGATGAGCTTGGTGTGTTAGATGTTAAAACTGCTAAGTTAGAACCAGATATGGCTGGGTGCACAATGCAACTAAAAGATAACAATCAAGTCCACCTAGCCAAGCATCAACTGCCAAAGTCCAAATTTAGAAACCAAGAAAGAGTAGAAAATAGGGTCCCAAATGCTTTAAGCAGTGATCATAGTAGCACAGCCACTAGCGTATTGGAACAAGGACAATCTCCCGTCAATGATCTGAGCATCTCTTGCACATCGTTGTTATGTCCAGCACCACTTAATCGGCAATTCTGGAAGGCAGGGAGCTACGATGGTGGTCATGGATCAAAAGTTGCTCTTCAAAGTAAGCTGACTGTTGCTTTATATTGTTTTTCTGGGAATTGCACCATGTTTCGTTGGTTTTGGTGAATAAGGAAAATGTTATCAGCCCCATGGATTTTGTTCAGTACACTCTTCAGATTTGAAAATAGATCTTTATCTCAATACCTCCTTTAAGGAATAAGGGAACCTTTTGAAATTCCATAGGCAAGGGGTTTTAGGGAAAATAGATGTCTATTTATTTAACCTTGAGGGTGTTTTGGTTAGACCTTATAATTTTATAGTGTGAGAATGCCTAGTTTAAATATTTAATTTCTTTCTCCTTTTCACTGATTTTCCTGGAATTACTCTCAAATTTAACTTCGGCCCCGAATTATGTGAGTAGTTGGGTGGTGGTTATGTGTTCTTTATTTTGATTAGACAATTGCACTATATGTTACTATCCGTATTGGTTGTCGAAGATATTAGTTAGAGAACATTTAGTAAGCCCATTGAAATATACCCTTTTCTTTTCTTGTTTTTCTTCCACAGATGCATCTTGAGCTATAGTTTTTGTTCCCCTATTGCCTTTTCCTATACTCAAAATGTAATAATAATTGTTAACATTTAATGGCCTTTTTTGATTGTTATTTGATGGGTATTGAAGTATAGGGATTGGGTGAAATTTTGCGTGTTTGTTTCATCAAACATTTGTTAAAATTACTAAAGATCGAAGGCCTACTTATCTTTTTTGAAGTAGGATTTAAGTGAAATTCAAGATATTCATGAAATATTTCATGAGAATTACATAATTTTATATGTGGTAAGTTTCAAAACTACTTGAAAAGTTGGTGATTGATTGTGATAGGAGTCTTGGTTTTAAAGATAATATTCTATCATTTTGCATTTGAGACACTTTGAAATTCAGATGAAACATTTTAGTTTTTTTGGTTATTTTGACTAATGCTTGTCAAATTGATCTGAATTAACTGTTAAGTCTTTGTACATCTAATTGCAACTGTTATTTCCTCCAACTTAGTAGTTTTGTCAAGTCTTTCAAATTTTAAGTTATTTTATTACTATCAATCATCAAAAACGTAAATAAAGATCATAAAGAACTTGGGTTTCATCATTGGTTACCCCATTAGGTGGAGTAGTTGAAGTTCTTATTAACCCATGAAATCATACCAACTTTAGTCAATGTGGGACTTTGTTCGCACATACCCACAATCTTCCTCTCGAACGAAGTACAACGTGGTTCAAATCTCCCTTAATCAAAGATGCGCATGCACTTTACTCTATGGTTTAACTTGCATTATCTTCACACTTTACATTGTGGGTCAACTCCTCCCTTAGAGAAAAAAGTCTCATCTTCATGCCCATATTGAGTATTGGGATTCACACAAAACAATTGGAGTACACAACGAGCCTGGGGTTCACAAAGACGGACCCATGGTTTTGTGATAGATTCACATAGTTGTCATATGAATAGGTTTGGGTTGACTCTGATAGCATTTGTAAGGAGCTTGAGTTCTATTCAAAAAGTTAACCCATTAGATGGAGGAGCTCAAGTTCTTATTAACTTATGAATCACCCCAAGTTTAGTTAATGTGGAACTTTATTTGCATAACAAAGATTTCTATAAGGTCTCATGAGCTTCACCCATTTCTCTAATGCACCTTACATTATATTATTCAATTCACCGATGTCCTCTTACTCTTTTAGAATTTAACTTCTGTTGTCATGATGGTTTTGGTATAGTTATAAATGATTTATGGCTAAAGAAATTTGATTACCAAATATGGCTATGAAAAGTATTGAGATAAGAATGAAGCTTGGGTATAACTTTATAGATAGAATAAAATTGACCAAAACTTTATATGTAGTATCTGATTAGTTGACTCAAACAACTTGTCCCATGGATAGATAATATGTGTAGAAATTCAGCCTAAGAGTATGGTTAGTTTCTCGATTTTTAGGGTGAAACCAGCCCTTGATTTTAAGAGATTAGTTTCCTAATTTTCAGGGGTGATTTACAGCTGTATACTAGTGACTTCTAGTAGTATATTAGGCATAACAATTGTATATATGAAGGAATCTGGTATTAAGAAATAAAGAACAAGAAGTAGTAATTTTCTATAAAATAAAAACAGCTTCATGGTATCAGAGCTTTAGGCTTAGAAACTGCTGCTCATGGCCTCCTGTTCAACTAATTATGCAAATTCACCTGGTATGATGTCAAATAGTCAGGCAAGGAATGCACCTTTTCAGTTTTCAACTCAAGTTTAAGCTTTTGGGCATGAGAACTATGAAAAAACTGAAAGTTTAAATGTTCTTAGTACATTGGAAGATGACATGGATGAGGAGGCTCCAGAGACGAGCAACAGAATTGAATTCAATATGGGAAATTCAAGCAGCTTTGGGCTTGGATCCATTCCTGATCCTGCTCCTAAACATAATCCTTTTGGTGGTCCATTTAACAGTGTAATTATTAATGTTTCTGCTTCTTCTTTTAACAGTACTAGTCCTCAAGGAGAGCTATTTTGGCCTGCATCTTTTCAGTTCCAGTCTCTCCAACCATCAGTACAAACTCAGCCTACAAACTCAAGTGTATTTTTTGGTAATCCTATCCTATTCACTAACGGTTAGAACTTCTCCAACAACTTATACAAAAGGCAAACATCAACACCACATTTAGTAGCAGCAAGAATAACTCCACACATAGCTCTAGTAATTCAGCAATGCATGCTGGCAAATTTCTCTCCTCATTTTGGATAGTAGATTCAGGTGCCTTCAATCACATGACGGGTGATCAATCACTTTTCACAACTTACTCACCTTGTAACAGATTTCAAACAGTGCGTGTTGCGAATGGTACTCACACCACAATGGTCAGAATAGGGACCATTTGCCTCTCAAACAACCTTACCCTCAAATCTGTGTTATTTGTGCCTGGATTTTGCTGCAATCTCATATCAGTTAGTAGATTAAATCATGACCTTAATTATGAAATTAAATTCTTGACTAATGTGTTTTTTAGGGTCTGAGCTTGGGGAAAATGGCGGTGCTGATTTACGTGCGGGTCTCTATGTTCTTGATATCAACACTCCTTCAATCCATTCTGTTAGTCATCAATGCCAATTGAGTAATAATCTTAAGTCTGATAGTTATACTAATAAGGAAAGTGAAATCATGATGTGGTACTTTCGTTTAGGTCATCCAAATTTTCCGTATCTGAAACGTTTGTTTCTATCCTTATTCATCAATAAAAATCCCAATTTATTTCATTGCGAAGTTTTTCAATTGACAAAACATACTCGAAACACTTTTTCACCACACATGCACAAACCAAGTCACCATTTTTCCCTCATTCACGGTGACATTTGGGGACCATGTCGCGTTCCCAGTATTATCGGTGCTCGATGGTTCTTACTATTAGTTGATGATCATACTCCATTGTGTTGGACATTTCTTATAAAAGACAAATCTAAAACCAAGCACATATTTCCACTTTTTCATACCATGATCCAAACTCAGTTCAATGCCAATATTCAAATCCTAAAAATTGATAATGCTAGGGATTTCTTTAATTATGATCTTAGTGGATATCTCAAATCATATGGTATTGTTCAACAAAACTCCTGCGTTGACACAACACAACAAAACGGTGTAGCCGAACGTAAAAACCGCCATATACTTGAGGTTGTCTGAACTTTACATTTTCAAACCAATGTTCCTAAAATATTTTGGGGTGAAGCCATTCTTACTACAACACACTTGATCAATCGAATGCCTTCTCGAGTTCTCAACTTTCATTCACCTTTACAAGTGCTTCAGAATCATTATTCTACCTCACAACTTGTGTCACCAATTCCTTTCAAGGTTTTTGGTTGCACTGTTTTTATCTATATTCATTCACAATATCGTGGTAAACTTGATTCTTGTGCCCTCAAATGCATCTTCCTTGGCTACTCAGCCAACCAAAAAGGCTACAAATGTTTCTCTCTCATCACCCAAGTTTTACAATTCCATGGATGTTACTTTCTTTGAAGAAACTCCATTCTATTCTAATTCTGCAATTCAGGGGGAAAATCACACTAATGAATTGTAGAATTGGGATTGGTCATCACTCATTGAACCGAATTTATCATCTCACTTATCTTCCCTTACCTTGTCCTCTTCCAACCTAGTTCCAATTCCAGATTCTCCTTTAAACACCAAACTTGATCAATCTCCCATTGTCTATCTTAGACATCTTCTCCTTCCTAATGATGCCATAAAAGTCTATGGAAGAAAGAGAAACTTTGACTTGCCCACACAAAATCAATAAAGCCAAGAATCTCTCCCGCGTCAGATTGAATCTGAAAGATTACAAGATGAAGCAGAATCTAGTCCAATACTAGGTTCTGATCCTGAGTCTGATCTTCCTATTGCGCAGAGAAAAGGTGCTTGATTATGCACACAACATCCCCTTCGATGTTACATTTCATACTCAAATTTGTCCCCAAAATTTCAGGCATTTGTGAAATCCCTAGACAACATCAAGATTCCTATCTCTGTCAATGAGGCTCTAAAAGTTCCTGAATGGCACAAGGCAACCTTAGAAGAATACACTGCACTTAAAAAGAATGGTACATGGATGTTAACAGAGCTACCACATGAAAAAAAGACAGTGGGCTGTAAATGGATATTCTCAGTTAAACAAAAGACAGATGAAAATATCGACAGATATAAAGCTTGACTGGTGGTTAAAGGGTTCACCCAATCATATGGAATTGATTACCAAGAGGCTTTTGCTCCTGTAGCAAAACTTAACACAATTCGTGTTTTGTTGTCTATTGCAATTAATGAGGATTGGCCACTACTTCAACTCGATGTTAAAAACGCATTCTTAAATGGAGATTTGATTGAAGAAGTTTACATGGATGTGCCTCCTGACTTTGAGACTAAAGATACACAAGGGAAGGTATGCAAGTTGAAAAAGGCACTATATGGACTTAAACAGTCACCTAGAGCATGATTCGACAAATTCACTAAGGTTCTCAAACATGATGGATACTCTCAGACACATGCAGACCATACTCTGTTTGTCAAACACTTCACAGATGAGAGAATCACAACTTTGATTGTATATGTTGATGATATAGTTCTTATAAGAAATCATTTAGGAGGGCTTAAGATGCTATTATCCAAAGAATTCGAGATTAAAGACTTGAGATATTTGAAATATTTCTTAGGGATGGAGGTGACACGTAGTACTAAAGGAATCTTAGTTTCTCAATGCAAATATGTTTTAGATCTCTTGCGTGAGATTGGCATGAGTGGTTGTAAGCCTATTGAAACACCCATGGACCCTAACACCAAATTAATGCCTCGAACTGATGAATTGGCAACTGACAAGGGGCAATATCAACGTTTGGTAGGTAAGTTAATTTATTTGATTCATACACGTTCAGATATAAGTTTTTCAGTCAGTGTCGTTAGTCAGTTTCTTGGCAACCCATCTGTAGATTACTTGGAGGCATTTAACCGTATTCTAAGATACTTGAAAAAGGATCCTACAAAGGGGCTCATGTTCAAGAAAACAATTAATAGGACATTGGAAATTTATACCGATTCTGATTGGGCTGGATCTCCTAGTGATTGAAAATCCACATATGGATATTGCTCATTTATTTGGGGAAATTTGGTGACATGACGTAGCAAAAAGCAGGCAGTAGTAGCACGTAATAGTGTTGAGGCTAAGTTCCGTGCATTGGTTTTGGGCATCTATGAAGGAATTTGGCTAAAACGATTGCTAAACGAACTCAAGGTTGAACAATCGGAATCTATTAGAATCATGTGTGACAACCAATCAACAATTGCAATTGCCAAAAATCTAGTCCACCATGATCGAACTAAACATGTGGAAATTGATAGGCACTTCATCAATGAGAAAATTGAAGGCAAGAAGTAGCGGATATCTTAACCAAAGTTTTGTTTCGACCTAATTTCACAGAGTTAAGTGTAGCACTTGGTTTGAAAAACATATATCGCCTAATTTAAGGGGGAGTGTTGAAAATCAACTTAGGAGTATGGTTAGTTTCTTGATTTTCAGGGTGAAACCAGCCCCTGATTTCAGGAGGTTAGTTTCCTGATTTTCAAGGTGGAGCCAACTCTTGATTTTAGAATGTTAGTTTCCTAATTTTCAGGGGTGATTTACAACTATATATTAGTGACTCCCAGTATATTAGGCATAACAATTGTATATATAAAGGAATCTGGTATTAAGAAATAAAGAACACGAAGTAGTAATTTTCTGTAAAATAAAAACAGCTTCAAAAAGGTATTTAATGCATGAAATCCTGTCATGGTCTACTTCTCTCTCTCTCAACTTCATTTTGGTTGGATGAGTAACATCAGAATATTCTCTGTCACATTTTTTGACAATTCTTTTTTCATATGACAGATGGCAAAAACTATGTACATGTTC
This sequence comes from Hippophae tibetana, assembly GCA_037013495.1. Classification (NCBI taxonomy): domain Eukaryota; kingdom Viridiplantae; phylum Streptophyta; class Magnoliopsida; order Rosales; family Elaeagnaceae; genus Hippophae; species Hippophae tibetana. The sequence goes on along the minus strand of CM072803.1, from coordinate 59,506,000 downwards.
ATCCCATGTTCCTTCATTCAAATGCCACTTCACATAAGTGGGTTTTTGGTGGTACGATCAGAATTTGAACTTATTTTATATCTTGATGATAGATATACCTACAATTTCTTTTCCCTGTGGGGGAGCTAAACAGCCTTAATCTCTCTCTCTTTTTTTTCATTCCAGCCATAGCAGAATTGCTTGACAATGCAGTTGATGAGGTAATTAGTAATATAGTCATTTGTACTGTTTTGATTTTCTTCTGGGACAGTGGAATCCATCAAGCCCTATAACGTGCTAGCAATACCTGTTTTACGTTAGAACCTTTGAGTAGCTTGATACGGAACATTTTTCGTCAGGAAAACATATGTTATACATTGAAGATTAAGATTGATATTTAGTTTCTTTTTAATGGAATATATGGACTTTTTTTTTCCTAGTTCAATGCAAGCTAACTAGCTTACAGGAGTCTGGATTTATGTAAAAAGCTTCTTAAAGAGTTAAGGCTACGGAAAAATTGAAATTTTAAGAAAAAAAAGGCTTGCTTCTAATAGAGGTCTAACAAACTGTTATCAAGACATTCAGAGCTCATTTTCTAAATATATATGATGAATGCCTCACTAGCTACTGATAGAGATCCAGTTACCTGAAAATTTAGACAACAAAAATTCCACATTAGCTTTTAGATTTCTTAATTAAACAATTGTCTGTTAGCTGTTAATTCAAGTTTTCTACCAATTATCATTAACGCTGTTTTGTGAAAAAAATTTGATCTGTTAAGTGTTTGATACTGGTTTGCCTTGAAAAAGCTCCTTTTATTTTATTCTCATGGATAGTTGTGTGTCTAATGCCTGTTGACTCCTATCTTATTCTGTATGTCTTGTTTCAAACTATTGTATAATGGTTTGCAGTTCACTTTTTTATTTTTTTATTTTTCAATTTGGATAGATCCAAAATGGAGCAACGTTTGTCCGCATAGATAAAATTTCAAATCCAAGGGATGGAAGTCCAGCGTTGCTAATTCAAGGTATTGTTTATTGCTGTACTTAATCCAAAAAAAATATGATATTTACTGTGTGGTTTGGAGTTATCCTAAAAGTGCATAGAATTTGTCCATTATATCGATATTCATATCAAAGTATCTAACATATGTTTCTGAAATCTGATACACTATACCTAGATGATGGTGCTGGAATGGACCTTGAGGGTGTGAGGCGTTGCATGAGTTTTGGATATTCTGATAAGCAATCAAAATCAGCTATTGGACAGTGTATGGCATACAAGTTTTTGTTGCATGTTTTATTCTTTCCTTTCATAGTCTTCTCTTGAATCATAGCTTTACAGATGGAAATGGTTTCAAGACCAGTACAATGAGACTTGGTGCGGATGCTATTGTTTTCAGCCGCCACCAGGGTGACAGGTCTAATTTTTAACACGGCGTTTGATTTCCTTAATGTAATTTTCGTTTGCTTCTGTTATGAATAAAGTTCTTTTATTTTGGTGATCTTGGGATTCTTAAAGAATAGTGACGTGTCTTCTATTCTATGCTTTCCTAGCACAACAAGGAAATAATTACATTGACAATAGAGGTCTTAATACAAGTACAATTTTAAAAATTATAAAAAATTGCCATAAACATTTAAAAGTGAAACAAATTTTATAGCTTAGTGGCGGGTATAGATTTAATTGAGTAGCAGTGATCACGCCAAGACACTTGTACGTAAGGAGATACTTCATTAGACAAATTCCTGTGATTTGTACTTCATCTGTGATTTGTATTTCATCCGTGCATGTTGATTGAAACTTTGGAGGTTATTGATTTAAGTACATAATATTTTCACTCAATAAATCAAGGGTCGCATTATATAATAGCATGAATTTTCTCAATTGCTACTTGGTACCTGAAATCTTAATTTAAGTTTGGTCCAACAGGTTTAAGTGTTTGCTTTTGTGAACTGGTCAACAATGTTGTCAATGATAATTTCTTTATCCCATGAGCAGGATATTGACTCAGAGTATTGGTCTTCTGTCATATACATTCTTGATGTCAGCAGGCTATGACAGAATAGTTGTACCAATGGTGAGCTTCATTTATTGATTTAATTTTTTTTGTTTTAGTCCCTCTGCTCTTTATCTATGTTACCTCAACTCAGCAGTTTTGGTTGCCATACCCGTGTTGACGCGACATGACACTGACTTGGGTGTGAGATATGTGTTAGGTGCGGCAGCTACTCTCTTAGACACAGCAACTGTATTTTGATGAGGCACAAGAACTTAGTTGTCTTCCCTTCTGCTCCCATCGCACGATCTGACCCATTCTATTATTCTCTTCTGTTTTTGTATTTTCTCTCTTAAAAGAAAACGCAGAAAATAATAGAAGCGGAAGAACGAAACTGGTTGGGAAATGAGAAAGTAAAAGATAAGCTGATGGGTAAGAAGAAACTGTCAGAAAATAAAAATAAAGATAAATAAAAAGATTGGGGTTTGGGCTGCAGACACCTTTAAGATGGGCTTTGAGGTTAAAGACACTTTTAAGATAGGCTATGGCTCGTAATTAAGGATTATGATTCTCTATTTATTTTTAAATCTTAACTGATCATTTTACATCTAATGCATGTGGTGATTTTAAACTGTTAATAAAAAAAATTAATATTTTATCCTTAAATTAAGAATATATAGCTTAGATTGACTACAAACAAGAATAAGCAGATGATCCTATTCCCTTAATTAAACTTACAATTGTAATTTACGTTTTTTCGTTTTTCAATTTTTATTTTTTCCTGAGATTTTTTATTATTTTTTATTATGAAATAATATATGAAAATAAATATCAATAAATAAAAAAATAAGTTAAAAATCATTAATGCACTAAATACATTTATACAAAAAATATAAGTTTGTTTTTTAAAGGGTGAGATATAATAATATACATTTTATATAATTGTAAGCCATATCCAAGTATCCTTATCTAAATATTGGACAATTTATAGCCGTATTCCCGTGTCTCAAAATTGAGTTTAGGAGCGAGTCAGACACCTAGACACGTCGCACTTGACACTTCTTGCCGAGTCTATGTAACATAGCTCTTTATTATTTTTGTAGGCTTTTGGTGTAAGACAGCCATGATCTTATATTTTACTGTGTATTTTAAAATTTATGTTAATGAGACTTGCAAGTGGCAATATGAAAATGATACATGGTCTGTTTGCATCCAGCTAAAAATAAACGAGGAACAATGATTGAAGAAATTGAGTCATTGAATTTTCTTTTCAATTATCTATTATGTTTTTGTTAGTTTAATATTTATAGTGCTGAATATTAAGAATTTGTGTCAATTATAGGTTGACTATGAGTTCGAGACATCATCTGGTAAATTGGAAATATTGCATGGTAGGGAGCATTTCTTGTCTAATATTTCTTTGCTATTGAAGTGGTCTCCGTTTTCAACAGAACCTGATCTATTGAAGCAAGTAAGCTCATGTGAAATCTCCCTCTCTTTCTCTTTGCCCCTCCTCCCCCTCTCTTAGGAGTAATTTTATTGAAGCTCCTTAAACTTTTCCACCCAAAACAATTTACTCCCTGAATTTAAAACCTGAAAATTTAACTCCGAATTTAATAGATTAGTGTAATTTAAGGACAATTAAAGTGGACTGTCTATCCGATGAAGCATGCCTGATGCTTTGTAGACTCACTAAAAACCTTGTGTCAACTAAGGTTCCAAAAAATACAATGAGGCGGGCCTCAAGGTGAGGCGGTTGATGTGGACTTTAAGGCTAGTGTCCCATCTACAGTGAAACATATGCCTTGAGGCTATGCGACAGAATGATGCTTACGCCTCTTTCATGAAACTATAAAGTGTCAAAATATGTTTTTTTTTGAGTTAGGCCTAGTTTTTTATATATATATATTAAAAAAATCCCCGTAGCCCATTAAATGAAAAACTGAAATATTAGAGTTAGATATGATAATGATCCAATGAATGATAAAAAAAGACCCTTAGAAGATAGATATGAACAAGATATTGGAGTTAGATATGATGATGATCCAATGAATGATAAAATCAATAGAGATGAGGGTGCTAATGAGTGATGAGTAAGGGTTTGAATACTCAGGAGAGAAAGAAACTAACAATTACCAACATGAGGGTGCTAATGAGTGATAAGTAAGAGTTTGAATTAGTAGATTCAAGAGATGAAGAGAATGAAATTAACAATAACTAACATATTAAAACATGTTTTGTAACTTATTTGTGGTTTATTTTAAAGCTTATTTTGTGAATTTATTTGAAACTTAACTTGTGATTTAGACGTTTATTTATTGTGATTTTATATATAAATTACATGTGTTATTCTTACATTTTATTATGTGTTAACTTTTAGTGTATTTTTACTCTACATAATGTTATTAATAATTTTATGTATTTTTTTTCAATTTTAAATAAAATTTATGCTTTGCATCATTTGAGACAACTGCCTTTGTACCCGTTTCCGCCTTTTGGAACCTTGGTGTAAAAATAGGTTCAAAGATTGGTATTCTCAATTTAGCACAAAAGTTAAAAGGTCAACGTACAATATAGGAGATATTTTAAAATTCACAATATTATTTAGGTTAGGCTTATTTCACAGTATAAATATTCAAAAATAATTACACACCCATGTAACTATATTACATTGCAAAATAAGTCCAACTTAAACTATGTTGTGAACTTTTGCATATCTCATGCTTATATTAAGTAATCTAAGCAATTTTCAAACCTTAGGTAGTAGTAAGTGATTGGATAATGTTTTGTAAATATGGGCCCTCTTTATGAAATTTTTAAATTTAAGGAGTCAACTGCCTAAAAATAGAGTACTTAGGTCCAATTACTATTTTTTGAAAGCAGTATAGTCCATTAGTTTTGAAAAGTGACACATTACACAAACTCGCAATTTGAAACCCAACTTTTTGATTGCTGAATTGATGTATCAGTAGAAAAAGAATAAATCCTTGCCTTTACTACATTAGATGCTTAATCTACCTCCAAAATCCAATTATATGGTCCTTACATAGGCATCATGTGTTGAGACGTGGCTATTTTAACATACAATTAAGGTGTAACTCTTTTATTGTCATAATGCTATGCTAATCAATTAATTTGGGGATAGTTTTTGGAATTTGACTTTGGGGAGCAAATTCTTTAGGTGGCCAAGTTTGTGGAGCTGTATGTTAGAAAGTAATTCTCCCAAAAGCTTAAGAGGGAGAATGAGGACAATAATTTTATATATTTATCGCTCATTACAAGTGTTGACTCTGTGTACTATGTAGACATAACATTTTGAAATTTAAAAATTAGGGTTAGTGAGGTTTGAAACAGGATCTTCAATTTTAAAGCCATATTAAAAGTTGTTGGGAAGCTAATTTTTTTGAAAGCTCAAGTTAGTGGAAGAATTATTAACAATACTTTTATGCAATTATCAGTTTAGTGAATTTAACGTTTTTTTCCCATTATAAGTTGGCACTTCATGTTGACATAGATGTGTACGTAACTATTTTCATGGGTTTATAAGCAAACATCTTTCTATGCATTTTTAGTTGAAAAGTGATGCCAAGTACACTTGCTACAAATATCAGCCATGATATGAAGCTAAGCTTTTGATGTGTTTTGCATTTTTGGTTCTTTAAAGTTTGCTTTCGTTGTGATGTTTGCTTTTTAATATCTTTTAATTTTGAGATGGTAGTTTGATGACATTGGATCTCATGGAACAAAAGTTATTATTTACAATTTATGGTTAAACGATCATGGGACTTCTGAGTTAGACTTTGATACCGATCCCAAGGTAAATAATCTAATTTTCATTTTGTATTGGACAAGTTTTTAGGGCATTATGATTTATGACATGGGTCTTAAACCAGATGAACTTTCTTGGCTTGTTTGTAGGATGTCGTTAGTAAGGGAGATGCCAGAAAAATTGATACCATCCCTGCTTGGAGGAAAGCAAATGAAGAGTATATTGGTAACCGGTTTCATTATTCTCTCCGCGTAAGCCCCTAATAACTTTCAAGTGGATTAAATTTTTTTAACGAGTATATTTTTTTTAGGGTAGTTTTCCTATACTTTGCAGGCATATTTGTCCATTTTGTACTTGTTGATACCAGATACTTTCAAGATAATATTGCAAGGGGAAGTTGTTAAGCATCATAATATTGCCAATGATCTCAAACATATAGAATACATCTTATATACTCCTCAAAGTGGGTGTTCTACGGAGGTTGGTTGTATTAATTTTTGTACTTTCAGTGTGTAGTCTTATTAAATAAGTAGCTCTTTTTGAATCATTATGCATGCACATATGTAAACATATTCAGTTTTTGACGACAATACTCCTAGTTGGGTTTACTCAAATGTATTAAGTTCAAAGAGTGATTTTTTGGTGGTTGTTGCTCATTAGATTCTTACTATCCTCAGCTTAATCATGCAGGGTCAAGTTATGACTACTATTGGATTTCTCAAAGAAGCTCCAAATGTGGGTATTCATGGTTTCAATGTGTACCACAAAAATCGCCTAATACTAGTAAGTATGTTTTATTTTGTAAGTTAAATTGTTAAATACTGCATTGGAACCTTGTCTCGTGGCTTGTTTGTATGTATGTATGTATGTGTTTATTTATTTATTTAATTTGTGCTTAATTTTTGGCGGATTTTGTTCATTTCACTTGGAGCCTTATTGCTTGCTTTCGTCTTTGCGATAACATATATCCTCTACCATGACCGAAAATCACAGGGTTCGACTGGAGGTCAGGTCCTCAGCCTGTATGTGAATGTGCCCTAAATCCAAGTTGATTTTTTTTTTAAAATGAGTAAAAAGGAGAAAAATATATTTTAATTTTTGTAACTTTTTCCTGTTAAATTTCAGTATATTTTTCTTGTAGAATTTAAGTTTGTGCTAGTGTGCATGCATAAAGAGAGTTGTTCTGGAAGTTTATAGAGCTCCTACTGGGTGACTATGTCATTGCAATTGTTATGGGATTAACAAGCTAATAGCTAAAACGTTAAATCCTAAACCATTAGATATAAACACAAATCCTAAAATCTATACTCTAAAGTAATGTTTTTGATGCAGGCAAGAAGGCGCGAAGTAGATAGTTGAAGAAAAAAAGTTCTCAAAAATGAATATTATAATTAAAAATTCGTCTTCGAGTTGACTTAAGCTTGACGAATTTATGATGATTGTATGCACTTTTTTTGTATCTTTGGTTATGATTACAAATTGATCCACCAATATGTACTTGTGATCTCTTGAATGACTTTGAACTCATTAACAAAACTTGGGTAAATTGAGGCAAAATTTAATTGAGAAAATACACAAAATTTGAAAACGATGAATCCTTAACTACTTTAAGCACAAATTTAATATGCCCAACCCAATCAACTCTTTGTGTTGCATCAACTTCATCAAAAATTATTTTTTTTGTAAATATTAAAGAACTTATAAGAAACTTGTACCATTGGCAATATTTCATTTCTTCCATCATAGATCAGTATTTTTGAGATTTCAAAATTAACATCTTCTATAATTTATGGCTCTTCATCAAATATGGTAGGTTTGAATCATCAAAATAATCATCCTCAATAATTTATGGTTCATCAAATATAGGTGATTTTGAATCATCAAAATACTTATATTCGATGTATCTTTAAGGTAAGTAAATAGCAAGAGATTATTGTTTTTCAAAACTGTGACAAATTTTGTATTGTTTTTATGTAAACAATAACAAAATATTTGAGAGAAGATGATCTAATTTTGTTTAAGAAAAAAATCAAGAAGCTTTGATATCAACCAACGCAAGCTAGAAAGCATGGATGAGATATTAAAGAACAAAAGTTCTCAAAAATCAATATTTATAATTCAATGACTAAAAGTCTACAATTTCAATGTAAATAAGCCTATTTATAGGTAAAACAAAAAACTATCTTAATTCTTTAAGAATTCACTCTACTAAAATCTTATCATAATCTAATAACAATTGTGATAAAAATATAACACTAAAATATATAATTATAATTATTCTAAAATTCTAATAAAACACTAATTCTGTCGTCAATCAGTTTTTCTCCATAATTTTTATAAATATGCCTAAATTATCTTGCAAGAGTCATTTTTTTGTTTGTATGTTATCTTAATGAATCTTGATACATCCTGCTTCTTATAAATAGAAACTTGGTTGTCAACAATCCCTTGTTGCTTTGCATTTATTGCAGTCCTGTATTTATTACATGGGGAAATAAATTATTTGGGATGGACGAAATGAGTAGAAATTAAATTGTAAAAACTCTAGTTAAATTGCTATAACAAGATTTTTTTCTTTAACGAAGAAAGCTGAAGATGGAAGTAACTGGTTATGTGCAGAGGAAAATTTGTGTAACTGAAAGGATAGAAAAACTAAATATAAGTATATAGCCCAAGTGAGGTCTATTTTCTTCTCCTTGTACACTATTTGGAGTTTTTTTTCATGTACTTTTGGTAGTTACATATTTGTTATTTACCACTTCCTTTTTACATGTCAACTTATTACTTTATATTTTTCGATTTCGATTTATACAACTCCCATTTTCTGGCTCAATCAAAATAAATCCTAGTGTTACTCATACGTGGAGTTGATACAGGCTTCCTAGAACTGGATATAGATTGTTAGAAACATCTACATATCCTGTTATTCTGTTCCATGACCTCTAAAACTTAATTTTTGACAAACATCTACATATTGTTGTTGATGCTTAATGGCTGCTGTAAGCTTATTGATGTGACTGAAAAGACTTGTATATCTTTTTACACTCGCACGGGACTGAATTAATACCATTATTCAAAAAAATGAGCAGTTTAGTCTCGAGAAAAAGGTCTTTGTAGTTTTATTATTATGTGCAAAAATGCACTTTAGTCCCGTAATTTATGGGTCGGGCACTTCTAGTCTTGTTATTTATAAAAGCTGTACACTTTAGTGTAAAAATTAGTTCTCCGGTAGGACTAGAAGTGCATTTTCTTGAATAATTATGAGACTTGAAGTGTTTATTTTTAATAATTATGGGACTTGATGTATTTACTTTTTATAATAACAGGACTACTGATGTTTAACCCATAAATTACGTGACTAAAGTGCATTTTTTTCACGTGTATAGTCCTATTATTTTTGGGTTGTCAAATTGTTCCCATAATTTTTTTAAGAAAGAACCAAACAAATTCAAATTGTGGTTTTCCATTTAAATTAGATGGAAGGAGATATGTGAGAAACACATGATGCTATTCTTCAAAGGTATGGGTATTGGATGGATTTTACACATTTTGGTGCCAAAAGAAACTTTAATGTCTTTAAATTCTGTTATTTTTATTCAATTTTTTTTCTAATAGATAGAAATGGGTTTTTAAGCTTTTCATCATATATGATTTTTTTTAATTTTTAAATTATTGTAACTCGAAAATACTAAGTTAACCTTGATTAATTAGACATGTGTTTAGTAAATGCATTTTTCGTTATGTGTAACGCCTAATTCGACGGTATTATGTTTATTAGAACAATTTGACTATTTTTGTTAAAGTATGGGACCTAATCAGCCCAACTTAATGATTATAGGACTAAAGTATATGTTTTGTAATAATTGCGGGGCTTATCCGACTCTTTCCCCCTTTTACATATATGTTTTCGAAATTTGACTGGAATATTGACACATCATGGGCTTGATATCAAACTTCTTGTGTTGGTGTGATTGGGAGTAAAGCTCCGGTAAGGTTCTTTTTTACTTCTTGCTTGGGGAGTTGAACCTAGAGTGATAAGACAGCATACTTGTTGGGGGAGTATAGTGTGAAACAATCATTGAACACTTGTTTTTGGTCAATGACTGAAAATTTGATAAAGTAAATTGTGCCAAAGTAGGATATCATTGTGAAGAAAAGTTAAAATGATGGCTTTTTTTATAAGCAACATCGTTATTATGTTTATAGATATAAATAGTTACAAGGATACAAAAAGTGAAAAAAGCAATGCACTCAAAAGAAAAATCTATTTTCTATTATTTGCAAAACAAGATGAACTATTCTTGTGTGTTTGAACCATGATAGGAGTTGCCTTCTCTTGTATGTTTCTCTAAATTTTTTTAACTATTTTGTTATTACCATTTCTAGGTGTGGTTACGATCAGAAAACTATTCAGTGTTATCATTTTGGGAAAACAATTAGCATGTGCCTATTATTTTTCATAATGTTCTTGTAACTAGGGGTGTCTCCTAATCAGTATATTTTTTCATTTGCTTTTCTTTAGGTCAAATAAAATATTTCAGTTCTCACAATATAAATCTGCTATCATTCTCTGAAGTGACATATAGTAATCACTGTTTGTCATTCTTTTTTTGACCTTTCCAGCCATTTTGGCCGGTTTTGAGTTACTCAGACAGTAAGGGGCGTGGAATTGTTGGTAAGAAGCCGTTGCTTATACACCACTATTTGAATTTTCGCAGTGGTTGTTTCTGTGTAAAATGTTTGGGGGCTGCTGTATACATACCTATTGTTTGTTGTAGGTATTCTGGAAGCAAATTTTATTGAACCAACCCATAACAAACAAGATTTTGAGAGAACCTCACTTTTCCAGAAGCTTGCAACTCGTCTGAAGGAAATGACTTCAGAATACTGGTGAGCTATATGTTCAGCTGTATGTGTCAAAGGTTCTGTTATTGTTTCTATGGCATCAACATCCTGCTCCTTCTTTTCTTGTATTACTCTTGTATTGTATAGTATTGATTTCATACTGATTATATCTTGGAGATTCTCTGAGCATGTGGGTTGCAATTGTTATAACTTTGGATTGATGTGGGGCCATTTGTTATACTTAAGAAAAACTGACTAGAGGCTTGTCTTTATCTTTTATGGTCAAGTATTATGTTGCCAGATGCTTTTGATGTAAATGCTTAAACAGGCAAAGTTGAAATCTTTTCTTTTCTTTCTTAATTATCATATATTGGAATTTCCCAGGAATATGTTTTCTGCAATGATTGGGTATCAGTCTGGGAAGAGGAATCTTGCTCCTCCAACCCCAAAATCTTCAAGATATGAACAACCTGTCAAAATTAATCAAGGTTCCCATGCCGTTCCAGGCACAAAAGTGGACCTTGTGAGATCTGGACTACCAACTTCCACCTTCCAGGGCAGATCCAAACAAGGTTATTGTTTTAATGAGATCAGCTTTATCTACTGTCAACCAAATATGGGCATGCGGTTGGTGATGCCATGTTATTATGGTGCAGGGTTACAACTTAAGAGGAAGGAACATGTTGGTTCAGAAGAAGTTGAAAGTGTGAAAAGGCAGGCATTAAAAGGAATCGATTTGTCTGATCCTCAGCAGCAGGCTGTTGAGGTCTGTATGATGAACTCATGGAAATCAAGCACATTTTAACATTTTCTTGTTTAAAACTTACTTTTTGTCGGAGACTAGCACATTGACCTGTTTATTGATGTTATGACATCCCTGCTTGCCAGTACTATCGTAACTTCTTATGCGTAAATACTTATGGGTTTCTTTAATCCTAACTAAGAGAACTATATTTCTTGCAATGTAGTCTCCAATTACTTTTATGAATCCAGTGGAGGAACAGGAGACCATAAATTTGATGCAAGAAAATAAGAAGCTCCGTGCAAAGTGAGTTCATAATTATTCTTCATTTTTCAGTTATGTGAAGAATGTAAGCCTTTGAATTCTGGAGCATTCGCGTGGAAATTTTCATTTAGATATTTAATCTACGTTTTCAGATGCTTGGAATATGAAAAGGAAGAAGAGCAACTTGAACTCAAGGTACTTATTGTGGCAAAGATAATTGTTGGACTGATCTTGGTTTGCAGTCTTATTAACCATTCTATATTCTGCTTAAATATAATCCTCAAGCATTTTGCGGTGTATTCAACACATTACACTTTTGGTAAGATCTGCCTAGAATCCTAGTCTTTCTGCTCTGTTCATAAAATTCATTTTCGTTGATTATCAAAAATATGATCTGAACTTCTAGTATCTTAGGGGAATGTCACTAAAAAATTCATTCAAAAATATGAGAGCTTAGGTATATGTTTTGAGCAGGGTGGGAATAGTATGGACACGTAACGGAAGTATCTGAACTCTTCACTCCCATTTATCCATGCATGGTCTGTGTGAAGCACTAGCATCAATGTGACATAGTTATTGAACTGTAACATAGGTTTTGGTTACAGTTTTATCATATGCATCGATTGGAGCAAGGGTGATATCATAAGCTGTACTAATCTATGGTTTATACTTTGAGATTGCCATTATGATTGTTTGTTTATATAGGTGAAAGAGCTTAAAAGTGAAATAAAGAAGGTGGAGCATGAGTACTCCCAGATGTTAGCTCATCAGTTACAATCCTTGAGAACAGTGAAGAAAGAAGAAAAGGATGCATAGATGTACATGACATTCATTACTAACAAGAATTTAAAATCTTGTAGTGTCAATAGTCAATGGCAGCCACTGGATTTCAACTGCTAGTATCGTTTTGACTAACTCAGAGCTGGAGGATGAGCCTTTTCATATGTAAATATGGCAAATCAGTTCCATGAAGAATATTCAGGTTAAGAATTGTACTCACATTGTACTCTCTCGTGTAAGATGAACACAAGCTGTCTTTGTGTAACAATTTTCACCCACTTTGTAGGTTATCAAAATTTTGACCATTGGTGGGCAAGTTTAGTATACACGAATGAGCTTGTATAGTGTAACATAATTGTATTTTGACCATTTTGTATTCATTTGTTATGGGACAAATGTTGACTTTAGTATCGCCCGAGGTATGATCATCTCCTGATGTCAGATAATGTTCACATCTTATGATCTTTTGAAGACCATTTACAAGCATAATCTTAATCTTATAGAGGGGTGATTTTACATTTTGACATGAAAATGACAATTTTAGCCCCAAAAATGATATGTCCAAATTAATTGGAGGGTAGGAGTATTGTAACAATTTAAATTGTTATTTTACAATAATAATTTGTTAATGATAATTTTATTTACTAATAATAGTACTAAGATGATTAATTTATAGGGATAAAATTGATTTTTTATATACTTATTATGATTAAAAAAATAATTGTGGCAAATTTATTACTCAATTTGGTATAAAAAATAATTGATTATATTTAGTAATTATTTTTTAGTAGAAGAATTTAAAGGAAAAAATCAAGATTTTTAAAATAATTGATTTTATATAAGAGAGCGAATGAAATTAATAATTACAGTTGACTGTACGAATAAATTTTAATTTTTTTTGTAAAAATTTGAAAAGAGAAGTAAAAGATATGAAATTTACAATAACTATCAATTATTATGAAATTAAATGAGAAAATTTAAATATATGTTAAATTAGTGCGATCCATACAATATGGTTAAAAGATTATAAAAAGAGTTATTTTAATTGTTCATATAATTTCACAATGAATTTGATAGTTTTTAAAACTATCGAATTATAATTTCGATAGCTTTTAAATATAGTTTTTACTTGCTCATATAATTTCACAATGATGACATCATCATCATCATCATCAATATTCCCTTTAGCTCTCAAATTTTAATCTGGTTCCATCTATGATTTTAACTCCTTTTAAATTCATTTTGCTACACAGTTTTAAAATTTGATAATAAAAAAAATGATCGTGGAATGATGATCACAACAGAAGTGCATCAAAAAGACTTTTTTAATCTTATAACTATTTGCACTTAGATAATATTATTATTGAATAGAATTGTTATTAATAATAAATAATTTTATTGATAGAACTTTAGATTATGATAATATTTACATCATTTTATTCTAATATTAAAATTTGTTTCGTTCCTTCTCTTTTTCTTTTAACAAAAGTTTTTTGAGAAATGTGTATTTGAACTATCATTATGAATCATCATTTTTTTAAAATAATAAAAATAATAATTTTAAAATTTTTAATTATAAAAATGGTAATTTTTATATTTATAGCTATATATTTTTATTATTAAAAAATGTCTTGTATATTGTTTTTTATTTTAAATATTCTCAAATTAATTATAATTAAACTACAATTATTTAAATCTGTTTAATGTTATAAAATATTATATTAATTTTATTATAAATTTTAAAAGTCTTATTTTATTTTATTTAATTTTTTCCCATCAACTACCAAAAAAACATGCCATATTCAGATTAATCTGATTCATTATAACTAGACACCAACTGTAGTATTATGTATTGCCAAATGTGAGAGTGCATGTTAAACAAAAAGCATACCTCCTAGGCAATACACGTCATCGTTATGTACATATTATTACCAGAGACTTAAGCAACTTGCATATTATACAACAAAAATGCGCAGCAACTTGTATATATTAAACTAACATTGGGGCAGCTAAACCCAATTAGACATAACCCTGACCGTTGCCCGAAAATGTCTAGCACCAAACTTATGCAAATTTTTATGCCCTAGAAGATTTGAGATCCTCTTTATAAACACCTTCCCAAAACCTCATTTCCTCAGTCTTCTTCTCTGCTTCTTTATAGTCCTAATTTTTTCTTCATTTTTTATTATATTTTGTGTGTTATTGTTTAGATGGGTTCTTCGTGTTATTAATTTTCGTACATATTTCTAAGAATATGATTTATTCTGAAAATAAATAATATGATTTTTATTGATGCTTTGGGATATTAATATATATGATGTGCAAAAAACTTCCATCCGCATGTGATATACAATATGAGCAGAGCGGCCATATTTTGCACAGATCGAGTGAAAATATTTAAGTACACCATGTTTGTACTTAGGCTGCTTCTACAAGAGGTTTGTTTTACTTCTATAAATACCTCTTTTAGATGTGGGCTCATATTCATACATTTCAATTTTTTGTACGAAGACAATTCTTCTTAATAATTTTATGTGTGTTATTATTTATATTATTAATATATACGTAGATAAAATATAAATTAAATACCGTATAAACTATTGGAAAATACGAACCTTTTTAACACCTGTATTTTTCATAAAATGTGAAAGCGGTATGTTCAATTTCCAATTGATAATAACTAAATACTTTGCATCGTACTCTTAAATTCTTAAAGAGCGTGAGTTCAAACCAAAGAAAAAAAGGAAAAAAAGTATGTAAAGATGTTCGAGGTTGATAACCCTTGTTTTTGTTCAAACCCTACGATGAAAATATTGTAGTTGGAAGAAAATAAATTTTCTTGTCTTATATCATGTTTTGAATATGTAGAAGTTTAGTTGTGATTACATTTCTTCCATTTTTTATTTATAAAAAGAAAAAAATATTAGGCGGATATTTGTGTTTGTGGGTATCTAATAGCTATATTTGATAATTTAATTATATATTATCTTTATATTATATATGATAATTATTTTTAACACAAAATTTCTTAATATTTTTAATATTCGATATTTAGAATGATAATTAATATAATTTATTCATATACTTTTAATATTCGATATATAAAAAAAATGTAAGCAAAAAATAGTAATGTATTAAGATTTATATTTATAGATTTTGAAGTAAACCTCTATCCAAGAATTAGTTATTAAAAAATGATACCTTTGTTATTCTAATAATATTTAAAAATACACATTAGAATATAGAATTAGATTTTAATAGCTTAATAGACATAATAAAAAATTAAATATCAATAATGAAAACTATAATTATTTTAGCAAAAGAAATGAATAGTCATTAGCAGAAGCTGTTGGAAATGTGTGCCACACCGTATGAACGGCTATTACACATGTCTTGATTGAAACGTGCACCTGTTCCTCACAGCCTATGAACAGCTATCCCATGTCTTGATTATTCTTTAGGTGAATTAGACGTTGACATATCGCGTAAATAATCAAGAGACAGTTTTTTTGTAAATGAAATAAAAAAAAACTCCTAAAAGAATTAAAAATTATAGTTATAAAAAATTCCAACAAAATATAATAAATGGTATAAATAAAATTACACAATGAAATTATAGGTTACATTGATATGCATTGATATACCGAAAAGTAAAAATCTAAATATGAAAGAAATTATAATCCAAACATTTTATGAACCATGAGCTAGTAAGATGTTATGAAAAAGTTTGTACAAAAAAAGAGTAAAATGATATAACAATAATCATTAAAATTGATTCTAAATCAGAAAATATGATTCCAAAGAAATATAAAATTAATTTCATTACCAAAAAGAAATAGCAAAAATATAAAACTAATTTTATTACCAAAAAGAAATAACAAAGGTTAGAAAACGACAAAAAATAGAAAGATGAGTAACTAAAGGTAGTTTTTCACTAAAACTTCATGAAAATTATAGATATGAAAAAAAAATCTTAAATGATTGGTCTAATTGTAAAATCTTAATAGCTTACAAAATGATAAAAAATGTTAAAATTTGGTTTACAAGTTTAGAGAACATCAATATTTACAAATGAAAGGAAATATTTTCACATATTTTAATATTGTAATATAAGAAATTTATTAGAGAATACAAAGGTAGATATATCATCATTGAATACATAGAAAATGAAATTGAGTAAGCCAAGTAGCATTTTTAAGAAATAGAGAACATCAATATTTACAAATGAAGGGAATATTTCCACTACTTTAATATTGTAATAAATGAAATATAAAAGAAATTTATTAGAGAACACAAGGTAGATATATCATTGAATCCATAGAAAATGAAATTGAGTAAGCCAAATAGTATTTAAGAAATATGAAAATATGTTATGTATGTTATATAGATTTCTTTATTTTAAAAAAATATTTCTAACTAAAGCAAAAACTTACATGAACCTAACAATCTAAAAGAGAGTAACAACTCTAGAAAGAAAAAAAAAAGATAAGCTCAATTGTGTCAAAGAAGTGAAAAAAAAGACTCGAAAAAGATTTATGTGATTTATAATTGTCTAAAATCAAGAATTTACAACAATTAGTCTAAAAAGTAAAACTATCATCAAATTTGTTGAAATAACTCGTATAGCTTTCACTAATAGAATAAAAGTTGAAATTAATTATGCAAATTATAGAGTAACTTGAATATTTTGATATAATTTATCACTTCTTAAATTTAATTTATTTTTTATTGATTTTAGACTTCATTATTATTATTTAAATTTTATTGTAGATTTGAAGAAAATGAAGATCCAAAATTTTAGAAGCATATCTTCTAAGGACTCTCAAATTTAAATAAATCTAAAAGGAAAGTTATATATAGAAAAGCAGAAGAGATGCTAGCTAATTAAAAAAGAAAGCAACATTGAGTCACGGTTGATATATATATAGGAAGAGAAATATAAGATGAGGAGAGGAAAAACAAACAAAGAAGTGGCAGTAGAAAGAAACAAAAAGAAAAGAAAAAAAAATCAGAAGAAAATAAGAGGAAAAAACAGAAGGGTAGAAAGAAACAAAAAGAAAAAAAAAAGCTGGAAAATTCTTTTTATGATTCATTTTTCTTTAAATTCTTCTCAAAAATATTATGGTGAATTCGTTTATGTTAAATTTAATTTTTAGCATAAACTAAATTTTCTTTATTTTAGGAAAAATATGTAATTTAATTCCAAATTATGCTTGATTTTCTATGTTAATTTGAATTATTTGTCTCTGATTTATTCTGAGTTTATTGCTTCTAATTAACTAACCATTAATTAGATAATTTTAATATTCTGATTTATTATCGAAAGAGAGAATTATAGGATATATTTGAAATATTTCACCATAAATAAATATAGAGATCAAAATACTTATATGAACATGTATAATATTAAAATAATTAGTCTTAATGCTTTCTTGCTTTGTTAAATTGCATACTCTTGTGCAAATTGATAAACAAAAATGTTTCCAATTGATTACTGAAAGAAGTTTTTCGATTTGTTTTAGACTGCTAACAAACAGATAGAATTAAATTCAATTAGCTGGATGAGTAAAACATAGTGAGAGATTAGGTGAAATCTATTTCCTAGAAGTTTTCTTCCCATTAATTTGATCTTCGAACAACATCTTTCTTTTCATTTGCGTAGTTTAATTAATTTTATTTTATTTTAAATTTCAAATACAATAACCTTAGTGACTTCTCTAAATAAAATTGAAATTAACATAATTTTGGTATTTGTCAAAATTAAGTTACTAATCCCTGAATATGATACTCTTCTCATTATTTTATTATAAAACTACGATACTATGTATTTGCAGTTTTGCACTGATCAAGTTTTTGGCACCGTTGACGAATATTTATTTCTTCTTATTTTTCCCAATATCGATACAAAGTAATCTTGATTTTAATTTAGAATTTTATTTATTTATATTTATTTTACCCAAGTGTGTTCTTGATGTTGGATGCACCATGCTAGAATTAAAACATTATTCCTTTTGATCTAAAGGTTGAAGGAAGCTTTAGATCACGAAAAAAAGAAGAAAGTAGTAGCTATGGCTGAAGGAAAATAGAATGCACAACCACACACCTTGAAGGATTATGTAAGGCCAATTATGAATGACAATTACTTAGTTCTAAGACTCCAGACCATTAATACCAATAATTTTGAGCTTAAATTGGCATTGACTAAAAATAAGGAAGAAGAATTAATAGATAAAGAGAGTAATGAAAAGGAAATAATTTAGCCAAAAAAAGCAACCTCTACAAACCCATTATTCCATTCCCTCAAAGACTGCAAAAGTAAAATTCAGATACGTAGTTTTCAAAATTTCTAGAAGTCTTCAAGAAGCTACACATAAACATACCATTTGTAGAGGGACTTGAACAAATGCCATCTTATGCCAAATTCATGAAGGATATACTATCAAAGAAAATGAGGCTTGGAGATCATGAAAAAATAACCTTGATTGAAGGTTGTAATGCAACCCTTAATAGAAAACTATCACAAAAACTGAAAGATCCAAGTAGTTTTGACATCCTTTGTGCTATTGGGAACATCCATTTTGGCAAGACACTATGTGACTTGGGTTTTAGTATTAACCTCATGTCATTATCTATCTTCAAGAAATTGGGGGTTGGTAAAGCAAAATCCGATTCAGTAACATTACAAATGGCAGATAGATCGATTAAGAAGCCTCGGGGTGTGATAGAAGATTTGTTAGTAAAAGTAAACAAATTCATATTTCTGACGGACTTTATTGTGCTAGACATGGAATTTAATCATGACATTCCTATCATAATGTGTCATCCATTCTTAGAAACCGAAAGGGCACTCATTGATGTACAAAAAAATGAACTTACAATGAGAGTGTAAGATGAATAAGTAATATTTAAAGTTTTTAAAGAATTTCAACCCTTTGATATTGGTAATGCTAATGAATGTTTAAGGATAAATGTTACTGATTGTGGGAATAACTTAAAAGAATCTATTGAGTCACCCAAACTTAAGACTTTAACACATGCTTCTATAAAGAATGACATAAACTCACCAGAAAGCAACTCAACCTATAATAACTTTGAAAGGATGGCATTGAAGGTTGATATTGTGGACAATGTGAAATTTTTAGCAGACGCACCTCTCATGTATGTATCAAAGGAA
This sequence comes from Hippophae tibetana, assembly GCA_037013495.1. Classification (NCBI taxonomy): domain Eukaryota; kingdom Viridiplantae; phylum Streptophyta; class Magnoliopsida; order Rosales; family Elaeagnaceae; genus Hippophae; species Hippophae tibetana. The sequence goes on along the minus strand of CM072803.1, from coordinate 59,486,448 downwards.
ATTATGGAAAATTTTGAGATAGGATCTAAGTTCAAACCATTAATTGAAGAGCCACCAAGTTTAGACCCTACACTTCTACCCTCCTATCCTCAATCAAGTATGAAAGTGAAAGAGTTATTAGAAATACATAAATTGGATGAGTTACGGTGGAGTACTTATAAGAATACCAAGAAGTTCAAAAGGAAAAAAACAAATATGGCATTAGAAGAGAATTGACCACCGTGTTTGCGAACCAAAACATAAAGTATTATTGAACAAATAAAGACTCAAGTTGTTTCCAAGAAAACTCAAAAGTAAATGGATACAAAGGGTTGTGCCTTAGGACTTAATAGGACCGTTTAGTCAAGGACGTTAAACGCGACGCTAGTTGGGAAGCAACCCAATGTTATTTTACTTAATATTTTTATTGTTTTTATTTTGTAGGTGAATAAATGTGGAGAGCAATGACGCAATAAGAATGAGCATTTCAATGAAAGATGTGGTGTGCCATAATTAAGGGAGTTTTTCTTTACTTTTTCATATTTATATGTGCACATTGGGGACAATGTGTAATTTAAGTTTGGGGAAAGAAACTTTATTCTCTACATTAGTATTTAGTATGCATTTTAAATTTTTAAAGACTTGTTTTTTTTTAAATTTTAGGTTGTTTTAATCATGATTTGGGTAGAAATTGATAAATATATGGAAACTAAATGCATGCATGTTTGGTATGAAACATATGAACTCAATGATAAAAAATGGTTGTCATGACTAGGATAAGGAATGTAACATATTTCTTAAGATAATCATGTGATATGCTTGCTTGTTTTGATTGATTTGATTCAACTTTTATGCACATGTTCATGATTGATTTTGGTGTTCTTATTGAGAGAAAATTTGCAGTGACTTATATGAGATATACCAACTTTTAGAATCTATTTGATAATCCCTTGAGGCGAAATCCTAAATAGTATTTAGCAAGAGAAATAATTTAAGCCTTATTTGGATCGATTGAGTCTGTCAAGCTAATCATTGTTAATATCTTTAGTCACTCATTTGAGCCTAACAAAGAACCTTTCATATATGTAAGCTACATTTAATGCCTAACTAATAAGTATTACCTTTACCCTTGCACCTTTAGCTTGTATGAAAAGAAAAAAAAATATAATCATGTGTTATGCTTTAAAGTAAGGTGAAATGTAATGCACCCTATGAAAAAGAGAAGAAGAAAAACTCACAACACAATTATCCCTTTAAATAAAAATGAAATAAAATTGAAAATAAATTTGAGGGTGTTATGAAGTTACCAAAAAAAAAAAGAGATGTGGAATAAAAAAAAATGAAAAGAATGTCAAAAGAGGGTGCACTAAAATATCAAGTAAAAGCTCAATTGTAGTTAAAAAGTGCATGATGAAGAAAAAATAAACTAAGGTGTAAAAAGAGCCTAAAATGTCTTCATTTATCGACCCATCACCTAAGCTTTACATTACAACCATGTAAAGTCCTTATTAATCTTGAGCAAAGTGCATATTTATATTAGTGGAAAGGGATGTGAAAAATAGACTTATGAGACTTGTTATAAGATTGAATTGATTAGCATGCTCATATAGGTTGATTTTATGAGTGCATTGGATGATATCATATGAAATACACACACACGAATCAATTTTTCAAAAATCTTGCATATCATTGTATTGATGGAATGTTCATTGATGAATATGTGAACCTCTTTATCATAGACTTGTACCAATTTTGAAAGGGATAGCTTTCGTGAAATATGCATGTTCTAATAGAAGTATATTTATGAACATACTACCCAAGTTATTTTATTTAGTTATACTTAGCTTTACTTGAGAACAAACAAAGATTTAAGTTTAGGGGTGTGATGACTCTATGAAAGTAGTCATTAGTGTACTTTTTTACTTAATATTTACTTGTTTTATTTAATAAATAGCATTTTTACGACCAAAAAAATTAAAATATAAACTTTTTAATGAAAATGGGTAAAAATATAATTTTTGAATTTTTTTATGCATGACCAATCAGAAGTTACCACCTGGCATACCACACAAGCAGAGGAGCTGACTGGGCAAGTCACACGGATGCCACGCAAGCACGGAGAGAAAATCATGGCGCGCTGCGTGTGAGGAGTACGAAACATGCACCACGTGTTAACATGATGTTCAATCCAAGTTCAGAAATCGGTCAATGCGACATGCCACGTGTCACCATACCATTACTCCACGTGTTATATTTGTGCGCCACGCCATCCGTTCCCGCATATCATGTCGTTCCACGTGTTGTTGACTCGATGTGCATTGACTCTGACCGATCTCCCCTACCATGAGTCGCTCTCTGATTCGCCCAATGAATTTCTGATGCCACATGTCGTGCGGTGATTGGCTAAAATTTTCAGTTTTACTTGTTTTGATTGTAATCCTTGATCTGAAGTTGATCGGATGGTACAGATCACACCTGAGCTTTATTTAAGCCCCTAATCATTCCATAAATCGTAATTAGCCTCCATTAGCATAATTTTGGTCAATTTTTAGAGCTAAAAAGAGAGAAAAATATAGAAAAATTCAATAGACGACACAATTTTGGTGGAGATTCAAGAGAAGATTAATTCTAAAATTCAGGAGATTGATTGTTTTTTTTTCTTCTATTTTCTTTATCAATTTTATGTGTTTCTTTATAAAAAATATGAGTTTTATGAATACAATTATATGTTATTAATTTATTAATCTAGGGTTCTTATGAACCCAATTTTCACTATGTGATAATTTAATATTTTACCCCAATTATAATTATAATTTAATTATATTATTTAATCTAATTTGTATGTTATTAATTGTTTGGCCAATAATTTATCTATAGAGGTAATTAAATATATTTGAGAGAATTATTTAATTGTTTGTCTTGATTAAATAACATGCATGATTTCTAGGTAGAGATGTATGATTCTTATGTATGTCATCCATAATTGATGAACTTAATAAATAATATGCAATTTAATTGGCATATTGCGTGATTAAATTAATTACTATATGATGTATAGTTTACTTAAAAGAAGAATACATGCTAGATTAGATTCAATTGATCATGTAATTAATTGATAATTATATTGAGGGGATTTTAACGATTCACATATTTAGAAAATTAGAGGATTAAGTATTCCTAGATATTTTCTCATATATCTTTTTAGTTACAAAATATGATTTAATTAATTATTTCTATTTACTTTTAGTTATTTTAATTTTGCTTAAAATATAAAAACACAAAAAAATTGATTTTTAGTTTTAAAAATTAATTTCTAATAAAATAATCTTTGTGTGAATGATATTTACTTATCATTATATTACTTGTTACGATACGTATAATTGCGTATTCATTGCACACACAATTTGTATGTCAATCAGTTACAACCATCAATGCCCAACAAAGATGAACTTTTTCTAGTAATACAAAAGTGAATCCAAAGGAACAATGCAAGGTCATTACACTAAGGAGTGGAAGAGAAATTAAGAGGTTACCATCAAAGGAAATCGAGTCCAGCCCTTTAGCTCCAAACAATGGAAAACACAATAATAAAGTAGAAAAAAAAGTATATTGTTAATGATACATTAAGAGAGACTAACATGCCTCCATCAATTTCATTTCCTGACAATCCTCCTATTATCTCTACTCCACTTCCTTATCCTCAATGCTTTAAAAAAAATTAGATAAGCAATTTTCTAAGTTTTTGGATATCTTTATGAAAATTCACATAAATATTCATTTTATAGATACATTGGAACAAATGCCAAATTATGCCAAATTCCTAAAGGACATCATTTTCGAAAAGATAAGGTTGGAGGAGTTCGAAATAGTGAAGCTTTTTGAAGAATGTAGTGACATTCTTCAAAAGAAATTCCCTCAAAAATTAAAAAATCTAGGAAGTTTCACTTTACCTTGAACTATTGGAAATTCATTTTTTTTGTTAAAGTTTTTTGTGATCTCAGTGCTAGCATTAATCTTATGTCACTCTCTGTTTATAGAAAATTGAGACTAGGAGAGATGAAACAAACAACCATTTCTTTGCAACTAACAGACTGATCCATCAAGTATTCATGTGGAATCATAGAAGATGTATTGGTAAATGTGGATAAATTTATTTTTCCTGCTAATTTTATGGTGTTAGATATGGATGAAGATCAATATGTCCCACTAATTCTTGGCCGAACATTCTTGAATATGGGAAGGGCTTTATTGGATGTTCAAAAGGGTGAGTAAACATTGAGAGTGAACAAGGAAGATGTTACATTCAACATCTATGAAGCCATGAGATTTCCAGAAGATCCAAGCACTTTCTTTCGAGTATATGTCATTGAGCAATGTGTAGTAAAATCCTTTCAAGAGAATATGTTGACCAAACACCTAGAATGATATATCACCACTTCATCTCATGCTTATGATTTTAATAACTCTGTTATTTTTGAATCTGATTTAGCTTTTGTTAGTGAATAATTTATGTACTATGTATTTGCCTTGAAAGCATCGCAACAGGTTAAATCATTTAGCAAAGAAGTGGATAGGCTAGAGCTAATAGTAGCAAAGACGAATTTTATATTCTCTATAGAAAAAAAGTGCATTAAACTACAACTCTAAAGTTGAAGCAATTACTTGAGCATCTTCGCTATACGTTCTTGGGTGATAGTTACATCTTTTCAGTGATTGTTGCGGCATCACTTACACCCAAAGAATAGGAAAAAATATTGCGTGTGTTAAGGAAGCATATAATAGCCTTGGAATGGACTATCTCTAACACAAAAGGTATAAGTTCTTCCATTTGCATGCACAAAATTCTAATGGAGGAACTTTACAAACCATCAATTGAGCCCCCAAGAAGATCAAATCCAGCAATGAAGGAAGATGTGAGAGCTGAAATTTTGAAGCTATTCAATGCTGGAATTATTTATGCTATTTCAGACAGTTCATGGGTAAGTCTAATGCAGGTTGTACCAAAAAATGGTGGAATAACGGTGGTGAAAAATGACAATATTAAGCTTATTCCTATAAGAACAATCACGGGTTGGTATGATGTATGGATTACCGCAAGTTAAATAAAGTAACAAGGAAGGATCATATTCCACTTCCATCCAATGATCAAATGTTAGATCCATTGGCCGAATATCCCTATTATTACTTCTTAGATGGTTATTCGGGGTACAACAAGATTACCATAGCCCTCAAAGATAAGGAGAAAACTACATTCACATGACCCTATGGAACATTTTATTTTAGAAGGGTGCTCTTTGGATTGTGTAATGCCTTAGTAACATTTCAACGTTATATAAAAGCTATTTTTTCTAATATGGTGAAAGATATAAGGGAAATTTTCATGGATGACTTTTCTGTTTTTGGTACATCTTTTGATCATTGTTTGCATAATTTAGCTCTTTTTTTATAGAGATGCGAAGGTAAAAATCTTGTCCTAAACTCGGAGAAGTGTAATTTCATGGTTCAAGAAAAGATCGTGCTTGGCCATAAAGTTTCATCTAAAGGAAATGAGGTTGATCTAGCTAAAATTGCAACCATAGAAAAATTACCACCTCTAAAGAATGTGAAGGAAATTAGAATGTTTTTGGGATATGCGAGATTTAATAGAAGATTTATAAAGGATTTTTCTAAACTCTCTAAATCTTTATGTAATCTTCTTGAAAAAAATTCTGCATTTGACTTTGATGATTTTTGTTTGTAGGCCTTTAATGCAATCAAGGAGAAACTGATTTCAGCACCAGTAATGACTGTACCTAATTGGAGTCAACCTTTTGAAGTCATGTGTGATCCAAATGACTTTGTAATTGGAGTAGTGTTAGGTCAAAAGTGAGACAAATTATTTAGGGTCATATACTGTGCAAGCTGAACATTGAATGAAGCCCAATTAAATTATACAACAAATGAGAAGGAGATGCTTACTAGGTTTTTTTTCTTGACAAATTTTGGTCTTACCTCATTGATACAAAAGTGACTGATCATGCAACACTTCGTTATTTGTTTGGAAAGAAGGATGGTAAGGTTTGGCTAATTTGTTGGATCCTTCTTCTTCTTCAAGAATTTGATTTATAAGTTCGAGATAAGAAAGGAAGGGAAAATTCAGTTGCTGACCATCTCTCTCAGTTGGAGCAAGAGGAAGTAAAACCAGATAGTGATCCAAGATGCATTCCCCGATGAGCAATTTTTTGCATCTGAGATCAAGCTTCCTTGGTATGCTAATATTGTAAACTACCAAGCTTGTATTGTATTGCTACCAGTTTTTACTTACCACCAATGTAAGAAGTTTTTGTATGATGTGAAATTTTATCTTTAGGATGAGCCTTTTTTTTTCAAAAGATTCCCTGATCAAATCTTCTGAAAATGTTTCCCTGAAGAGGAGATGCAAGCCATTCTCCATCATTGCCATTCCTCATCATATGGAGGAAATTTTGGGGTAACACAAACATCAGCTAAGGTACTTCAAAGTGGTTTCTTTTGGCCCTCTATTTTTCATGTTAGTTATACTTTGGTTAAAACTTGTGATCAGTGCCAACGTATGGGAAATATTTCAAGACATTAGGAGCTACCATAAAAAAATATCTTAGAAGTTAAGTTATTTAATGTTTGGAGAATTGATTTTATAGGTCCTTTTCCTCATTCTTTTGGCTTTTTTATATCTTGTTAGCAGTTGATCATGTGTCAAAGTGGGTGGAGGAAATTGTTACAACAACAAATGATGTAAATATAGTGCTCAAATTTATGCATAAGAACATATTTACAAGATTTGGCATTCCATGAGCTATTATTAGTGATAAAGGGGCCCACTTTTGTAGCAAGTTATTCAAAAACCTTCTATCTAAATATGGTGTGAAGCATAAGATAACACTTGCCTAATATCCTCAAACTAATGGCCAAGCTGAAATTTCAAATCGAGAAATCAAGAATATCCTTGAGAAGATGGTTAACAATAATAGAAAGGATTAAGAAAAGAAGCTTGATGATGCTTTGTGGGCATACCATGTTGCTTTTAAAACACCTATCAAGATGTCTCATTATCGATTAGTTTTTAAAAAAGCATGTCATCTCCCTGTTGAGTTGGAGCATAAATCTTATTGCTTTGTAAAGAAGTTTAATTTTGACTTGAAGGTAGCAGGGAAAAAGAGAATTCTTCAATTGAATGAGATGGATGAGTTCTGGCACGATGCTTATGAATTTTCAAAAATCTACAAAGAATGGACAAAGAAATGACATGACAAATAGATTCTTAGGCATTAGTTTTTTTCAATACAACATGTTTTGCTCTTCAATTCATGACTAGAACTTTTCCAGGAAAGTTAAGATTAAGATGAACAGGTCTTTATATAATTGACAAAGTTTCCACTTTTGGAGCAATAGACTTGAAATACAAGGCATGACATATATTCAGAGTTAACAGTTAGAGATTGAAGCATTATTGTGGAGAATAAGTGAAGAGAAATTGTGTATTTATTCCTTTTTGAAATCCTAATTGATGATGATTGAAAAATATGGTTATAGACTATAAAACAAGTGCTTATAGAAGGTAGCCCATAAAACTTTCTTTTATTATTATTTGAATAATTTGGATTTTGATGATGGTTTATTTTGTAGGAATAAAGAGCTAAAAATTACAAACTAATGTGGATCCACCATAAAACTAGGGAAATTCATTTCATTTATTCAATCTCTCATTTTTGAATTACAATGAGACATTTTTTGGTTTAAGTTTAGGGGTGTAAAATCCTATAGTATTGAGTTGTTGGATTCTCTTATCAAGCATGTATTTGAGTATGATTGGATTTGCTATGACTCTAAAATTTGTGCATGAGGATGGTTTTTAGAAAAAAAATTCAAAAATCTACTTTTATGTTAGTCAAAGTTTTGTGGGTACTTTGATTTAAATATTTGTCCTTGAAAATAATTGAGCACATAGTCAATTCTTTTTTACTCTATTTTGCCTATGAAGAGAAGGAGTTGAATTAACTAGGTCAAGAATGTTCAATCTTTCTTTGCTCTAGAATCCATTGATGGAACCTTGAGGCGAAATCCTAGTTGATACCAAATATTAGAGAAAAGGATCTAGGTAAATGTTTTCACAACCAAAAAGCTTTCTCAACTATCCTAATTATCACACCATCATTGCATGATGTATTCCCATTGTCAACCCCCTTAAGCCTTATTTTACATAAGCCTTAATTTTTTTTAACTACATAAATCATTCTCATTCTAAACCTAAAAAATGATAAATTTACCTAAATGTTTGAGAAAATATTTTGGTAAAAATTTGCATTTAAAAAAGAAAATTAGTTCAAATTAAATAATCTATATTATGTTTGCTCAATTTTATCAAAGTGTGAAAAAAAAAGAAAGTGAAAAGCAAGAATCGAAAAAGGATTAAAGTGATTGAAAATCAGAAAAGCCTATGAATATCAAGGTGACAAAAAAAAAAAAAAGAACTCTACTTATTGAGTATGGTAAAAATATTATCATCAGTATGATTATATTTTCGAGAAAGAGTTATATTATGAATTCTGTAGATATTCTTGATATTTTTTTTACTACCAAGATTTCCACAGTGTGCTTTGATTTTCCATATCCATTTCTTTCTTAGTCCTTATCCTATGACTTTCAAATTATCCTTCAAATTTTTCACGTGATAATCACATGATTTTTTTTTCAGCTAAACTTTAGTTTGAATGGAAATATTGATACACAATTAAAAACATAAATTATTAAATTGATAGAAAACAAACGAAGCAATAAATTGAAATATTTTAGTAGAAAAGTTAAAGTATGTTTGTCCTTAATTAAAACTAAAGGAATGTTATTGGGAGAGAGAACATAAGATCAAATAAACTATATTTTATTGTTGCAATACAGAGCCGTTTGATACTAAATAGAAATACATAATAGATAAAATACGAGATTATGCTAATAGGACTCATAAGTCATAATATCAGTCATAACCTAATACGAGATTTTGCTCTATTCAACGGTTCTAGATTTGAATTTTTGATGATTCAATTGGTCTCCTTCCATTTTGATAGTATTCGAAGTAGATTTCCATATAGTTTTTGACATTTCTGTATAATCTGGGTCTTGACTCGTTGATCAGCTTCTCAAATGGTTCTATCTCTTTATATGGTTCTGGATTATAAAACACAGCCACAGAGATCCTCTCCCTTTTTGAATTTGTCACTACCCTGTGTACTGGGCTTTTGAACATTCCATTACTGGATATCTGCAATATCAAAGACATAACCGGTGCTAAGATTCACCCTTTTCTCGTTCCGAGTCATACGTTTGAATCAAACAAAAGTATTGTTTCGTTAAGAGAGAGTTATTTGTCATAAGAGAGAGTTACCTCAGCTAGATCACCAACATTGATGAGAAGAGCTTCAGGAATGATTGGAGCTCTGAACCACTGGTCGTCTTTCAAAACATGCAGACCTTCCACGCTGTCGTCTTGCAATAGAATGGTGATTGCTGCTCTATCAGCATGTGGTTTTAGACCAAGTACAAGATCAGGCCTTGGACATGGAGGATAAAAGCTGAATCTTGCATTCAACTTTGCTTCTTCTCCATATTGGTCCAAGAAGCAGTTCTCCTCCAAGTTCAATGATATTGCCATGGCTTTGAGGATTACATCAGATATCAGTTTTGACTTCATGGTATATTCATGCATAACTTCCCTGCAATTACCATTAATGTTGATAGGCTGCTTTTAATTCTTCTTTCAAAAATGGATTTTTTTTATCATAGAACTTTGCAAATCGTTACTGTTTGGATGTATGGAAGCCTTGTCCCAGTGACAACCTGATCCGTAACAACAACTCAGACAGAAGACAACACAAGCTAGATGACAACCTGAACTAGAGAGCACAACGACAGCCCAAGCTTAAGGGACAATCCTACCCTCTATTGTATATATGAGGTCGCTTGCCAGACGAAGCTTTAGATGGTCGACCCCTATCCATTAGTGTACTTTTATTAATTTTTAAGCCTTTTCTAATGTATTCTCATGTATCTATTATATATATATGACACATGTACATGTAAAGCTCTATAAATATATAAGTACTTTAAGAAATCTACACATTGCATCATTTGTTTCAACCCTCATCCATCGACTGCGATTAGTTAATAACAAGTTACATGTATGTCGATAAGATTGACTTATGGTTTAGGTGGTATGACTCTCCAACCCCACCATCATGATCCCATTTGATTCTCATCTTGTAATATATCCTTTACTTAATTAAAAATTTAAAAAAGGTAATAATATTTCTTAATCACTCTCAAAAGTATCTATTTACTCTTGAGTGAATACTAGATTTACTGCTTGACTTCTTATCAGAACAAAGCCAAAAAAGTCATTTGGTTTTCTCAAATAAGTCTTACCTCATGTATTTAGGTTCCAAACGAATTGTAGAAAAAGATAACACTAAAAAGTTACATGAAGTCTTGAGGATCTTGAGGCCAAAATTTGAGCTTTCTTTCTTCTTCTGGACATATGGTGAGGATAAGCCTATCAGTCCAATCAAACTTTTGTTTTTCTGAAATAACTATTTCATTTCCATATCATTGGGTTCTCTGTAGTGTTTTTTTTTCTTCCATGAGAAGTTTAAAAAACTGTTTTGTAATTTGACGCACTTTATCAAGAAATTCAAGTTCCATTCCATGATTTATTGTCTCGATCAGCACCAAATGCAACCCTTTAAGTACTTGTTTTTACATAACAAGAATGAAACCAAAAAACGAAGCTAAAGTATAGCATAATGGTTATTGATATTATATGTAGAGGAATTGTTGGATAATTAATTATACTTGAACGCAGCCCCAAGTGCCGAGAGCTGATTTAAGTTTCTCAAGTTCGTTTGTAGAGGATGATGTTGGGTTTTTCTCTTGGTTTGGAAGAGCCCAAGTGAAGTCCATGTGGCTTAAATACCCATGAAGTAAGAATAGGGTAATTTTTCCATTTTATTGCTTCATTAATAAACCCATTTAGGGTTTGTTGAGTGAGCATTCTGAAGAGAGAAAAACGAGTGCAGAAAAACAACAGCTACAATAGAAAAACTGAGCAGTTTTTCAGTTTTTCCTTCTCCAGCAAGTCTTCATCAAGTGCTCCGATGGAAGGTATTTTTTGGTCCGATTAAGTTAAAATTTTGAAGAAAGATTCATGGCTCAAGACTCTTTAATATGTACGGTGGGATTTGGAGTTGGCTCACCGGTTTGGGAAAATATGAGTCGTGAACAGTGACTACGAATTGGGTTAGATTTCTCCATTCTCTTGAAATAATTGTTAGTTTCCAAGAAGTGTATTCTTGATGATGTTGTTGATTGTTTGCCTCTAGTTTTACCTAACGAGAATTATTGTACAATTGTTTCTTGATAGTGGAAGTTTTGGAGAGGAGTGTCGTGGTTGTTTACTTCCTACACCGGGAAGGTTTTTCCACATAAATTATTTGTGTTGATTTTGTGCATGTTTCTCATTTTGAATTCTATTTATTTGTATCCAAAAGATTCACACAAAGAAGAAGAATAGTTTTAATTCCGTTGTTTAGAACTTGATTAAGTTCGTATTGAAATTTTGATTCTCCTATCAAAGTGGTATCAGAGCTGTGTTTATTATTGTGGAATTTCTTGTGTTGAATAATGGAAGCAAATTTTAGTAGAATGATTACTTTGAATGGTTCTAATTATCACACTTGGAAAGAAAAAATATAAGATCTCCTTTATGTCAAACATTTTCATTTACCGATGTTTGCCTCTGAGAAGCCAAAAAAGTTATCTTAAGAAGAATAGACTTTGTTACATCGACAAGTCTGTGGGTATATAAGGCATTGGGTAGATGATAATATTTTGAATCATATTAGTGGAGAAATACATGCACAGTCACTATGGAATAAAATTGAAGAGTTGTATGCTCGGAAAACAGGAAATAATAAAATGTTTCTTATAAAGCAGTTGATGGCTTTAAGGTACCAAGATAGAACTCCGTTGACAGATCACTTGAATACGTTCCAAGGAATAATCAATCAGTTAGCTGGAATGTGTATCAAGTTTGATGATGAGATTTAAGGGTTGTGTTTATTGGGTACATTGTCAGACTCTTGGGAAGCATTTAGAATGTCATTAACTAACTCAACTCCAAATGGTGTAATCAATATGGATCTGGCTAAGAGTAGTGTTTTGAATGAAGAAATGAGAAGAAAATCACATGCGTCTTCTCAAGAGTCAGAGATTTTGGTTACAGAAAGAAGAGGGAGGAGTAAAAGCAGAGGTTTCAAGAACAAAGAAAAAGGAAGAAGTAAGTCCAGGTTTTCTAATGTTGAGTGTCATCATTGTGGCATGAAATGGCACATCAAGAAATATTGTAGACAGTTAAAGTGGGATAACAAGAAGAAAGACAAAGAACAAGAAAGTGATGTTGGCAAGGAAAATGATCGAGTTGCCACCGCTAGTTCAGAAGACTTTCTCGTTGTTTTTAATGAAGATGTTGTCAATGTTGCATGTCACGAGACCATTTGGGCTATTGATAGTGGAGCCTCCATTAATGCTACGTCTCGAGAGGACTTCTTTACATCCTATCTTTGGGACAGTGAATTTGGGTAATGATGGCTTGGTTAAAGTCATTGGTATTGGAGATGTGTGTTTGAAGATGAATAATGGCACGAGGCTACTTTTTAAAGGGGTAAAACATATTCCTAAAATTCGTTTGAACTTGATCTCTGTAGGTAAACTTGATGATGAAAGATATTACAATACCTTTAGTAATGGTCAATGGAAACTTACTAAAGGTGCTATGGTTATTGCTCGTGGGAACAAGCATTCCAGTTTGTATATACTGCAGGCGAGACTCTTTAAAGGCGTTATTAATGTTGTGACAAATGAGGTCACATCATAATTGTGGCATAAGAGACTTGCTCACATGAGTGAGAAAAGCTTGGCAGTATTGACTAAAAAGAATCTTCTTTCTAGAATGAATGATATTTGTTTAAAAAGATGTACTCATTGTTTGGCAGGGAAGCAAAATAGAGTTTCTTTCAAGAGTTCCATTCCCTCCTTCAAGAAAACAATACATACTTGATTTGGTACATTCAGATGTATGTGGTCCTATGAAGACAAAAAACTTTGGGTGGTGCCAATTATTTTGTGACCTTCATAGATGATTGTTCAAGAAAGTTATGGGTGTACACTTTAAAGAGCAAAGATCAAGTATTAGATGTGTTTAAACAGTTTCAAGCCTTAGTTGAGAGACAAACTGGGAAGAAATTGCGATGCATCAAAACAAATAATGGGGGAGAGTATTCAGGTCCTTTTGATGAGTATTGTAGGCATCAGGGCATTCAACATCAAAAGACACCTCCCAAGAGTCCTCAGTTAAATGGGTTGGCTGAGAGAATGAACAGAACATTGGTTGAAAGAGTAAGATGTCTTCTTTCACAGGCTCAGTTGCCAAGATCTTTCTGGGGTGAGGCTTTGAATATAGTTGTACATGTTTTTAATCTCAAACCACGTGTTCCTCTTCAGTTTGATGTACCAAATAGAGTTTGGACTGGCAAAGATGTTTCTTATGATCATCTTCGTGTTTTTGGTTGCAAGGCATTTGTGCATATACCAAAAGATGAGAGATCTAAGCTCGATGTGAAGACATGACAGTGTATCTTTGTTGGTTATGGTCTGGATGAATTTGGCAACAGATTTTATGATCCACTTGAGAAGAAACTGGTAAGGAGTCGTAATGTTGTGTTTATAAAAGATTAAACTATACAAGATGTTGAGAAGATAGAAAAAGAAGTCCATCAATATAGTGATAATTTGATTGACCTAGATCTGGTTCCTTTATCAGTACAGATGGAACAAAATGTTCAAGATGACCAACAGGGTTCAGATGATACAGATATGCAAGTTGAAACATATCAGCAGACTACTGATCAGTTTTCAGAACCAGAAATTCCACCCAGGAGGTCTACCAGAGACCGACGTCCTTCCACACGGTATGATACAGATGCGTATGTTATTGACAGATGAGGAAGAGCCTCAATGTTATGTAGAAGCGATGGAAGATGGAAATAGATCGCACTGGGTTGGTGCTATGGAAGATGAGATGCAGTCACTGTATAACAATCACACGTTTGAGATGGTGAAGTTGCCTAAGGGTAATAGAGCTTTGAAGAACAAGTGGGTCTATAGGGTGAAGCAAGAAGAACACAATTCACAACCACGATACAAAGCTAAACTGGTCTTCAAGGGATTCAGTCAGATAAAAGGTATTGATTTTGATGATATTTTCTCTCTTGTTGTGAACATGTCTTCCATACGTGTTGTTCTAGGTCTATCAGCAAGCTTGGATTTAGAAATTGAGAAAATGGATGTGAAAACTGCCTTTCTTCATGGTGAGTTGGAGGAAGAGATTTATATGGAACAACCAGAGGGTTTTGAGGTTAAAGGAAAAGAGGATTACATATGTCGGTTAAAGAAAAGCCTCTACGGGTTAAAGCAAGCACCTAGACAATGGTATAAGAAGTTTGAGTCAGTTATGGGGGAGCATGGTTACAAGAAGACTACTTCTGTTCATTGTGTTTTTGTGCAGAAATTCTCTGATGATGACTTTATCATTTTATTTCTCTATGTTGATGACATGTTGATTGTTGGTAGAAATTCTTCAAGAATTGATAATTTGAAGAAGCATTTGAGTAAGTCCTTTGCCATGAAAGACTTGGGGCCAACAAAAAAAATTCTTGGTATTCGAATTTGTCGAGATAAGAAAAGAAAGAAGTTATACATGTCACAAGAACGGTACATCAACAAGGTACTTGAAAGGTTTCATATGGATAAAGCTAAAGTGGTTTCTTCTTCTTTATCTAATCACTTTAAGTTGAGATCGAGTCAAGGCTCTTCAATAGATAAAGAGAAGGAAGATATGGAAAAGGTTCCATATGCCTCACCAGTAGGAAGCTTAATGTATGCAATGGTGTGTATGAGGCCAGACATAGCTCATGCAGTTGGAGTTGTTAGTCGTTTTCTTTCGAATCCAGGAAGAGAGCATTGAGATGTAGTAAAATTGATTATGAGATATTTTTGAGGTACTTCCAAGTTAACACTTAGCTTTGGAAGTGGAAAACCAGTGTTAGTTAGATACACTGATTCAGATTTAGTAGGAGATGAAGATTCTCGTAATCTACTTCAGGTTATCTAATTACTTTCTCTAGTGGAGTAGTTTCTTGACAGTCAAGATTGCAAAAGTGTGTTACACTTTCTACGGTAGAGGTAGAGTTTATTATAGCAATGGAAGCCTGTAAGGAGTTGTTGTGGATGAAACAGTTCTTGAGGGAACTTGGTTTTAAGCAGCAGAAATATGTGTTATTCTGCGATAATCAGAGTTCTATTCACCTAGCGAAGAATTCGGCGTTTCACTCAAGATCAAAGCATATTGATGTGAGGTATCATTGGATAAGGGATACTCTTAATAATAAGTTACTTGAACTTGAGAAAATTCATACTGATGAGAATGGATCTGACATGCTAACAAAAGCAGTGTCAAGAGAAAAACTTGAAGTTTGTTGTTCAATTGCCAGGATGGCAGATCCCTCCATCTAATCAGAAAATGGGGAGATTTGTTGGGTTTTCCTCTTGGTTTGGAGGAGCCCAAGTGAAGCCCATGTGGCTTAAAAGCCCATGGAGTAAGAAGAGGGAAATTTTGTCATTTTATTGCTTCATTAATAAACCCATTTAGGGTTTGTTGAGTGGGCATTCTGCAGAGAGAAAAACGAGTGCAGAAAACAGCAGTTGTAGTAGAAAAACTGAGCAGTTTTTCAGTTTCTACTTCTCCAGCAAGTCTTCATCAAGACTCCGATGGAAGATTGTTTGTGATCTGATTAAGCTGAAAATTTGTAGACAGGTTCATGACTCAAGACTCTTTAATATGTACGGTGGGATTTGGATTTAGCTCACTGTTTTTAGAAAATCTGAGTCGTGAACAGTGACTACGAATTGAGTTAGATTTCTCCATTCTCTTGAAATAATTGTTAGTTTCCAAGAAGTGTATTCTTGATAATGTTGTTGATTGTTTGCCTCTAGTTTTACCTAGAGAGAACTGTTTTACAATTGTTTCTTGATAGTGGAAGTTTTGGAAAGGAGTGTCGTAGTTGTTTCCTTCCTACACCAGGAAGATTTTTCCATGTAAATTATTTGTGTTGATTTTATGCATGTTTCTCATTTTGAGCTATATTTATTTATTTCCTAAAAGATTCACACAAAGAAGTAGAATAATTTTAATTCTGCTGTTTAAAACTTGATTAAGTTCGTATTGAAATTGTGATTCTACTAACATATGATACATCCAAGAGGAGACCAAGATCAATAACTGGAGTCTCCATCAATAGTAAATCAGATTGGAATTGCCAATCACCATCTCTGTGAACATATCTCTATGGTATTTTTTTCCTTTCAGAAGCTAGCTCTTGCACATGTTTTGAAAAGGTTTCTATTTTTAAGTGAATTTAAATTTTTGTTCAAGATAGATCATATATACACATACAAATATTATATAATATGTTTAATGTAATTTTTTAAGTGCATAATTTTGAACGTGGACTATGTAATTTTTTAAGTTACATATTTTTGAACGTTGACTATGTAATTTTTTAAGTTGCATATTTTTGATCGTGGAATATGTAATTTTTTAAGTTACATATTTTTTTTGAATGTGTATTATGTATTTTGATTTTTAAAAGCTTCTACGGTGGACAGAAAAGTAAACATTTTCTAAGTATTTTTGGCAATTGTCTTTATCATAATACGTGGGCGAAGGATTCTCTTCCTCCTGTGACTTTTACTTAAATATATTTTAAAAACTAGTATTCCCTTCCCTTTTGCACTACAGTCAGAATCAATAAAACTATCCGGTCAATCTATAGAGTTTAGATCATTTTCCTTAATAAATCAATAACGATATTGCCTATGTAGAAGTAAAATATATATAATACCAAGAATGAAGTTTGAGCTGTTGATTTCAGTCTCTTTCCTTCAAATGAACAAACTTTCATAAATGTGATATATTCAATTACTAAAAGATATATTTACGGTGGTTTGGAGTTATCCTAAAAGTGCATAGAATTTGTCCATTATATCGATATCCATATCAAAGTATCTAACATATGTGACCGTTACTTTTATGACCGTTATTCTTATAATTATGTGACCGTTACTTTTATGACCGTTATTTTCATAATTATGTAACTGTTACACATATTTTTTCCACTATAAAAAGGGACAATAGCCCTCAGTTTAGAATATAACTTAACAACTCAAAAGTAGTTCTACGATTTTCATAGCAAAGTCAAAGAAAAGAAAATTCAGAATTGTTTTCTCAGATTTCCAAGCAATATAAATATTTAAGAGGTGTAGTATTCCGGACTTCATTAGTGCAGTGAAGATTTGAGATAGAAAAAAAGATTATGGGCTGTTTTATCTTGGGGACGACGAGACTGTGTTTTCTTGCACAAGTTTGGGCAGAGCCGCGAAACGTCTTAAAGAGAGCGACTTAGTCCGCGACTCAACCCAAGCAGTTCATTTCAAGTTATTAGTAATATTGTTCTTACATAGTTTTTCACATATTTGTTCCAATAATTTTAAGACGTATTCTATCTGCCATGTCTACTGAAATGTTAATTGCTGATATCAACAAACCATTTCATTTTGAAGAACTACACTTTAAAAATGGAGACAAAAAATGTTATTCTTCTTAACCATGTAAACTGTTGCTTTTGTTCTTATTATTGAAAACCAACACTGCCTAATTCTCATATTGAAGCTACAATAAAGGATTTAAACACCTGGATAGAAAGTTATTTTCTATGCAATTGTTTTTATTCTTAATGGATTAGTTGATGACTTGTATGATTATTATAACTCTGATATCGTCTACTAAGGAAATTTGGGAAGCACTTCAAAAGAAGTACGATACTGAGGAAGCTGGAACTAAGAAGTATGATGTTAGTAGATACATGAAGTATCAAATGATTGATGACAAATCTGTGGAAGCTCAATCACACGAACTGCAGAAGATAGCACACGAAATAACTTCTAAAGGTATGACTTTAGATGAACAATTTCAAGTAGCTGTTATTATAGATAAATTACCCCATGCTTAGAAAGATTTTAAGAATACATTTAGACATAAAATTAAGAAATTTTCTTTAGAAAGTCTTATAACCCGTTTAAGAATAAAAGAAGAAGCCCGAAAATAAGACCAAAGAGATGAAGTACTCGTTGTCTCAAACAACAGTACCAATAAGAAACCCTCATCTGTAATTTTGAAACCTAAAGGTAGAAATATGAAAACTCAGAATCGTAATAATAACCAAAACCGCAACCACAAAAATAGACACAAAAACTATCCTCTCCAAAATGGACCTTAACCCCCTTAAGGAATAACACATTCATGTGTTATAGTTGTAACAGACTTGGCCACTTGGCCAGGAACTATCGGAACATGAATCGTCATGCCACTTAGGCGAACCTTACTGAAGATCAACTTATTGCTATGATATCTAAAATCAATTTTGTTGGTGGATCTAAGGGGTGTTGGGTGGACACTGGTACTTGTCGCCATGTTCGCTATAATCGAGACATGTTCAAGTCCTACTCTGAGTCTAAGGATAAGAAAGTGTTGTTGAGTGACTCCCACTCCACTAAAGTTGTTGGTAATAGTGAGGTGGAATTGAAGTTTACCTTTGGAAAGACTATCATCTTGAAAGATGTGTTGCATACTCCAGAGATGAGAAAGAACTTAGTTTCGGGATATCTTCTTTACAAAACTGGGTTTACTCAAATTATAGGGGCTGATTTATATACAATAACTAAAAATAATATTTTTGTTGGGAAAGGGTACGCCACTAATGGCATGTTTAAATTGAATGTTAAGTTCCTTTAATATTTGGCATGCTAGACTTTGTCATGTTAATAAACGCATAATCAAGAACATAAGTAGCTTAGAACTAATTCCTAAACTATATTTGAATGATTTTGGAAAAAATGTGACTTTTATAGTCAAGCTAAAATAACAAAAACTTCACAAAAGTCAGTAGTTAGAGAATCTAAACCTTTAGAATTAATACATTATGACATATGTGAACTTGATGGAAATTTAACAAGAAATGGGAAACACTATTTTATAACTTTTATAGATGACTGTTCAGATTACACTTATGTATATCTAATGAAAAATAAAAGTGAAGCATTTGACATTTTAAAAATATTTATGACTGAGATTGAGAATCAACTTAACAGAAAAATGAAAAGGTTTCGAAGTGATAGAGGCATTGAATATGATTCCAATATCTTCAATGATTTTTATAAAACTCATGGAATCATTCATGAAAAAACCTGCACCTTATTCTCCTGAAATGAATGGCAAAGCTGAAAGAAAAAATAGAACTTTTATTGAGTCAGTTATTACAATTTTATTAAACTCTGGTGCTATTTCCTATTGATGGGAGGAAATTTTATTAATTGTTTGCTATGCACTAAATAGAGTGCCTAAATCTACTAGTAAAAATTCACCATCTGAAATTTTGAAAAATAAGAAACTTAACTTATTTTAAAACTTGGGGTTGTTTAGTCTATGTTAGGATCCCCGATCCTTAAAAGAAATAAAATTTACTAGTATAACATACGAATGTGTATTCATAGCATATGCTGTGAATAGTAAAACTTACAAATTCTATGACTTAAATGATCATAGTTATAGAATAAAATGATGTTGACTACTGTGAACATAGGTTTCCATTTAAATTGAAGAATAGTGGGGGCTCGTCTTCTCATGAGTATAATAAAACTTGGAATTTAGTTGACTTACCTTATGGTTGTAAAATCATAGGATGTAAATGGATACAAAAGAAGAAATTAAAACTCGATGGTACTATTGAAAAGTACAAACCTCGTCTTATAGTCAAAGGGTATAGGCATAGAGAAAATATAGATTTCTTTTCACCAATCACACGAATAAATTACATACGTGCACTTTTCTCTCTTGTTGCTATCCATGATTTAGTAGTGCACCAAATGGATGTCAAAACTGCTTTCTTAAATGGTGACTTAGAAGAAGAGATTTATATGGACCAACTTGAGGGCTTTGTTATCTCAAGTCAAGAAAATAAAGTTTTTAAACTATATAAATATTTGTATGGTCTAAAGCAAGCACCTAAACAAGTCTTGAAAAAAATTGACTAATCCTTTGACGAAAGGATTAACAAGAGAGAAGGTTTTCAAAAACCTCGAAAGGAATGTGACTGATGCCCTTAGAATGAAGAGTCACTCATGATGGTAACCCAACTTATAGACTGGAGATCCCAAGAAATAAGTTCAATAGGTAATAACAGGTCATGAAGTGATATGAGATGAATCATGCTATTATGAAGTCACATTATATATTGTTAGAAGCATGAAGTCCTGAAGCGACAGAAAGGATGAGTTAATTATTAAACTCTTAATGAGTTCTATACTTTATATGGAGTGGAGTACTTAGCTACAGGAGTACTCTTGATAGACTCACCTATGTGAATGTGGAAGTATGGTCGCTTCCTATGAAAATTTTGGGCAAAATTTACTATAGTATTCACTATACTGGGATACATGTGCATGACCGTAAAGCACGGGCTTTTTGAACTACACCTTGAAACGATTGTGTGTATGATGTTGTTAGAGATAGAGTTCAAAACTACGAGTTACTCTAGTATATTCTAAAGCATCAACACTATGCAAAGGTTCAAGTTGATAGACACATTTTGCTTATGCATAATTTTATACTTTTAATTGATCGGTTGCTCGATGAAACTATTTTTATTTAAAATTCAAGTGAGAGATTGTTGGAAATGAATTTATATAAAAATATTTTTTATTATTTTATTACCGTTATTTTCATAATTATGTGACCATTACTTTTATGACCGTTATTTTTATAATTATGTGATCGTTACTTTTATGACCGTTATTTTCATAATTATGTGTGTGTTAATTTTATGACCGTTATTCTCATAATTATGTTATCGTTACTTTTATGACCGTTATTTTCATAATTATGTATCCGTTATTTTTTATCGTTATTTTCATAATTATATGACTGTTACACATATTTTTTCCACTATAAAAAGGGGTAATAGCCCTCAGTTTAGAATATAACTTAACAACTCAAAAACAGTTCTACGATTTTCATAGCAAAGTCAAAGAAAAGAAAATTCAGAATTGTTTTCTCAGATTTCCGAGCAACATAAATATTTAAGAGGTGTAGTATTCCGGACTTCATCAGTGTAGTGAATATCTGAGACAGAAAAAAGATTCTAGGTTGTTTTATCCTAGGACGACGATGCTGTGTTTGCTTGCACAAGTTTAAGTAGAACCGCGAAACGTCTTAAAGAGAGCGACCTAATCCGCGAATCAACCTAAACAGTTTATTTCAAGTTATTAGTAATATTGTTATTACATAATTTTTCACATATTTGTTCCAACAATAGTGATCACGCCAAGATTTACTTAAGGAGATACTTCGTTAGAGAAATTCCCGTGATTTGTACTTCATCCGTGATTTGTATTTCATCCGTGCACGTTGATTGAAACTTTAGAGGTTATTGATCTAAGTACCGCATTATATAATAGCATGAATTTTCTCAATTGCTACTTGTACCTGAAATCTTAATTTAAGTTTGGTCCAACAGGTTTAAGTGTTTGTTTTTGTGAACTGGTCAACAATGTTGTCGATGATAATTTCTTTATCCCATGAGCAGGATATTGACTCAGAGTATTGGTCTTCTGTCATATACATTCTTGATGTCAGCAGGTTATGATAGAATAGTTGTACCAATGGTGAGCTTCATTTATTGATTTTTTTTTGTTTTTTTTTTGTTTTAGTCCCTCTGCTCTTTATCTATGTTACCTCAACTCAGCAGTTTTGGTTGCCATACCTGTGTTGACGTGACATGACACTGACTTGGGTGTGAGATATGTGTTGGGTGCGGCAGCTACGTACTCTCCTAGACAAAGCAACTGTATTTTGATGAGGCACAAGAACTTAGTTGTCTTCCCTTCTGCTTCCATCGCACGATCTGACCCATTCTATTCTCTTCTCTGTTTTTGTATTTTCTCTCTTAAAAGAAAACGCAGAAAATAATAGAAGCGGAAGAAGGAAACTGGTTGAGAAATGAGAAAGTAAAAGATAAGCTGATGGGTAAGAAGAAACTGTCAGAAAATAAAAATAAAGATAAATAAAAAGATTGGTGTTTGGGGTGCAGACACCTTTAAGATGGGCTTTGAGGTTGAAGACACTTTTAAGATACGTTATGACTCGTAATTAAGGATTAAGATTCTCTATTTATTTTTAAATTTTACCCTTAAATTAAGAATATATAATTTAGATTTACTGCAAACAAGAATAAATAGATGATCCTATTTCCTTAATTAAACTTAAGATTGTAATTTAAGTTTTTCGTTTTTCAATTGTTATTTTTTGATGAGATTTTATTTTATATTTTTATTATGAAATAATATATGAAAATAAATATCAATAAATAAAAACAGCCATGATCTTATATTTTAATGTATATTTTAAAATTTATGTTAATGAGACTTGCAAGTGGCAATATGAACAATGATACATGGTCTGTTTGCATCCAGCTAAAAATAAACGAGGAACAATGATCGAAGAAATTGAGTCATTGAATTTTCTTTTCAATTATCTATTATGTTTTGTTAGTTTAATATTTATAGTGTTGAATATTAAGAATTTATGTCAATTATAGGTTGACTATGAGTTCGAGACATCATCTGGTAAATTGGAAATATTGCATGGTAGGGAGCATTTATTGTCTAATATTTCTTTGCTATTGAATGGTCTCCGTTTTCAACAGAACCTGATCTATTGAAGCAAGTAAGCTCATGTGAAATCTCTCTCTCTTTCTCTTTGCCCTTCCTCACCCCCTCTTAGGAGTAATTTTATTGAAGTTTCCTAAACTTTTCCACCAAAAACAATTTACTCCCTGAATTTAAAACCTGAAAATTTAACTCCGAATTTAATAGATTAGTGTAATTTAAGGATAATTAAAATGGACTGTCTATCCGATCAAGCATTCCTGATGCTTTGTAGACTCACTAAAAACCTTGTGTCAACCAAGGTTCCAAAAAATACAATGAGGCGATTTCAAGGTAAGGCAATTGATGTGGACCTTAAGGCTAGTGTCCCATCTACTTAATTTGAAGTTTAAAGACAGTGAAACATATGTCTTGAGGCTATGCGACAGTATGATGCTTACGCTTATTTCATGAAACTATAAAGTTCCAAAATATGTTTTTTTTTTTAATTAGGACTAATTTTATATGTATATATATATATTAAAAAAACCCCATACCCCATTAAATGAAAAACTGAAATATTAGAGTTGGATATGATAATGATCCAATGAATGATAAAAAAAAAAGGCCCCTAAAAGATAGATATGAACAAGATAATGGAGTTAGATATGATGATGATCCAATGAATGATAAAATCAATAGAGATGAGGGTGTTAATGAGTAATGAGTGAGGGTTTGAATACTCAAAAGATGGAGAGAAAGAAACTAACAATTACCAACATGAAGGTGCTAATGAATGATAAATAAGGGTTTGAATTAGTAGATTCAAGAGATGAAGAGAATAAAATTAACAATAACTAACATATTAAAACATGTTTTGTAACTTATTTGTGGTTTATTTTAAAGCTTATTTTGTGAATTTATTTGAAACTTAACTTGTGATTTAGACGCTTATTTATTGTGACTTTATTTATAAATTACATGTGTTATTCTTACATTTTATTATGTATTAACTTTTAATGTATTTTTACTCTACATAATACGTTATTAATAATTTTATGTATTTTTTTTCAATTTTAAATGAAATTTATGCTTTGAATCATTTGAGACAACTACATTTGTAACTGTTTCCGCCTTCTGGAACCTTGGTGTAAAAATAGGTTCAAAGACTAGTATTCTCAATTTAGCACAAAAGTTAAAAGAACAACGTACAATATAGGAGATATCTTGAAATTCACAATATTATTTGAGTTAGGCTTATTTCACAATGTAAATGTTCAAAAATAATTAATTACACAATTTAAATTATATTGTTAACTTTTGCATATCTCATGCTTATATTAAGTAATCTAAGCAATTTTCAAACCTTAGGTAGTAGTAAGTGATTGGAGGAATCAATAACCTAAAAATAGAGTACTTAGGTCCAATTATTATTTTAGTTTTGAAAAATGACACATTATAGAGATAAATGGTTAATTTTTTTTACGTATTAAAATATTATTTAAAAAATGCTAAGTAATTATTTATGATAATTTGTTTTTGTCAAATACAGTTGAAAAAATAAAAAATTGAACAAAAATTTAAAAAAATAATTATTAGACCTAAGTGTATTGCTTTGTCCTTGTGTTGTCACTTTCTTTAAATTGGTGGACTAAATTACTCCAAAAAATAGTTAATATATCTAAATGCTCCAGTTAAGTGGACCTTTACAGTGACCCATCCTAAATTTAATGTCTATTGGTGCATACATCTAAGGCGAGAATAATATTAAACATCTAAGTTGGATTAGCAAAATGTTTTGGTTTTTCAATTTAAAAAGACAAACTAAATTTTTTGTCAATAATGGCATGTCATGCCTTCAACATGAATAATTTTTTTAGTGCTTTAATGCAAATTGGGTTCTAATGCTTGTGTGACCAACTTATCAACATGAATAATTTATTTAGTGCTTTAATGCAAATTGGGCTCTAATTGTGACCAACTTTCATAATCACTTTGCTTGAACTTGGACATAATACTCTCACTATCTCTCTTCAGTTTCTCATTTTCTCCAAAACTAAACTCACAAACAAATTACATATAAGAAATTCAAAATTTGGTGAAAAATGAATATTTAAATGAAGCAAGCTAACAATAATATTGAACAATGCCACATACCAAGAAGCAGTTTCGACTGGAACACCCTTGCTAGTTTCCCGAGAAGACCCCATGTCTCTATGATTCTGCTCTTGCCTCCGAATATCATTGCTCTCCATAATAGGGTTTATATTCCATCCATTTTCATAATAGAGTAAAGCCAAGGAGAAGTTGGAGAAGAGGTAGTTGGTGATCAGAGGCTACTGTGAGCCTATGAGGTGGAGTTGATTCACTTCAACTTTTTGAATTGTCATGTTTGGATTTGAATTATGGAGCTGGTATCTGAGTTTTTGGATTTGAAAAGTTAGAGTTGAGCATGAGTAGGGGTGTACGGTGGATTGAAATTGCATGGTTCCTTTCAATCTGCAATTCCATTTGATCTATGCGGATTATGAACATAAGCATATGATTCATTGTATCGTGGATTGGTTTGGATGGAACAACACAATCCCCTATCAGGGCATTTTTACTCTGTTTTTTGATTTCATTCTTTTAAAAAATAAATCTTTATTGTGTTCAAAATCATAATTATGCATTGTGAGTGTGGAAATTAAGAACATTAAAATATTTGTTCTAAATAGTTCTAATTTGGCTATGAAAGTATTTTAGAATCTTTAAAAAATTATAAAATCATTAAAATACATTACACATTTTAATATATTCTTACGCATATTAGAATAGATATACGCTGATTTAAAAATGTGAATCTACACCTTGTGGATTGTGAAATATTTCATGGAATCCAACCATCGATTTGTAACCATCCACAATTCTACTGATGCAGATGAATTTTGTAGATTAATTGGATAAATTTGTACACCCCTAAGTAGGAAGGAATTTTTGATGAGGAAGCAATGATGATCTCAAAGATTTTTTGTATGGAATACTTTCATTGTGCCTTTCTTAATCACAAACTCACAATTTGAAACCCAATTCTTTGATTCTTGAATTGATGTATTAGTAGAAAAAGAATAAATCCTTGCCTTGACTACATTAGATGCTTATATGGTCCTTACATAGGCATCATGTGTTAGGATGTGGCTATTTAAACATACAATTAAGGTGTAGCTCTTTTATTGTCATAATGCTATGCTAATCAATTAATTTGGGGATAGTTTTTGGAATTTGACTGGAGAAAAATTATTTTGGATGGCTAAGGTCGTGGAGCTGAATGTTTGAAGTTATTGTGAAAGTAATTCTCCCAAAAGCTTAAGAGGGAGAATGAGAAACAATAATTTTATACATTTATCGCTTTTTACAAGTGTTGATTCCGTGTACTATGCAAACATAACATTTGAAATTCAAAAATTAGGATTAGTGAGGTTTGAAACATGATCTTAAATTTTAAAGTCATATTAAAAATTGTTGGGAAACTAATTTTTTTTTGAAATCTTAAGTTAGTGGAAGAATGACTAACAATACTTTTATACAATTTTCAATTTAGTGAATTTAAAGTTTTTTCCCCATTATAAGTTGTCACTTCATGTTGACAGAGATGTGCACGTAACTATTTTCATGGGTTTATAAGCAAACATTTTTCTATGCATTTTTAGTTGAAAATTGATGCCGAGTACACTTGCTACAAATATCAGCCATGATATGAAGTTAAGATTTTGATGTTTTTTTCACTTTTGGTTCTTTAAAGTTTGCTTTCGTTGTGATGTTTGCTTTTTAATATCTTTTAATTTTGAGATGACAGTTTGATGACATTGGATCTCATGGAACAAAAGTTATTATTTACAATTTATGGTTAAACGATCATGAGATTTTTGAGTTAGACTTTGATGACAATCCTAAGGTAAAAAATCTAATTTTCATTTTGTATTGGACAAGTTTTTAGGGCATTATGATTTATGACATAGGTCTTAAACCAGATGAACATTCTTGGGTTGTTTGCAAAATGTTGTTAGTAAGGGAGATGCCAGAAAAATTGATACCATCCCTGCTTGGAGGAAAGCAAATGAAGAGCATATTGGTAACCGGTTTCATTATTCTATCCACATAAGCCCCTAATAATTATCAAGTGGATTAATTTTTTTTAAATAAGTATTTTTTTAGGGTAGTTTTCCTATACTTTGTAGACATATTTGTCCATTTTGTATGTGTTGATACCAGATACTTTCAAGATAATATTGCCAGGGGAAGTTTTTAAGCATCATAATATTGCCAATGATCTCAAACATATAGAATACATCTTATATATTTCTCAAAGTGGGGGTTCTACGGAGGTTGGTTTTATTAATTTTTGTACTTTCAGTGTGCAGTCTTATTAAATAAGTAGTTCTTTTTGAATAATTATGCATGCATATATGTAAACATACTCAATTTTCGACGACAATACTCCTAGTTGGGTTTACTCATATATATTAAGTTCAAAGAGTGATTTTTTTGGTGGTTGTTGCTCATTAGATTCCTACTATCCTCAGCTTAATCATGTATGGTCAAGTTATAACTACTATTGGGTTTCTCAAAGATGCTTCAAATGTAGGTATTCACGGTTTCAATGTGTAAAATCGCCTAATACTAGTAAGTATGTTTAATTTTGTAAGTTAAATTGTTAAACACTGTACTAGAATCTTGACTCGTGGCTTGTTTGTATGTATGTATGTATGTGTTTATTTATTTATTTATTTAATTTGTGCTTAATTTTTGGCTTATGTTTATGGTTGCACCTCTACCATTTTGCTAATTAATGGTACACGTAGATTTTGTCCATTTCACTTGGAGCCTTATTGCATGCCTTCGTCTTTACCCTCTACCATGACCGAAAATCTCAGGATTAGGCTGGAGGTCAGGTCCTAAGCCTTTATGTGAATGTGCCCTAAATCCAAGTTTATTTAAAAAAAAATAAAAAGTAAAAAGGAGAAAAATATATTTCAATTTTTGTAACTTTTTCCTGTTAAACTTAAGTATATTTCTCTCGTAGAATTTAAGTTTCTGCTAATGTGCATGCATAGAAAGAGTTGTTCTGGAAGGTTATAGAGCTCCTACTGGGTGACTATGTCATTGCAGTTGTTATGGGATTAATAAGCTAATAGCTAAAACGTTAAATCCTAAACCATTAGATATAAACACAAATCCTAAAATCTATACTCTAAAGTAATATCTTTGATGCAGGCCAGAAGACGCGAAGTAGATAGTTGAAGAACAAAAGTTCTCAAAAATAAATATTATAATTAAATAAATAAAAGTTTACAATTTCAATGTAAATAAACTAGATAAAATAAAAGAATATCATAATTCTATAAAAACCTAAACTCTACTAAAATCATATACTAATCTAATAATAATTGTGATAATGATAAAACAAAAAAAATATAGAATCTTAATTATTTTAAAATTCTAATAAAATACTAATTTTGTCCTGCATTAGACTTCTTGGTTGAGAAAAACTCGTCCTCGAGTTGACTTAAGTTTAACGAATTTACAATGATTATATGCATTTCTTTTGTATCTTTGATTATGATTACAAATTGATTCACCAATACGTACTTGTGATCTCTTGAATGACTTTGAACTCATTAACAAAACTTGAAAAAGTTGAGGCAAAATTTAATTGAGAAAATACCCAAAATTTGAAACCTATGAATCCTTATCTACTTTAAGCACAAATTTAATATGCCAAACTCTATCAACTCTTTGTGCTAGATCAACTTCAACAATTTTTTTTTTGTAAATATTAAAGAACTTATAAGAAACTTGTACCATTGGCAATATTTCAATTCTTCTATCATAGATCGGTATTTTTGAGACTTCAAAATAAATGTCTTCAATAATTTATAGCTCTTCATCAAATATGATAGGTTTGAATTATCAAAATAATCATCCTCAATAGTTTATGGTTCTTCATCAAATATAGGTAATTTTGAATCATCAAAATATTTATACTCGATGTATCTTTAAGGTAAATAAATAGTAAGAGATTATTTTTTTTCAAAACTGTGACAAATTTTATACTTTTTTTATAATCAATTTTGGACGACAACACTCCTAAGTGGGTTTACTCAAATGTATTGAATTCAAAGAGTGATTTTTTGGTGGTTGTTGCTCATTAGATTCTTACTATCCCCAGCTTAATCATATAGGGTCAAGTTATGACTACTATTGGATTTCTCAAAGAAGCTCCAAATGTGGGTATTCATGGTTTCAATGTGTACCACAAAAATCGTCTAATACTAATAAGTATGTTTTATTTTGTAAGTTAAATTGCTAAACATTGCACTCGAACCTTGACTCGTGGCTTGTTTGTATATATGTATGTGTTTATTTATTTATTTAATTTGTGCTTAATTTTTGGCTTATATTTATGGTTGCACATCTACCATTTTGTTAATTAATGGTACACATGGATTTTGTCTATTTCACTTGGAGCCTTTTTGCCTGCCTTCATCTTTGCGATAACATATAACCTCTACCATGATTGAAAATCTCAGGGTTAGGCTGGAGGTCAGGTCCTAAGTCTGTATGTGAATGTGTCCTAAATCCAAGTTGATTTTTTTAAAAAAAATAAAGAGTAAAAAGGAAAAAAATATATTTCAATTTTTGTAACTTTTTTCCCTTTAAACTTCAGTATATTTCTCTCGGAGAATTTAAGTTTGTGCTAGTGTGCATGCATAGAGAGAGTTGTTCTAAAAGGTTATAGAGCTCTTGTTGGGTGACTATGTCATTGTAATTGTTATGGGATTAACAAGCTAATAACTAAAATGTTAAAGCCTAAACCATTAGATATAAACACGAATCCTAAAATCTATACTCTAAGTAATGTTTTTGATGTAAGCCAGAAGGTTTGAAGTAGATAGTTGAAGAACGAAAGTTATCAAAAATCAATATTATAATTAAATAAATAAAAGTTTATAATTTAAATGTAAATAAACTAGATAAAATAAAAGACTTAAACTCTACTAAAATCTTATACTAATCTAATAATAAATCCTATTCTAATAATAATTGTGATAAAGATAAAACCAAAAAATATAGAATCCTAATTATTTTAAAATTCTAATAAAATACTAATTTAGTTCTGCATCAGACTCCTTGGCTGAAAAAAACTCGTCCTCAAGTTGAGTTAAGCTTGACAAATTTACGATGATTGTATGTATTTCTTTTGTATCTTTGGTTATGATTACAAATTGATCCACCAATATGTACTTGTGATCTCTTGAATTACTTTGAACTCATTAACAAAACTTGGATAAATTGAGACAAAATTTAATTGAGAAAATACACAAAATTTGAAAACGATGAATCCTTATCTACTTTAAGCACAAATTTAATATGCCCAACCCAATAAACTCTTTGTGTTGCATCAATTTCATCAAAAAATATTTTTTATGTAAACAATAACAAAAAATTTGAGAGAAAAGGATCTAATTTTGTTTAAGAAAAAAATCAAGATGCTTTTATATCAACCAACGCAACCCAGAAAGCATGGATGAGATATTAAAGAACAAAAGTCCTCAAAAAATGATTATTTATAATTCAATGACTAAAAGTCTATAATTTTAATGTAAATAAGTCTATTTATAGGTAAAATAAAAGACTATCTTAATTCTTTAAGAATTCACTCTACTAAAATCTTATCATAATCTAATAACAATTGTGATAAAAATATAACACTAAAATATACAATTATAATTATTCTAAATTTTTAATAAAACACTAATTCTATCGTCAATCAGTTTTTCTTTATAATTTTTAAAAATATGCCTAAATTATCTTGCAAGTGTTAATTTTTTTGTTTGTATGTTATCTTTATGAATCTTGATACATCTTGCTTCTTATAAATAGAAACTTGGTTGTCAACAATCCCTTAGTGCTTTGCATTTATTGTTGTCCTGTATTTATTGCATGGGGAAATAATTTATTTGGGATGGACAAAATGAGTAGGAATGAAATTGTAAAAATTGTAGTTAAATTGCTATAACAAGATTTTTTTTCTTTAATGAAGAAAGCTGAAGATGGAAGTAACTGGTTATGTGTAGAGGAAAATTTGTGTAACTGAAAGGATAGAAAAACTAAATATAAGTATATAGCCCATGTGAGGCCTATTTTCTCTCCTTGTACACTATTTGGAATTCTTTTTCATGTAATTTTGGTAGATACATATTTGTTATTTAGCACTTCCTTTTTACATGTTAACTTATTACTTTATATTTTTCGATTTTGATTCAATTAACCCCTATTTTTTGGCTCAACCAAAATAAATCCTAGTGTTACTCATACATGGAGTTGAGACTGGCCTCCCAAAAATGGATATAGATTGTTAGGAACATTTACATATCCTATTATTCTAATCCATGGCCTCTAAAACTTAATTTTTGATAAACATCTACTTATCGTTGCTGATGCGTAATGGTTGTTGTAAGTTGTTGATTCGATTGAAAAGACTTATATATCTTTTACACTCGCACGACGCTAAATTAGTACCATTATTTAAAAAGATAAGCAAATTAGTCTCAAGAAAAAGGTCTTTTTAGTTTTATTATTATGTGCAAAAATGCATTTTAGTCTCGTAATTTATGAGTTGGCACTTCTAGTCTTGTTATTTATAAAAGTTGTACACTTTAGTGTAAAAATTAATTCTTTTGGTAGGATTAGAAGTATTCATTTTAAAATAATTATGAGATTAGATTTATTTACTTTTCATAATAACAGGATTAATAATATTTAACTCATAAATTATGTGATTAAAGTGCATTTTTTTGCACGTATATAGTTTTATTATTTTTAGGTTGTGTCAAATTGTTCCCATATTTTCAAATTGTTGTTTTCCATTTAAATTAGCACAACTTAAATGATTATAAGAATAAAGTATATGTTTATTAATAATTGCAGGACTTATCCGACTCTTTCCCCCTTTTACACATGTTTTCGAAATTTGAGTGGAATATTGACACATCATGGGCTTGATATCAAACTTCTTGTGTTGCTGTCATTAGGAGCAAAGCTCCGGTAAGGTTCTTTTTTGCTTCTTGCTTGGGGAGTTGAACCTAGCGTGATAAGACAGCATACTTGTTGGGGGAGTATAGTGTGAAACAATCATTAAACACTTGTATTTGGTCAATGACTGAAAATTTGATAAAGTAAATTGTGCCAAAGTAGGATATCATTGTGAAGAAAAGTTAAAATGATGGCTTTTTTTATAAGCAACATCGTTATTATGTTTATAGATATAAATAGTTACAAAGATACAAAAAGTGAAAAAAAGCAATGCACTCAAAAGAAAAATCTATATTCTATTATTTGCAATGTGTTTGAACCATGATAGGAGTTGCCTTCTCTTGTATGTTTCTGTAAATTTTTTAACTATTTTGTTATTACCATTTCTAGGTGTGGTTACGATCAGAAAACTATTCAGTGTTATCATTTTGGGAAAACTATTAGCATGTGCCTATTATTTTTCATAATGTTCTTGTAACTAGGGGTGTCTTCTAATCAGTATATTTTTTCATTTGCTTTTCTTTAGGTAAAATAAAATATTTCAGTTCTCAAAATATAAATCTGCTATCATTCTCTGAAGTGACATATAGTAATCACTGTTTGCCATTCTTTTTTTGACCTTTCCAGCCATTTTGGCCGGTTTTGAGTTACTCAGACAGTAAGGGGGGTGGAATTGTTGGTAAGAAGCCGTTGCTTATACACCACTATTTGAATTTTCGCGGTGGTTGTTTCTGTGTAAAATGTTTGGGGGTTGCTGTATGTATGTACCTATTGTTTGTTGTAGGTATTCTGGAAGCAAATTTTATTGAACCAATGCATAACAAACAAGATTTTGAGAGAACCTCGCTTTTCCAGAAGCTTGCAACTCGTCTGAAGTAAATGACTTCAGAATACTGGTGAGCTATTTGTTCAGCTGTATGTGTCAAAGGTTCTGTTATTGTTTCTATGGCATCAACATCCTGCTGCTTGTTTTCTTGTATTACTCTTGTATTGTATAGTATTGATTTCATACTGATTATATCTTGGAGATTCTCTGAGCATGTGGGTTGCAATTGTTATAACTTTGGATTGATGTGGGGCCATTTGTTATACTTAAGAAAAACTGACTAGAGGCTTGTCTTTATCTTTTATGGTCAAGTATTATGTTGCCAGATGCTTTTGATGTAAATGCTTAAACAGGCAAAGTTGAAATATTTTCTTTTCTTTCTTAATTATCATATATTGGAATTTCCCAGGAATATGTTTTCTGCAATGATTGGGTATCAGTCTGGGAAGAAGCATCTTGCTCCTCCGACCCCAAAATCTTCAAGATTTGAACAACCTGTCAAAATTAATCAAGGTTCCCATGCCGTTCCAGGCACAAAAGTGGACCTTGTGAGATCTGGACTACCAACTTCCACCTTCCAGGGCAGATCCAAACAAGGTTATTGTTTTAATGAGATCAGCTTTATCTACTGTCAACCAAATATGGACATGCGGTTGGTGGTGCCATGTTATTATGGTGCAGGGTTACAACTTAAGAGGAAGGAACATGTTGGTTCAGAAGAAGTTGAAAGTGTGAAAAGGCAGGCATTAAAAGGAGTCGATTTGTTTGATCCTCAGCAGCAGGCTGTTGAGGTCTGTATGATGAACTCATGGAAATCAAGCACATTTTAACATTTTCTTGTTTAAAACATACTTTTTGTCGGAGACTAGTAGCACATTGACCTGTTTATTGATGTTATGACATCCTTGATTGCCAGTACTATCGTAACTTCTTATGCGTAAATACATATGGGTTTCTTTAATCCTAACTAAGAGAACTATCTTTCCTGCAATGTATTACTTTTATGAATCCAGTGAAGGAACAGAAGACCATAAATTTGATGCAAGAAAATAAGAAGCTCCGTGCAAAGTGAGTTCATAAATGTGAAGAATGTAAGCCTTTGAATTCTGGAGCATTCGCGTGGAAATTTTCATTTAGATATTTTGTTGTGATTAGTTAAAAATAATATTAGTTTTGTTAGTCAAAATAAGAATTGATTAATTTAGAAGAAAATTCATGAAAGGTGGCTTACTATATTATCAAAAATAGAGGTGTATAATCTTGTTTTAATAAAGAATAAGAAAATTAGGTAACCTAATTTTGTTGAATGAATAAATATTTGGCATATGAAATGAGAACTTGAATGCTATAAATATGGCTTTATTTCTTCATTGTTCATCATCCCAAAATTAGAAAAACTTATATGAGAAGTTTTTGAGTGAGAGAATTTTGTGGGAAAATTTTCTTGGGCTTGTAATTGCTCTTGTCTTTTGGATGTGTGAGAAAATCATTGAGAGTGTGGTTGTAACAATTTCCACATAGTGAATTTTTTCTCTGATTGTTTTTTGACAACGGAAGTGGTTTTTCTCTAATTTGGAGTTTCCACTATAATTCTTGTGTTGTGTATTCTCTATTTCTCTTTTATTTGATATTTTGGTAAAAATGATTTTGGGAGGAGAAATTTGTGATTATATCATTTGATCTAAATTTTCATAACAATTGGTATAAGAGCCAATTTCAAAGAAAGAATGAGAAATGTCTGGAGTTAAGATTAACATTGAGAAATTTGATGGAAGAATCAATTTTGGCTTATGGCAAATACAAGTCAAAGATTTGTTGATCCAATACGGGTTACACAAGACGTTAAAGGGGAAACCAGCTTATGTTACTGGTATTGAGTCCAGTAAAATCAATATAAGTGATGAAGATTGAGAAGATCTTGATCTAAGAGCTACAAGTGCAATTCAGCTTTGTTTGGCCAAAAATATTCTTGCAAATGTGCATAGAATATCTATGACCAAAGAACTCTGAAAAGCTTGAAGAATTGTATCAAGCAAAAGGCGTTTCAAATCAGGTGTATCTGAAAGAGGAGTTTCATACTTTGCGTATAAATGAAGGAACTATTATGTCTAACCATCTTAGTGTTCTCAACGGTATTGTCTCTGAGCTGGAAACCATTAGAGTTAAACTTGATGATGAAGATATAGCTTTAAGGCTCATCTGGTCTCTTCCATCTTCTTATGATCACATGAAACCTATCTTGATTCATGGAAAGGAGAAAATAATTTT
This sequence comes from Hippophae tibetana, assembly GCA_037013495.1. Taxonomy (NCBI): domain Eukaryota; kingdom Viridiplantae; phylum Streptophyta; class Magnoliopsida; order Rosales; family Elaeagnaceae; genus Hippophae; species Hippophae tibetana. Next base: position 59,451,419 of record CM072803.1, on the reverse strand, counting down.
TTCAGAAGTTACTACTAAGCTGTTTTCTGAAGAAAAAAAGTTGAATGGTGGAAGAAATGTTTCTCCTGAAAACTCAACATTGGTAATTGACAACTGAAAGAAAACAATTTCATGAAAAAGAAGATAGTGTGTTGGGGGTGTGGACAATCTGGGCACCTCAAAAGAAATTGTCCAAAGGGTGGAGCTGATTTGACAAGAAGCTCAAATACCGATAGTGACGCTAATAGTATGTCTGTTTTCAAAGACTATAGTGATCCTCTTTGAAAAGAGCATGTACATCCTCATGGCATGCCGCTAGTCTCTAAATATTGCCATGAAAGAGGGTGTGTTACTGGTAGTGGGTCCACAAGTTTGCACACCGGCATTGGCTTGGTATAAATGCAAAGTGTATGGTGGAAAGGATGTTGATGGTGGATGAACTCTCGAGAAAACCAAGTGTGAGAGTTGCACCATAAATTTCAGTAAGTTTTTTTTCGACATGAACCGATGTGAAATTCTTAGAATTGATGATTAATTCTAAGTGGGTGTACTCTTTATGGTGAAGTATGATAATTCTCGGTGTAGAGAATTATGACTGTTGGAGTAGACAGTGTTGTAATGGTAACTATGTTTATTTTTAATCAAGGTGGAGATTGTTGTGATTGGTTAAAAATAATATTAGGTTTGTTAGTCAAAATAGTAGGTGCTTAATTTAGAAGAAAATTCATTGAAGGTGGTTTAACATATTGTCAAAGATGAAGGTGCCTAACCTTGTTTGAATAAAGAATAGAAAAATTAGGTACTCTAATTTTGTTAAATGAAGAAATATTTGGTATATGAAATGGGAACTTGAAGACTATAAATATGGCTTCATTTCTTCATTTTTCATCGTTCCAAAATTAGAGAAAAACTTATATCAGAAGTTTTTGAGTTAGAGAATTTTGTGGAAAAAATTTCTTGGGCTTGTAATTGCTTTTGTCTTATGGGTGTGTGAGAAAATCATTGAGTATGGTTATAACAATTTTTCACATAGTGAATTTTTTCTATGGTTGTCTTTTGACAACGGAAATGATTTTTCTCCAATTTAGAATTTTCATTATAATTCTTGTGTTGTGTATTCTGTATTTCTCTTTTATTTGATATTCTATTAAGGAGGATCTTTGGAAGAAAAAATTATGATTAATACCGTTTGATCCAAATTTTCCTAACATATTTAATCTACATTTTCAGATGCTTGGAATATGAAAAGGAAGAAGAGCAACTTGAACTCAAGGTACTTATTGCGGCAAAAGATAATTGTTGGACTGATCTTGGTTTGCAGTCTTATTAATCATTCTATATTCTGCATAAATATAATCCTCAAGCATTTTGCGGTGTATTCAACACATTACACTTTTGGTAAGATCTGCCTAGAATCCTAGTCTTTCTGCTCTGTTCATAAAATTCATCATTTTCGTTGATTATCAAAAATATGATCTGAACTTCTAGTATCTTAGGGGAATGTCACTAAAAAATTCATTCAAAAATATGAGAGCTTAGGTATATGTTTTGAGCAGGGTGGGAATAGTATGGACAGGTAACGGAAGTATCTGAACTCTTCACTCCCATTTATCCATGCATGGTATGTGTGAAGCACTAGCATCAATGTGACATAGATATTGAGCTGTAACATAGGTTTTGGTTACAGTTTTATCATATGCATCGATTAGAGCAAAGGTGATATCATAAGCTGTACCAATCTATGGCTTATACTTTGAGATTGCCATTATGATTGTTTGTTTATATAGGTGAAAGAGCTTAAAAGTGAAATAAAGAAGATGGAGCATGAGTACTCCCAGATGTTAGCTCATCAGTTACAATCCTTGAGAACAGTGAAGAAAGAAGAAAAGGATGCATAGATGTACATGACAGTCATTACTAACAAGAATTTAAAATCTTGTCGTTTCAATAGTCAATGGCAGCCACTGGATTTCAACTGTTAGTATCGTTTTGACTAACTCAGAGATGGAGGATGAGCCTTTTCATATGTAAATATGGCACATCAGTTCCATGAAGAATATTCAGGTTAAGAATTGTACTCACATTGTACTCTCTCGTGTAAGATGAACACAAGCTGTCTTTGTGTAACAATTTTCACCCACTTTGTAGGTTATCAAAATTTTGACCATTGGTGGGAAAGTTTAATATACACAAATGAGCTTGTATAGTGTAACATAATTGTATTTTGAAATTTAGTATCGCCCAAGAGGTATGATCATCTCCTAATGTCAGATAATGTCCACATCTTATGATCTTTTGAAGACCATTTACAAGCATAATCTTAATCTCATAGAGGGGTGATTTTACATTTTGACATGAAAATGACAATTTTAGCCCCAAAAATGACATGTTCAAATTAATTGGTGGGTAGCAGTACTGTAACAATTTAAATTGTTATTTTACAACAATAATTTGTTAATGATAATTTTATTCACTAATAATAGCACTAAGATGATTAATTTATAGGGGTAAAATTGACTTTTTATATACTTATTATGATTAACAAAATAATTGTGGCAAATTCATTACTCAATTTTTTTATAAAAAATAATTGATTATATTTAGTAATTATTTTTAAGCAGGAGAATTAAAAGGAAAAAAAATAAGATTTTTAAAATAATTGATTTTATATAAGAGAGTTAATGATACTAATAATTATTGTTGACTATATGAATAAATTTTAAATTTTTTTGTAAAAATTTGAAAAGAGAAGTAAAAGATACAAATTTACAATAACAATCAATTATTATGAAATTAAATGAGAAAATTAAAAAGCTTTTAAATATATGTTAAATTAGTGCAATTCATAGAACATGGTTAAATGATTATAAAAAAAGACTTATTTTAATTGCTCATATAATTTGACAATGATTTTAATATTTTCTACCGGATTTTAATATTTTTCATATTTTTTTCTTTTAGTTATGAATGTTATGTATATGAAATGTATTAAGTTATTAATATATATATATATATATATATATATATATATATATATATATATATATATATATATATATATATTTGTAGACAAATAAAATGATACTAATGTGATTATTTATTTTTCATATTTAGTTGGAAATTTAGAAATTTTGAATAAAAAATGAAGTTTTATTTAATTAGATGATATTGTATTTGGATAATAGCACAATATAATTTTTTGGTTGTTTGACAACACATCATAGTTTATTGGAGGTACAAGTTGTATTTATTGCAATTTGATTATGAGGAATTTTTTAATTCTTAATCTTAAGTTTAATCTTATGAAATTTAAGCAAATTATGATCTTACACATTCCAAATTGATGTATTTTATATACAATTTGTATTTGTAAATCATGGCGGATTATAACTACAACAATGAATGAATATAATATTCACTTGAATGTTAACTTATATACAATCTAAAATTTTCTTTTAATATATTGTCACTCATAAAAAAAAAATTATTCTGAGGAGGAAAAATAAAAAGAAACAAAGCAGTGGCGTGGAAAGAAACAAAAAGAAAAGAAAAAAATCAGAAGCAGATAAGAGGAAAAAACAAAAGAGGAGAAAGTTGGAACAAATTAACAAGAAGCGTATTGTTTTTGGGTTCTTTTTTTCAATTCTTCTAAAAAAATGATAGTAAATTCGTTTATGTTAAATTTAATTTTTGGCATGAACTAAATTTTTTTTATTCTAAGAAAAAGATGTAATTTAATTTCAAACTATGCTTGATTTTCTATATTAATTTGAATTATTTGTCTTATTTATTCTGAGTTTATTGCTTCTAATTAACTATCAATTAATTAGATAATTTTAATATTCTCATTTACTATCAAAAGAGGGAATTATAAGATATATCGGAAATATTTCAACATATGTAAAAATAGAGATCAAAAAACTTGTATGAACATGTGTAGTATTAAAATCATTGGTCGTAATACTTTATTGCTTTGTTAAATTGCATACCCTTGTGTAAATTGATGAACAAAAATGTTTCCAATTGACTATCAAAAGAGACATTTGGATTTTTTTAGAAACTGCTAACAAATAGATAGAATTAAATTCAATTAACTAGATGAGTAAAACATAGTGAAAGATTAGATGAAATCTATTTCCTAGAAGTTTTTTTCCCATTAATTTGATCTTCGAACAACATCTTTCTTTTCGTTTGCGTAGTTTCATTAATTTGATTTTATTTTAAATTCCAAATACAATAACCTTAGTGACTTCTCTAGATAAAATTAAGATTAGCGTAATTTTGGTATTTGTCAAAATTAAGTTACCAATCATTGAATACGATACTCTTCTCATCACTTTATTATAAAAATATAATACTGTGTTTTTACAATTTTGCATCGATCAAGTTTTTGGCATCGTTGTCGGGGATTAATTTCTTCTTATTTTTCCAAATATCAATACAAAGTAATCTTGATTTTAATTTAGAATTTTATTTTATTTCATTTGGATTTTATCTTGATTATGTGTGTTTTTGACGTTGGGTGCGTCATGCTAGAATTCAAAACATTATTCCTTTTGATATAGAGATTGATGGAAACTTTAGATCACAAAAAAAAAGTAGTAGCCATGGTTAAAGGAAAATAGATTGTGCAACCACACACCTTGAAGGATTATGTAAGGCCAATTATGAATAACAATTACTCAGTTGTAAGACTCCAAACCATTAATACCAATAATTTTGAGCTTAAACTGATGTTGATCAACATGGTGCAACAAACCCAATTTAACATATCACCACTTGATGATCCAAATATTCATTTAGCAATATTTTTGGACGTTTGTGATACAGTAAAGATGAATGATGTTACTGAAGACACCATCAGACTAAGATTTTTTTCCTTTTTCATTAAAGGACAAGGCTATAGATTGGCTACAATCTCTACAATTGGGAAGCATCACTAGTTGGTAGGACATGCCAGAAAAGTTTCTTGCTAGATTCTTTCCACCTACAAAAATAGCCCAACTCAGGAATGAGATTGGTCAATTAAAACAATATTATTTTGAGACACTCTATGATGCATAGGAAAGGTATAAAGATTTGATTCGGTGTTTCCCTTAACATGGATTGCTAGATTGGTTGCAAGTTCAGATGTTCTATAATGGATTAAATGGGAAAACTAGAACCATAGTTGATGCTACTTCTGGTGGGACTTTGATGTCAAAGACAACTTATGGTGCTACTTCCCTTCTGGAAGAAATGGCCTCAAACAACTATCAATGGCCAAATGAAAGATCTATAGTTAAGAAAGTTGCTGGGATTCATGATTTGGAACAGTTTTCTACCCTTTCAGCTCAAGTTTCTTCTTTATCCCATCATATTTCTATCTTGACAACCCAAAGAATACGACAAAGTGCAGAATGTGTTACAGATTCAAGTATGACAATTCTGATGAATGAATCGTCAAGAACAGGCTCAATACATCAATAACTAGAACTACAACCATCATGGTACTACTATGCAAAATTACTACCATTCAAGGATTTGAAATCAAGAGAATTTTTCTTATGGAAACATAAAGAATGTGCTGTAACATCCTCTTAGGTTTGATAGTCAACCAAGCAAGAAGAACATGTCACTTGAGGATGCCATGGTTTTCTTTGTTGATGAGACCAAAGCAAGGTTTAAAAAGAGTGATTCACGGTTGGATAACATTGAGACTCCGTGTAGCAATATGGGAGCTATTATGAAAAATCTTGAAGTACAAATTTGGAAACTAGTTACAACCATCAATTCTCAACAAAGAGGATCTTTTCCTAGCAATACAGAAGTGAATCCAGAGGAACAATGCAAGGCCATTACACTAAGGAGTGGAAGAGAAATTGAGAGGTTACCATCAAAGAAAACCAAGTCCACCTATATAGCTCCAAACAATGGCAAAAAAATAATAAAGTAGAAGAATAGGAGATTTTTAATGATACACTAAGAGAGACTAACATGCCTCCATCAATTTCATTTCCTAACAATCCTTCTATTATCTCTACTCCACTTCCTTATCCTCAACACTTTCAAAAACAAAAATTAGATAAGAAATTTTATAAGTTTTTGGATATCTTTAATAAAATTCATATAAATATTCATTTTATAGATACATTGGAACATATGCCAAATTCCTGAAGAATATCATTTCCAAGAAGAGAAGGTTGGAGGAGTTTAAAATAGTGAAGCTTTCTAAAGAATGTAGTGACATTCTTCAAAAGAAATTAATTCAAAAATTAAAAGATCTAGGGAGTTTCACTTTTCCTTGAACTATTGGAAATTCATTTTTTTGTTAAAGTTTTATGTGGTCTTGGTGCTAGCATTAATCTTATGTCACTGTCTGTTTATAGAAAATTAGGACTTGGAAAGATGAAACAAACAACCGTTTCTTTACAACTAGTAGACTGATCCATCAAGTATTCACGTGGAATCATAGAAGATGTTTTGGTAAAGGTGGATAAATTTATTTTTCTGGTTGATTTTATGGTTTTAGATATGGATGAAGACGAATATGTCCCACTAATTCTTGGCCAAACATTCTTGAATATGGGAAGGGCTTTATTGGATGTTCAAAAGGGTGAGTAAACATTGAGAGTGAACAAGGAATACGTTACATTCAACATCTATAAAGGCATGATATTTCCAGAAGATCCAAGTACTTGCTTTTAAGTATATGTCATTGAGCAATGTGTAGTAAAATCCTTTCAAGAGAATATGTCGGCCGAACACCTAGAACAATGTATCACCACTTCATCTCATGCTTATGATTTTAATAACTCTACTATTTTTGAATCTGATTTACCTTTTGTTAGTGAAGAATTTCTCCACTATGTATTTTCCTTGGAAGCATCATAGCAGATTATATCATTTAGCAAAGAAGTGGAGAGGCTAGAGCTAATAGTAGCAAAGATGAATCATGTAATCTATATAGAAAAAAGTGCAATAAACTACAGCTCTAGAGCTGAAGCAATTGCATAAGAATCTTCATTATACGTTCTTGGGTGATAGTTACACATTTTCAGTGATTGTTGTGGCATCACTTACACCCAAAGAGAAAATTTATTGTGTGTGTTAAGGAAGCATAGAATACCCTTAGGATGGACTATCTCTAACACAAAAGGTATAAATCCTTCCATTTGCATGCATAAGATTCTAATGGAAGAACTTTACAAACCATCAATTGAGCCCAAAAAAGATTAAATCCAGCAATGAAGGAAGTTGTGAGAACTAAAATTTTGAAGCTCTTCAATGTTTGAATTATTTATGCTATTTCAGATAGTTCATGGGTAAGTAAAAAAAAAGGGTGAAATAACGATGGTGAAAATTGACAATAATGAGCTTATTCTTACAAGAACAATCACAGGTTGGTGTGATGTATTGATTACTACAAGTTAAACAAAGTAACAAGGAAGGATCATTTCCCACTTCCATCCATTGATCAAATGTTAGATCGATTGACAGGATATCCCTATTATTACTTCTTAGATGGTTATTCAGGACATAACTAGATTGCCATAACCCCCGAAGATTAGGAGAAAACTACATTCACAAGCCCCTATGGAATATTTTCTTTTAGAAGGATGCCTTTTGGATTGTGTAATGCCTTAGCAACATTTCACCGTTGTATGCAAACTATTTTTTTCTAATATGGTGGAAGATATAATAGAAATTTTTATGGATAAATTTTTGATTTTTGGTACATCTTTTGATCATTGTTTGCATAATTTAGCTCTTGTTTTATAGAGATGTGAAGATAAAATCTTGTCCTAAACTAGGAGAAATGTAATTTCATAGTTCAAGAAGGGATCGTGTTTGGCTATAAAGTGTCATCTAAAGGAATTGAGGTTAATCGAGCTAAAATTGCAACCATAGAAAAATTACCACCTCCAAAGAATGGGAAGGGAATTAGTATCTTTTTGGGATATGCAAGATTTTATAGAAGATTTATAAAGGATTTTTCTAAACTCTCTAAATCTTTATGTAATATTCTTGAAAAAAATTATGCATTTGACTTTGATGATGTTTGTTTGCAGGCCTTTAATGCAATCAAGGAGAAACTTATTTTAGCGCCAGTAATGACTATACCTAATTGGAGTCAACCTTTTGAAGTCATGTGTGATCCAAGTGACTTTGCAATTGGGGTTGTGTTAGGTCAAAAGCAAGACAAACTATTTAGGGTCATATAATATGCAAGTTGGACATTGAATGAAGCCCAATTGAATTATACAACAACTGAGAAGGAGATTCTTGCAGTGGTGTTTTCTTGTGACAAATTTTGGTCTTATCTCATTGGTACAAAGGTGACTGATCATGCAACACTTTGTTAGTTTTTTGACAAGAAGGATGCTAAGCCAAAGTTAATTCATTGGATCCTTTTTCTTTAAGAATTTGATTTGGAATTTTGAGATAAGAAAGGAAGTGAAAATTCAGTTGCTAAACATCTCGGTTGGAACAAGAGGAAGTAAAACCAAATTTAGTAATCCAAGATGCATTCTTGATGAACAGTTGTTTGCATGTGAGATCAAGCTTCCTTGGTATGCTAATATTGTAAACTACCTAGCTTGTAGAGTATTGCCACCAAATCTTACTTACCACTAATGTAAGAATTTTTTGCATGATGTGAAATATTATCTTTGGGATGAGCCTTTGTTTTTCAAAAGATGTCTTGATCAAATCATCCAAAGATGTGTCTATGAAAAGAAGATGCAAGCCATTATCCATCATTGACATTCCTCATCATATGGAGGACATTTTGGGGTAACAAAAACATCAGCTAAGGTACTTCAAGGTGGTTTCTTTTGGCCCTCTATTTTTCATGTTAATTATACTTTGGTGAAAACTTGTGATCAGTGCCAACGTATGGGAAATATTTCAAGACGTCAGGAGCTACCATCAAAACATATCTTAGAAGTTGAGTTATTTGATGTTTTGGGAATTGATTTTATGGGTCTTTTTCCTCATTCTTTTGGCTTTTTTATATCTTGTTAGTAGTTGATCATGTGTCAAAGTGGGTGGAGGAAATTGCTGCAACAACAAATGATGTAAAGGTAGTGCTTAAATTTATGCATAAGAACATATTTACAAGATTTAGCATTCTATGAGCTATTATTAGTGATAAAGGGACCCATTTTTATAGCAAGTTGTTTGATAATCTTCTCTCTAAATATGGTATGAAGCATAAGATAACACATTTCTAACATCCTCAAACTAATGGCTAAGTTGAAATTTCAAATCGAGAAATCAAGAATATCCTTGAGAAGACAGTCAACAACAATAGAAAGGATTGGGAAAATAAGCTTGATGATGCTTTGTGAGCATACCATACAGCTTTTAAAACACCTATCAGGATGCCTCCTTATCGATTAGTGTTTAAAAAAGCATGTCATCTCCCTGTTGAGTTGGATCATAAAGCTTATTACTTTGTAAAGAAGTTTAATTTTGACTTGAAGGTAGCAGGGGAAAATAAAATTCTTCAATTGAATGAGATGGATGAGTTCTGGTACGATGCTTATGAAATTGCAAAAAATTACAAAGAACGGACAAAGAAGTGGCATGAAAAATAGATTCTTAGGCATGAGTTTACTCCAATACAACATGTTTTGCTCTTCAATTCATGACCAAAACTTTTCCCAAGAAAGTTAAGATCAAGATGGACAGGTCCTTATACAATTGACAAAGTTTCTACTTTTGGAGCAATAGATTTGAAGGACAAGGTCAGGGCATATCTTCAAAGTTAACGGTCAGAGATTGAAGCATTATTATGGAGAATAATTGGAGAGGAATTGTGCATTTATTCCTCTTTGAAATCCTAATTGATCAAGGTGGTCATAAAAAAGAACTTCACTTATTGAGTATCATAACAATATATATTGTGAAAGAGCTATAGTGTGAATCCTGTAAATATTCTTTTTATTTTATTTTTCTACTAAGATTTTCCCAGTTTACTTTGATTTTTCATATCTATTTTTTTCTTAGCCCTCACATTATAGCTTGTCATTACAACCTTGATTAAAGACCTTTTGATATCTGATTTTAGTATTTGATTACATCAGTGGAGAAAATTTCTAAAAATTAGACTTATGGGGTTAAGTTTTGAGATAATTCTTTTGATTATTTTGTTCTACTTTTATAAAAATTTGCTGGTGGTTTAGAGTTAAATTGACTATTTGATACATATACACAAGGACTTAGCTTTAGGTTAAAGTAAATGCTTAACTCTTGTTTGAAAAATTGTTAAATTTTTAATTGATTTTCCTACTATCTTCGATGTCAAAAGTGTAAGTTATTAGTGATAAAATTTAAATTCAGATCATAGTTTGGTTAGTGATGGTAGTTTTCTATGAGTTCTAGTTGATATTGTTTATAGGTGTCTTTTATTTTATTTTATTTTTGTTTGAAGATAAACAAAGTTCTAAGTTTAAGGGTGTTTGATGACTTGCATAATTTGACATAATTTATCGATTCTCAACTTTACATTTAGTCTAATTTTATTTATTTATTATTGATTTCAGACTTCATTATTATTATTTAAATTTTATTTTGAATTTAGAAAAAATTCAAAATTCAAAATTTTAGAAGCATATCTTCTAAAAACTCTCAAATTTAAATTAAGATTTATTGATATTAAATTTAAATGAAGATTTCAATAAATCTAAAAAGAAATTTAAAATTATATATATATATATATATATATATATATATAGAGAGAGAGAGAGAGAGAGAGAGAGAGAGAGAGAGAGAAAAAGCAAAAGAAGCGCTAGTTGATTAAATAAAAAGAGGCGCTAGATGATTAAATAAAAGCGACGTTGATTCACGAGGGTTGATATATATATATATATATATATATATATATATATATATATATATATATATATATATATATATATATATATATATATATATATATATATATATAAGGAAACCAAACAAAGAAATACAGGCGAAAAGAAACAAAAAGAAAAAAAAATCAGAAGCAGATCATAAGAAAAAAATAGAAGAAGAGAATGCTGGAATAGATTGACATGATGTAGATTTTTTTTACGATTCATTTTTCTTTCGATTCTTATCAGAAAAATTATGGTGAATTCGTTTATGTTAAATTTAATTTTTAGTATGAATTAAATTTTCTTTATTCTAGGAAAATAATATAATTTAATTCCAAATCATGCTTTTTCATGTTAATTTGAATTATCTATCTTCTTTTTTGTCTGATTTATTATGAGTTTATTGCTTCTAATTAACTAGCCATTAATTAGATGATTTTAATATTGTGATTTACTATCGAAAGAGAGAATTGTATGATATATCTGAAATATTTTAGCGCAGGTAAATATAGAGATAAAAAAAATTATATAAACGTGTGTAGTATTAAAATCATTAGTCTTAATGTTTTCTTATTTTGTTAAATTTCATATTCTTGTATAAATTGATAAACAATAATGTCTCTAATTGACTATCGAAAGAAGATTTTAGATTTTTTTTAGAGATTACTAGTAAAATTTTCACATAATATTAATAACTACTTAAACTTTACCCTTTGTATAATAGTTTCGTAACCAAAGGAACTACCTGATCCTTTCTTGGTCGGTTATTGAGTGTGAATCCATATGGGAGTGGTAAGAGTTCCCTAAAGAAGTATTTTATCACAAAAAAAATTCTATAAAATATTTCAAAAAATAATACTTTAAAACTTATAATAATAAAAAGAGTAAATTAACTATATTAGCATTTATAGCACAACATGATGGTATGATACTTCATTATTCACTATATTTTTTCTTTATTCAAATACTAATGATAATCTTAATTATAAATTTTGAATAGGATTGCTTTGCATGAACACTTTTCACTTGTTTTCTTTCTAGATGAGGATGTATCAGTAATAAGAAATTTAGTGATAGATTTGTAAAACTTAAAAAGAGTTTGATGGTAGGTTTATCATGGCTCAAATTAAGTGTAGATTTGTACAAATTCCTTAAGTGCGGTGGTACATTTATTAGTTTATTAAAAAAATGGTCTTCCGGTTTTTATATTGAAAGTTCTCTAATGGAACAAATAGGTGTAGATAGGGTGAATAAGTTATTTTTAATTTTATCAAATTAAAATTGTATACGTAATCATAACGGCAAAACATGAAATCACATGTAAATAATAAAGTATGAAAATTTAAAAATAACACACCAAAATTTTAAATGAAAACAATATAGATCACAAGTATTATCTAAAAGGAAAATCATCGGTTTACTGGACAATTTAATCATTCCACTATAAAAATAAAATATTTAAGTGCATACACTGTATTATACCACTCTTCTTGGGATAATTTCCCAATACACTTAACTTATGAGCCTCTACTTTATTTTTACAATTTTCAAGATTAGCATGAATATATCTAGACTAATGTTCAAATTAGCTTCTCACTAATTAGACACCTCCACATAACAATATGAAAAAGATTTAGCATAGAAACACAAGTGCCCATATGTGTTCTAGTTGGATTTCAATAAAGAATAGACCCTAAGGTAATAGATTCAAAAAAATAAAATAATTAAGTAAATTCCATTGCAATCCTAGAATAGAGAATAAAGAACAAAATCAATCAACATAGCTTTTTTAAATCCAAATGATCAATTCAATAAAGCATGACCACATATGTAAATAATTGATGCAAGAAATAGAGAATCCTAAAGATAAGAAGTTATATGATCATAGAAAGTAATTAATAAAAACTATGTAATTTGTGGGAAATAAAAGCATATAGTTTTTGTATTCTTTTAAGTTGTGTGATCTCTTGAAACAACGAGCGATGAGTTTTATTTATAAGAAAAATTAAAACGTTAATCCTAAGTCATTGTTAAATAATATTTATATTCCAAATAGAATTAATAATACTTATTTATCAAGAAGCTAGATCCACCAACATAAACTTTAGTATAAAAAATAATTTAAAGTGTTGTGAATATGTGCTAGTGAATGCATAAATGTAATGATATGTGTGATAATTATAAAAGATATATACCTAAAGTATAATTATCTAAAATTCGAATATTTTTTCAACTTTGCTCGATAGGCTTAATAATGAACCTAGAAACATGTTTAAAGACAAATATTTTATCCACAAAAATAGTCAACACTCATAGACTTTACATAGATGATTTGTTTGTTTACATGATTTTACTTTCAACCCCTCCAAAAAAACATATATGCACTGTATTTTTGAACATGCGAGAAATATATTTTTCATGTTATACGTACAAAAAATATTGTGTACTGTGTGGAGAAGAGTTAAAAATAAAATTTATTTATAAAGTGATATAATTAAACCTAAAAATAACACACTAATAATATTGAATAATGTTTAATTAACAGAGTTCAACATGTTTTTTCACTTGAGTTTTTGAAATAATATCCAAATAGCTGGGATTAAATATGAAATATTTGGTTACTTAGCCTTCCACTCGATCTGCTTCTTATATTCCTAATTATTTATTCATTTTTTTGTTAGCTGTTATGTGTTATCACTACTACAAAAAGGGATATATAAGTCGATGTCTAAAGTCGGTTTTTACCAAAAACCGACTTTTAATGACTTTAAAGTCGGTTGTCCACATCAACCGACGCTATGTTATGTGGATAGCGTCGGTTGTCCACGTCAACCGACGCTATCCACCTAACGTAGCGTCGGTTGACGTGGACAACCGACGCAATCCACGTAACGTAGCGTCGGTTGACGTGGACAACCGACGCTATCCACGTAACGTAGCGTCGGTTGACGTGGACAACCGACGCTATCCACCTAACGTAGCGTCGGTTGACGTGGACAACCGACGCTATCCACGTAACATAGCGTCGGTTGACGTGGTTAACCGACGCTATCCACCTAATATATGCCCTAACATCTCATTTTGTACGCAGATTTCTAGTTTTCTTCTTCCTCGATCTCCTTTCCTCACTCCCATTTTCTCCCAAAATCTTAACCGTGCGCCACCTTCGTTCTACATTTCCGGCCACCTCCAACCACCATTTGAACGGACGTTTGTAAGTTTTCTCTTCTCACAATATTAGCTGTCAGTTCTTCTTTTTTTTTAGCAAAATGTTAAAATCTGTTTATGGGTATATTAGGAACAACGTGAAATTTGTGCTAATTTATCAGCGTGTTAATTAGGAACAACGTGAAATTTGTGCTAATTTATCAGCGTGTAAATGTAGGAACAGCGTATTTTTGTATAAATTTTTGATTTAGTTATGTTTTTTTGTTTGCTTGTAATAATAATGTTTGAATTATTACTTGTATGTATTCAATAATATGTGAAATGTTTTGTGGGTTTGCTTGGATAAATTTATTTATACGTATAATTAATATTACTTTGTAATTATGATATAGTAACATGCTTAGAAATTAGAATCAACTGCGTGATTGGTTTTTATATATATATTCATGAAACATGAACTGCTTATTTTTTAATTTGTATATAAATGGTTTTGTAAAATGATTAAAATGATAAATATTTTGCATTATGTATGTTTTGATATATATTCTAATAATTAGGAAATTTATATATAATAATACATAATTAAGTAATATGTTTAATTAATGTCATTAATAGAAAATGGACAAATCTTGGATGTCAAAGTGTAGAATTGAGCAAGACTATATTTCTGGAGTTGAAAGTTTCATGGAATTTGCTTGTAGAACTAGTAATACTGGAAGTAGTATGATTCGATGCCCATGCGTTAAATGTAAAAATGAGCGATTTCATGAATTTGATGAGGTTAAGTATCACCTTATCCGTAATGGTATTCTATTGAGCTATAAATGTTGGTATTATCATGGAGAAAATATTGATAATACTCATGGAGAAAAGTATAATAAGAATGTGGGTGGAGTACATACATCATATCATAATGTACAAACAGAAAATATGTTTCGTGGTGTTGAAGATGAATTACGCGAGGATGATCCCGAAACCTTTAATAAACTTATAGAAGATGCCGAAAAACCGTTGTATCCAAAATGCAAAAAATACACTAAGATGTCAGGATTGGTTCATTTGTACAATGTCAAGGCAAAACATGGTTTTTTTGACAAGGGATTCACAGAATTACTAACTCTACTAGTCGATATGTTTCCTGAGGGTATTGAATTGCCATCTTCAATGTATGAAGTGAAGAAATATCTTAGTCGATTTGGCATGGAATATCATAAGATTCACGCTTGTCCTAATGATTGCATTCTTTATAGAAAAGAATATGAGACATTACATGATTGTCCTATGTGTAAAGAATCGAGATGAAAGCATGGTACAAATGAGAGTACAACACATAAGAAAGGCGTGCCTGCAAAGGTTCTTTGGTACTTTCCTCCGATCCCTCGCTTTCAAAGGTTGTTCAATAGTAAATATACATCAAAGATGTTGACTTGGCATTCAGATAATCGATCTGATGATGGGGTGCTACGTCATCCTTGTGATTCTCCAAATTGGAAAGTAGTAGATAATTTATCTCCTCAATTTTTATCTGATCCGCGCAATCTGCGTCTTGCCATTGCTGCTGATGGAATTAATCCACATAGTTCCCTCAGTAGTAGATATAGTTGTTGGCCAGTAATTATGGTAACATACAACCTTCCTCCCTGGTTGTGTATGAAAAGAAAATTCATGATGTTAACATTATTGATCTCAGGACCGAAACAACCCGTTGTTGATATTGATGTATATTTGCAGCCTCTGATAGATGATTTAAAGACGTTGTGGAATGATGGTGTAAATGTTTACGATGCATATAAAGAAGAATACTTTAACTTGAAGGGGGTTCTTTTATGGACAATTAATGATTTTCCTGCCTATGGAAACTTATCAGGACATGCAACAAAAGGTTACAAGGGATGTCCTATATGTAGTGATGGAACTTCTGCAAAGTATCTTGTTCACGAACGAAAGATGTCTTATAGAAAACATAGGAGATTTTTTCCATCTGGACACAAGTTTAGATACCAAAAGAAACCGTTCGATGGTGAAGAAGATCATGATCATGCAACTCGACCTTTGCGAGGTATTGAGATATTAAGGCAATTGAATGGGATGACATTCAAACGATATGGAAAGATGAAAAAAAAAACTCACCAAGTCTGGGAAACGAAGGAGGCCAACTAATGAAATTGGTGAAAATGAAAAAGATTTTGAACCAAATGGTTGTTGGAAAAAAAAAATCAATATTTTGGGAATTGCCTTATTGGAAAGACCTACACATTCGTCACATCTTAGATGTCATGCACATTGCGAAGAATGTATGTGAAAGCTTGATTGGCACTTTACTTAATATACCTGGAAAAACAAAGGATGGCATTAAAGCAAGATTGGATTTAAAGAAACTAGGCATACGACCTGAATTGGAACCAAGGGTGGAAAATGATAAGAATCGAACATACTTGCCACCAGCATCATATACAATGTCAACAAAAGAGAAGGATGTGTTTTGTAAATGTTTGGAAGGTGTGAAAGTTCCTGATGGTTACTCATCCAACTTAAGAAATTTTGTGTCTATCACCGATAAGAGACTGTATGGATTGAAATCACATGACTGTCATATCTTAATGCAACAGTTATTACCAGTTGTTATTAGATCAATTCTTCCAAAACATGTTCGAATATCAATAATTCGGCTTTGTTCATTCTTCAATACCATATGCAAGAAATCTATATCAATTGGCGAGTTAAATTCTTTACAGAAAGAAATTGTAGAAACTTTGTGTCTAATTGAAAAATATTTTCCTCCTTCTTTCTTCGATATAATGATTCACTTATGTGTTCATTTAGTTCGAGAGGTTCAATTATGTGGTCCTACTTACTTAAGGTGGATGTATCCTTTTGAGAGATATATGCAAGTCCTTAAAGGATATGTAAATAATAGATATAGACCTGAAGGATGCATGGTGGAATGCTACATTGCTGAAGAGGCCATTGAGTTTTGTTCTGAATACTTTAGTGGTTGCACTGAAATTGGGAATCCTACGCACAAGTTATTCTTAGAACGTCACATGATCCAAGTAGGTAACCCTATGCTTGGTGGAAGTAAGTAATTATTTATTGATCGCACTCGATGGGAATGCTACATTGCTGAAGAGACTGTACGTGCTAATCTCAATAATGATTTAATTTCTTCATTTGTACGTCTGAAGTTTAGACTACTTTTTTAATGTATGTTTTACGTGCTCATGTATGTAGGAGAATATTTGTTATATGGATCAGTTTTTTTCCCATAATGATTGTGAAGGCCAATCAAGATTCTAAGCCAACCAAGCTTACTCGATGGCATAATTTGACGACATTATTTTATTTGTAATTGAAGTTATTTATATGCATTATTTGATTTTGTAATAAATTTAATTATTAAGTCATTAAATATATTTATATTGTTAATTATTCAGTATTATTATTTATATTTTAGTGTTTTTATTTTATTTATATATACTGTTATACGAAAAATGAAATTAAAAATTAAAACAAATAAAATGTAGAGTCGGTTCACGGCATGAACCGACTCTACACGTAAAGTCGGTTCATGCTGTGAACCGACTTTACAATTTAAGTCTCTGAATTTAAAGTTGGTTCAGAGAACCGACTTTAAATTTGTTTAAAGTCGGTTAAAAACCGACTTTTATACCCCTTTTTGTAGTAGTGTATTGTTTAAAGGTTCTTGTGTTATTAATTTTTTTAATTTTCGTACATATTTGTAAGAATATGATTTATTGTGAAAATAAAGAATATTCATTTTACAGATGTTTTGGGGCATTAATTTGTAGACATATGATGTGCAAAAAACTTCCATCCGCATGCGATATGCAATATGAGCATAGCGGCCATATTTTTGGGACATTAATTTGTAAACATATGATGTTTTGGGACATTAAGTACACTATTTTTGTACTGTCAAATGCATTTGGTTGAAGTGAAATCTCACAATTATCCTTCAAATTTGCCACGTGATAATCACATGATTTTTTTCCCAGCTAAACTTTAGTTGAATGGAAATATTGATACACAACTAAAAACAAAAATTACTAAATTGATAGAAAACAAACAAAGCAATCAATTGAAATATTTTAGTAGGAAAATTAAAGAATGTTTATCCTTAATTAAAACTAAAGGACAGTTATTGGGAGAGAGAACACAAGATCAAATCAGCTATATTTTATTGTTGCAATGCAGACCCGTTTGAAACTAAATAGAAATACATAATAGATAAAATACGAGATTATGCTAATAGGACTCATAAGTCATAATATTAGTCATAACCTAATAAGGAAACTTTTATTTAATATTGGTATATTCCAACACATTATTCATAAAATGTGATAATAGATTTGTCTGCTCTATTCAACGGTTCTAGATTTGAATTTTTGATGATTCAATTGGTCTCCTTCCATTTTGATAGTATTCGAAGTAGATTTTCATATAGTTTTTGACATTTCTGTATAATCTGGGTCTTGACTCGTTGATCAGCTTCTCAAATGGTTCTATCTCTTTATATGGTTCTGGATTATAAAACACAGCCACAGAAATCCTCTCCCTTTTTGAATTTGTTACTACCCTGTGTACTGGGCTTTTGAACATTCCATTACTGGATATCTGCAATATCAAAGACATAACTAACGCTGAGATTCACCCTTTTCTCATTCCGAGTCATACGTTTGAATCAAACAAAAGTATCGTTTGGTTAAAACAAATAATGATAGCTTTGTATATAGCATTAATTATTTGTCATAAGAGAGAGCTACCTCAGCTAGATCACCAACATTGATGAGAAGAGCTTCAGGAATGATTGGAGCTCTGAACCACTGGTCGTCTTTCAAAACATGCAGACCTTCCACGCTGTCGTCTTGCAATAGAATGGTGATTGCTGTTCCATCAGCATGTGGTTTGAGACCAAGTACAAGATCAGGCCTTGGACATGGAGGATAAAAGCTGAATCTTGCATTCAACTTTGCTTCTTCTCCGTATTGGTCCAAGAAGCAGTTCTCCTCCAAGTTCAATGATATTGCCATGGCTTTGAGGATTACATCAGATATCCGTTTTGCCTTCATGGTATATTCATGCATAACTTCCCTGCAATATTTATTACCATTAATGTTGATAGGCTGCTTTTAAATCTTCTTTAAAAAATGAATTTTTTTACTATCAAACTTTTGGAGATCTTTTAGATGTATGGAAGCCTAACAACAGCTCAGACAAGAAGACAACCCAAGCTAGATGACAACCTGAACTAGAGAGCACAACGACAGCCCGAGTTTAAGGAACAATCCTACCCTCTATTTTATATATGGGGTCACTCGCCTGATTGAACCTTAGGTGGTCGACCCCTATCCATTAATGTACTTTTACTTTTACGACCTTTCTAATGTATTCTGGTGTATTCACCATATATATATACATGACACTTGTATATGTAAAACCCTATAAATATACGAGTACTTTAAGAAATCTACACATTACATCATTTGTTCTAATTTTTTTCTAAATTTTTTTTCTAGAATTCGGATGATCTTAACCGTTATCAAAATACTATCTAACTTTAATTTGTGAATCTCATACCGTTAAACTTTACAATTGTTATAAAATAACATCAATTTTTTTTTATTACTTTCATATTATTAAACTTTATAAAATATTACAAAAATATCATCAACAGTGATTAGTTAATGACTAGTTATATATATGTCGATGAGATTGACTTATGGTTTAGGTGGTATGACTCTCTAACCCCACCATCATGAACCCATTCGATTATCACCCGATAATATATCCTTTACTTAATTAATTTTTTTTTAAAAGTTATAATATTTCTTAATCACTCTCAAAGTTATCTATTTATTCTTGAGTGGATACTAGATTTACTACTTGACTTCTTATCAGAACAAAGCTAAAAAACTCATTTGGTTTTCTTCGAATAAGTCTTACCTCATGTATTTAGGTTTTGAATGAATTGAAGAAAAGGATAGCACTAAAAAGTTACCTGAAGTCTTGAGGGTCTTGAGGCCAGAATTTGAACTTTCTTTCTTCTTCTGGATATATGGTGAGATAAAGCCTGTCAGTCCAATCAAATTTCTGTTTTTCTGAAATAACTATTTCATTCCCATATCCTTCCATATCATTGGGTTCTCTGTAGTGTTTTTTTTTCTCTTCTAGGGAGAGTTTAAAAAACTGTTTTGTAATTTGACGCACTTTATCAAGAAATTCAAGTTTTATTCCATGATTTATTATCTGGATCAGCAACAAATACAACCCTTTAAGTACTTGTTCTTACATAACAAGAATGAAACCAAAAAACGAAGCTAAAGTATAGCATAATGGTTATCGATATTATATGTAGAGGAATTGTTGGATAATTAATCATACCTGAACGCAACCCCAAGTGCCGAGAGCTGATTTAAGTTTCTCAAGTTCGTTTGTAGAGGATGACACATCCAAGAGGAGACCAAGATCAATAACAGAAGTCTCCATTAATGGTAAATCAGATTGAAATTGCCAATCACTATCACTATGAACATATCTCTCTGGTATTTCTTTCCCTTCAGAAGCTAACTCTTGCACAGGTTTTGAAAAGGTTTCCATTTTTGGGATGGATGAATTCAAATTTCTATTCAAGATCGATCATATATACACATACAAATATTATATAATATGTTTAATGTAATTTTTTAAGCTGCATATTTTTTGAACGTTTACTATCTATTTTGATTTTTGAATGCTTCTACGGTAGACAGAAAAGTAAACATTTTCTAAGTATTTTTGGCAATTGTATTTGTCATAATATGTGGGCGAAGGATTCTCTTCCTCATGTGACTTTGACTTTAACATATTTTAACAACTAGTATTCCCTTCCCTTTTGCACTACAGTCAGAATCAATAAAACTATCCGGTCAATCTATAGAGTTTAGATCATTTTCCTTAATAAATCAATAACGATAGTGCCTATGTAGAAGTAAAATAATATATAATACCAAGACTGAAGTTTGAGCTGTTGATTTCAGTCTCTTTCCTTCAAATGAACAAACTTTCATAAATGTGATATATTCAATTACTAAAATTTACAGGTAGTTTACTCTAATTCATTCCTTGTATTTTGGTTGCCACTAAAAGATGAATTGCAGCCATCATTGATGTGTTTCGAGTCCAAGACCTCCAGAGCACACATGCACCTAAAAGTTTGTTATTACTCTGTAATTGATGAACATGAGTCAAAAATTTGCTTAAACAGATTTGGGGGAGGGGGCAGGGGTAAAACGTGGTTTTTAATTTTTATTTTTTTAAAATATTTAAAATACTGAAAATGCCTTCCTAAATTAAAAAAAATTACCTTTTGTAATAATTTTTTTAATTACCTATCTCAAAATTTATAAAATTTAATACGAGAGCTACAAGACTAGGACAACCCTAACCCATAATATGTTGGGTTTTTTATTTTTATATTTTTACAATCAGATTCATTTTGTAATTGTTATTATTGATATATTGATAAATGTTGATATTTTTTATTCTTACGCATGATATCTTCGGTACCTTTCGTTTTAATATATATTACCCTTTTTGAGTGGTTACTGACCGAGTTGGATAAAATAAATATATTTAAAAACAAATAAAATGAATATTTTTAAAATTTATAATTATAAAAATAATTATTATTATATTTAATTCATATATTTTTGTATTAGAAAAATTTCAACCTATTATTATGTATTTATTATCATTTAATTGAATAATATTTAATTTAAATAACGATAATTTAAATATTTCTAATATTAAATATATTTAATTCGTTTCACTTTAATATTATTAAAATATTTTTTTATTATTATAAATTTTATAAATGTAAAAATTTTCAAAATTATTCTCAATTTTGAGGCTACTAATTTTTTTTTTTTTTTTTTGACAAATGTTGTTTCATTGCCGAAATTAGATAACCTTGAAAAATTAAAAGAGTGAAAATAAGTGATCTATTTTTTTTTTCAAAAAATAAATGTTCCAGGGGAGTTTTAACCAATGATGAAAGAACGTTTGCTCATTATCTCAATAATTTGGTGATAAAGATATATTTAATGTACCTGGATTTAGTTTTTTTTTTAGTTTAAAATAATTAGTATGTGAAGGTATAATATCAAAGTAGATTTATCAATTACAAAATAATTATTAAAAAAATGATTAATGAATGTTGAAAATTTTGAAATGGAGTCGAAATAAGTGGCCTTTTTTTTTTAATAAATGTTCTAATGGATATGGATTTAGGTCTCCTTTTTTATAGTTTAAAATAGCTAGTGTATATTTTAAAATGAATTGGATCGATTACAAAACAAAAATAATTAAGAATGTTAAATTTTTTGAAATCAAGTAGAAATAAGAGGGCTTTATATTTTTTTAGTTTTTATTTTTCAAAAAATAAATGGTCCATTTGCCTTTTAACCAATGATGAAAGAATGTTTTCCCATTATTCGGTAAATGTGGTACCCCATATTTCAATAGATGTGGTTTTAAGTAGGGGTGTGCAAAAAATCCGATCATCCGATCAATCCGATAAATCCGATCCGATCCGTTGATTTTTTATCCGATCCGATTCAATCCGATGGTCGGATCGGATGAGAATTTTTTCCATCCGTTAAGTGCGGATCGGATGGCGGATTTCACTACGATTCATCCAATCTGATCCGACCGAAATTAATTATATATATTTATTAAATTAAATATATATTTATTTAATTAATATATATTTATTTGATTTTTTAATATTTTTTTAAGTTAAATAATTTTATGTTATGATTTATGTGAAATTTTAAAAAAAATTATTTAAAAATACAAAAAATAGAGTTAATTAAGTTTATTTGGTCGGATTGGTCGGATTGATCGGATGTCATCCGAATAGTTTACGGATCGGATTGAGCGGATGTGAAAGGTGATCGGATCGGTTGCGGATTAGAATTTTTCAATCCGAGCGGATGGTCGGATCGGATCATATGGGCATAAAATCAGCGGTTTCGATCCGATGAACAGCCCTAGTTTTAAGTCTCATTTCTCTTAATTTAAAATAGTTAATGTATGACCGTGTATCTCAAAAATAAATTATAATAATTGTGAAAATAATTATTAAAAAATGGGGAAAGAATGTTCAAAATTTGAAATTAAGTGAAAACAAGTGACTTTTGTTTTTTTCTTTTTCAAAAAATAAATGGTCTATTGACCTTTTAACCGATGAAAATTCCAACATAAATTGAGGTTTTTATTTTGAGATATAAAATTAAATTGACTGAAAATAAGTGGCCTTTGTTTTTCTTTTTCAAAAAATAAAGGGTCCATTGGACTTTTAACCAATGATGAAAATTGAAGCATATCTTCGTTTATACTCTTAGAAATTTATAAAAATGTATGCTCCTAAATTTTATGGTTAATATCATTCGTGTTCTTAAAACCTAATGGTGATAACTTTTTCATCAATTACTATTCTATTGGTGAAGGTTCTATAAATTATTCCACTAATTCCTAAAATAGTTTTTATGGTTTCTGCCTAGTTGTTATAAATTTCAAGTTTTGGACAATTATAGACCACATAAGTATTTTTCTGCTTCATCTGCCCAATTAAGATTTTTTGTTTGAGAGATTTTATTTTCTTTTGAACTATTAGGTTCTTCCTTTTCATTTTTAATTCTTTCTTTAGAAGTTTCACCTTCTTTAAATTAAATTTTTAATGAAGATTCCTCTTTTGATTTTTTGGACTCTAAAAGTAGTTTTGAACAATTAAGTTCTTCCTGTTTATTTCTTGTCTCCATACGAGTTTTCTCGAGGTATAATAGCTCGACTTGTTCATGTAGGATTTTTATCTCTTTTTCCTTTATCTTGATATTGATATTAAGATTTTTCATTCCTCAAAGCATAAAAATAGTTATATGTGTTTGTTGTCTCTTTTAGGAGAACATAAAATGTGCAAGTATACACGGTCAAAAGTAATAAAATTTGATAAGTGAGTTATCGTTCCCATGGAGATTTGTTACTATAGTTTGTTGAGTACTAAAATTATTTCAATCTGATTTTTATCTAAAAAAATCGTTAATTGGAACAAGTTAAGAAAAGAGTTTTATAACAAAATAAAAGAAATCTAGGATTGTAGTTTTTCACCAAATTAATCCACTCAAATCATATTATTTTCTTTTGATTTATATTTTTTTAGTAAATTTAATTTGTCAACCAAAAACTTCTAATTTTATCCAAACATCTCTTCCGAGCTCCGTATAGACACACCTCGTTAAATTAATTCACTATATTCCTATGAGAATTAAATTCACCAAGATTCATTACGTTCTAAGTTCTCAAATGGCCACACATACGATAAAGGTATATTCCTATCTTTCATATATACATGTCATTTTATCCATGAGCAATATACACAAAAAATCCTCTTACAAGTTTATTTAAGTGCCACGGATCATTTGATAAATTTTCCAATAATCAAAAGCATTAAGCACAAATAGAATAAACAAATTAAAAGTCTTATAAATCATTCAAAAATAATTAAACTCAAGCTTCATAAATTTAGATAAAACGCAACCCTAGAAAAATTAAATTACTTCATAAATTAAAATTAAAATTACAACAATTAAAGAATATTAGATGAAGAACAAATGAAAATTAAAACATCTCTGCTCGTAAATATTTGGCACACGCAGAACACAACAAAAGCCAAAAATGGCTTCTACACGTACCACTGTACAAGTCTGTTAAAAACGAACCCCTAAAAACCAACCTCCACTTTTTAGCAATAAATGCCCTATTTATAGCTAGAAAAATACATCTAAAAAAATACATATTTTAGACACGCGCGGAAAATAGATGCACATGGACTTCTCTCCTGCGTAGAAAAATAAACTTTTCTTAATTACATTTTAGCCCTCCAATTTAATTCAAATTAAATTTTAAACTTTCTTTAATTACAATTCAACCCTTTTCTAATTTTAATTAAATTTTAAACTTTTAATAATTAAAATTAAGCCTGATTTTAATTCAAATTATATTTAGACTTTTATTAATTGCAATTAAACACTCTTTCATTTTAAATTATATTTTCGGACATAAATTTGCAATTAAGTACGTTTTCGATTCAAATTCTTTAATTTTCTTAAAAATATATTCCTTAACAAATAAACAGTAATTATTAATTTATTCAACTAAAATTAGCTAAAATGTCAAGAAACTAGCAATTATAATTAATAAAATAAATAAAAATAACTATATAAAATACAGTTATGAGTGTTAATTCTCTAGTAAGAGCATCATCTAAACTATTCTTATTTCTTAGAAGATGTTAAACATCAAAATTATAATATTTGAACCATTATTGCGACCTGAATAATCTTTCTGGTTTGTAATCATCTACAATATTAGTTCTTAAAAAATAACAAAAATTCTTGTTATCTATTCTAACAATGAATCTGGAACTTATAATATATATTATGAATTTCTTAATAGCTCTTTTTGACAGCTATATTTTTTTTCATTACTGTGATAATTTAACTTTAGACCTTGGAAAGATCCTAATGTATACCTACAAAGATATTCATCTTTGTCATCTACTTTTGTTTTCAGAACTGTTTCCCAATATTCTTGTGAAACATCTGTTTCAATTGTCAATTTATCACCTGGCCATGGATGATATAAAGTTGTCAAATTTTTTACCTTTGCTTTTACTTTATCCATATACATGGTATCTTCTTCTGTCCATTTTTAAATATGGTATTTTTCATTTTTTTCTGTAAAGGTTTTCTCATTTCTATAAGTTTCTTGATATATGCTTCTGTATATGTCAAACATCCTAAAAAACTTTGTAATTAGTTTTTATCCTTCAATTCACTAAGAAAACCTTGGATGTTATTTAGTACATGAGATTTTAGATTATATGTTTCATCTTCAGTTTCCAACCCTAAATACTTAATTTTTTTGATGACCAAGTACTACTTTCTTTTCAGAGAATACAATATATTCTTTTTTGCATTCTTGTAAAATATTAATAATATACAAATAATGTTTATTTAGTTCATTACTGAAAACCAAAATATAATCTATGTAAACACAACAAATATTTTATAATTTCTTAAAAATGTTATCTATATATCTTTGAAAAATACCTAGAGTTTGTTTTAATCCAAATGGTACAACGATCCATTGGAATTTTCCTTGAGGGAAACTAAATGCCATTAATTTTTTAGCTTCTTCATCTAGTCTTATTTGCCAAAATTCACTTTTACAATTAAAATTTGATAAGTATTTATTTCCTTTTATTAATGATAATAATTCTTCTTTTTTGGAATAAAATATCAATCATCAATGGTTTCTTTATTCAATGCTTTGAAGTTTATTACCATTATTTTTTTTCTCTTCTTTTCTCAACTTCCTTTTCGACTAGAAATGTTGGACTAGAGTTAGGTGAATTAATTGGCATTATGACTTTCAATTCCAAAAGTTCTTGAATTTGTTTTCCAAATTCAATCATGTCTTCTGGAGTATAAATCATTGGTTTTACTCTTATAAACTTGTTAGGGTCTCTTAATTTATGTTGACAATTGTCTTATATTTATTTATTTTTGGATCCAAAGGATTTTTTGAGCTAATTTTTTTTAATATTTTTTTTATTGTTGTTAGGGTTTTATCTTGTATTTCATTAAGAAAAGAGTTATGTCTATCTTCTATATCCAATGCAATATTTTCTAAATAAGGTTTTTTCCATTCCATCTTACCACAATTTTGCTTTTTATGTTGTTGAATAATAGTTAGGTTTGATATAGCTAAATCTTTTCTTATTTTTGATACATAAATGGTATGACCATCTAGTGTTGTTAGACTTATTTTGTCTAAATATTGTGTAAAATGTTGATAAAAGTTTAAAAATTATTTCCTATTAATAAATCAACTTTTGTTTCTTGTTGATATATGATAGAAATATGAAAATTTTCTCCTCCTATCATTGTATTTATATCTTTTAAAACCTTATTTAGATTCATTATAGTATTATTAGCAATTCTTACAATTAAATTGCTACACACATACTAGCTCCTGTATCTATATATGTATGTAAATGATAGTTGGCATAACCTTTAAATTTTAGTCCTACGTTGATGTAGATACTATTTAGATTTATAATACTAAAAAAAATCATTCATCTTATGTTGAAAAGTATTCATATTTCAAGTGTTTATATTCTGAGTTGGTTATTTCCTCCTCAGTTTCTTCTAATAGATAAATACTGCAAGTGTCATCTAAATTTGATTCCTCGATTGGTTCCAATTCCATCTTAGATTTTTTCTTTTTTGGAAATTCTTTTTTAAAATCTTCCTATGTTAAAGCCTATTTGGATATTAGTTGGCATAATTTCCTTCTTCATTACAGATTTAACATTTACATTTTTCTTTCCTGAAGGACAAAAACTCTTATTTTCAGGAGTTTTATACCTCTTCCTTCTAAAATATATTTTCTTATATGTTTCACTATTAAATATTCTTTTATATTTTTGAAAATATTGTTTTTTGAATTTATATCTTTTAAATCTCTTCAATGTTTTATATTTTTTGTATTTTTGCTTGTAAGGTCTTATTACATCCATATTTTCCTAGTATTCTAAAATCTTTTGTAATGTTCCAGTAACTTTTGGAAAAATATTTATTTATAAGTTGTTTGTATAGATAGTGGTAATTTATGATAATACATTTTATATTCCCAAATAAAGAAATCTATGTAAAACATGTTACAAATTTTCATATTTGTTAGATGTCATTTGGCTTCATTGATTTCATTTTCACTAGATTCAGTGATAGTTCTTCCTTTATCTTCTCCAATAAATTCCTTGTATATTTCATTTATTATTATGTCTAAGTATTCTTCATGTGGAAACATTCCCTTGCATTAATAAATATTGTTGGTTTATTAAATTTGAAAACCAAACTTTAACATTTTCTATCATTTTATAAGCTACTAGTATCCTACAAATTAAAGGGTTTATTTGTGTAGTTTGAGAGGTTTGTATGAGCACATTCATACTACTACCCCATTCATCTAAGGCTTTTTCCTATCTTTTATATAGTCTAAATATAAAAGATCAAACTTATAATTATCATGGAGTTTGAATTTTGATGGGATACAACCTCTAGCTTCTCAATGAAATCATTCTTTCATTTTTGTGTGGTTGTCTTCTTCTATTTGTGAAGTCAGGTTCCTCTATCATTTGCCTATTTCGTTCTCCCCTATACAAGTCATATGTTCCTTCTTGATAAAGAACTGTTAATGAAATTGGTTTCATATGAACTTTTGAGGTCATAATTTCTAGTTTATAATCAGTCTTACTAATTACTGTCACATCATCGTTTTCTTTATTTGTACAAAGTTTTCATTATAATATTCTTCTAATTCTTCTATAGTTAGTGTTAATAAACTAACTAATTTTTCTATATCCCTATTTTCAGAATTCATGATTTTTTTCTCTAATTCTTTTTTATATTCCATTACATTCAAATTAAATTTTTATTAGATTTTTCTTCATTTTTTCTTCTTTTATTTTTAGGAATCAGGAAATCTAATCTCCTAAGTGGGTTTTCTTTTATTCCTTCTAAGGGATCATATTTATGACTTATATTTTTATTATTTTATATATGTTATATACATCTTTTTTAATTCTATAAATTCTATGTGTATATTGATCGCCACATACGAAATGTGTGCAATGAATATGCAAATATACATATCGTAACAAGTAATATAATGATAAGAAAATATTGTTTCCACAGAGATTATTTTATTAGAAACTAATTTTTATAATTAAAAAAATAAAAATCAATTTGTAATGTGTTTTTATATGTTATGGAAACAAAATTAAAATAACTAAAAGTAAATAGCAATAATTAATTAAATCAGATTTGGTAACTAAAAAGATATATGATAAAAAATTTAGGTATAATTAATTAATCCCCTAAATTTCTAAACATGTAAATCGCTAAAATCTCCCCAATATAATTATTAATTAAATTACATGATTAATTTAATCTAACCTAGCATGTATTCCTCTCTCAAGTAAACTGCACACCACATAGTAATTAATTTAATCATAGTCTCATGTTAATTAAATTGCAACACTACTCATTAAGTTCATCAATTTTGGATCACATACATAAGAATCATATATCTCTGCCTAGAAACTATTCATGTTATTTAATCAAGACAAACAATTAAATAATTCTTTCAAATCTATTTAATTGCCTCTATAAAAAAAATTGTTGGCCAAACAATTAATAACATAAAAATTATATTAAATAATATAGTTAAGTTAAAATTATGATTACCTCCTATCATGATTGTTTGGTTAGAAAATATAAACTAATTACATAAAATTAAAGATATATGCAATAAACATTTAGGCTATTAAACATTTATTATGCAAGGAAAAATTTATTGGATTTGTTAACTAGTTAATAATGCTTGCTCAATATTAATCAGGTTATTCAAAATATGAATTAAGATTATTGATTCTCTCTTGTATATGCAAATTAAAGATTAATTAGGTCTACCATTTGTTATTAATTAAGACCACTTAACGCCTTCAATTGGATCTAGAAATTAATTTTAATTTAATTATACTTCTTTTCTAAGAGATTAATCAACTATTCAAATGCCGCCTTCGATCGTGTCTAACTATTTAAACTTTCATCAAGGTTTCTAAGCTAGGTTTATGACTTAAGTATCTCAAAACTAACTTTCAGATTTTAAAACTACTATAAAGGATATGTCATCAATATATCTTTCAATTATAATTCTTATAAAAGTCTTTGAAATAGAACATGCCTTGAGATTAGAATTAGATATTAAATACCTAATATCCAGGAGTATTTCTCTAAATCAGATTTAGATAATTAAATCCTAAATTTAACTCTCTTGTGTTATTGTGAAAAATACTTCATTAATATATTTTTATTTTAGAAATTTCATTTTATTCTTGATGAAGAAATAAAACTTAAATTCACTTTTTAAAAATATTTAATCTACTTCAATATTTTACAAGTGTAACAACATTACTAATATCTCATATTATTTATAGCCAGATATGTATATTTTAATAAATGATTAATACATTAAATGTATAGCATTTAAAACAACAAATAATCCATTTAAATATACCTCAATAGAGTCTTAATATTATTTTTGTTCCAGAAAACCTCCAAAAAGAATTACTAAGAGGGATTATTGAATTGAAACTAAAACTATTATATAAACTAAGTTTTTTCAACTCTCAAATGAGAGAAGAACTTTAAACTAAATAATAGAAAAGCTAAGAAAGCTTAAAAGACTAAGAAATAAGCTTAAAAATGAAATTGTGGGATATGAATTATAATGTAAATACGGTCCTATTTATAGGTGGAGGAAAGAAGAGAAATATGAATTAATTAGACAAGCATCCCAGCATGAAAATGTTTCACACTATGACATACATAGGTTATACACGGTTTTGGGGCTCAATCTATTTCATTCGCACTGCGGCATACAATATTTTCATCCTACAGCCTGCAGTGTATCTTGGACACATTGGTGTCAATCCTTTTGCCTTGTACCATGGCATATAAAGCTTTCACGACATAGCTCACTCAATTCTGCAACACTTTGGAACTCTTGTTTCTTTTATATAATTTTTTTAAGTTTTGAAACATATTTAATGCTTTACATATGTTTTTTTTTAATCCTCAAAGTTGTAATAGAGTGCTTTCATATATATTCTTCAATTCTTTGATCAATTTAATCCTTTTGAAGCTAAAATACTTGAAAAAAAAATAAAACATGCCTATGATTCTGAAAATATTTGTTTAAAATGATAGCAAACCTAAATAGGCACAAATCTATTGAAGTATTAAACATGTATAAAATCACGATATACTAAGTTTTTTTAAGAAATCATCCCTGCCCACAATTAGCTTCTTGCTAGTCTCTTAACAAAAATGGCAAAAAATTAAAAAAAAACTAAAATAAAACTATTATGAATCATTTTCATAGATTGACATGGTTATATTTACCATATGAAAGAAAGACTTTAAATTCCTTGGTTGTCCCAGTGGATGAGTTTAAATCTATTGAAGGTTTTTAGATATGGTACCCATAAATATTAAATTTAAAAAAGAAAAAATTCAAAGCAAATAACAAAAAAAAAACATAAACAAATAAAATTTAAAACAAAATAAAAAGAATAACAAAACTTCTCATGCTTTTTAATTTCTTCTAAGATTACAATTGAAATCTATAGCATAAGTTATTTTAATATTCTAAATATTAATGGTTTATTATAATAATTAGGTGAAAATTGCTTTCGTATTTAAAATAAAAAATGTATCAATATTAAATTTACTAAATCTTAGTGCAAAGAATCCAAATTCATTTCGGCCCTAATCTCACAAAGCATACTCTCAATACCACTAATCCTACTAGTTCAAACACTCATTCAAAGGTATATGCAAATAGAGTTTATGAATAGAAATGAATTAATAAATTCACATATTTAAAAAAGAAAATTATCAAAGTAGCATAAGTTATTTTAATATTCTAAACATTAATGGTTTATTATAATAATTAGGTGAAAATTACTTTCGTATTTAAAATAAAAAATGTATCAATATTAAATTTACTAAATCTTAGTGCAAAGAATCCAAATTCACTTCGGCCCTAATCTCACAAAGCATACTCTCAATAACACTAATCCTACTAGTTCAAACACTTATTCAAAGGTATATGCAAATAGAGTTTATGAATAGAAATGAATTAATAAATTCATATATTTAAAAAAGAAAATTATCAAAGTAGTGCATCAATATTGATCTCATGAAAGAAATCAAATAAAATGATTTTGTAAAGAAATCAAATATTATTTTCATACATCAATCAAATTCATAAAATAAAAATCTCAAGTAATATGCCTTTAGAAGATGAAGAAAATGCAAATGACTTCTTTGTAAATTATTTCCTATATTTTTATTTTTTATTGAACCATTACATAATATTGATTTTTCTCTCTTTTTTTGAGATATTATATTTTTTAGAAAAATGATCCATGTATAAATTGTACATTTTTTGTATGATAAAGTTGGTAGCTAATTTGTAACTTTTTTATTTTATTGGTTTAGAAAACTCCAAATATGTCTTTTTTAAAGAAGTTATACATGAATGAATAGAATGACATATACTTTCTATTTCTACTTAAGTCATTAAATTTTTATAATAAAAGTAAATATATGACACTTTATTATATGTAAAAAACCCAACATTCAATGCAAAGACCTATAAAGATCATCTAATAGTTTATAATTTATAAGAAAAGTGTTTAAAGAAGCAAAACAATATCATGACTAAAAAATGAGAGATAATAGCTCAAAATATATTCTCACAAGATATTCTCCACTATTTAATTTTTTAACACCAGTTTTTTATTTATTACAATTTCAAGATTATATCATGAAATATTAATTATGAAAAAAACTAACTAATTATCACATTACTTGAAATATTTTTGAAATTAATCTAAGATTTCAAAGACTTAATCATTTTCTTAAGATTAAGTAAAAGATATGATAATTTTATTAAAATAATTTTAAAATAATCTTAAATTTCCTAAATTTCCTAAAACAATAAAAATAAACTAAAGCACACAAAAATATATATTAAAAAGTGTACATGTGAACATATAAAAATTTCATTTAAACATAATTTTATAATATAGCTCTTCACATTCTCAACCTAGAACTTACATTGTCTTTAATGTAACAATTATAAATTAAAGAAAAAGCGTAATGGATAGAAAAGTTACTCATTCGCTAATCTTGTTTAAGAGTTGACATGGAATTGTTGGTGCGTCCATTAATATAAATATTATACAAATAGAAAATTGTGTAGTTCTAACAAATTTCATCAAAGAGTCATAAAATTTAACAATTCTAAATAATGTTCACATGAAAGAAAACAAAATAATTAACATGAAACACAAATAAATACAATATCCAAAAATAATAAATACTAAAGCTTTCAAGATAAAATAAAATCAGGCAAAATAAAATAAAAACATAAAAATCTAGATCATAATGTAGAGCTCATTCTCTATGTCATCTGGACTGTGTTCTTTAGGTTGATGTTATGATCTTTGTGGAGAAACAAAAGTGAAATCATAATAAGGATACTCAGATGTTACCTTGGCTTGTATCCACCTCGAGATGACTCAATTGTAACCGATTCATTTCGTACATTAAATTATTATGCTCCATCTGACCACAATGTTGTTGATTCAGGAATGAAGCATGTTGGGCAAAATAAGCTTGCTAGTATTCTTCAATATAACTCATTCTTTCACCAAAGTTATAAAATTGTTAATTTATATAACTAATTTTGACCTTTTCCTCACCTATAAAAGGACCATCTTCCCCCATTCCAAAACACAAAATTTTTCTAAGTACTTTCTCTCTCTATAAAGTTTTCATTTTTTTCATTTTTTAGTTTTTAAGTTGTTCTCTTTATGAGAAGAACTAGCTATGTTTTTATAAATTTTTATTTTTTGATTCAATAAGTAGAGATGCAAATTCGTTTGGAGGTTTTCCACCTATTGAATTAGCATCAAACTGTTATAATGATTCTATTAAGGTATAATTTTAATGGATTCTTTACGGTTATCTTTTTATGTTTTATTCTTATATGTTATATTTAATTTGTCTGTGATTAAATTTAACATAGCTACTTATTTGTAAATATGATATAATAATAATAATGTTGTTATGCTTGCGAAATATTAAATAGGTAAAATGTTTCTATAAAATAAATTGATTTTGTTTTTATTCAAAATTTTATATTAAGGGTATTAAAGAGAAATATATTATTTTTTATTACAAACTTAAATTTGAAAATTAGATTATAAGTTTTAATTATCCGGTCTAATTTAGATTAGTGTTCTTTTATTTGTTAGTACAATCGCCCGGTAGTTAGAGTGAAGCTCTATTTCAAATTTTTTTATAAGAACTAATATTTGAAAATGTATTGACAACATATTTTCGGTAATGGTTTTAAAACTTGAAAGTTAGTACTTAGATAATTAAATTATTATGTTTAATTTAGACACATTAAATAAAGTTTAAAATATCTAACCCCACCAAAGATGGCATTTAAATAGTTCATTTTAAATCTCTTAGAAAAAAAGAAATTAATTTAATTCACAAAATTAGTTATCGACTCCACCCATATGTGTTAATTGATTTGTTTAATTAATATCTAACCCTACCAAAGGTGGTATTCATATAAAAAAGAGAGAATTAATAAATATAAGTTTATATCTTTAATAACATAAATAATATGAGTAAGCATAACTAACTTAATTATTATATCCTTAAATACTTCATTGTTATAAATGATAAATATTTGCATTATTATTTATTGAATCCATATCTATGTTTATTTACATTATGTCATTAGATTAGAACACAAAACTAAAATATTGTGACAGGATGTTTAGGATTTAATTTTGTTTTTAAAAGTTTGAATAATAAATTAAAAACCACATATATTCCTTCCTTAGATCTACATTGGGAGTATATATATATCATTTTCTATAAAATAATTCGTGCAATAGCGATAGTTTTACAAATAAAAAAACCACAAAGGGTATTTTGCAAGATCGGTATTTGTAATGCCAGTCTTATGACTCATCATCTAGTTCTCCTTTATTCTTTGAAGTTATTGAAAATACAAGAGGAAAAGGACCTATTTGTGCTAGTCACTTTACTTCTATATCTTGACATTCTACCCTCTTGACGGCTTCCTTTTAAAGTGTCTCTCAGTTTATTCCTTGTCTATTTGCTCTTGTTTGTCCTTGTTGATTTTTTGAAACTTCTTTTTTTGAGATATCTCTCTTTTGTTAGGATTTTTCCACTTCTCTCAAAACATAGTCTCCATGTTTAGGGATTTTTTGCTTCTTATAGGCTCAGAATCTGTTTATATAGTTCCTTGCTCACCTTCGTGAGCATGTTTTACAATCCAACCCTCAGTCTCCCTGACATGGTTATCCTTGATTTTTTAAATCTCTCTCCCTCTGTTAGACCTACTATTGGTAGCTCTCTTCATGCCTCTCATCCATCGGCTCCTTGAGTCACTCTTCCAAACTTTGGTGGACCCATGCCCTCAAGCTCTTTTGACCAATTTATTTAGACATTCCTTGCCCAAGAAAACCCTACCTCTCCCCTAGATAATAGAGACTTTGGTGGCTATTCTTATATTGTAACTCTTGATGATGATGGATGGGGTGGATGAGAGTGCTAATTTTATTATTATTTTACTTTTCTATTGTATTTTTTACTTTAGAAAAATGTAAAATGTACTACAAAACTTTTAATGAAGAATTTTATGTTGGTGTTTTTAGCACTTCATTTTGTTGTCTGTGGTTGTTGTATTGTATGTTTTCTTGATGTTATTACTTTAATCTTCTTTGCAAACAATATAAGTGAGTATTATTACATGATTATATGCCTTCTTTCTTTCATGTAGGGATGTTTCTTTGAATTTCTGTGTGAAAAAGGGGGAAAGTTTGTTTACACAACTTAGTATTTGTTGCTTTGTTGTGCGCTGCATTGGTTGTGAGTGTATGGTACACTGCATGTAGGCTTATTGACTTGCATTCATATAGGAGGAGTGTAATATAAATTAAGGGGAGTTATGTGAGCCAGTGCCTATATGTTGCATGTTTGTCTGTGTTTAGCTTATCGATCTGTACTTGTATTGGAATGTACTTGTGTAGGGATAACACGATAGTTCTTCTGGTTAAAGTACATGTAGTTCAGGATGATACATTCATGGGTATGTGTTGTTTCTGTGTGCAAGGAAGAGGTGTATATGGAGTTCCGATATGCAATATAGATGTGTTGATTCATGAATATCATTATAGCACAACAAGATAAATGCACTTGGCATAGGTATGTTTGAGGTGTCTGAGTTATGTATCATTTTTTGTTCATGGGAACAAACTTCTTTATGTCTTCTTGCATGATTATCTCATATTGAGATAAGAGTCTATTTAGTTGTGATGTGTTTTTTCATGAAAAGTCAAAAC
Source organism: Hippophae tibetana (assembly GCA_037013495.1). Lineage (NCBI taxonomy): Eukaryota > Viridiplantae > Streptophyta > Magnoliopsida > Rosales > Elaeagnaceae > Hippophae > Hippophae tibetana. Next base: position 59,415,284 of record CM072803.1, on the reverse strand, counting down.
AGAGATTGTAAGTTCTATAAGTCCTTGGGTTTTTATTGGCATTCTCATGAGTAAAAGACAAAGTCTATTTTATTTACTAAGTTTTTTGTTATCCTCTATGTTATATTAGTTACTAATGGTCGGCACTGCACACACTCACATAATTGGTTATATTTTGTATGTTTTTCATGTTTTACACACACCATAGGGGTTTCTTTGTTAGTATGCATGCTAGGTTTTTTTCATGTTTTTATTTAAGTTTTTGTGTGTATTTTAAAAAATTACTTTACAGATTTTTCAAACAAAAAATGGATTCCATTTTTTATGTGCTCATCAAAGGTCTTGCCATCCCTTAATCAGCCTGGCGAATGAGTATGTCATAGCTATTACCCTCATCGTGTAATGGTTGTTATCCTCGCTATTATGGGTGACAAGCCTCACTGTTATGGGCTATGAGGATAGCAACAAGTGGTCAACGACCCTCTTGAACTTCTCATATTTTTCTATTAATACCCTTATCTTTTAATTGTTTAAGTTATTAGAAAAACATTGGAAAACTTTGTTGGATTTGAAACTTATTATTTTTAAAAGTAAAATTATTTTTTGATTCTAGATTGCTAATACCTCGAGTGTGGTTTTGGTATTAGCAAAAGTAAAACTTGTTGTTTAGTAAAAACTATTTTATAGAGGTTAGGTTAATTAAAAGTAAATTAACGCTCGAGACTTAGATTTTTTTAGGTTCTAGTGCTTGGATATTTCTACCCTTAGGATTTATACATATTGATCATTGGTGACCAATCGTACCAATAGGTGGTTATAGTGTTCAAGATTATAATCTGATCCAGCTTGGATCATAGTAGTTACGAAGGTAACTAGCAAGGGAAGTATAGTAGTAGTAAGGGTATGTGTCTTGATTGATAGAGGTATTAGAGGTATATTTTTGTCAAGTTATAAACTATTTTTATTTTGTTAGTAGATTGTTTACTTGTGAATGGTTGTCATTAGAAAGTAAAGGATTTTACCACATAGGCAATGGTTTATATCGGTTTACTTTGTTATATTGACGTGTTTGCATGATCTCGTGTTTTATTGAGTACAAACACAATTCTATCCAAGTCTATGCCAAAATACAAGGATTCTCTTGTGATTCAAAAACAACCCTATGCTGCTTAAATTAACCTGTCTTACCTTATCTTGATTCTACTTAGGTTTCCAAAAGTAGTCAACTTTATAGCCTAGTCATTTACAGGGTAGTAGACTTTCTCACTTCTGCTAAACACAAGCTTGACCTTGGGTCTATTGAATGTATTTTTAAGGGCTATGCAAATAAAATGAAAGGTTATCTTTACCTTGATAAGGTAGCTACTAAATTTTATATGAGTCATCATGTCATTTTCAATCAACTTGTTTATCCTTTTGATGTTGACTGTGCCAATATTAGTCCTCCTCCTAATGTGTTGTCTCAGTCACAAATTCCAAATTGATTGCCTTTTGACTTTTCTTCTATATTAGCTAGTACTCCTGACCATATTGATCATAGTATACTTTTGCTTGCATCTCATGTTACTCATACTAACACACTTGTAACACCTACATCTATCTTAACCTTTTTTTTCTATTTCTATCTCTTCTTTTGAGTCATTGTCTCAACCCTCTTCTTCTTAATAAGCCATACATGTTTCTAACCCCATCCCTACCTTTCCTTCAAATTGTTTAAATCTATTTGTTGATTTACCTATCTCCACAACTAATGTTTTTCCTAAGTCATCTTGAACTATTCATCCAACACCTTACAACACTCACACTATGACTACTAGGTCTAAATATGGTATTGTCAAGCCCAAAATTTATGCTTTTACAATTCATGGGACTATTGTTCTTCCAGAACCTAGGAGTTATAAGGATGCCTTAGGTATTCTTGAATGGAGAAAGGCTATGGAAGCTAAGTTGTATACCTTATTTCAAAATGGTATTTGGGAGATAGTATAGTTAGCTACTGGTAAGACTACAATGGCTACAAGTGGGTGTTTATGGTCAAATTAAAAGTTGACATGACACTTGATAGGTATAAAGCATTTTTAGTTGCTAAAGGCTTTCTATAAATGGCTAGAGTGGATTTCTTTGAGACTTTCTCACCAATTGTCAAGCACACAACTACAACATTTCTTTATCTAAAAGGTGGGAGCTCTAGTACATTGATGTGAACAATTCATTTCTCAATGGTAATTTAGAAGAGGATGCATTCTTGATATAACCCCTTAATTTTGATGATAATTTTGGTCTGGTATACAAACTTAATTTTTTTTTATATAGGCTTAAGCAATCCTTTCGGGCTTGGTTTTATAGTTAAACATTTGTATAGTTCAAATAGGTTTTATTGCTTCTAAGGAAAATTCTTCTTTGTTTGTGTAAGATAGTAGTTGATGAGAATAATGGACCGTTATAAATCCTAAGTCGATCACTCACGAGATCAACGACAAAGAAACTCAAGGAAGCATTGAATGGACTTATTCGAGAGTTGAATCATGATCAAGGAATGACATAAATTTAACACAAGGTATAGAGGGAGCCAATCAATGAAATAAAGGAAAAATGGAATTTCAAGCAGGGCCATATGTACCGTGTTATGGATTTTTAGCTGCCATAGTGATGGTATCTTGGGTAGATTTTCAAATTTAAACAAAGGCATGGCACCATAACAAGGGTTTTTTTCCAGCCACAGTGAGAGGCTTTCGGGAAGGATTGTATTTCAAGTAGTGGTATGGGTGTTGAAGTAGGGGGTTTTGGCCGTTGTGGCACGTGTAATTTTGGACTTTTCTCACATTTTTAGGGTTTTATTTTACTATCCTTTTTTAGGGTTTTATTTGTACCTTATATAAACATTGTAAGCCCTCAACTACCACTTTACCATACATTTGATAATTATCAAAGTTGAGAGCTTGAATGTTCCATGTTCTTCTTCAAACCGACTAATCAAGGGATTTACAAAACTTTTGGCATCCTTTCATCTTGAATAATTCGTGAGTAATATCCATTGAGTTAAGGTAAGTGCTCTAAAATCTGAATATTAATTGCTAGGAATCGATTTCAATTTTCATTATTAGGTCTTTGGCCGCGCATCTTGTGGTTCTCAAACTATATCGTGTTTGGGGGTTTCAAGGATTATCTTCTCGGATTCACATAATTTGGAATTAGAGCCCTATTTTCTAATTTTATGATTCCTATCATTTAATTTTCATTCCTTTATTTTAATGTTCTATAATTAATTATCTAAAAAACCAAATTCCAATTTTTATAATTTCTAAATTGTTCCTTGTTTCAGTCATTTTCCTGTTTTTTTTTCTTCTTATTTTCAAGAATTATGGATTCATTTTTTTACCGTAATTTCAATACCTAGATTTGTTTTATTGTTCCTATTAATTTTCTGAATTTTTTTTATTATTTTTGAATCGTAATTTTTATAATGGTTTATGATATTTTTTGTTATTTTCGTATTATAAATTGCCAAATTTGTATCGTAATTTTATGTGCTAGTTTTTGAAATTATCTATGATATTTCTTGTATCATATAATTTTTTAAATTCATATCATAATTTTCATGTTAGTTTTTTTTTTCTTGTGAGCGTATTTATTTTAGTTTTCTATAATAAAAAAAAGGCCTGAAAAAAATAATGAAAAAATGAGGTCGAATATCAAATATATATATGTTTGATATATTAAAATACTTTTTTAAATTTTAATTCTCGAAATTCTACTTTGTAATTATTATTCATCAATTCATGTCTTTAAATTTTCTTTGAGCAAAATTAATACCCTCGTATTTTGCTATCCCCTCTTATTCCAATTCTTGTCTATTATAGTTTTAGAAATTCTAAACACCTTGAATTTTTTGTATTGTACTTTTACTTGATTGGATATTGTGAACTAACATTGGTAATAGTGAATTTTACATTATTTGGAATATCTGAACGATTTGGTTTGCTTTGGAGCTAAAGTGCTTGAGTAATCAACATCAGTGATAAACACGAGAGGTAGGTGAAAGGAATTAATTTTTTATATTATCATCATCTTGTTTTGTTAGTTGTTTATAATGTCTAACAATAACATATCAAATAGTCTCTAAGAAAGATGGGATACACCATTCATGATGAAGGCTTTGCAATAGTGGATTGAAAGAATGAATGTAATAATGGTAAATATGAATGATATGATAGAGAGGCAAGAAGTCACAATAGCCAATTTACAATAGGGATTTTCAAATGTTGAGGGACCAGATAGACAAGCTCAAGCAGAGGAAGAGCCTGATTGAGATGATAATGGAGAAATTAAGGAGGAAGAAGAAAGGTACCTATAGGAGGGTGGCATGGAAATATAGGAGGTACAAATTTTAGGGGAGGTATGTGGAGGCCACCACTTGGGCCACATGATAGAGTTGACAAAAGTTTGGGAAGCATCAAAATGAAGATACCACTATTCTAAGGAAAGAATGATCCTGAAATATACATGAACTGGGAGAAAAAGGTGGAGCACATCTTTAAATGCCGCAACTACACTAAAAAGAAAAAAAGGTATATTGTCATTGAATTTACTGATTATGCATTGAATTGGTGGGATCAATTGGTGATTAGTAAGGAAAGGAACTATGAAAGGCCAATTGACAATTGGGAAGATATGAAGGCTATCATAAGGAAAAGGTTTGTTCCTAGCTATAGGAAATTATACCAGAAATTGCAAAGGCCTAATCAATGATTTATGAAAATAGATGAATACCATAAAGAAATGGAGGTGGCAATGGTAAGGGGTAATGTAGAGGAGGATCGAGAAACTACAATGGCTTGGTTTTTGTGTGGGTTGAATCAAGATATCTCCAATATTGTGGAACTTCATCATTATGGAGAATTGGAAGACATAGTTCATATGGAAATTAAAATAGAGAGTCAACTAAGAAAAAAGAGTAGCTGATCACTACCACCAAAGGCAAGCCTTACTACACAGAAATAAAATCCTACTACACCTTGGAAGTCTAACAGGAAAAATATGAATGGACTAGTTCCAAGCCAATATTCAAACCATTCCAAGCCAAAGAGGTGGAAATTAGAAAGGATAAATGTAAAATTGAATCCCTAACTCATAATAATAATATTAAGTGTTTTCATTATCTTGGTAGGGGCCATATAGCATGTGAACGTCCAAACAAGATAATAATGATAAATAAAGCAAATAGGAAGGTAAGAACCGATGATGAGAGTGAAGCTAAAGAAATTCCACCACTAGAGGACATTAATGATGAGGAAATAGGTTCTGTGAATGGTGAAACACTTGTGATAAGGATAACATTAAGTGCTTAAATTAAAGAAGATGACATGGAGAAACAAAGAGAAAATATCTTTCAAACAAGGTGTTATGTGAGCAATAAGGTATATAATGTCATTATTGATGAAAACAATTGCACTAATGTAGCTAGTATTATCCTAATTGAGAAGTTAGGGTTGCCTATGATGGGTTAATAGACAAGTATTAGTGTCCTTATCTATTAGAAAGTACAAAGATGAAGTGTTGTGTGATGTGACACCAATTCAAGCTAGGCATACCTTGTTAGGTAGGCCATGGTAATTCGATAGGAAGGTTTGATGGGTATAATAACAAGTACTCTTTTGCAAAAGAGTAGAAATATTACACTTGTACCTCTTACTCCCAAACAAGTCTTTGATTACCAATTGAAAATGATAAAAGAAAAATTAAATAGTGGAAAAGAGAAAGAATGAGAGAAAAGTAAGGAAAAAGAAAAGAGTGGAAAAGAAAAGAAAGATAAAATAAATAGTGGAAAAGAAAGAGAGAAAAAATGTGAGCTTTTATACTAAGACAACTGCAATCACGTGAGTTATTTTTGCAAAATGGACCATACTTATACTTTTGTACAAAGAGGCTAGTTTTTCTACTGGTAACCTTAATATTTCTTTGCCTAGTGCAACTATTTATTTGTTGTAGGGATTTGAAGACGTATTTTCTGATGATATTCCCGACAATGTATTACTAATTAAAGGGATTGAGCATCAAATTGATTTCATGCCAAAAGCATCCCTTCCAAATCGATTGGCCTATAGAACCAACTAAGAAGATACCAAGGATATTAAAAGGAAGGCTAAGGAGTACTTGACTAAATTTCAAGTGAGAGAAAGCTTGAACTCACGTGTAGTTTCAATGCTACTAGTCTCTAAGAAGGATGGTTCAAGTCAGATGTGTGTTGACTGCTGAGCTGTCAACAATATTACAGCAAAGTATAGGCATCATATTCCTAGGTTAGATGAAATGTTAGATGAATTGCATATTTCTTGAATTTTTACTAAAATTGATCTGAAAATGGATACCACCAAATTAGAATGAAATAGGGTGATAAGTGAAAAAATGCATTTAAGAATAAACATAGTCGGTATGAATGGTTAGTCATGCGCTTTGGATTAACAAATGCACATAGTAATTTTAGTGGATTTATGAATCATAATTTATGTGCAATTATTGGGAAATTTATGGTTGTTTACTTTGATGATATTCTCATTTATAGTAAACATTTAGAAGAACATTTTCACATTTATGTTCTGTACTTAAGCTATTAAGAAAGAAAAGTTGTATGCTAACCTGAAAAAGTGTTGTTTTTGTATGCATAGGTTAGTTTTTTTTTTTTGTTTTTTCATAAGTTTCCAAAGATATAGAGGTGGATAAAGAAAATGTAAAGGTTATTAGGGAATAGCCCACACTTAATTTTGTTACTGAGGTAAGGAGTTGTCATAGATTGGCTAGTTATTATCATAGATTTATAAGGATTTTAATATACTAGCTGCAACTTTAACCGTGGTTATTAAAAAGACAATTGGATATAAGTAGGGTGAGGATCAGGAAAGAGTTTTTAACATGATAAAATATGGATTATATTATGAAACTCTTTTAGCTTTACTCGATTTTACTAAAACATTTGTTGAATGTGATGCTTTAGGTATAGGTATAAGAAATTTTTTAATTCATGAATAGAGGCCTATTTCTTATTTATGTGAGAACCCTAATGGAGTAGCCCTTAACTACCCAACATATGATAAGGAAATCTATACTTTAGTATGGACACTTGAGATGTGGAAACACTACCTTTGGCCCAAGGAATTCATCAATCACACAGATCATGAGTCCTTAAAACACTTGAGGTGCCAAGGTAAGTGGAATAGAAGACATGCCAAATGGATGGAATTGATTGAGATGTTCCCTTATATTATTGAATACAAGAGAGGTAAGAAAAATATCATAATTGATGCTTTATCTTGGAGGTATGCTTTACTTTCCACATTAAATGCTAGATTGCTAAGATTTGAATATATTAATGAAATGTATGCCAATGATGATGATTTTTCTATTGTTTATAATGCATGTGACAAGGATACTTTTGGTAAGTTCTAAGTTAGATGCCTACCTATTTAAGGAAAATCAATTGTGTATTCCCAATTAGTTTGTACGTAAATTTTTAGTTAAGAAGGCCCATTGGGAAGGTTTAATGGGACAGACATTTTGGTATTAAAAAGACTTTTGAAACTTTGCATAGACATTTTTATTGGCAAAAAATGATGTGGGATGTAGAAAGATTGTGTTCTAGATGCATTACTTGTAAGTAAGCCAAAATCCAAGGTCCTATCCCAAAGACTATATACACCCTTACTTGTACCTAGTGCACCTTGGGTAGATATTTCTATGGACTTCATTTTAGGACTGTATACGTCATAGAAAGGTAGAGACTCCATTTTTATGGTAGTAGATAGGTTTTCAAAAATGTTACATTTCATAGCATGTTATAAAGCCGATGATGAAACTAATATGGTTGAGTTATTCTTTAGGGAGATTATTTGGCTATATGAGGTACCAAAGAGCATTGTGTCTAATCGGGATGTTAAATTCCTTAGTTACTTTTAGAAGACTTATTGGGCTAAATTGGGAACTAAATATTTATTTTCTACTGTGTCACCCCCAAACTGATGGTCAAACTAAAATAGTCAAAAGAACTTTGTCTAATTTGTTGAGAGCGATGATACAATATAATTTAAAAAACTTGGAGGTTTTTTTGCCTTTAATGGAATTTATTTATAATAGAAGTGTGCATTCCACCACTAATTATTCACCATGTGAAATTATTTGTTACCTTTGCCTATTTTAGAAAGAACTGACTTAGATAGTAAAAGAAAAGTTGGAATGATGAAAAAGCTACATGAAAGCATTCACGAACATATTGAAAAGAAGAATAAAGAATATGCTTCCAAAAGCCAACAAATGATGAAGAAGAGTCATTTTTGAACCTAGTGATTAGGTTTGGGTACACATGAAGGAAGAACAGTTCCCTAAAAAACAAAGTTCCAAGTTGCAACCTATAGAAGATAGACCATTCCAAATGCTTGAACATATTAATGACAGTTCCCACAAGTTAGATCTTCTAGGTATGTATCGTTGGCACTTCTTTCAATGTTTTTGATCTTTCTCTTTTTGATTATGTAGCTGATGATTCAAGCTCAAATCCTTTTGAAGAGAGGGAGAATGGTGAGAATAAAGGACTCTTACAATTCATGAGTAGACCAATCACGAGATCAAAGATAAAGCAACTCAAGGAAGCATTAAATATACTTATTCAAGAGTTGAATCATGATTAAAGAGTGCCATAAATGACGCATAAGCCATGGAGGGAGCCCATTAATAAGATAAAGGAAAATTTATACTTTTAAGTAGGACCAGGCACACCGCAACATAGATTTTTAGCTGCTACGATGAGGGGATCTCAAGCAGATTTTGGAACTTAAGCAAGGGCTTGCATGCCACAGTAGGGTTTTTTGGTCACCACAGAAAGAGGCTCTTAAGAAGGATTGGATTTCAAGCAATGGAATTAGTGTCACAATAGGGGTTTTTGGCCACCATGACCTTTTCTTGGACTTTGTATCGCATTTTTAGTTTTGTTTTGCTCTCTCTTTTATTTTTTAGGGTTTTGTTTTACCCTATATAAACATTGTAAGCCCCTAGTTTTCACCTTACCTTACATTTAATACATTTGATAATTATCAAAGTTGAGAGCTTGAATGCTCCATGTTTCTCTTCAAACTGACTTATCAAGGAATTTGCAAACCTTATAGTGTCATTTCTTCTCGATACACTGGTGAGTAATATCCATTATTTAAGATGACTGCTCTAAAATCAGATTTTCAATTTCTAGGAATCGATTTCAATTTCGTTGTCAGGTCACTACCTCATGGTACTCATATATGTTGATGACATTATAATCACTAGCAACTCTTTTCAAACCATTCAGTAGCTTATTGATACCATTCAGTAGCAACTATTTTCAAACCATTCAGTAGCTTATTGATACTCTCTACTATTTTCTTGGTTTAGAGGTACTTACTCATGATGATTATCTAAATCAAAGGAAATATGTTACATAATTTCTAGATAAGTATGGACTATTTGACAAAACATATTGTGAAACTCTTATGGTTACTGGCAAAGATCTAAACAAAGTAGATGTCATTCCTTTAGATGATGCTAGTCAATACATAAGCATAATGGGATCACTTCAATATTGCAATCTAACAAGATCAAACATAGCATTCAATGTTAACAAGCCATATAGATTTCTTTCATCTTTTACAGACATTCATTAGCTGGCTATCAAGTGTTCGCTTAGGTACTTAAAAGGGACTCTAACCCATGTTTGTACTTTCTTAAGTAACCTGCATTGTTTCTAACATCATATTGTGATGTTAATTAGGCTTTTAATATTGATGATCATTGTTCCACTGGATCCTATTGTGTTTTGCGTTGTGATAATTTGATTTCATGGCACACTGTAAAGTAAAAAGTGGTAGCTAGGTCTAATACAGAATCAAAGTACAAGGCAATGGTAGTTACTACATCTTAACTACTTCGATGTCTCTCTCTTTTCTCCGAGTTACACCTTGCAATATCAACTACACGTCTTCTTTTATGTGACAGTATTAGTGCACAACATTTAGCTCCCAATATTGTTCAACATGCGCATATTAAGCACATTGAGTTTCTAGTAATTAACCATGTTTATTCTCAAGAATATCTTGTTGATCTTCTCACCAACCTTTTATCTTCGTCACAATACCATTCTCTAAAATCCAAGCTTTTGGTATTTCCATGCCTATTGCTTAAGATTATGAGCATTTGTTATGTATAACTAAGACAATTAGTAGTTGTAATGAGTTATTCACACATGAGTGATTCATGATTCTATAAATACTCAGTTTCTCTTATAAAAATCTATCAATACAATTGATCATATTCACTTAACATACAATTCTTAATTTCTATTTACCTACTTATGATATTTGTTGACGTCCCTACAATATACGACACTTCTAAATCAAAAACACAAAATGGCACTTTTCTTTAACAACAAAAATAATCTCTTTCGTTAGGAAGACTATCTTTAAATGCCCCTAAGTTTTGGCATATTTTCACTTATGCCCCTAAGGTTTATAAAAGATCAAAAATGCTCTTATATTTTAATGGTGCTACTTTTTCATCCATTACTATTTAGATTACTATTCCAAGGCCCTGATACCAATTTCTTCAGATCGATACAATTTTTAATCGGATGTTAATATTGACCTAATTGATGGTCTATGTCTATTTATTAAAGGTAATAATTTGTCTAAAAAGCTTATTATTTTTCTGTATAAGTCTAATTTTCTTCTATATGCATTATAACTGCATAATATATTATATTCTTCATTATATTGGTTGCTTAATTCTAATCCTGAATCTATTAATTGTCTTTTGAAATTAAAAATTACTCTTTTATTTGTTAAATCTAATAGTTCTAATTTATGTACTAATGATTCGATGTTCATAAAGTATTATCTTGATAAATCATATGTGTTGAATGTATATTATTTTGTCTTATTCGTAGTATACAAGCAGATTTTTCTTGTGTACATACAATGTATTTATAATCTTCAAAGAAGTAATATCCAAACATTAAGTTGTTGAATTCTTCTTCCTCTATTCTCACATATTTTTTTACTAAAATAGTCTTTTAATGTCCTTGAAAAAAGGATGGTCTATGATGCTTGTAATAGTTTTAATATGATATGTATAGATATCTAATAAGGTGTTAAATCTTTTAAAATTTTCAAGACAAGTTTCATAATCTTCATTTTTAAAATATTCATTTAAATGATAGAGATAACCTTTATCAAATGTTTCTAATAGAATTAGATTTTTATCTTTGATTTCCATTGGAATTATTAGTTGTTTATTTCTAAAAATAATTTCCATTTTCCTATTTTAGCAATATTATGTCTTGTTGTAAGCAAATATTTAAACATTCAAGATTCTTAACTAGTTAAAATTTATAATTATTATACCTGAATTTGAGGGTCCACCAAGGCCTTCCCATTGGTCCTTTTCATCTTCAATGATTAGAATAGTTCTAGAGATGTCTCCCTGAATAATACTGAATGTTTTACTATTTTTGATGTCTTTAGAGGAGATGTTTCTCTAAATAGAACTGGAGGCCTTGCTATATTTCCAAGATTTGTCAATCTGCTTGGAGCTGTTGGTTGTTGTTGTAGTACTTCAGAATAATTTCTTACTATCTTCTCTAGAGTTATTAGTTTTGGTGTTTTGTAGTTAGCATAACTACCTTCAGTTTCTATTCTATTGGTGAAGGCTCTATGAGTTATTCCATTGATTCCTAGAATAGATTTGCTAGCTTCTACCTAGTTGTTATAAATTCATGGTTTTGGGCCATTATAGACCATATAAACTTTTTGGTTTCAAAAGTTTTTGTGAACTGTTAGGTTCTTTTTTTAATAGAGATTCCTCGTTTGAGCTTTTGGTCTCTAGAGGTTATTTTGAACAATCGAGTTCTTCTTGTTTCTTTCCTGTCTTTGTAAGAGATTTCTCGAGATATAGCAACTCAAGTTGTTCCTGTAGGATTTTTAGGTCCTTTTCTTTTATCTTGATTTTGATATCAAGATGTTCCATTCCTGAAAGCATAAAAATAATTAAAGGAGCTAATATTCTGGTAAGAGCATCAACTAAGTTATTTTTATGTCCTAGAAGATGTTCAACATCAAAATTGTAATGGTTGAACCAGTGTTGCCATCTAACTAGTCTTCCTTGTTTCAAATCACCTACAATGTTAGCTCTTAAGAAATAACCAAAATTCTTATTATCTGTTCTAACAATGAATCTGGAGCTTATAACATAAATTACAAATTTCTTAATAGTTTTTTTAACAGCTAAATATTCGTTTTCATTACTATGATAATTTAATTATGAACCTTGGAAAGATCCTAATGTATATCTACAAAGATATTCATCTTTGTCACATATTCTTGTTTAAGAACTGCTCCCTAATATTCTTGTGAAGCATCTGTTTCAATTATCATCTTATCATCTAGTCTTGGATGGTATAAAGTTGGTAAATGTTTTACCTTTGCTTTTACTCTATCCATATATAGAGTATCTTCTTCTATCCATTTCCATATATGATATTTTTCAATTTTTCTTGTAATGGTTTTCTCATTTCTACAAGTTTCTTGATGTATGTTTCTACATATGTTAAACATCCTAAAAATCTTTTTAATTGGTTTTTATCTTTTAATTCACTAGGAAAACCTTGAAAATATTATTTAGTATATGAGGTTATAGATTATGTTTTCCATCTTCAATTTTCAACCCTAAGTACTTAATTTTTTGTTGAACAAGTACTGCTTTCTTTTCAGAGAGTACAATGCTTTCTTTTTTACATTATTGTAGAATATTGATAATATCCAAATAATGTTTATTTAATTCATTATTGAAAACCAAAATATCATCTATGTAAATACAACAAATATCTTGTAATTTCTTAAAAATGTTATCCATATATCTTTGAAAAATACCTAGAGTTTGTTTTAATCCAAATGGTATAACTGTCCATTGGAATTGACCTTGGGGGCAACTAAATGCTGTTAATTTTTGGGATTCGTTATCCAGTCTTATTTTCCAAAATCCCTTTTGCAATCAAACCTCGAGAAATATTTCTTTCCTTTTAATAATGATACTAGTTCTTCCTTTTTTGGAATGAAGTATCCATCCTCAATGGTTTCTTTATTCAATACTTTAAAGTTTATTACCATTCTCTTTTTTCCTCTTCTTTTCCCAACTTCTTTTTCAACCAAGAATGCTGGATTAGAGTGAGGTGAATTACTTGGTATTATGACTTTTAATTCCAAAAGTTCTTGAATTTGTTTTCCAAATTCAATCATGTCTTCTGGAGTATAAATCATTGGTTTTACTCTTATGATCTTGTTAGAATATCTTAATTTTATGTTGACTATTATTTTAGATTTATTTATTTTTGGATCCAAAAGATTTTTTGAACTGACTATTTTTAATAGTGTTCTAATGCCTGTTAGGGCTTTGTCTTCTTGTATTTCATTAAGAAAAGAATTTTATTTTTCTTCTATATCTAATGAAATATTTTCTAAATAAGGTTTTTGTTGGTCTTCTATCTCACCACGTTTTCGCTTTTTATGTTGTTGCATAAAAGTTGGGTTTGAGATAGTTAAAGTTTTTCTTACTTTAGAAACATATATGGTATCTCCTTCTAAGGTTGTGAGACTTTATTTTGTCGAAATGTTGTGTGAAAGGTTGATATAAGTTTAGGAAATTATTTTCTATTAACAAATCTACTCATGCTTCTTGTTGATACATGGTAGGAATATGAAAGTTTTCTTCCCCTATCATTATATCAGTATCTTTTAATACCTGATTGAGTTTTATTGTAGTATTATTAGCAATTGTTACAATTAAATATTTTGGTGCTTGTTTCCAATTGTCTTCTGGAAATACATATCTACTGGATACACACATACTAGCTCATGTATCTATATATGCATGTAAATGATAAGTGTTATAGCCTTTAAATTTTAGTCCTACTTTAATGTAAGTATTGTTTGGATTTGTAATACTATATAAATCATTCATCTTCTGATGAAAAATATTCATAATTTGAGTGTTCATATTCTGAGTCAGTTATTTCTTTCTTAGTTTCTTCCAATAGATAGAAACTATAAGTATCATCTATATTAGATTTCTCGATTAGTTCTAATTCCATTTTGAAAGCTTATTCTAAGATTTTTGCTTTTTTTGGAAATTCCTTTTTAATTTTTTTTTATGTTGAAGTCTGCTTGGACATTCGTTAGCATAATGTCCTTCCTCATTACAGATCCAACATCTGCATTTTCTCTTTCCTGAAGGACAATAATTCTTTTTTTTAGAAGGTTTATAAATCTTTCTTCTAAAATATCTTTTCTTGTAGTTTTCTCTATTAAATCTCTTTTTATATTTTTGGAAATTTTGTTTTCTGAATTTATATTTTTTAAATCTTTTATATTTTTTTTATAAGATTTTATATTACATCCATATTTCCCCGGTATTCTAAAATCTCTTATATCATAGCAGATTTTATCATTTCCTCTTATTTGTTTATATTCTTTTCTTTCTTGGCATTTAATAATGATCCAATCTTTAAGGCTTATTATTCTTCCTCCTAGAGTCTAGTATAATTTCTCTATTCCTTTGTTCCCAATTTTCCGTTAAGGTTTTATATAATGTTCCAGGTAATTTTTGAAAAAAATATTTTTTTATAAGTTGTTTGCATAGAGGATGATAATTTATGGTAATACATTTCATATTCACAAATAAAAGAATCTATGTAACACATGTTACAAATTTCGATATTTGTTAGATGCCATTTAGCTTCATTGATTTCATTTTCACTGGATTCAGTGATAGTTATTCCTTTATCTTCTCCAATAAATTATTTATATATTGCATTTATTACTGTATCCAAGTATTCTCTTCCTATGGAAGCATTTCCTTGCATTAATAAATGTTGTTGATCTGTTAAGTTTGAAAACCAAACTTTTACATTTCTTGTCATTTTATGTGCTATAAGTACTTTACAAGTTGAAGGATTTGTTTGGGTAATTTGAGAAGTTTGTATAAGCACACTCATTTCACTAGCTCATTCATCTAAGGCTTTTTTCCTATCTCTTATACAATCTAAATCTAGAAGTTCAGATTTATAATTATCATGGAATTTGAACTCTGGTAGAATACTACCTCTAGTTCTCCAATGCAACCCTTTCTCCATTTTAGGTGGTTATCTTCTTCTATCTATAGTATCAGGTTGTTATGATCTTTGCCTATTTATTTTTCCCATATGTGGGTCAGATGTTCTTTCTTAGTAAGGGACTGTCAATGAAATTGGTTTCATATGACCTTTTGAGGTCATGTTTTCTGGCTCAGAATAAGTTTCACTGATTATTGTCATATCATCCTCTTTTTTATTAGTACAAAGTTTTTCATTATAATGTTCTTCTATTTCTTCGTTGGTTAATGTCAATAAAATGACCAATGTTTCTATATCTATATTTTCAAGGTCCATGAATTTTCTTTTTAATTCTTTTCTATATTCTATTAAATTGGAATTATCTCTTTATTCTTAGATATTTCCTCATTTTTCCTTTTCTCATTTTTATGAATCAGAGAATCTGATCTCCTTGGTGGTTCTTCTCTTAATCCTTCTAAAGGATCATATTTATAACCTATTATTTCATTATTCTTATGTATGTTGTACATCTTTTCTTACTTTTGAAAATTCCTTGTGCATATCTTGTTGTAGTTTATTATAACCAGATTCTTTTATTTCTTTTAGTAATTCTTTTTGTATATCTATTATTTCCTGTAAATATTTTGTGTTTGATTCTTAGATTAAATCAATTTCCTCTGTTAATAATTATACAGTTTCAAATAATGTTGTTTGATTTTTTGCTACACATACTAGACTTCCATTTATTTCTAAATGTATATTTTTTATTTTATCTCTAAATATTATTTTCCCCTAATATACAATCATGAACTAATGCCTTCATTATTTTAACTTCATTTTCTAGTTTTTTAACTTCTTTTTCATTAGAAGTTTCTCCTTCATGGTCTATAAAAATAAATCTTGGTATACTATTAGTTTTAACAACATTATTATTTCTTCCTATTTATTAAGGGTTTTTCTTTAATATTTAATTTTCATTCTTTTGGTATTTCAAAGTCTGTTAGTATTTTTGGTTTTATTATTTATCCAAGTTTCTTAAAAGTTTTGTCTATTTGTATAAATTCATTTTTTCCATATATTAAACTATTATGACTATTTGTTAAAGAATATACTACTAAATAATGTATTGAAAATAGATGATTTTCTTCTTTCATTGGATCTCCTTTTTCAAATTCATAAGCTATACTTAATACTTGATTTATATTTGTATCATATATATTTATAGCAAATCTAGGATATGCTGTAAATTTTAGCTTTTGGTATCCTAAATTATCATGGATCATTCCTAATAAGACATCTTGTCTATTTATTATTCTGTTATCTAATAATGCTATTTTTATTGGTGTGTCTATTCCTTTTTTAAAATGACCTTTTATTAATATTTGAATTCCTCATAAATAAATGTATCCAATTTTTTCTTTATCTTTATGATGAATTTTTGATAGTTTGTTTAATATAGTTTTTTTATGAATTAATGGTATATTATATCTCCATTTTGCATCTATAATCTTAATACTCATTTCTTTATTACTTATACTATAATAGATTATATTTTTTATAGAGAATAATTTTCTTAATAAAAATTATGAGTCTTTAAATTCATCTCTTTCTTTAAGATTTAACTTTACTTTTTGAATTTTTTTCAAATTATTTTTTACTTATTATCATTTCTTGTGAAAAACATCCTGAAATATTTTATGTTTTTATGTCTATTATTTATTGGTTTATTTTTTCTTCTTTTATTTTGAGAATGTTTTTTTAAACCTTAAGAATATTTTTTATAACAATTAGATTTAACCTCCCTTATGTTTTCAAATATATTTTTGAATTTTTTAAAAGTTTGAGAATATTTCTAAAGATTTTGGAACTCAAATATATTTTTGATCCTTTTCTTTAGTTAAGAACGCTTATAAATTACACATAGGTACGATGGGTCAAAGTTCACTCTTTGTATAGACAAATTAAGTCACATCACCCTACAAAATTATCCTTATATAATAAGAAATCAAACAAAATATAAAAAAAAGGAATTTCTTTGAGATGTTTTCATTATGATTTATAAACAAAATCATCAAAAGTTAAAAAACATCCTTTTAAAAATGTAAATAAATAAAAAAAATCAAAATTATAAATAAATATAATAATAATTTTAAATGCACACAAATTTATTAACATTAATTATAATGTATTAGTACCAAATTGTTTTTGAAAAAAAATAACTTGATTATTTTTAAAATTAATTTCACAGGTTTCACTAATATAAGTATAAAATTTGGTTCAAATTTAAATATTTTTAACATTACTAAGTATAAATAATTTTTAACATTCATTTAAATTTTAAAAAAATTATTTAAATTATTTATATATTTAATTTGATTATTAATTTAAAATAAAATTTAAAATATTTAAATATTAACAAGAATAATCGTTCTAAACTATATTCAAATATTTTATTTTTCTTACATATTTCTATACTTATTTATTATGTTTTCTCATTTCATTTTATTTAAAAATAAAACTAAATTTTTTTATCTTTAATTTTACTATTCATAAAAACATACTAATAATATTATTTTTTTTATTAAATTTAATTTATATTATCATTTTTATTCCAATTAATTCTTTATTTTCCCAACCAAAAATTACATATACGTAAAATAATAAATTTCCTCCCTATTCGCAAAGACCGAAGACAAAATTGAAAAGCCTCAAGTGGAAAGCAAAAAAAAACATTTCCCCTTTCTTTACGAATAAAAAACAAATATTTCTTAACCTACTCCCATGAATTTTTCTTCTACCGGTGGAACCACTATTTCATGCACAGGCTTGATCTCATCCTTTAAGAACAAAACCAGAAATTAGATCTGAGTAAAGTTTCATTCTTTGGTTCAGGTCTGGTTTGTGTCTGTAGCAATATGGCGTCTTCTGCATTTCGATCTTCTCTCAAAATCTCTCCATTGTCTCGTTTCTCTAACCTTGAGCCTCGACTTCTCACTCCCAAAACGGAAGTTCTTCACCCAAACTTGAGGACCTTAGCTTCTCGGACATGCTCTTTGGTCAGTGCCCTGCCTACTGCTGGGGAAAATTCAAGCCCACCTTTCACATCCTTCAATGAGGTTTGACTTTATCCTTTACCCATTTAAATATTTGATTTTATAGGAAATTCCAATTGCAAGTTTGATTTTTCTTTTTGGGTTTTGGCAGTTGATTGAATCTTTGGTCAATCGTGTGGATTTGACTGAGTCAGAGGCCGAAGCGTCGTTGAATTTCTTGCTGAGTGATGCTGATGAGGCATTAATCAGTGCTTTTCTTGTGTTATTGAGAGCCAAAGGAGAGACTTATGAGGAAGTGAGTTCTTTTTTTTTCTAATTTTTGTTCATGGTATATTGATATTTATTGTTATTATCTTCACATTAATTAAGACCCCATTCAGAGATTAATATACATTGTACATAAAATTAAGAGTCTGCTAGCTGTTGTGCAATTGTATAGAGTTCAACGATTTAAACATAAACCTTAAGCATCTCCAAATTTATGCTTTCGAATATTTGTTCCACCAAATATATTAAGTATTGAGAGGCTATTTGTTTAAAGGATATGATAATGACTGCGTTATGAATTTAAATTTTTCTTTATTTGTTTCAAGGATTTGATTGTGACTGCGTTATGAATCTAAATTTTGCTTTCAAATTGAAAAAAATTACTCTTCAAATTCTAGTCAGTAAAGGTCAATTTTTTTTTTTCTCTTTTTAGTCACTATTTTGTAGAAAGATGTTTAGACATTGTGAAAGAGATCATTTGTGGAAATTTTGCATTTGAGCAGATTGTTGGCTTGGCAAGAGCAATGATCGAGCACAGTGTGAAGGTAGAAGGCTTGCAAGGTGTAGTAGATATAGTTGGAACAGGTGGTGATGGTGCCAACACAGTGAACATATCAACAGGAGCTTCTATACTTGCTGCAGCTTGTGGTGCCAAAGTTGCAAAGGTACATTCATCCCCATTGAATATATGACCCTGGATCAATTTGTTTCCTTAAAGTAGCAATAAGCAATGGAAGAATTGTTAAGAAAGTGTCTATGTTGCAGCAAGGAAACCGTTCAAGTTCTTCAGCATGTGGAAGTGCTGATGTATTAGAAGAACTTGGAGTAAACATTAACCTGGACCCAGAGGTTGGTATACTGATAGTCTGGTTTTTTAAACTAGATTGGTGATGTATTTGGCCTCAAAAATTATTTTATAACTGTTTTATATGTTGAGTTTTCTGTAGCTTATTGGTTAGCAAGAGATACATGATAAATGCCTTAACCTAAACTTATAGGAACTCTGAACTGAAATAGAGTATCATATTTTAAAATTCATTTATTGTGTACTGCTCTTAAAATTATGATGAATTCAAAATAATTATACTAAAGGCAAGCAATGTCCTTACTCTTTTTTTAAATCGAAAATCATTATTTTCAAGATAATCGTTAGGGCGTTATCTTTGCTCATTCTGCTGATCACGGACTATGAAAATTGAGTCATATGTTTGCTTCAGAATCACTTCATTGAATGTGAAAAACTACTGAAGTTTTTCTGGACATATCATTATCCAGATATTCAATTTGTTATTATCTTGAAAACAGGGCATAGCAAGATGTGTGAATGAAGCAGGAATTGGTTTTATGATGGCACCGATCTATCATCCAGCAATGAAGGTTGTCAGTCCAGTCAGGAAGAAGTTGAAAGTAAAGACTGTATTCAACATATTGGGCCCAATGTTGAATCCAGCGAGAGTACCTTATGCTGTTGTTGGGGTATACTCAAAAGACTTGGTAAGTCTTCATAGAGTTGAAGTGTTAGTAATAGCATTATCATCACCTTATGCATTTACTTTTGCTTCAAACTTTTGTGCTTTTAGCATCTTTGATAACACTTGTGTTAAATGGCTGAGATTTTAGCAAGATAGAGATGTTTCTGGCACCATGGGCATATCTCAATCCTCTTGTTTTACTGAATATGCTTTCAATTAAGCTATTAAGTCTATGTTGTTGTTCAATGTGTATTTGATCCATCAAATTTCTCCCTTTGTTAGGTCACAAAGATGGCTAAAGCATTGCAACGATTTGGCATGAAAAGGGCATTAGTCGTTCACTCAGAGGGATTGGATGAAATGAGTCCCCTTGGTAAATATATGCTTTTTTTAAGGTGAAGAGTGTCAAGAGTCTTGTAGTTTACACGAGTAGATCACATAAGTTTCATAACTTTTTAGTGGATCACATAATTCCATTGTTTTCATAAAATTAACACTAAAATCCTATTTTAACTGTTGATTGATAAGTTGGGTTAGATTCTTTCATTTGATGGTCATGCAATCAAATTTATGAGGATATTTCTAATCATTTATCTTCCATGTCTAATTTCATATAACTTGATAGCAATCCCAATAACCTCAATAAAAATATTATTCTATAAATATCCTCATAAATTTAGTCACATGGGCAACAATTGAAAAAAATCTGGTCCGATTTTTTAGTGAACAGTCAAAATAGGATTTTAATATTAATTTTATGAAAGCAATAGGACTTAAAAACTATGGGACTTGTGCACTCTGCTCATGTAAATCACAATACCTCTGGTGCCCTTTATCCCCTTTTTTTACCGGTTAGATCAAATGACATATTGATGCTCAGAATGTACAAAAATATTTTCTTTTTCTTCTGATTCACCATAAACCTGTTGACTTATATGTTAAAAATATGAACACAGGACCTGGGTTGATCCTTGATGTTACTCCAGACAAGATTGAGAAGTTCTCCTTCGATCCATGTGAACATTATTCTTTGTACCTCACATTCATTGCTTTTGTACTGATTGGCACTATGATCTCGGGATTATAAATGCTTCAACTGATGATAAAATTATACTTCTAATTGAACAGTGGATTTTGGAATTCCTCGATGCACCTTAGACAGCTTACGAGGTGGAGGCCCAGACTATAATGCTACATCGTTGAAGCGTGTATTGTCAGGAGAGAAAGGTTCAATCGCAGATGCATTTGTATGTTTCTCTTCAATTCGTACAATGATAGCAATCTTATCAATCTTTTTCTGTGAAAAACTTGGAACTTTGTCTAATGCTATAAAAATGGACCAGGTCTTAAATGCTGCAGCATCTCTTTTGGTTAGTGGTATTGTGAGCACCTTAGCTGAAGGAGTCACTCTGGCTCGTGAGACGCAAATATCGGGAAAAGCCATCAAGACTCTTGATCATTGGATTGATATCTCCAAGGTAAGTATCAAACAATGATTTTGAACAACTAAAAATTCCTAGTTAAAAATATCCGTAACACAAGTCCCTCTTTCTGATGGTTGCAGAAATTAAAAAAAGAAGCAGCTGTGAAGAGTGTCTAAATTAATGACTGGACTCATTTTGCAGGCATTTCAGTTTCTGATACAATAAGAAAGCATATTGCTTTACCATTTTGGAGAGAAATGCTTTAGCTTTGGTCGTATGTTTTGATAATTAGGTGAGTCGACATGGATTGTTACTTGCATATCATAGTTATAGTAAATTCCAATAAAGAAATAATAGCTCCTAGTTATGAACAGTTTTAAGCATACCAAAAATAGGAGTCTGGTAACTTGCCGGTATCCATTTAACCAAAAGATACTCATAGGGATAGTATAACAGTAATCCACTTATTTACTTTAAGGTACACAAATTGTCTAGTTTCATGTTTTAAATTGAGGATGTATGTTTATCACATATGATATAATTGAAGGATAATTATATTATTTAGAGGATTTGGTATATTAGTGGTACATTACTTAACAAAAGGCAGGGGTGGATGCATGTAATGGTGAGGAGGGGTACGTACCTCACTTCAACTTTTGACAAATAAAATTTTAGGTGTATTAGTTATCAAATTATGAACAAACTAATGTATAAAATAGAATTGTGTCACATGAGTTTTAAAATTTTAACTTTAATACTCAATATATCAACAAAACTCAATAATTTAAATATATTTTACTAAAATTAGATACATATAACTTTTTTCAACTTAAAATAAATAATATTTAAAAATTAACTAGCATTATTTTTTATTGTGTATATTGTGCTTCTTTTGGATGTAAATTCTAAATCTGCCATTGATAAAAGGTACAAATGTGGATCCATATTTTTATAACAATACAATACCTTGTATTTAGGTTTAGGTACATCAATAATCCAAAATTTAGATTTAATTGAAAATTTCAACATGTGATGTATTTAGGCAAAAAAATAAGGGCAAGATGAAAAATTAGTAGTATGGAAAAAACCTAAAAGAATTTAATCATGTCGAAGATGATGAAGTAAAGAACTTATGATTTTATTTGATGATAAAACATTTAAGTAAAGAACTTGAGATTTTATTTGATAATAAAACATTTAAGTAATATAAAAACAAAAAATGGGACATGTTTAGAAAGGGTAAATAACCCAAACCAATAGAAATGTCAATTAAATATGTTAGTTTAGTCACAATTATACACGTAAGTTAAGAGTCCTAAATACATATAAATAATTTGTTTGACATGAAAATGTAAATGAAAAGCTAAGACAAGCATCAAGTACAACGGAAAGAGGATACAACATTCAAGTACTAAAGCTTTAAACACAAACCTTGGTTTTTTCCGAAAGACAGTGAAAGATAAATAATAAAAAGTAAAATAAACTGAAAACTAACAAAGACTTACTAGATTAGATAGAAAATAATCTAATAAATCAACGAATGTGGAATGTGTAATTTATATGATATGACGTATGAATGAATGACGTAGATATGACATAGAATGACGTAACTGTGAAAAAACAAAAAAAATCATTAATACTTTAGTGTTATATTATGAAATCTTATGATGTGATGAAGCAGACCTACTCATGGACTAGGAGGGCTTGTTGTCCTATCTAAAATTTTGTTAAAAATTGAGTAATGTTAATATCAGTGTACATAGTTATAAAAAACACTTCTTAATTAAGTTTAGTTATAAAAATACTTCTTAATTAAGTTGAATGACTGGATCAAATTATTTTTCAAGTATTAATTTGATCAATTTGATATCTTAATATTTTAATTTGACCCATCTAGTACCCTAAAAATATTTAGATTAGTTAAATTGAAAAAATTGTATCTTAAATTGATCAAATTGGAAAAACTATAATTCCAAATCAATGAAAATAGCGAAGTTAAAATAATAAATTGGTCAAATTATTTTTGAGTAGTAAATTGAACATTCAATATATTAACTATTTTATCTCACCTTTAACACATATATATTTCTTTTGGGTCCAGTCAAAAAAACATGTACCATATATTTTTTTTTAAAAAAAACATTAAAACTCTAAAATAATGAAATTTTGGGCTTAAAATTTTTTTAAAATAGAAAATAAAATATTATATGTTATATAAACTTTCCATTTACGTTGGAAAAATATAAGTTTATAATAAAACAAACTTTCACTTAACTACTTATATTATAGTAAAAATTTTAATTTATTAATTGAAATATTTTTTTATTAAAATCTTTTAATCAATTATTTTTATTATTGAAATTTTTTTCAACCAATTACTTTGGTCAAAAATTGGTTAAATTGATCGAAATATTTAAATCACTTATATAAATCGTGAATTTATAAGGGTTTAATGTAAATAAGACAATGTAATTATAACATCATGTGTTGTACATGTGAATTATATATTTTTTCAATTAAAATAATAATTTTTTTATTAGAACAATTGATTGAATAACATTTAATAATATAAATAATCAACTGAAATAAAAATATTAAAAGTAGTAAATTGAATTTTTTTTACATAACATTAGTAGTTAAATGAACATTTTTCCTTTATATTATCATTTCCTCTTTTTTCTTAATTAAACATAATGTAAGTTCGGTTGTACTTATGTCTGCGTATTGACTTCTCGTGTACAAAACGTGTGTTTTATTTTATTCAATGTTTTGTCTTCTTCTATATAAGGTTGGTTACTGCGAATAAGTAATTCACACACATATATATAGTTAGTTATACTTTGTAAACAAGCATATTTATACACACTATAAGGTTGGTTTTCGTAGTGTACATGTTAGATTGTGTTGATTTTTGACGAGCGAGCGTACGAGCGATTCATGCTCGTTCGTCGACGTTGTTACTCGTGGTTTTTAACTTGTTTCGGATACGGGTATTTGTTGTTTTTTACTAAGCGTTTTCGAAAAAAAATATATATCACTTTTTACACATCAATTGTTATGCATGATATGATATTATGTTAATACAATCTAAGTTTAAGGTAAGTATGTTTCAACATAGTATAAGCTTAAATTTTGATTATAAAGTATTTATTATTTACTTGTTTTCTGTTTGATATATAATATGTGCTATTAAAGTAATCTACTTTTAATATTATATTTATTGTGTGAACTGTTTAAGTGTTTTGCATTTATTAAAGTTGAGTCGGTAAGGTTTTTGTACCTCTTTACCTGAGTAATAAAGTTGAGTCGGTAAGGATTTCGTACCTCTTTACTTAGTAATGTGTCGAGTCTTAGATTCTTTTATATATGAATATGCAATTTAAATTGTTGATTTAAACTATTCTTTAAATTAATACAAGACTTATAAAAATTTACCATATTTTTTAGGTTTAAATGGGAAAAACAATGGTGTATGTAATAATCGTTAAATAATATAATTATTTATGATTGATTTGGTTTTTTTTTCTTACAAGATGTTAGTTATTTTAATAAAAATTAAATTAAAATAATTTCAGTTATAAAATTTAAGAAAATTGATAATTACAATCAAATTGGCCATAATAAAAAATTTATTATTAAATTATATCAACAATGTTATAAATGTAATGATTTTGAGTTAAAGTTATCAATAAATTTGAATCTATGTATCAAATTTATGAAACTAAAAGGTAGAAAAATAAAATAAAAAGCGCTACAAGGTAAGAAGTTAAATTTATTAATTATTGTAACTACAATGTAATATTTAAGAAATAGTCAGCCATTCTAGAATTATTCTTTTTTCCCTCTTAAATCTAACATGTGATGGTCCTCCAAAAAACTTTTTTGCACAAAAACTAGTAGGTTGAAGGTGATTCACTAATGAGAAATAATTTCAAAAACAAATTTATCTTTAATTTTTAATTAAATCTTAATTTAAGATAACTAGTGTACTTAAATTAAATTTATAAACTACCTATGTAATAATATGAAAACATAATCTATTTGCATACATTTTATTAACTAAGAGTACTATTAAAGTACATCATATGTAACAAACATGTAATTAAATTACTAATTTTAAACATAAAAATAGATTATTTATATACCTTAAAGTAAACGAAAATTCCTATCATACTATTTTGAATATGAATACTTTTTAATTAAAATGGATACCATTAAGTTATCAACCCAAAAAATAATGTATTAATGTAGCTATTTTAAGTATTATTGGCTGGTTCAACCGATTGGGTTTTGGGATCAATCGCCTCTAGCTGGGGACCTGAGGTGAACAAGTAGCTGATCTTAATAGCAAATCATTTTCCTCTCCTATCCCGACATTGTTTGGTGGACAAGACTCTCCTCCATTTGGAGACTCATCGAATTATATCAAATACAGTTTGAATTATTATTATTTTTTAAATAGCGTCCTTCTATTAGTATGAAATATTAAAATAATGTAGGACTATTCAGAAATATTGAAGCATGCATACAAAACTCAAAAGTAATGTTAATCATCTCTCTCATGCATGCTTTGTACAAACACACAAAACTAACGAATGGGTATCAAAGAACAATAGAATGAATATACATGGATTTAGAATATTTCAAATTGAATATAGGAAGATGGTGTCTCCATTTTTAGTTGGCTGAAACTGTGATCCATGCTAGCACTAAACTCATTACAAGTCCTGCAAAGAGAGATTTTAAATAGAAATTATTGCGTGCTCTAACGTTGTTGAAGGACGCATGAAGCATGCATGACTCTTTTTTTTGGGTTATCAGATGGAGCATGACTTTTGAGACAAGAATTATATTAAAAGAAAATAAATAATTAAAATTAAAATAATATTAATATCAAGGATGCAGACTCATTCCTGATTAAAAGAAACAGTTTTATGTATTTTTTTCCCCTTCCCCCCTAAGAATCCAAAGAGTTGTTAGAAAAATGGTAAATGCAAAACATATTTACACTTACATTAATTATTTGTGATATGCGAAATATTTTTTTAAAAAAAATTAACTTCATTTCTAGGGTAACTTTGCTTCTTAACACACAGTAATTAGTGAAAAGCAAATTTGTGCCATTGAATTTCTCTATTTATGGATGGAGTGATACTAAGGTGATTAAATTTATGTCTGTGTAATATTTTGATCGCTAAATTTTCAAGTAATACACTTAATTAGGTCTTTTAAAAATAAAAATAAAATGCCTCAATCCATATTATGCACCCTAGCTATCTGACTAAATTTTAGAGAGTAACGTGACTCAAAAACATAGAATTATGGACTTTTTTTTATACATGACATCCTAACCCTTTAAAATATGGATATTAAAGTGTACAAATTAAAATTTTAAGAATTAAAATGTTTCAAAAACATAAGTTTAAAAGATCACGACTATTTTTTATTTTTATTATTGTCATGATAAAACTGCATAAATTATCTATTTTATTGCCATAGCAATTTGTTTACCGCTAGTACCTGCTAATTTATCAGCCAAAGAAGCAGAGCACACCCTTGTTGTTGATGACGATACAACTGCATGTCATGAAACAAAGTGCAACTAATCAGTGCCCACATATATAATACTGGATCACTCTTTTTGTTGTAACTTTTCTCTACTTTCAATCTACATTGTACTTTTAATTTGTATTCTATTTATAAAAAAATATATATCTAGTTTGTAACTAATAAATACAGTGCTAAAGCAATGAAACTTTCTTTCAATTGGCTGCTCGTTGGGCTTTGTAGCTTGAAATGGCCCAAATTTAGTTTCTACCATTACCAGTTTAACTGATGGAACAATCATAACAACTGGTGAAGATGATTTAGAGAAAACAAAAGAAAGTGGAATTGCGAGCTCACCAGAATCACAATTTGATGTTGAATTGGAATTCCCACACATGCACAATTGCCTAATACCATCTGAGCCATAACCACAAGTACCACCAGTTGCTTCACAAGCCCTACAAAATTCATTGCTACTTTGAGCAAAATATTTCACTCTTATCCCATATGACCAATCACTAGGCCCATCTACTCTTAATGGAGCCAAACTATAAGCACTGCTGTACCCTTCACACTCTAGCTTGCTTAAATTTATGGCCTTTATTGCCTCAAATGACACAGCACAACACTCGGGCGGCCCAGATCCAAACCTCGAGCCCAATTTCTTGTGGCCCAATAAGTCCCAAGCTGGACAATCATAGTACTCCTCACAACTCATACCTGAAACATTTTGACAAGCCAAGTGCTTTCCTGGGAAGCCTTGGAAGAGTGGTGATTGGGCAGAGCAACCAATTAGCATGAACATGTTATCGGCTGCTGGAATCATATATGGTTCCCGCCATGTCTCGACTGCAAAACCATTACCCCGACCACCTAGCACAATTGTGTCACAAGTTGACATGTGAGGGTCATGAAGTGTAAGGGCTTGATAAGCATAGTCTATGTCCAATACTCTGTAGGATCCTGAACTTATATGAAACATGAGAACATCATTCATACAAAATAAAAGATCTCGAAAACCAGGGTGGCCACATCCATATTGAAGTGCAAATGGATAATCTACAGTTAAGTTGCCACAATATGATCTACATGAGTTTGTGTGATTGTTGGCTGAAAGTAGTGGAAGCAATGTTGAAAGGAAGTAAAGGGTTGTGGTAATAGAAGTGATCATGGATGTGTTGTGTGTGTGTGTGTGTGTGTGTGAGAGAGAGAGAGAGAGAGAGAGAGAGGCAGATACGAAGAATTGGAGATAGAAGTGTTTCGTTGGAAGGAAAATTGGATTGTGAAAGTTTATTTGGGAGAGCAAAGAAGGTGGGTTAGAATGAAGTGATTTGATGCTTTGCTTGATTGGTTGAGCAAGTATGAGTTTTGTAGGCATGGTTTTGCTGGGACTTTATTCACATGAGGTGCTACAGAATCTAATTGAATTGTTTATGAGTTTTGCTTTCTCTTTTTGGGTAGAGATTTATTCTTCTTTTTTAAGAGATCTCAGCTAGCTTTTTTGAAATTGTGTTAGCTTTATGTTGCTTTTTCCTACTGTAATACAGCAGTGTTCTAAAGATTTGAAGAGAAATGACCTTCTTGGGGTTGCTTTATAATAAAGAATCATATATTGCTTCTTTACGACTATAACAGTGGAAGGAGAAACACTTGCCTGGAACCAGTACAAGTTACAGTACGCCCCTTGTCCATTTTTCAGCATTGATCTGAGCATTTTGTTGAATAAAATCGAACATCTAACAGCTTCCTGTTACTCAATTGTCAAATCCATTTGACCTAAGATTTTGTTTTACCAAATTTGATATTCACTAATGAGAGGGCTAATTGTAGAGGGGGGAAAATGATGTCATAACAATGATTAGCTTGTAGTAAATTGATTCCTTCATTTTGAGGTTTAAGGATCAATTTCCTGGAACAGGTCAACCAAAGCCTTGAAAGTTACGGATCATAGAAATTGTTCATATATACGGATTTTCCACAACAGAAAATCTCAAAACGATTGTATTAACATTAAAAGCTTCTAATAGTAACAAAAACATAACAATTTAACTTATTGGAAAATTGGTATAAAGCTTCCAAAAAATCTGAAAAGAATCCCCATATTTACAAACATTCTCATCCCTAAATTTCCAAGGGATTAGTAGAATAACAATTACAAGATACCAATGGGCATAAACTTCCATATTCTCTCAGTTCCTCCTTCCATAGTCTCAATGAATTACGTTTACATCTCTCTCTGTATAGAGGAAGGGGTAGTAGATTCTGTTTCCAGATTGCTTTTACTTGCTCAAATTTTCTTCAAGTCTCTCAATAGCTGCACCAACACCACTCCTATTTCCTCCCCTGTGATCAGCAGAATTACCTTCATTTGCTTTCTCTACAAGCTTCAGATGAGCCCAACCTGATTCAACGTGTTGTTTCTAGTCAGTTGTTCTTCCTTTCCCAATCAACTAAAGCTTTATGTACTCTAATTACTTTATAGATACCATTCTCAAATAGCAACTGTCAACAACGCCCAAGGGAAGAACCACCTTGGGAACAGGAGGGTCCGTGCCCCCTCTCACTTGGTCGACAGCGTAATTTTACATGAGATATTTTGTAATTTATACAAAAATTAAATCATACTTAGCATGTTATGTCCCCTCTCAAATTATGATTTAGGTTCAAATTTTACTTGTAAATTCTTTTAATTATGATTTAAGTTGAAATTTTACTAGTGAATTCTTTTAAGTTCAAATTTTATATGTAAAGTCCATTATGATGAACAATGACCCAGTAAAATGGTAACAAAAGCTTCATTTTAAAGTTATTTTCAAACTTATTTCTCGTATTTATTTTATTTATTTTTTAGCATATATTAATTAGTGCCCCCTCTGAGTTTTAGAGTTGGCTCTGCCACTGACACCGCCCATGCAGATAAAAAAGAAAAACATGAAATTGTATGCACACATAACCACCAAAAAAATAAAATCTAAAGACAAGTTCTCTTTATTAAAAACTTGCCTTAAAACTCAACAAGAAAAAAATGCAAGTGCATGGATGACTGTATTCACTTAATATCACTCTGAAAGAAGCTTAAAACGAATCTTTATTATTATATATAATGCAGTGTTAGTGTGCCCTAAGTCTCAATATTAGTGTTCCCAATGTACTAGAAAAGAAAAGAAACGGAGAAAGGATCAAGTCAATTATAAGATGTTAAAAACCAATGCTGGTTATATAAACAGACATTGTTAGTTCAAGATCTGTAACATTACCAAGTGGGAAACAAAAACCTGCACCTAGAAGTGAACCCATCATCACATTTCTTGCACGCCAGAGAAATGACCCAGGCACTGGTTAACATTTAAAAGAAAAGGCAAAAGGTTAGATAAATAGAAAATTGAAGTTCATCGTATTCTTTACCCTTTTTAGAAGGCACACTTCAATATTTAAAATAGTTGACACAATGGGATGAAAGGAAAGGAGCAAAAGAAGCGATCAAAACAGATGACTTCTTACATATTAGACCAAATGTAGCAGCAGTGGCTGAACCAGCAGCAACAATATTGAAAACATCATGCATGCCCCGTTTTTCAGCAAGCAAATTTTGCAAGCCACAAAAACATGCCGTGAACATCCCAAGACGCACTCCACCAATTATTGAGCCTCGAGTAACTCGAATAAACCTTTTCTCCATGGCATCTCTCATTAGACGGTACTGCTCACGTTTGTCTGGTGTACTCCCAAGCTTCAACATCACTTCTGCATCCTTGCTCTGCAAAACGAGGTAAATTCTCATAAGTTGTATACAGCAATATAAATACATGAATTCTTATTAAAAAGTAGAAATAGATGTTTAGCAATAACCATATTCAAAATATCCACTTGAAACTAAAAGTAAAGGTATGAAACAAGCAGCAAAAATTCCCAAAACATTTGTTACTTCATGATAGAATGAGCTCACTTGTACAGGATTGCACTTGTAAATATCTTGTAATTAATCTGTATTAGAGCTTTACATTGTACCTAACAATAGGTTAGTTAGAACTTAGCATAGTATGTATCTATGTATGTATATATATGTGTATATTATATATATATGCACTCATATGTTCAATAATAACATTATCACAGTTTATTCATTTCTTGCTCCTCTCTACTTGAGTTTATAGTATCAAAGCTACAAGAAACTGAGGACTTCGTGAGTGTATCAATAGTCTTAACTACCTTCAGTGGTTAATCAAAGAAAGGCACCTACAGGAGGTGAGAGTCAACAATTGACTTACTCTGCACAATGGCTATTCCTCCAACTAATCTGGCTTTTACGATCAAGTTAGATCAAACGAATTTCTTGATCTGGAAAGAATAAGTTCTTTTGGTAATCATCGCGTATGGCTTGGAGTAGATAATTGATCATCTTCTAGTTCTACCTCCCGAATTTCTTGCTGCTTCTAAACAACTGAATTCAATATTTGTTCATTGGAATAAGTTGGATAATCTCGTTAAGAGCTGGTTCTATGTTTTGTTTCTCCAACATCTCTATCTTATAAGAGGTGCAACTGTTGCTTAACAATGGAGTCACTCGAGTGTGTGTTGCATCTTCATAAGCATGAATTATGGATCTTCGATTGCAACTCCAAACTATGGCCAAGAACGGTCAATCTAGTGAGGAATATATTCTATCATAAGTCTGTTGCAGACAATCTTTCAACTATAGGAGAATAGTTTTTGGTCGTGATCTCATCACCTATGGCATTGGAGGTCTTGACTCCAATTATAATCCTTTGGTCTCATCTTTTACTATGTGTTCTGATAGTGCTAGTTTGATGAGTTTCATAGCCAATTTCTTAGTTAAGAAAGAAGGATTGAGCAGTAAATTAGTCGTGACATTAACCAATTTTTGCAAGCTAAATTGCCAATCTTGCTGGCCTCTAATTCAAAAATTCTTCTACTAGTTCTTCTCATAGATCTTCCTACAATTCTTTTGGGAATAATAGTGGTTCTTGGAATTTACAAGATTTTATTCAAAGGAGCAATGGGTTTCAACCTAAGAAGAGCAATCTTAATTCTGGAAATTCTAAATCCAAGAAATGAAGTGGTGGTGGTGTTAAGGTTCAGTGCCAGATTTGTGGAAAAAAATGGGCATCCTGCTAACAAATGCTTTTAATTGTGTGATCTTTGAGAAAGTCATGCTCATAACAAGGTGTCACAACCTTCAGCATATGTTGCTTATGGTTTTACAAATTCTCCTTCTAGCAGCTGGTTGCTTGATTCTAGAGCAACTCATCATCTCACCAATGATGACAACAACCTTACTACAGGTACAAATCCTTTCTTTGGTGAAGATATAGTTACAGTAGGTAACAGATCTTCCCCTTTCCATCAAGAATATTGGCTCTTGCCATATTCCATGTGAAGCCACTTCTGTTCTCCAATAAATTTTTTTATTGCATACTCCTCATGTCTCACATAACCTCATGTCAGTCTAAAACTTGTGTTCGGATAATAAGGTTATTGTTGAGTTTCATGCTGACTCTACCTTTGTAAAGGAGACACAACCCAAGGCAATTGTGGCCAAGGGGAAGACTAGTGGACTTTATTCTTTGGAGGGTCATGTTGGTGGTACTACTTTTGCAATTGGTAATAAACATTTTGTATCTACTTTTGCTTCTTCTTTTTTCAATTACCGGTCCACTTGAGTGGCATAACAGTTTAGTACATCCCTCTACAGATGTGTTTTATAAACTTGCTAGTAGTTCAGTTTTGAACTTTGCAAAGTACACTAATAATAATGTGTATTAGTTGTCTTTTCACCAAGACTCATAGACTACTTTTCACTCAAACTCATGTACATTGTAGAAAACCATTTGAGCTTTTATATGTTGATTTGTGGACTTCACTAGTTTTGGCAAACACTAATGCTCGTTATTTTCTCCTGATTTGTGGACTTCAATTGCTTCTATTCTAACCATTCCTTCACTTTTTCCAGTACCTTTGTTTTTTCCTATTCACTCCTCTCAGCTTGTCTCTGACTCTGCTCCTATACATATGTCTATACTTGTCCTGTCATAACCTATTTCTAAGTCTTAACCTTCCTTCTTTCTCTCCATCTACTTAACTGCCTAATTATGTTGATTTAATGCCTTGTTCTAGTGAGTTTTGCCTTAAGCTCCTATGTCCCATATCTTCCTCTTCTTTTCCTGTCTCAAATTTCAGTTTATATTTACCTATCCACCCCATGATCACTCGATCTAAAACTGGCTCTTTGAGGCCAGCACCAAGGTTGCATATAGCATTTGAGTCTCCCAACAATCCATTTTATCAGAACCAAGCTGTTATGCAAATGCCTAGGGCATTGTAGAATGAGAAGTGGCTATGCAAAAGGAGTTAAGGCTTTGATGGATAATGGCACTTGGGATCTTGTTCCCTGTCCAACAGAAAGTGACCCAATAGGGTGTAAATCGGTTTTTAGGACAAAGCTCAAGAGTGATAGCTTACTAGACAAATATAAGGCTAGGCTAGTGGTTAAAGGGTACAATCAAGTTGAAGTTACTGATTACTCAGATACTTTTTCACATATGGTTAAACCACAAACTATAAGGTTGGTTTTGTCTCTTGAATTATCCTTAGGTTGGGAATTGAAACAATTGGACGGCAAGAATGCTTTCCTTAATGGAGAGCTACAAGAAATTATTTTTATGATGCAACAAGTCAAAGATCATCCAGATTGGGGATGTAGGCTTAGGAAATCACTTTATGGATTGAAACAAGCTCCAAAAGCTTGGTTTTAAAAGTTGAGTGCTAGTTTGAAACTTTTTGGATTTCACAATTTTAACTCAAATCCCTACATGTTTTTATGGTTCAAAGATAATCACACCACTATTGTCTTAGTGTATGCAGATGCACTGTTCTCACTTGTAGTGACTCTACATATTTGTAGCATCTCATTCATTTAATTAACTCTTAGATTGCCTTGAAGGATTTGGGGAATCTTCAATTTTTCTTAGGAATTGAAGTCACCAGATCCAAAAGCACTCTCCATCTTTGTCAGTCTAAGTATATGGATCAACTGCTTTGCAAAACTGGTCTACAATCCACTAAACCCATTGGAACACCAACAAAAACTACTCCTACTCTCTCTAAGTATGCAGGAACCTTGTTACCAAATGTCTCCATTTATAGAAGTCTCATTGGAGCTTTGCAACACTGTCATTACTAGATTAGAGATTTCTTTTGTGGTGAATAAATTCCAATTGATATTCATTGGTTTGCAACCAAAAGAGTTCTTAGGTATCTCAAGGGTACTAATGAATACAGGCTTGCAATTGAATAAATCTAATGAATTGGTGTTTGTCGGATTTTCATATTCAGATTTTGCTGGATCTCCAGATGATAGAAAGAACACAGGTGCTAACTACATCTACTTTGGAGATAGTTTTATTTCCTAGAAATCTTCCAAGCAGAAAGTTATTTCCATGTCTTCAGCATAGGATGAACAACGTGCTTTGGTTTTGGCATCTTCTGAGATCACTTGGCTACAATCAGTATCAAAAGAGCTACATGTTCAAGAATCTCATACACCTATTATTTTCCAGATAATATCAATACTAAGCATCTCACAGCCAATCTAGTGATGCATGCACATATGAAACATGTTAGGATCGATTTTCATTTTATTAAAGACTTGGTTGTTGAAGGTTTACTTGATATTAGATATGCTCCCTCAGAGAAATAGGTAACAGATGTTCTTATAAAGCCCTTGGTTGAGTCAAGATATATATTACTAAGAGCTAAACTCATGGTGTTCCCACAACCATCAATTTATGGGGGAGTGTTAGAATGAGCTCACTTGTACATGATTGCACTTGTAAATATCTTGTAACTGGTCTGTTATTAGAACCTTACATTGTACCGAACAATAAGTTAGTTCAAGCTTAGCCATTCATAGCTTAGCATAGTCTGTATTTACATATTCACTCATACGTTTAATAATAACATTATCACAGTTTATTCATTTCTTGCTCCTCTCTACTTTTGTTTACTTCATTCTCTCTGTTCTACTGTTCTCCGCCCCCTCTCATGTTCCCATATGGGGAGAGAAAAATGATAATTTCATGTCTCAGGCAGAAAACCTTGTTAATAAGATCTGCATTTGAAGAATTGTTGTTTGAAATATAAACTTACAACTGAAGCAGATGCCTCCTTGCTACCTCCGTATAACATTCCAGCAAATAATCCAACAACTGTTGCTGTGCCCCAGTTGACAGTTCCAGCCAGTCTTGAAGTATTCTAATACCAAATAAATAAAATGTCAGAACATCTCTAAAAACAACCATACATTCAATAACAAAACAAAAGAACAAAGTCATAATGTATCAGATATACACAATAAACATGTAACAACAAAATTACAAATTTATAAGTATACCTCAAAATCCTAAACATCCTAGAAGAAATAGGTAACCCTTTCAGTATTATCCTGAAACCATGAGATTTTTTTTATTATTAAAAAATACATTGAAAAGGCTGAACGCATGAGTTATAAACCCCATAAGATTTCTCTGAAGTCTCACCCATATCCAATCTATGATTGAAGAATGCTAGGGACACTTAAATTTGCTCCCACTTTTGCACCCTCACCACTTAGATATTACTACGTGTCAATATTTTCTAGAAAAATAAACATTTTTTCTAATTTCCAAAACAATTACGATACATGATAGAATATAAAGAATATGGGTGCAAAAATATGTACAAAATTAGGTGATATTAACATTTCTCATCAATGAATATATACTGAGAAGCAAACCTCTTTTATACTCCTGGAGAAAATTACACTGAAAAAACACAAATAAAAGCACTGTCGGATCACCACATCTAATTGCATCTGAAAGACTGGTCCCTAATTCTTAATCCCTGTTTCTAACTCTAACGAAAGCATCGATGTTACAATAATAAGACCAATTCATTCTATAACAATAAGTCTATATATAACTGCCGGGATGCAGTAGTATTGAATTAAAATTTTCTTTTTCATTTTTTCCATGGGAAGCATAAATTCCCACCGATACATAAATAACCCAGTTATTCAATATGATTTCACTTTTAACTTAAAAAATAAACATGTTTCGTATAACGTTAAAAAAACATATGTTCACTTAAATTATTAAAAAAATGAATATATGTATTTTCCTTGGAGGTTAAAAAAGATTCGCTATCTTAGTAGTACTATGATTTTATTTTTAGTACATTTTTTACCCAGATTTTTGAGGTGATATCTTAGTAATATTTTCATTTAAAAAAAAGTACCAATTTGACACAATTTATCATTTAATTGGTAATGAATACACGTACAATATTCAAAAAACATTTTCAAATAACTAATTAATTAATTATCTAAAAATGTGAAATAACACGTGTATTACTACATATGTAAAAACTCTTCAATTAAATAATAAATTGTATCAAATTGGTACATTTTTTAAATATATCATTAAAATACTACCTAAAAAATCTCGATAAAAAAAGTATCAAAAGTAAAACCGTGGTACTACTAAGATAACAAATCCGGTTAGAGATTATATCATATAAATAAATTGCATAAATTTTCCATTAAACCCAGGTTCCTATTTTGTCCAGACATATAGCATGATTCATTCTAACGATCAAAATTTCCACAGAAATCAAAGAAATAAAAAGGAAAAAAAAAGATCCAAACTACCAACGGGAGCTACTGTCAGTAAGATCCCAAAATTACATCTGAAACAAAACAATATTGATACCCAATTGTAACTTCAAAGAGCAATAAATGAATCTTTGGAGCTCAGAAGGAGAACATATTAGAATCACAGAAATCAAACAGCTTCAATTTACTTCTTTAATAAATAAGACCTACAGTGCTTCACTATGGGATTTAATAATCGCAGATGAATCACACAATTTGCAAAACTCTAGTAAATGAATTAGACTTACATTTGAGGCGATTTCTTCAGATTGTTCAAGAGAATCCGTCATCGTAAGAAGAAAAAGAGTTAATTCCAAAACGGAATCGAATTCAAAGAGACCGATAAACAGATATAATTACTGCAGACTATGTTTTTAGCCCAAAAAAAAGAAAAAATAGATCGATGATATAACAGTGTAGTTAACCACAGATCATCAACTTCATTTTGGCGGCATAAGGCCTTCTACTCCCTTGTCGTTCCTATCTGCTCCTACGAATAAAATTTTCTTTTTTTTCTTTTATTTGGGATTTATCTGCATAATCCTGAAGATATATTTTTATTTTAAGAACATACAGTGGCTAAATAAGTGAGTCTCTTTATGAGACGATTTTACTTACAATACTCATTTTTTATTCGTATTTTTGAGATGATAATTTATAATATTTTAATTAAAAAATTTATTTATTTAATTAATTTTTTTTATATATAATAATATACGTTTTATATTTAAAAGATATTTTTAAATAAATAATTAAATAATTAATTAAATATCACATATATTATTATTTTAAATAAATAATAAATTATATTAAATTAATATTTTTTGAATATAATAAATAAAATCATCATATTATTAAAATAATGAATGTTAAACCATCTATTAATTAATAAAATTAAATAACTTATTAAGGAGCATGAAAATATAAAGATTTTAAAATGAAAATGACACTCTTGAATCCTATGTGCTAAAATATTTTGTTCCTTAATAGTGGATATAGGACATGGTTAAATCTGATTCGGATAGAGTAATGACTTATGATTACAATTTAACTATGTCTCATTTAAAATAAATTAAATTATTAATGATATATTAAAAAATTATTGAAATAGTCGTGATATTGTTACATCATTGAAAATAATTTTATTTAAAATCAATGGTACTAAAATTCATCTAATTGAATAAAGAAAAGGATAATAATTTATATATTTTAATTATAATTAATGATATATATATATAAATGAGATATATTATATCTTTTGATAATAGATTTATACAATTAAAAATAAAACTGATGATAAATTTAAATTACTAATAAAAAGTTTGGAAAAATATATTTATAGATTTTTTTATTATGGTGATAAATTTATACAATTAATAATATTTAAGTGTTATTTTCATAACTTAATAAAATTAGATAATTTTTTTTAACTTTTCGGTAATATATTTATTAATTTATAATAAAGTTTTTATATTTTAATGAATAGTTGAAGGTAAAGAAACATAATAATAGAAATGTACTCTTTATTGGGTTAGTTTTCTAAACCCCTCTTAAATGGTGGGTAAGTTTTTTAAACACTTCTATTGTTCATCTCAATTTTAAAGATTGAGTTCATACACATTTTGGAGACTAAGAACGGTTTTTCTACTTATATTTTTAGTTTCTTATTATATCAATTTATAGGAAATAAACTAGTGAAATTTTAATAGTTTTACAAAATTTGAGGAGTGGAAAACATCACTCCTTAAAACTAGGAACTCATGCTCACACCACTCACAAAAACATAGAATACTCCATTCATGAAAACATGGAATACTCCACTCACGAAAACACACCACTCACGAAAACATAGAATACTCCATTCATGAAAACATGGAATACTCCACTCACGAAAACATGGATTGCTGAAAACAATCCTAAAATTAAGGCATCTACTTTCAACATCTTCCCTTAAACTGATTTTTCTACTAAAAAACAGTTTATGGTTTTCTTGATTGGTCTTCAACTTTGAACAATTCTCCCTTGTTCGAGACCGAGGACTAACAGTTTATAAGAAAATTCTAAGATTGTAGTTTCACCAAATTAATCCACTTGAACATTTTATTTTCTCTTGATTTATGTTCTCGTATTTTAAGTTGTTAACCAAGAACTCCTAATTTATCCATATATCTCTTCCAAGCTCCATATAGATACATCTCGCTAAAATAATTCACTATATTCCTATGAGAATTAAATTCAACCAGATTTATTAAGTTCTAAGGTCTCAAATAGTTACACCTACAATAAAAGTATATTCTTATTCCTTATATATATATATGTTATTTTATCACGAACAACACACAAAAATACCCTTTTTCAAGTTTATTTAAGTGTCACAGATCAATTAATTAATCTTCTCATAATTAAAAGCATTAAGCACAGAAAAATAAACAACTTAAAACCGTTACATAAATCATTCAAAAATAATTAATTCAAGTTTCATAATTTAAGCTACATTACAATCGTAGAACAAATAAATTAGTTCATAGCAGAAATTAAAATTACAATATAACAATAATCAAACATTTCACAGAAATAAAATTTAAAAGAAAAAGATTAGGAGAAACTCTTTCATAATTCCTCAATGAAAAATAAATTTATTCCCTTTTCTTTTTATTCGCTGTCTTCTTTCTCTCTATTTTCTAAGAAAATAACAACATCAAACTGTTAAAGAAAAGTTTCTACGTGTTGTAGAAAACACGCAGAGAAAAATTGAAGTGAACTTGAAAAATGAAAACTAAAAAACTAAAAAAAACTAAAACTCCCTAAAGTCTTTCCTCGCGTCTCCAAATATACCACCCCTAAACAATTTTTTTTTATATAAAAATGCATGTATTGGGGGACAAAAATACATAGGAAGTAATAAAAAAAACACGCGTCGAAGACCGTTCTGTGTTTTCTTGCTTCTTTAAATGCATGCCACGTTTCATCATATTATTGGCTGCAAGATATAACGAGACACGTGGTAGCCTTTCATTAGCTCTGAAGAACGAGTGCACGAAGAATAGCTGGAAAGCATCGCACAGGAACTTGGCGCGTTGGAAGTGCGCGACAAATAACATTGACACGTGGGCGACGTAAAATGAGCTGGTAAGCGGGCACCATTTCTGTGTTTTCATTTTACCAAATACATTCCACATGTCTCTATATGATTGGCTGGAAGATTGATGAAACACATGGTTGCTTCTTATTCGGTGGAACGCGAGAGCGCACTCTGATGCGATGAACCGCATCGCACGGGGGTATAAACGAGCTGCTCGGTGTGCGACAGCTTGATTCCACTCGCGTACGAATCTGGACAGTTCAAACTTGATCCAATGGTGAGCAATGAGATGCGCCTCAGGAAAAATTCTACGCAACTGACACATGGGTCCCACTTTGCACGCCAACCTACGCGGCAGGTGGGCCCCACTCAGCGCCGAGCAGCACGCATCCAAGAAAACTGGGTCCAATTTCTGTTGTCGCGTCTGGATTCCACACGTCATATCTTAACCGTTGATTGGACAATCGAACGGTGGGTGTTGCACGTTGTAAATGGCGTGAATGACCTCCTTCTCCTGCACAGAAAAATCAACTTTCCTTAATTGCATTTTTACCCTCAAATTTAATTCAAATTAACTTTTAATCTTTTGATATTTGCAATTTCACACACTTTTAATTCAAATTATATTTTTAGCTTTTATTAATTGCAATTAAGTCCTTTTTTTATTCAAATTAATTAATTTTCTTAAAAATATATTTATAAAAAAACTAATAGTAAATATTAATTTAATTAATTAAAAATTAACTAAAAATGTGAAGAACATAGCAATTATAATTAATAAAATAGACGAAAATAACTGTATAAAATACAGTTATCAAACCTCTTCCTGCAATTCTCCATGGAGAAAAGCAAACTTTACATCCATCTGTAGAATCTTCCAGGATTTCTTTGTAGCCAAGGATATTAGCATCCTTATGGTTTCATGTCTTGCTACAGGTGCAAAGACTTCATTATAGTCTATGCCCTACTTTTTTTTGTATCCTTTAGCCACTAAACGAGCTTTATATTTGTCAACCTCTCTTCTTTCATTCACTTCTGTTTTGAATACCCACTTTACCTCAATCTGTTTTTGCCCTTTAGGTAAATCAATGAGTTTCCAAGTGTTATTCTTCTCAATTGACAGTATCTCACTGTCCATTGCCTCCTTCCATTTATCTTCCTTCACAACTTCATCAAAGGTGATGGGATCACTACCAATAAACAAGGCAAAGTTGGCAGTGTCTTCATCTGAACCACTAAAAGTTGTCTCATAGTCCATCATCTAGGGAGGCCTTGTCACCGTTTGAGGGTTTCTCAGAGTGTAAACCCTCATTTCTTTAGATTCCTCATCACTTTAAGCTGATGTGTGAGCTTGAGGCTCCTATGGCGATGTTAGTGGATGAAGGATTTGAGTTTCAATCACCTGAGTTGTCCTTTCATCATCTACTTCACTTTCCATTGGCAAATTCTTTGGTGTTTTTGGTTGTTCTCCCCAATTCCACCTTTTTTCCTCGTCAAACACCACGTCACGACTTATCACTATCTTTCATGAAACTGGATTAAATAGTTTATAAGCTTTTGATAATTCACTTACCCCTAGGAACACATTTACATTTCTCAGTGTTGTCATCCAACTTTTTCTTTCTCTAATCAGGTATATATGCATATGCTATGCAACCAAATACCTTGAAATGATCTATAGTTGGCTTCTTTCCATTCCATGCTTCTTGTGGAGTCATATTCTTAATAGAAAATGTTGGACTTCTATTAAGAATGTGAATTTTCCAACAAATAACTTCAGGCCAGAAAACTTTAGGAACTTGTTTTGTTGTGTGTAAACTCTTACCATATTGACTATGGTACTATTTTTCCTCTCACATACACCATTTTGTTGTGGTGTATAAGTTGTTGTCAATTGTCTCCTAATTCTATTTTCATTGTAGAACTTAAAAAACTCCTTAGAACTGAATTCTCCTCCTCAATCTATTCTTAGACGTTTGATCCTTTTTTTGTCTATGTATCCACTAGAGAAGTGAAGTTTTTGAAAGCTTCAAAAGCTTCTGACTTTTCTTGTAAGAAATACACCCAAACTTTTTTGTTGTAGTCATTTATGAAGGTTATGAAAAATATTTTACCTCCATTAGATGTAGGGGACATTGGACCACAAAGATCTAAGTGAATTGGCTCCATGATGATATAAGCTCTTGTTGATTTTCTTGTAGGAAACATATAACAGTCATGTTTCCCAATGATGCAGTTCTCACATGTTGTTGAGGAAGGCATTGTGATTTCAGGTAGTCCTTCCACTATGTGCTTTTGTTTTAGAGTCCTGAGACCGTTGAAATGAAGGTGCACATATCTCTCATGTCATCTCCACATTGAAATATTTCCTTTGGCCATCAAACATGTTTGCACTGATTTAATTTTGAGATGGAAGAGTCGATTTCTTGTCATATGCACCACTGCAATTGATCCACGTTTGGGATCATAAATCTCACACTCTCCCTTTTTAATTGTGATCGTGTAACCTTTGTCTTGCAACTAGCTAGCACTTAGCATATTTTTCTTTACGTTAGCTATGTGATAACTGTATATTATACAGTTATTTTGTTCATTTTATTAATTATAATTAATATATTTTTTAAGGAATATTTTTTAAAAAATTAAAGAATATGAATCGAAAAATGACTTAATTATAAATAATAAATTTTGAAAATATAATTTAAATTAAAGTAGTGCTTAATTGGAATTAACAAAAGTCTAAAATATAATTTGAATTAACATAAGGCTTAATTACAATTAACAAAAGTTTAAAAGTTAATTTAAATTAGAAAAGGGTTTCATTGCAATTAACAAAAGTTTAAAAGTTAATTTAAATTAAATTGGAGGGCTAAAAATAAATAAAATGAAATTTGTTTTTCTGCGTAGGAAAGAAGACCATGCGTGACATAGGTGAGTGGACACAATTCCCACATGGCACGCTACTCAACACTTAGTGGGGCCCACCTGCTGCGTAGGCTGGCGTGTAGGGTGAGACCCACGTGTCTGCCAGAAGAAATGGTCTTGTGTGATGCGGTCCAGAGAAACACCGTGCGCCCTATCATTCCAACGAATCAGACAATGCCAGGTGTCTTGAATACTCTTTCAGCAAATCAGGAGCTAACACGTAGCATGTGTTGGCTAAAACAAAAACACAAAAATGATGTGTGTTTCCAATAGCTTCTGCGTCACCACGTGTCTTGAAAGCAATTATCTCGTGTGATACGGTCCTCGTGCACCCATTCCTCATAGCGTATGAAAGGCTGTCACGTGTCTCATTATTTCTTGCAACCAATCAGATGCTGACATGTGGCATGCATGATTTGAAATATAAAAAAAATCCAAAAACGCGCACGTTGTCCACAGGATTTGCACCATTTGTCGCAACGTTTT
The DNA here is from genome assembly GCA_037013495.1 of Hippophae tibetana. Classification (NCBI taxonomy): domain Eukaryota; kingdom Viridiplantae; phylum Streptophyta; class Magnoliopsida; order Rosales; family Elaeagnaceae; genus Hippophae; species Hippophae tibetana. The sequence goes on along the minus strand of CM072803.1, from coordinate 59,372,189 downwards.
ACACATGTGTCTGTGTGTTTCAAGAATTTTGTCACCTATGCATGTATTAATTATTATTTTCGATGTAATCGCGTGTGTAAAAAAAATATTTTATTATATATATTTTTTAGAGAATTGGAGCTATAAATATGAGCTTTTGTGATAAATTATAGGGGTTGGGGAGTTGGACGGTGGTACACACAGAAGCCATTTTTGGCTTCTGTTGTGTTTCCCCGTGTGCCAAAAATTTAGAAAGCAGAAATGTTCTAATTTTCTTTGTGTTGTTATTGAGCTAATATTCCTTAAAATGTCTTAATAGTATTTTTGGGTTGTAATTTTAATTTTTGTTATGAAGTAATTTAATTTTTCTAGGGTTGCATTTTAGCTAAATTTATGAAGTTTGAATAAATTATTTTTGAAAGATTTATGAGATTTTTAATTTGTTTATTTTATTTTTGTTTAATGTTTTTGATTAATTGGAAGATTAATCAATTGATTTGTGACACATAAATAAACTTAAGAAAGACATTTTTGTGACACTTAAATAAACTTGAAAAACATATTTTCGTGTAATTGCTCATGGATAGAATAACATATATATATAAAGGATAGGAATATACCTTTATTGTACGTGCGACTATTTGAGAACTTTGAACGTAATGAATCTTGGTGAATTTAATTCTCATAGGAATATAATGAATTATTATTAGCGAGGTATGTCTATATGGAGCTCGGAAGAGATGTATGGATAAAATTAGAAGTTCTTGGTTGACAAATTAAATTTACTAAAAAATATAAATCAAGAGAAAATAATATGATTCGAGTGAATTAATTTGGTGAAGACTGTAATCCTAGAATTTTCTTCTATTTTGTTATAAAAAATTTAATTTGTTAAACTCTAATCAATTTCTGTTTTTTTTTTTATAAAATCAGAGTGAAATAATTTTAGTACTTGAGAAACTGTAGTTATAAACCTCTGTAGGAACGATAATTTTACTTATCAATTTTATTAATTGTGACCGTGTATACTTGCACATTTTTATATTCTCCTAAAGAGACAACAGTATGTAAAATACATTAAATATTACCTCAATGAACTCATTCTTAGTTCTTATCTGAATATCACCCCTTCCTTCAACCTTCATAATTGATCGATCATCAAAACTAACAAAAGTGGTAAAACTCTCATCTAGATTAGAGAAGGATGACTTACAACCGCTCATATGGTTACTACAACCTATGTCCACGTACCATGTGTCTTCATCCGTGTCTTCCATTGCATGGAAGGCCATCAACAAAGTCTCCTCCTATTTCTCCTTTCCCTTTTCTACAAAGTTGGATCTTTCACCATTCTCTTTGGTCATTTTTATGTAACACTCATTTTTGTAACCATTTTGCTGTTGTAAAGTTTTGGATGCTGTGATTTTTTTTCCAGCTCCCTTCTTGGCTCTGATACCAGATGTTGGGTTAGTTTTCTAAACCCCTCTTAAATGTTGGGTAAGTTTTCTAAACCTTTCTCTTGTTCATCTCAATTTTAAAGATTGAGTTCACACACATTTTGGAGACTAAGAACAGTTTTTCCTGCTTATACTTTCAGTTTCTTATTCATCAATTTATAGGAAACAAACTGCTAAAATTTCAGCAGTTTTACAGAATTTCAAAAGTGGAAAAAACCACTCCTTAAAACTAGGAACTCATGCTTACTCGACTCATGAAAACATGGATTGCTGAAAACAATCCTAAAATTAAGGCAGTAGCAACATCTACTTTCAACACTCTTACCCGTTTGATACTTGATCTCAAAAACTTTCTATGTTTAGCTTTTCTTTTAGTATTCCCACACTTTTATAGGCCAATAATTACTAGTGTCTCGTCATGCGCCAATCACCAATATTTCTTCTTCACAAGATTAATGGCGACTATTACAGTTATCCTAGTTCCAAATATTTATGCAGTTTCCTATGGCACTAGATTCATATAAATAAGACTAATGTGATCTTCATGTGTTGAAAAGAAAAAAGTGAACTTGTTCACAAAGAAGGTGATCAGCAGTCCTATATGAGAAACAATCGAACTAGGTACCATATGCAATAAAATAGTCATGTGTAGAAAACTAGAAAGAAAAGACGCTGAGAAGAAGAGAATTGTACTGTTGTAAATGCATCTTGTATTCATTGTTTAATAGCCAGTATTTACAATCTATTGGTTGTAAATGCAATAGTCCTATATCCCGTATTAATAGTCTATTGCTATATTTATAGAGTTCTACATTGTACTACACGTTACATCAAGTTGTACTATATAAAAGAATACAATACATAGACTTCTTATAACAAACATAACTGACTATTACAACTATAAATTGCTAATGAATCTATGCACAGTATTATGCATATCGTTGCTATGCAAAATGCATGATTGACTACAACAGTATCTATTTTGTCTTCTAATAATGGTCCTTATCAAAATCAATTCACAAAAATTTATTCACAAATGATAATCCTAGCTTCTTGGAAGAATTGAGGTCTCTTTTCCTTCTATCACAAATAGGGAACAACTTGATCATCTCATTATTGTTCCTTATCCTTTAGAGATCAAAGAGACACTACAGGAAATGAATGATCTCAAAGCACTAGGACTTGATGGTTTTCGGTAGTTTTTAATAAGAAATGCTAGAATATTGTTAGTTCTCAAATATTTTCAAAACTTTAACAATTCTTCTTAAGTGCATGGCAAACTAAAACAAGATTGGAATAACACATTTATTACTCTAATTCCCAAGGTGAAATTTTTTGTTTGTTAGCATGATTATTGGCCAATTAGTCTCTGCAATGTGGTTTACAAAATTATTTAAAGATGATTGGTTAAAAGATTAAGGCCAATCCTTTAGCAATATATCTCACCTTTTCAAGCAAATTTCCTACAAAGATGATGAATAGTAGAGAACATGTTAATTATATAATAGCTTACGACATAGATATTACTATTTCTAGGAAAAGGCAAAGAAAATGAGGCTTGATATGTATTAAATTAGATCCACAAAAGGCTTATGATAATATAGAATATATATTTTTATTCCAAATAATGAGTCATATAGGTATTTGGAAAAATTTATACAACTTAATTCTATAATGCCTCTTCGTAATAACTTATTCAATTTTACTCAATAAATCTCATTCTTGTAAAATCACACCAAAAAGAGGCATTATGCAAGAAGATGTGCTTTCCCAGTATCTACTTTTAATTATATTTGAATGCTTTTCAAGACTAACATCTATAAGTTTTATAAATAATTTGTATCTTTATTGGTATTTTTCGTATGCAAAACATGAAGTATGTTTGTTTACTTAATGTTGTGTATTCCTTTATGTAAGGTTAGTTATTGGGGATTTAGTTTTATTCACATTCACTTAGTTAAAACACTTTAGCGTACTTACAAATACCACTAGAATTTGGGTTTATATAGTACGAATGCTAGACTGTGTTTTTTTGTTTATTTGTTTGTTTCGTTGGTATTTGTAGAGAATTACTTGCTAGATATTTGAAACAAAAGTAACTTTTTTAGTGTTTTGAGGTATTTGTCAATGTACTTGTTGATGTGGTTGGTGAGCATTGTAACGACTATTATCCTCGCTGGTGTAGACTATTACCCTTTCCGACTTGGTTAACGAGACTTGTCGATATGGTTGGCAAGATGGTTGACAAGGTATGAAATAGTCCAAGAATTTTCAATAAGTAATCCCATTTGTGACATGATTTCTTAATTAGAAAAGTAGGGAAATGCTGTCAGATGAAAACTCAATTTTTTAGATTGAAAACTCGTTTTTCTAATTCTGGATTATTAACACTTTAACTTTAAGTATATTTTAGTATTAGTGACTCATGAGTGTTTTGAAAAAAAAAACTATTTTTATGGTTAGGTTAACTAAAAGTGAATTAACAATCAAGATTTAGATTGTATTTTAGGCTCATATGAATAGATTTTTCATTACCTTAGGTTTGACTATAGTGACTGTTGGTAATTTACCACATCACGTGGTTATAAGGGTCCAAAGGACAGCCAAATTCTTTGTGGATGATTTTTATTATGGAGATAGCATATGAGGGCATTATAGGTATAGGTAGGAAAAATGTCTTGAGGATATTACCATATAGATAGATTTTCTATATGAGTTTATCTCATTATATTATCTTATTCGTATACTCGTAATTTGTGATTGTACAATCAAAATTTTATTCAAATATTCTTACTCATAAGAGGATTGGATTGTGATTGAAAATCCTTTATTTCTATTTCATCTCTATTATGTCATGCTTCTTACTTTAGTGTCTATTCTAATATGCCATGCATATCTTAGATTAAATTATTAGTTAAATTGTTACTGGGTTGCATATTTGTTTTATTTCTATCTCCGTCGATTTATCTTTTCCATTGCTTGCAAGTTAAAGGTGGTTCCCAAAGAGTCTGTACCTTCTGACTCTTGTTTTTTTCCTGGATCTAGAACTCTCTTGGTTGGTATTATAACACCTTTTTTAGCTTCGATGTGGTTTTCTTTCCTCCTCTTTCTCACATGTGTTTAACTTTCTTTTTCTCTAATGATATCTGGTGTGAGAGGCGTGGTCTGTAAATGGCCTTAGTTTTATGGCATGTGTTATACCTTCTGGAGAGCTCAGATGTGTTCTTATCTAAGGTCATATGATGATGAATTTGGTATTTCATTGAAAATGGATGGAAATGTCCTATTAAATATCTAAGAGATGGCACTATGAAACCAAAGTCCTTTGACAACTAGAATGAAGAAGAACTATGGGTTAGTGATTTGAGCTACAAATTTATGTACACCATTATTAGAGCAATGTTTACTAGTGATGATGTGTATCATCTATCAGAATGCAAAATTTCCAAAGAAGCTTAGAACTACTTGGAAAGGAAGTATGACAAAAATTTATTTAGTACTGTACAAGATAGATTAATGGGTTTAGAGATTTCTACCTTAAGGTTTTCTGTATTGATGGAGTTTCACTTATAAGCTATTTCTACTAAGTCTACCTATTAGGTTAACTCAGTTACAAATGATGAATATTTTCTTCATGGGATGTATGATTATCTAGTGTATTGAGAATTTAAAGCTAAAGAAAACTAAGGTTAATACTTAACATATCTTAAAAGAAAAGGACAAAGATCACTTAGATCTTTCAAGTCAATTTTTGAATGTCATCCTATAAGATGAGAAGATCACATAAGGCTTAAAGTTGAGATTAGACAACCATATTAAATCTCTTCAAATTCTCTTATGGGACAATGAGAAGTATTTATCTTGCATCGATGATCTCAAGAAGTCTATTCAACATGAAAAGATAAAAAGATCTATTGTACTAGGAGTTTTGGATACTTTGTTAGATAATTTTAATAATGTTTCTCAATTAGAGCATGCGATCTTTGTTCTTGAAAAGGAAAAAAACTTGTCTTATATCCCTGTTTGATGATAGGGATACATAGATTGGTAATCTATAAGAAAAAGTTAAAGCTAAAACTAATGAAGTTAAGTAGTTAGAATCAAGTTTGATGGAAAAAGAAAAGATGGCAAGAACACTCTCTATTCAACAATTAGATTTTCAAAAGGAAGTTGAAGTAATATGAGTAACCATTAGTAAGTTGTCTCTAGATGCTCAACATCTTTATGACATGTTCAAAATTAGAAAGTCTTATAGTGACATGAGAGATCTCAAATATATTGATGTTAAATTTACCCTTCCTTTTCTCCTCCTTAACTTATGTGTGCCTCTAATGCATAAATTGATGTTATGTATGACTGCCTTTCAGATGATAAAATTTCCAAGTATGACTCACTTTCCCATATTTTGGTTTCCTCTTATTTTCTCTCTCTTACTCCTTCACAAGTTGAAACATGTTGAAGAGTTGCTCAATCAATCTATAAGTCTCACAAATGAACGCTAATTTTTTAGAATGAATTTGTTATGCCTTTAGAAGAGTAAAGTCGTCCTAAGTTAGTCATAATGATTCTCTTAACCTGAGGTACAATATTGTTCATACTGCTTTTAAAGCTCAAGCTATTAGATGCTAAAACTTTGAGAATGGATGTTCTCGTCACATGACTAGGGATAAGTCCTTCTTTACCAATCTTGACAATGTGAAAGATGATTTAGTTACTTTTGGTGATGGGATAAAAGTAATGATATGTGAAAAAGGCACAATCAATGCTCTAGGGATTCCTAAGTGTAAGATGTCCTCTCTTGTATATGGTCTTAAAGGAAACCTTATTAATATAAGTCAAATATATCATGATAAATATTTGATCAAGTTCATATATAAAGAGCATAGAATGTATGACAACATTGGTAGTGTTGTTGTTAAGGGTATCAAGTCAGAAGACAACTACTATTGCATTGTTGATTCTCCTTCTCTTCTATGTAGTAGAGCTAGTCTCAATATAGAAAATCTTTAACATCAAAGATTAGGTTGTGTTAACTACAAGTTACTAAAGAAAGAGTCTCAAACTATTAGAGCCTTTCCTAATATCACTTATCAATATGATCATATTTGTGGTCTTTACGCATTGGGAAAGTAAAGTAAAAGTCAAAACAAGAAAAACCAACATTTCTCGATGGCTATATCTCTTGCGTTACTTAACATGGATTTAATGTCCTATTCATAAAAAATACATAAGAGGGAAAAAGTATATTATGATGGGTTTGGATTACTTTTAAAGGTATTCCCAAGTAATGTTTCTTCGAGAAACAAATCCTTGTATGTGAAGATTTAGAATGAAAAAGGTGAATCTATTGGAAGCATCATCAAGACCAGAAGCGACCATGGTAAGGAATTTGGGAATTCAAATTTTATCCTTCTTGATAACCATGGTATTCAACATGAGTTTTCAGCACCCAAGACTCCTCAACAATATGGAATTGTTGAGCGAAAGAATAGAGCTATTCAAGAAATAGGTAGAGTAATGTTAACTAACAAAAGATTGGCTATATATTTTTAGGTAACGGTTGTGAACACAACGTGTTATAATTTAGACCAATTTTTCATAAGACTTGGTTTGTGTTAGTCTTTATATGAACTTCTCCATGACAAGAAACTAAATGTTAAGCACGTAATAGTTTTTGGAAGCACATGATATATTCTCAAGGACCTTGACAAGCTTGAAGCTAAGAGCCACCATTTTATATTCTTGGGTTATTCCAATAATAGTTGAGCTTATAAAGTCTTCAATTTGAAAAACTCTACTGTGATGGAGTCCATCAATGTGGTTATTGATGATTTTAGTGCTACTAGAGTGGTTGAGTTGGATGATTATAATATCTTTAAAAATTAGGGATCTATTGAAGGTATTACTTTTGATAATGAATTGTCAATAGGTGTTGTTTATATTGAGCCTCCCAAGACTACAGAATATCAAGAGAAAGAGTTGCATCTCTCTAAATGGGTAAAATGTGATCAGTCTACTAATAACATCATTGGTGATGATGAAGAATGAGTCATAATTAGGCATTAGATTTAGGATAGTCTAAATTAAATATGTTATACTTCTACCATTCTTCCTAAAAATGTGAAGGAAACCTTACAAGATATACATTTAGTCATCTCCATATAAGAAGTTAATCAATTTGAAAGGAACGTTGTAATTGGTACAAGATGGTTGTACAAGCATAAAAAGGATAAGAATGGTGTGACTTTCAAAAACAAGTCAATATTGGTTTCCCAAAGCTATACTCAGATTGAGAGTATTGATTTTTAAGAAATGTATTCTTCAATTAATCATCTTAAGTTAGTTAAACTACTAATTGGATTTGCTTATTTCTTCACATTCAAGATGTATCAAATGAATTTGAAGAGTGCCTTACTAAATGGTGTGATCAAAGAGGAAGTCTATGATGAATAAAGTAATGCATTACATAGTTATTTGGCCAAGGAATTTAAAATGAAAGACCTAGGGAATTTGAAATACTTCTTCGGTATTTAAGTCTCTCGATCTAAATAATGACTGCACCTCTCTAAATGGAAGTATACCTTAGATTTATTAGTTGAAATTGGTAATTCTGCTTGTGCTTCTACAAACACACCTATTAAGGTAAATCATGGTTTGGTTGTATATCATAATCAAATTCCAAAAAATAAGGAGAAATATCAAATTCTGGTAGGAAAATTAATTTATTTCATACTCGACCTGATTTATCTTATTTTATTAGTATGATAAGTCGATTCATGCATATTCCAAGTGAACGACACATAGATGTTATAAATCGGATCTTGGCCTAATTAAAGTCCTCTATAGGAAAAAATGTCTTGTTCTCAAAACATGGACACCTAAATATTATAAATTACACTGATTTTGACTTTATGGGTTTCGAAATGGATGAAAAATCTACTTATGTGCACTTTTATTTATTGGAGAAAATTTAGTAAGTTAGAGGAGTAAGAAATAGAATATGATATAAAGAGAACATTTTCTAGTGTAGAGATTGAGAACTGCACCCTTCATCATGATATTATAGAGCTTACCTACTTAAAGATTTTATTGAGTGAGCTCGACTTCGATTCTAAATAGTCTATGCCTTTATTCTATGATAATAATACTGCAATTAAAATTACTAATAATCTAATACAACATGATTGAATTAAGCATATTGAATTGGATATAAACTATAACAAAGACAATCTAAATGATGATATCATTAGAATTACATACATTAAGAGTAGTGATCAATTAAACATTATGACTCATGAAAACATGTATGATAACTATGTTACAAATTGAGGGGTGAGTTAAATTATATATATGTTAATTTTGTGAATAATTCTTATTTATTACTTTCTTTAATTAAGATTATTTTATTTTTTTAATTAAAACATATTTTTTTACAAATTGAGGGGTGAGGTTAACGAAAATATATGTTTTTCAAAATTAATTAGGATAAATATTATAGAGTTCTTTTAATTGATATTTCTAAATGAAATCATTTTGAGATTTGTTCTTTTTTTATTTTTAATTGAATATTTTCATAACTTATCAAGATTTAAAAGATTTTATGTTGTTTATCAATATGCATGGAAAAATAGATAAAGAAAGATATAGAGATTGAGAAACATAGGAATCCATGATAACTAATAAGAAATCCATGATAACTAATAAGAATAGCAAAGGCTAAGAATGTTTTTTTAAGAATTATCTTTTATAATTACATTAATATCTTATTATTTTAATAGAAAATTAGTTCAGTCTAAATATTTTAAATTTAACATAAATCAATTAAAAAATCACAAAATCACAAAATTTATATTTTATATTAATTTTATATATTTTTATTAAGAAAATATTAACTTAAACATTTTAAACATTCAATTGAAACATAATACAAACTTATTCTCTATTCTTCTTTTTTTTACTCTTTATCTCTATTTTTTTCTTTCTCTCTCTCTAAAAAGATTGAAATAAAGGAGGAGAAAGATAGGTTTTTTCAATTTTTTTATTAATAAAATTTATAATTATCATTTTAATCTTAAAATTCTTAATTTTTAAATTTTTTATCTTAATTAATTGTATTTTTAAATTATAAAATTAATAAAATTTATCAAAAAAAATTATAAAATTAAAATACATAAGTAAATAAAAAATCAACAACTTTTTCTGAATAATTCAGTTCTTACGTTCTTTAAAAAAAAATAAAATCAGTTCTTAGAAACAACCACCTTCAAATTCTTCTTCGTCTCCGTAAGCTCCCAATCTCTGCTCTCGCTCTTTCTCAGCAATACCCGACAACTGAGATCAAAGTTTACTACGCTTTTGTGGAGGATCGGAGTTTTCGATTCGGTATTTATCTTATGCTGCGATTCATTTATATTCTATCGTAATTGTAATTGCTGTCGCAAGTTCAAGGTTTGCTAAACATAGAAACTCTTATCTCCCGAAATTCTTTTGGGTTTTAAATTTTATGAATTTATTGAGTCTCAGATGATCAATGGAGAAGAGACTAGTAGGGCAGCCTCTGAAATCCCCTTTTCCGATTCATCCATGATCTTCCTGCCATGGCGTGATCAAAATTCTGAAGGCTTAGGTGACGATGGTGATGCGACGCAGTCGAGGTATTCGTCATGCGGAGAGTCCGAGTTTGAGCGCTACTGTAGCGCGAACTCGGTTATGGGCACGCCAAGTGCGTGTAGCACACTCACACTTTATAACGATTGGAATGAATCTGATTTTGGGTCTATGAAAAATTTGGGGTTTGAGGATGATAATAGTGGTTTGGAGAATTTTAGTTTGGGAGGGAGAGTGGAGAAGAGTCGTGAGGAAGTGCGGGTTTTGGGTGATCGTATAATTGAATTTAATGAAGGGAGTGAAATAAGTGATAAATCTAGATTGAATTATGGGTCTAGCGGATTTCAATTGTATGGAAATGACGATGAGTTTAATTTGTCAGGGGACGGTAATCTTGGAGCATTTGATGTGAATGAAATGGATTCTTGGAAGGCTGGGAATAAGTTTTCTCCGGTAGAGAATATGTTGAAGATCAATAATGATTTGGATGGAGGTGATAGTGGTGAAGATGATGGAGGAAGCCCAACACCTTGCAGAGGGGGTGATGGGATTGATGTAGGGAAAGAAAGTGAAGAACATAAGTTTATCCTAGAAAGTAATACTTCACATGCAGTTGGAGGTGGTGTCCAATTTATTGAAAAAGGTGAAGAATGTCCTTCAGGTTACATTGTTGGTCGGAAGGATGGGGATTGCCATGCTGGGTTGAAAACTGAGTTTTCACTGCAGTGTGATGTAAAGGGTATAGAGAGGGAAGAAGATGAAAACTCACCCAGAAATGAGCATTCAGAAGATGAGGATTCAATGTACAACTATGGTATGGATGATGAGGCTAAGGTCGATTTCAATTGTGACAAGAATATACACTACTACCTAGAAGCAAAAGCAAAGAATGCAAATCCATTTCTGATGAGTTCTTCTGTAGCCTTTGGTTCAGAAGATTGGAATGATTTTTTGCAAGAAAGTGAAGGAAGGGCTTTTGGTTCAGCTTCCTTAACGACAAGTTCTCTTTGGAAGCAGAAAGAACACAAGGCTAAAATCGACAGTAATCTTGTGACCTCAGATGAGTTGCCACCTGCTCGCCAGACTGGTCAAGGTAAACGTTTTGTTGATATGCCCATAGCCAGAGTCCAAGTTCAAGATGCTAATAAAACGGAAGAAATTGTTGAGTGTTCTTCCTCCAAGGCTGGTTTTCTAAAGGCTGATGAATTGGAGGGATTAGAAGATGTGAGAGACATCCCTGTTGCTGCCAGTTGTCAAGCACAAACTGCAGTTGTTTCAATTGATTTTAGCAGAAATTCTGATACAGTTCCTTCCAAATTTCCAGTGGTAAATGTACAAGAGCTTGAAGCAAAGAGAGCCATTTCTTTTACCAACCATCAAATTCGAGGTGCCCATGAATTGACAGACTGTACTAGTAATTGCTCTTTACGCACTGTCTTCAAAATAGAGCAGGATCCACTAGCAGAAAATGCTCCTGAGAATCTGAGTGATGTCATGCGAAAAGTATATCAGCATATTGATACTGACGAGGCAATTAAAGTTGACAATAGCCAAGTTGTTGGACATAAAGGGGAGGACAAGTCAAAAGTGAATTCCAGTACCCTGGCTACTGTCTCAACTCATCAGCCTGAATTGGACTCAACTTTGTCTCTGAGAAAGATAGACGTGACATTGCTTGAAGACTTTAAGCCAAAGACAAAGCCTTCGACTTTTGTTAATACTATGATACAGAATACGTCTGCTCCAGTAAATCACATTGGGAAGCATCCTGCACCAGTTAAGGTTTATGATCTCTTAAAGGTGTAATTCAGCACCAGTTTCCAATGAATTTTTTTTTTCATTGACATGAAGGTCTCTGATATTTTCTTAAGCTAGGAACATGTTCAAATAATACTTGTTTATCATATATCCCCTTAGCCCTATGCATTTGATTTAAGCTCTGACAAAGGTTAGTCTTATAAAAAACTTTCTTGTGGTTGGTTGGGTAACCTACACCAACTTTGGTGTACCAAATAGAGTGTCAAGTATGGATTTCAAGATTCATGGGTTAAGAAACTTGTCTGGCTTGTTTTTTCCTCAGTCTGGAAGTGCTGTCTTGAAACTGTTCCAACTTGCATTTTGTACAACATAAATGATTTGAAGCACCTCATCAGGTTTCTACATTAGGTTATTGATCTTACCTAGCTGTCAACAATTTTTTTATAAATATTTTATGCGTGTACTTTGTTAACAACTTACTAGAAATACTTAATCTGCTGGATACTGCCTTGACTGATCATCTTTGTGTTAGTCTTAATAAATTAGTACCTGCTATCCTGTCAGAGGGAGATCTTGACTTATTTTTACTTACTGATTTTAGGTTTCATAGGAGTGTAAAGGGATAGTCCCATAAGCTATCTTCCACCCACAGTTTTGCAAGTATAACTAATATACCGCCACAGGCTACCTTGTTTAGTGTATTCTTAGTCCCTCATATGAAAGTTTTATTTTGCTTCTTTATTAAATTATTGGTTAGTTTCCTTGTTGACTTAAGTTTGAATATCATTTGTTTCTCTATCAATATTCAGACAGACAATTTTGAGTTAAATGAGTTCTATGACGAGGTTGTTCATGAGATGGAAGAAATTTTACTTGATGCCAGTGAATCCCTGGGAGCTAGGTTCCATCAGGGTAACAGGATGCTACAATCAAAGCATTCTTTACCCCTGAGAGATGGTGGATCCTCTGCTTCTACTTCTGGTGCAGAGGATTCCTTCTTCTTTCTTTCAAACCCATTGAGGATTGATTGGGTTGAAGTGGTTGGTGCAAGGCAGAAGAAGGGAGATGTTTCATTCAGTGAAAGACTAGTTGGAGTGAAGGAATATACAGTGTACAAAATAAGAGTATGGATTGGCAAGGACCAATGGGAGGTTGAGCGGCGATATCGGGATTTCTTTACTCTCTATCGTCGCTTGAAAACATCATTTGCTGACCAAGGATGGGTTCTGCCTTCTCCCTGGGCCTCTGTAGAAAAAGAATCCAGAAAGATTTTTGGAAATGCATCTCCTGATGTAATTGCAGAGAGAAGCATTCTCATGCAAGAGTGTTTACGCTCTATTTTGCTACCCAAGTTATTTTCTGCTTCTCTAAGTGTGTTGATTTGGTTTCTGTCTCCCCAAAAGTCAATCCCCAGTTCTCCTTCATCAGTGCCTCAGCCTGTCATGGGAGGCCATGCAGGAAATGGTTCTGCTTTAGGGAAGACCATATCGCTTATTGTCGAAGTTCATCCATATAAGTCCACTAAGCAGATGTTAGAAGCACAGCATTATACCTGTGCTGGATGCCACAAACATTTTGATGATGGAAAGACTTTGATACGAGATTTTGCCCAAACATTTGGATGGGGCAAACCTCGACTTTGTGAATACACTGGTCAGTTATTTTGCTCTTCGTGCCATACAAATGAAACAGCAGTCTTACCGGCAAGAGTATTGCATGAGTGGGATTTTACTCTATATCCAGTTTCTCAGTTGGCTAAATCATATTTGGATTCTATACATGATAAGGTGATTTTTAACACTGAATTCCTTTATCATGGAGTGTGAATGCTGTTTCAATACCTCTATGTAGTTTATGATTTAATAATTTCATAAATAGTATTCCTCTATTCGCAAGATATTTCCAAGGTAGCATCTTTCTCAGTAATTAACATCAAATACGATCTGGAATATGTGAGATGGCTTTTTGATTAATTTTTTTTTCCTTTGGAAATTTCTTTTTTGCAGCCCATGCTTTGTGTCAGTGCAGTTAATCCATTCCTGTTCTCAAAGGTCCCAGCCCTGGTACATGTTACAGGTTTCAGAAAGAAAATAGGAAATATACTTACATATGTTCACTGCTCATACCTTAGGTCCATCAGCAAAGGGCTTGGGTCTCGTAGATATCTTCTTGAAAGCAATGATTTTTTTGCACTAAGAGACCTCATTGATCTTTCAAAAGGGGCATTTGCAGGTTGGCTTCTTATCTTTAGATTATTCTTGTCCATTCTATTACATTCATGAGCATCTACTTATGGCCCGCAACATCTATCATATTGTAGTGTCGCTAAATGCTAATCTTGCAAATTATAACAAAACGAAATGCTAATCTTGCAAGATATAACAAAACGAGTGTTAGTTATTCCTTATTAAACTTGCGGTTGAAAACAAAATTACACAAGAAATCGAAATAAGATGAGATAGAAACGAGAAAATTAAATAAACTCATTCTTATTTTCCTTAATAATATACGGGAATTATAGGGACAATACAACCCAAAACCCTAATTATAATATAATTCTTAAACTAGTAAGAAAAATAAATATAAAATATCTTATTCTCCAGCATTCCCCATGAGCTATACCTTCTATGAATAACTTGGACATTTACAAAATACATTAAAAAAGAAATAAACAAAGCCAACAAATAATGACCAAAAAGGCATGAATAAATCTTCAACATTTTAAATTGAATTATGCCACTTTGTTGAGGGCATTAACGTTCATTGAAATCAAAGGCCATATGCAGTAGAAAGACCATAAGAAGGAAGGGTAACACGGTAAAGTTCCCAAGACATAGAAAGCAACAAAACAGATGGGGTGTAGGCTGAAACATCAATGTAAAATCATGCAGAAAAATGTTTTCTAGAAGCTGGGGTAGACAGTGGTAGCGATGCTAAGCTTTTACAGGGGTACAGGCGGCTGAGGTAGGTTGATAAAGCAGTGCAGGGGGCTGAGGGTAGGTTGAGAAAGCAGTGCAGGCAGCTGAGGGTAGGTTGAGAAAGCAGTGTAGAGTGTGATGACACTATGCAAGAAGCTGGCGCAAGTGGCTGTCAGCCCAAGTATAGGGAAGACACTCTAACTCTTCCCTCAAGTTGGAGTATAGATATAACATGCCCAACTTAAAAAGTGAACAAAATTCCAGCTGCAAAACCCTTTATAGGGCAGTAGAACTCGAATTTTATTGAGTAATAACCCCTTATTTAAGCGGACAGAAACCATATAACTAAATAATCTTCATTCAGTAGACAGAATACTCAAACAAAATAACCCACAAAAGCCAGACTTTGACAAAACAGTGGACACAAATGAGATGAGAGAGAAAACTAAATAAAGTCATTCTATTTATAGGGACGATACAACCTTGAAACCCTAATCCTAATATAATTCCTAAACTATTAAGGAAACTAAATATAAATGATGTTATTTTCCAACAATTACAAACTCTATAGTATACCTCCAATTCTTTCATGGAGATTCTGATGCATGATCATTACTTTAACAGTGCTACCTGCAATGATAGAAACCGTCTTGAAGAAAATCCTGGAGCATATAACAGACCAATGCCTCATATGCTGTGATGTGGGTATTCCATGTAGTGCCCGACAAGCTTGCAAGGACCCATCTTCTCTCATTTTCCCTTTTCAGGTGGGTATTCTTCCCAGGTAGCTATGAAAAATTCTCTCTTAATATATATATATATATATATTTTTTTTTGGGTCATGAAACTCTATATTTTATCATTTGATCCGCAAACAACTAAGGTATCCACATAGTTGTTAATATGTTCTGATAAACCCTTCACTTAAGAACCAAGTTCTCACAGTTTTTATTGTGTTCAGAGAAGTCCGTTATTGTAGCATCATAGATAGGCAGCCCTCAGTTTGATATGTGATACTTGATCACTGTACTCTTGCTTCTATTCATAGTTTTATCAAAGCAGAAGTGAAATACTTGGTTGACTGACAGGAAGTGGTTAATGCTTGGATATATGGCAGAAAGCA
Source organism: Hippophae tibetana (assembly GCA_037013495.1). NCBI lineage: Eukaryota > Viridiplantae > Streptophyta > Magnoliopsida > Rosales > Elaeagnaceae > Hippophae > Hippophae tibetana. Next base: position 59,356,347 of record CM072803.1, on the reverse strand, counting down.
CTTTTAGTTTTTCATTCTTTCTTGTGCGAATTGTATGAGATAAGCTCAAGTCCTCAGATATTATTTCATTGAAAGACAAAAAAAAAAAAAGTCGTCAGATATAAATGATATATTACTCACGGCCCTTATCTAACTCAAATTTTCAGCAGGAAGATGATGTTGAAAGGTGTCCCTCATGTGAATCAGTATTTCATAAGCATTGCTTCAGGAAGCTTACAAACTGTAAATGTGGGGCTTACCTTAGGATTGATGAGGCAATGGGGCTCACTAAGAGGCTAAACCATAGGGCAGGGGGTGAGGCTAATGGAGCTTTTGGTCTTTTGAGGAGGGCATCTAGTTCTGCTTTGGGTGCTGGATTTCTATCTGGCTTGTTTACACAGTCAAAGGAAGAGATGCAAACAGAGCTCAAGAACAGCGACAATGTCATCTTAATGGGTTCTTTACCAAGCACTGTATTGTAATCACCTGTATGATCTGTATCATATATATTCACGCTTGATTTGGAGAACCAAAATCATTTGTGATACTCATGTGAATATCAGATAAATAATAAGCACTAGCATGCCCAACACTCCCAACTGTTCTTTTTCCCTTTTTTATTTATTCTCCTCCTGTATTGTTGGCTGCGTTATTCTTTGTAATATACAAATAACAGAATAAGGTGCACTTTCTATTCTCAGATAAGTTTCTGTCTCGTGCAAGTGTTATCATAATTTCAACCTTTTTCTTGTATGAATTAATGCACACATGCAAATATATTGGTTTTAGAGGAGAGATGACTTGGAGTCTTAGTACATAATTCTTTTTTAAAAGTTAAAAGGATGTTTCCTTTCTGGCTTTGACTCACCCTTTCAACAGGGATCAAACGAAACAGATAAATCTCTCTATTTTGAACCCCGAAAAAAAAAACCAGAGATCATTGAGTAATGCTAAATAGCTCAATTTGCTACCAATCCTAAGCCTATGTGTCTAATTTAAATTGGCTTACACTTTGTTAAGTGAGGTCATACTGTAAGAAGTGTGGGATTTCTTAATTGTGACATTAGATTGGGATTGTGTTCCAATGGGACTAATTGTATAATAGCTTTGGAGATATCCTTTGCGGAAACAACTACTGATAAATTAAAACAACTGGTTAAATTGAATATAACCATTATTTTTTAATTTTTACCTTTTTTAATTTTTTTTAAATATTTTTATTGTTTTAGAGTTATTTTCATTCAACAATAACTTAAAGACTCAGAGAAAAATTCATAATACATCACAAATATGTTGAGAAAAAATAAAAAAAAAGTAAAAAAAATGAAATTTTTTTGGACAAAATAGGTCAAAACGGTAAAAAGTTTCAAAATGTTGAGTTCCGCGTGTGCCAGCACACACCCGCGCCGAGTCTTACGCACACTAACCTCCGTCTGTCGCTAATCTCACCCCCACACGCATGCTAACTTGTCTAAATGCATCTAAAATCACTTTTTGAGATATTTTTTCAACTTTTTTGGCCTTTTCCTCATCAATAAAAAGATCCTCTCCCTATAGTAAAAATCATTCCAAAAATTACAAACTTCTCTCTCTTTCTCTCTCTAGAAAACTTTCTTTTTGTTTTTGTTTTAAAGTTCTTCTATTTTTTGGAAAAATTAGTTATGCTTTTATAGATTTCTAGTTTTTGATTCAATAAATAAATATGTAAATTTATTTGGACATTTTTCATCAATAGAATTAGCATCAAAGTTCTATAAGGATTTTTTGAGATATATTTTAAAATGAATTCATTACAATTATTTTTTATTTTTTTTATTTTTATATGTTATGTTAACATGGATGATTATTTTTAAATATGATATAAAAATAACGTGTTATGTTTACGAAATTTTATAATAAAATAAAATCAAAAAATAAAAAAATTATGAAGCTATCTTCAAAACTTCAAAGTTTTTAATCACAATCTATGATAAAAGAAGGTAGTTGATTTGTTAGATCTAGGTACAACTGTATTTTGATGACTTAGTGACTTGCATATAAAAGTGAGTTATCTAAAACTCACAATCATGTCCCTAGTTTTAAGTAAATAATATTTTAAAAATTCATAAGGTATGACTTAACAAGTATAAATAAACAAACTTATCCTACCTGTAGGTTTGATTGACTCAATGATGTGGGGACACTGAGTTTACTTAAAATGAAATCTCTTAAGTTACGTCTTGCTAAGACTTAATACCTAAGCGTTGGATGAGAGGCAACCCATCATTTTAGGTAATTTTATTTTATTTTGTTTATTTATTTTAGTTTAATTACATGTGAATAATTTTAGAATTGTTAAAACTAAAAATATTTGTTGAGATATTAGAAGTTCACAACGATCTGTCTGTGTGAACTTTAATGATGAACATGATGGATGTACCTACATTTCTCCACCACTACTTGCACATTCTCAAAAAATAGGTAAATTTTCTTCTCTTTTCTCTTTATCTTTAATTTATAATTGTTATATTGAGGACAATGTAAGTTCTAGGTTGGAGGTGGTGAAAAATTATCATGCTTAATTTCAAGAAATTTAACAATTTAAAAAAAAATTATGTTCACATTTTCATTGTTGTGTTTGATTTTTTTGTGTGGTTTAGTAATTTTTAGATGTTTAGGATTAGTTTTTAAAAAAATTTCACAAAAAATTATCATTTCTTTAAATCAAATTTAAGTAAATAGTTAAGTTTTTTGCATTATTAGATTAATTTTTGAAAACATATAATGAAATATATGATAATTAGTTAGTTTTTGTCATGACTAATATTTCTTGATAAGGTGTGGAAATTATATTAAACCCAAAATCAGTGTTTAAGAATCAAATAGTGGAGACTATCATTGTGGAAAATATTTTGAGCCTATTATGCTTTATTCTGAATGATAGATATTATTTTTCTACTCTAAATTTTTTTCTTATTTCTTCAGCATTATTAGATGATCTCTATAGGACTTAGCATTGAATGTCTAGATTTTTACATCTTAATGAAGTGTTATATATTTATTTTTCATTTTCTTAGATTAAATTATTAAAGTAAAAATTGATAGAATATGTCTTTCTTTATTCATGCATGGTTTCTAATAATAAAAAGATATATTTAGGGTTACCTAAACAAATGAAAATAGAAAAACCAAATATTAACCACTCACATTACCACATAAAAAAATGTACAATCTGCACATAAGTCTACTCTATAAAAAATAGATTCTCTTATAAAAAAAATATAAGAGAAAGAAAAAAAATAGAAAGAAAGAGAGGAAATGAATAGTATAATATATATACTATGAACCAAAAAGCCTAAACAGTTGTGAGAAATGGTTTAATGCAAAAGAAAATATATGAAGTAATTCTTTAAGAAGTCATTACATTTTCTAAAAGACATTACTTGATATCTTTATTTGATAAATTGGATTGATGCATGAAAGTAATGTATAATATTTTATAAATTCTTACATTTGATTCCTTTTATTAGATTAACATTAAAATAATATTATAATCCTTCCTTCTTTATATATATGCGAACATATTAGTTCATTTCTATACATTCGACTCTATTTTGTATATAAATTAGTACGAGTGTTTGAATTCATAGAATTCAGTGTTTTTGAGAGTATTGACTTGTGAGAAATAGAGTCGAAATAAATTCAGATTCTTGACCCTAAGTTTGGGTGAAATTAAATTGATACATTTTTTATGTGAAATATGAAAATGATTTTCAACTAAATATTATAATAAATCATGAATGATCAGGAAGTTGAAATAATCTATGCTTAAGATTTTAATTATGAAATTTAAAAGAAATTATAAGCATTAGATATTTTTGTATTTCATTTATTTATTTTATTTTAGTCATTTTACTTTATTTTAAATTTTAGTTAACTTCTTATTTTATTTGTTTTATTTTGTATTTTTTTGTTAATGTTTATGGGTATCATTATTGAAAACCCTCACGAGACTCAAACTCGTCCACTAGGGCAACCTAAGGGTTTAATGACTTAATACATATGCTAAATGCAACCGTATCAATCAATGAAAATGATTTAGATAGTTTAATTTTTAATTTTTATTGTTTCTCTTGCTAAGTGACTAGCAAGAAGTTGAATAGGGGTTGTAATGAGTTCTTAAAAAGCACTAAAATTACCATGATTTAATATTCTTTAATTGATTAAATAGATTTATATTTTATGATATTATCATATTTTTATATAAATTTTTCTTTAAAAAAAATTAAAGACTCGAAGAAAAATACTAAAGGAAATACATCACAAATATGTTGAGTAAAAAAAATGAGAAAAAGTAAAAAAATGGAAAAATTGGACAAAATGGGTCAAGCCCAACATACGCCTAGCACATGCCAACACATATCGAAGCGTAACCAACACAAGCCCAGCACACGCCCGCGCCGAGTCCTACACGCACTAGCACATGCCTACACCTGTCCTACGCTTGCCAACGCGTGTCTGTTGTTAATCTTACCCCCCATACGTGTGCTAGCCTGTTCAAATGCATTCAAAATCCATTTTTGAGATATTTTCCCACCTTTTTTTTCCTTTTTCTCATCTTTAGAAGGACCTTATCTCCTATAGTAAAAATTACCCCAAAAGTCACACACTTCTCTCTCTTTCTCTCTTTAGAAAGCTTTTTTTTTGTTTTAAAGTTCTTCTCTTTTTGAGAAGAACTAGTTATACTTTTATAGATTTTTAGTTTTTAATTCAATAAATAGAAATGGAAATGCTTTTTAGGTTTTTCAGCAACAAAATTAGCATCAAAGTTCTGTAATGATTCTTTTGAGGTATAATTTTAAAATAAATTCTTTACAGTTATTTTTTATGCTTTATTCTATATGTTATGTTTAATTTATCTATGATAAAATTTAGCATGGTCGGATGCTATTTGTAAATATGATATAATAATAACATTGTTATGCTTGCAAAATATTAAATAGGTAAAAAATTTCTATAAAATAAATTGATTTTGTTTTTATTAAAAAAAATTATAATAAGGATGTTAGAGAGAAATATACTATTTTTCATTACAAATTTAAATCTGAAAATTAAATTCTAAGGATTAATTATTTGGTCTAATTTAGTGTAATGCTCTTTTATTTGTTGGTACAATCGCACGGTAGTTAGAGTGAAACTCTATTTAAAAAAATATAATAACTCTTATTCGAATATGTATTGACAACACATATTTTCAGTAATGGTTTTAAAACTTGAAATTTAGTGCTCAGATAATTAAATCTAAGAATTTAATTTTGACACCTTGAATAAAGTCTAATTAACTGACTCACTCTAAAATTGTGATTAGATGGTTTGCTATTTTCTTAAAAATAAAGCTAAAATTTAATACTTAATTAATTAATAAGATTTGCTTAAGTATATTAGTTAATTAATGTTAAACAAAAGAATTTAGGTCCCACCTAAGAACACTTTCATACCAAAAAGAGAAAGTCAACAAATATCAATTTATATCTTTAATAACCTAAATAATATGATTAAGCATAATTAACTTAATTATTATATCCATAAATACTCTACTGTTATGAATGATAAAAATTTACATTATTGTTTAATGAATACATAGTTATATTTATTTTTTATGTCATTAGATTAGGAAACAAAAATCAAAATATCGTGAAAGATATTTTAGATTTAATTTTGTTTTTAAAAGTTTGAATAATAAATTAAAATCACATATATTCATTGCTTAGATTGACGTTGAGAGTATACTTGTCATTTTCTATAAAATGATTCGTGCACTTGCGAGAGCTTTACCAATATAAAACCAAAGCATCTATAAGATCGGTATTTCTAACCCGATGTCGATTTTGTCTCATCAATAGGATAATATTGGCTTTATTTCTTTCAAAGTTATAACTGTTTTATTCATTAATGAATTTTTTGTTGGTATGTGATTGCTTAGGATGTTATCACATAGATTTGGTCTTTACGTGGGTTTACGTACTTATATTATGTGTTAAATGCATGCTCTGTTATAATGCTATAATGATATGAGTTTGAATTGTGTATGTTAAAACATACTATTATTTAAACTTTAATTAGAACATTTTTTACTCATTATTTATTTTTTAGTTTACATATAATATATGTCAATGAATTTTTCTGTTGATTTTATATTATATTATTACTGCTTTTGTTGAGTTTTCTATTTTTAAGATTTTGTTCTTTACGCTACTTGTGGGGACTAGTTTGGTAGGATTTTATATCTCCTTACCCTGGATGTGTACCAGGTCATATACTCTTTCAATTGGTATAAGAGTGAGTACAACTTATTTGGGCTTAACTTCTCTAGTGTTTACCCTTTCCTCATGGTACATGTGTTTAGTTCTTTGAAATCTTTTGTAATGGATTATATAAGAGGGTTGCTTAGTAGACCACCTAAGTTCAATGGATTATGTCACTTTTACTATAGATCTCAAATGTGTTCCTACTTGAGATCTAACAACAATGGTGTTTAGTTTTTGATTGAGCATGGTTGGATATGTCCTATGCATGTGTCTAAGACTAGTATTGTAGAACTTAGACATGCCAATGTCTGTAATAAAGAAGAACTTCATCTCAACAATTTAAATTGCTAAGGGTTGTAACTTCTTATCAACTCAATTACCGTAGAGGATACTGTTATCATGAGCAAGTTTACGACTGTTGATAACTGTATTTTATATAGTTATTTTCATCTATTTTATTAATTATAATTGCTATTTTTTTTACATTTTTAGTTAATTTTATTTGGAATAAATTAATATTTTCTATTTATTTTTAAGGAATATATTTTTTAAAAAATTAAATAATTTGAATCGAAAAAAGTACTTAATTGCAAATTTATGTCTAAAAATATAATTTAAAATAAAAGAGTGCTTAATTGCAATTAATAAAAGTCTAAAATATAATTTGAATTAAAATCGGGCTTAATTGTAATTCAACAAAGTTTAAAAGTTAATTTAAATTAGAAAAGGGCTTAATTGTAATTAAAGAAAGTTGAAAAGTTAATTTGAATTAAATTGGAGGGCTAAAATGCAATTAAGGAAATTTATTTTCTTCGCAGGAAAATGAGGCCATACACTCCATCACCAATGCGCGACACTAACTGTTCGATTAGGACATCAACGGATACGATAAGGCGCGTGGATTGCAAATGTGACAAAAGAGAGCGGATGTAGGTTTTTTGGATCACGCGGTTCGGTGCGCCGTGTGGGGCCCACCTGCCGCGCAGGTCGGCATGTAGGGTGGGATCTACGTGTCTACTGTGCAATCCATTTCCCGTATGACGCGGTCCACTGAAGCTTCGTGCGCCCTCCTATTCCAACGAGTAATACAACGCCACGTGTCCCTCGATGGCAATAATACCGTGTGACGTGTCTTCGTTCGCTCTCTCTTCATACCGAATAATTGCCTACCATGTGTCCCACTATATCTTGCAGTGAATCATATCGCAACACGTGGCAGCATGAATTGAAACGAAAAAATGCAGCGGCGCACGTTCCTCTATTTTGTGATATTTATATTTTAAACACATGAGTGTGTGTTTCAAGCCTCTTGTCCCCCATGCAGAATTTATTATTATTTTCGATACATTATTTTGTCTCCCGCGCTTAATATTTTTTGATGTATTTTTTGGAGCTATAAATAGGGCATTTAATGCCAGAAAAAAGGTCAATTTTTGAAGTTTATTTTGTTTCAGTTTGGGGTTGGACTGTGCAACACGCAGAAGCCATTTTTGGCTTTTGTTGTGTTATGCATGTGCAAAATATTTGTGCTCAGAAATGTTTTAATTTTCTTTTGTTCTTCATATGATATTCCTTAACGTGTTGTAATTTAATTTTTTATATATGAAGTAATTTAATTTTTCTAGGGCTGCATTTTATCTAAATTTATGAAGCTTTAATTTAATCATTTTTGACAGATTTATAAGACTTTTAATTTGTTTATTCTATTTATGTTTAATGCTTTTGATTATTGGAAAATTTATCAAATGATCCGTGCCACTTAAATAAACTTGAGAAAGACATTTTTGTGTATATTGCTCATGTTTAGGGTAACATGTATGATGAAAGGAGAGAAACATTCTTTATTGTATGTGTAATTATTGGAGAACTTTGAACGTAATGAATCTTGGTGAATTTAATTCTCATATGAATATAGTGAATTATTTCAGCAAGGTGTGTTTATTTGTTATCGGAAGAGACATATGGATAAAATTAGTAGTTCTCTGTTGAAAAATTAAATGTACTAAAAAAATATAAATCAAGAGAAAATAATATAATTCAAGTGGATTAATTTGGTAAAAAACTGCAATCCTAGAGTTCTTTTATTTTGTTATAAAACTCTTTAGTTAACTTGTTCCAAATCAACGATTATTTTGGATAAAATTAGAGTGAAATAATTTTAGTACTTAACAAACTATAGTGACAAATCTCCGTGGGAACGATACTTTACTTATCAAATTTTATTACTTGTGATCTTGTATACTTGCACGTTTTATGTTCTTCTAAAAGTGACAACAAGTTTTTGGCACCCTTGCGGGGATTTGTTTACTATTTTTATTGTTGATATTAATACCAATCAATTTGATTTTAATTAAAAAAAACAAAAAAACATTTATGCTTATTGTTGCTTGCTTAATTTATTTTTCAATTTTCTCGTAAGTTGAGATTTTGTTTGACACACAAATCTTAACTCACAAAAATAAAAACAATTGAGAAGTCAAGCTAACGACTTTAAATCAAGCGCTTCTTGGGAGGCAACCCATGTGTTTTATTTTAATTTTTTTTTTCGAATGTATTAGTTTTTATATTTTTTTTATGTTGTTATTTGTTTTTCGTAGGTGCAAATTGGAAGAAATGAAGCTATTTTAGAATTTAACAATACAAACCAAACCAGGAAGTTTCTTTAAACCAATCTCATTTGTTCTTTAACATTCACACATTGAGGACAATGTGTATATTAAGTTTGGGGGTGGTAGAGATATTGAACTTAATTGAAATATTTTCTAGATATTCTTGCTTGTGAAATTTTATTTGTTTGGTTGATTGAAGATATTTTGCTTTGAAAGGTGATTTATTTTTATTTCTTTGATTTAAATGATGCATAGCTCCTTGAAAAATTTAAATATTGTCCAAGTGATGAATAATTTTTACGTATGTTTCATTTTTACAAGAATAAATATTTATGAGAGCTAATCTTGATTTTTGTGTTGCTATGGTAATTTAGAGAAGGTTTATGTGAGTATGCAATTCAATTGATATTTGTAATGTCACAGTTCTTAGAATTTGTTTGATTTTCTCTCGAGGTGAAATTCTAGATAATATTTAACTAAGAAAATAATTTAGGCCATCTTTGGATTGTTTGAGCCTTTCTATCTACCTTCACATGCTTTATCCGTAGTATACCCCTTTTGAGCTTCAATGTTTATATATATTTATCTCATTTCATAAGCCTACTAATATATATATATATATATATATGTACAAATATATCTATTTTTCTTATCTCACTAACATGTGACAATTATTAGTAAATATTTTAAGATATATCGGAAAAAAAGAGGATACTGAAAAAAAACAAGAAAAGAAAAAAAAAACGAAAAAAAAAGATTATTGTATGTGATGATAAATCCCAAATGGGGAGGTATTTATTGTGATGATAGATGATATCTTGTTTCAATCCTAAAATGATGTGTTTGGGAGAAGTTTTGATATAAATATTATCCTTTATCCTACATTTACCTAAGCCATACATTACAAGCTTAATGAAGTCCTATTGATTTTGTGTTTTGTGTTTTTTTACATTAGTGGAGAGAGAAATGAAAAATAAACATATGAGATTTGTGATTTCATTAAAAATTAATTACGTTTTTATTTGTATAGACTAATCCGGATTACATGTGATGAAATATGAAAAGACTTCACACACACACTAAAATTCATTATGAAAATGTAATATACTTTTAGATTGATTTCAATGCTTAGATAAATTATTTTATTTCTTTGAGTTATGTTATTTGAAATGACTAAAAAGAAATATTTTGAAAATCACTATTTTAAATACATTTATCTTTGTTTTATTTCTTTCCTTTTGCTCGAGGACTAGCAAAAACTTAAGTTTGGGGTGTGATAACTGTGTTTTATATAGTTATTTTCATCTATTTTATTAATTATAATTGCTATGTTCTTTACATTTTTAGTTAATTTTATTTGGAATAAATTAATATTTTCTGTTTATTTTTAAGGAATATATTTTTAAGAAAATTAAATAATTTGAATCGAAAAAAGTACTTAATTGTAAATTTATGTCTAAAAATATAATTTAAAATAAAAGAGTGCTTAATTGCAATTAATAAAAGTCTAAAATATAATTTGAATTAAAATCAGGCTTAATTGTAATTAAATAAAGTTTAAAAGTTAATTTAAATTAGAAAAGGGCTTAATTGCAATTAAAGAAAGTTGAAAAGTTAATTTGAATTAAATTGGAGGGCTAAAATGAAATTAAGGAAATTTATTTTCTGCGCAGGAAAAGGAGGCCATGCGTGCCATCACCAACGCGTGACACCAACTGTTCGATTAGGACATCAACAGATACGATGACACGCGTGGATTGCAAACGCCAAAGGTGTCAGATCAAAGGATAATTGCTACAATGTAGGAACTCTTTATGAAGTTGTGTGTAACAAGCTGAGTTGAAGCACCAAAGAATTATGGCATCAACGATTAGGATAAGTTAACTATAAATTACTGAAGAAATCTTAAATCTTAAAGTCATTTTCATTCTCCCATCTATTAACACGTTGATAGTCCTTGTCAGATATGCAAACAAAGCAAAACTCAACACAAGAAAAAGAAACACTTAATGAAGAATCCCATATGTAGGAACAATTATACGTAGGTCAATTGTTTTTCTAACTAAAATAGGTAACTGGAACCTAGATGAGAGGTAATATATATATATATATACGGATATGAGATTTAGAGATTAGGATGATGGGAGCTTTTAAGCTTTTAAGTTATATATATATTGGAGTATGAAAGAGTTAAAATCAACGGTAAAGTAATAAAAGAGAGTAATTGAAGTATAAATGATTAAATAAGTTACTTAATATCAAATTGATATTGTATAATGAGATATTTATTAATTAGTAAATTTATTTAGTAGTTTTATCTTTATATAACTTCTTCTTTATTAGAATTTTATATATTTAGATTAAATAATTTTTTGTGTGATCATAATTATTTGATTCGATTATTAAATTTTAAAGAAGTTATTGTTATCGAGCTTGTGTTTAATATTTTTGATTTAAATTTTTCTAGTTGATTCAATTTAAGGGACATATGTTTTGAATGATCTAATTAATATTGTTCATTATTAAATTCATTTTAAAACACACGCAAACACTTGTGTTTTTGTGATAAACCTTTTACAGTTGATTCGTGAATGTATCTGATTGGCGAGAAGTTTATTGGAATATTGGTATGAAAACCGCTCATGCTAATATTAAAAATTATGAAAACATAGCAAAGACTCATAAGTAAAATATATTGGGACAATATCCTATGGAGGGTAGCATAAAACAAAGTTTGTACTTGAACATTTAGTTTTCATAGTAGAAAGTTAGGTAAGTAAGTGAACTGATAGTTTTCTTCTTATGTCATGATTATGGCCTAGGTTGTTTCCACTGTTTTATGGCCCACATAGTGTTTAAAGCTAAATCAAATACCATATTGTATTTTGAGAGTGGATGCTCTAGACACATGACTAGAAGCCATTTTTTATATTGTAATAGATCGTAAGGGTGAATGTATGATTAAGGGAATTAGATTAAGTAAAACTGAGATTGTACTAGTTTACCTATTCTCCCAAAAATTGAAACACTTGTAGGTTAATCATGTTAATTGGGTAAATAAACTAGGATCGCTTATATGAATATCAAGAGTATCAATACAAACAGAGTATTGGAATTGATACATATTGACTTCATGGGTCCTATGAGAATATAAAGTATTGGAGGTAAGAAATATATCATAGTTGCAGTAGATGACTTTTCTCACTACATTTGGGTAGAATTTCTTAAATATAAGTCAGATACTTTTGAGTTCTTCATCTCATATTGTACAAGATTGCAGGTTAAAATAGGTGAGAATATAGTAATCATCAAGAGATTGAGAATATACCATTGAAAAGAGTTTAAAAATACCAAGTATGCTGACTTCTGCAAAGAACATAGTATCTTTCATGAGCTCTCTGCTCCCATCACACCTAAAAAAATGGAGTAGTTGAAAGGAAAAGAAAGATACTTCAGAAAATGGCAAGAGTAATGCTACATGCCAAAGAAATCTCTAAAAGGTTTTAGGATGAAGCTATAAACATCGTATGTCACATTATAAATTGTGTATATCTTTGCCCAAAACAAACCAAACTCCTTATGAGATATGGAGGGGTAAAAACCCCAATATGAAATTCATGCATGTTTTCAGAAGTAAATGCTACATACTTTAGGGATTGAGAATAGTTGGATAAGTTTGATTCAATAAGTGATGAAGGTATATTTCTTAGTTATTCCCTAAATAGTAGAACTTATAGAGTCTCAAATGTAGAACTAATGTTGCTATGGAATTCATAAATGTCGTTATAGATGATATAGGTAATCAGATTAAAAGTGAAGAAGTTGATAATGAAGTAAATTTTACAGCACCTCAATTAACAATGACAAATGACACAATTGGAACAAAAGAAAATGAGCTTGAGGAAAGAGAAGAAAAGAAGGAAGAAACACCAACCTCATCAATGATAAATCCAACCCATATTTCAAACAATAATCCTATTAAAAATATAAGTGAAGATCCTAATGCAAGCATGGTAATAAGAAGAAGACAAATACTGCTATATATCTCATATTGAACCAAAAAATGTGAATGAAGCCCTTAGGGATGAATTTTGGATAAACGCCATGTAGGACGAGTTAGCTTAACTTGAAAGAAATCATGTGTGGATATTAGTACCTAAGCATAAAAACAAAAATGTTATTGGAACTAAATGGGTGTTCAAAAATAAATCTGATGAGCATGACATTGTTGTTAGAAATAAGACTAGGTTGGTAGCTCAAGACTACATGTAAGTAGAAGGAGTTGACTTTGATAAAATATTTGCACTTGTAGCTAGGTTAGAGTCAATTAGGATTTTATTTTCCATTTGTATCACATGAAACAACCAAAAGGATTTGTTGATCCAAAATTTCCAAATCATGTTTACAAACTCAACAAAGCTCTTTATGGATTGAAACAAGCTCCTTGAGGGTAGTATAAGAGACTTACCAACTATCTCTTAAATAAAGGATTTATTCGAGGGGGATTTGATAAGGTTCTATTAATTAAAATGAGTAATGATGAGATCTTCATTGCTCAAATTTATATGGATGACATAGTTTTTAGATCCATATCTAGTAACTACTGGATGATTTTGGTGCATGTTATGACAAATGAATTTGAAATGTCCATGGTAGGTGAAATAACTTTCTTTCTTGGTTTTAAAAACAAACAATCTCATGATAATATATTTATTTCTCAAACCAAGTAGGCATGTATCCTTTTTAAAAGGTTTGGTCTTGAAACTAGTAGGTCATTAAGGACTTCATTAGGTACCATCACAAAAATTACAAAATGACACTCAAGGTAAAAGTGTTTATCAAACCCTTTATAGGAGTATGATAGGCAGTTTACTTTACCTCGATACAAGTAGGCCTGACATATGTTTTAATGTTGGTGTGTGAGCCCATTATCAAGCTAACACTAAGGAATCACACTTAAAAAATGTAAAGAGAAGCATCAGGAATAATTTAGGAACAACTAATTATGGTTTATATTTTACTATTGACATTACATGAGAAGTAAGTGGCTATACAAATGCTGACTGGGTAGGCAACCAGGATGATAGAAAGAACACATTAACTAGTTGCTTCTACATTGGGAACAACTTAGTATCCTGGGATAGTAAAAAATAAAATTCTATCTTCCTCTTTACACCTAAAACAGAATACATTGCTGCAGGAAGCTCTTGCACATAAATGCTTTGGATGAAAAACATGCTCAAGGACTACAATCAACTACAAGGTATGATGCCCTTATATTGTGATAACTCTAGTGTTATATGTATTTCTAAGAACCCAATTCAACATTCTAGAATTAAGCATATTAACATTAGGCATCACTTTATTTGAAACTTAGTTGAAGAGAAAGTAATAACACTTGAGTTTGTACCTATTGAGAGACAATTAGCTAATATATTCACCAAAACTATATACACTCAAAGATTTGAGTATCTTAGGAGTGCCTTGGGAATCTTCCCCTCAAATTCAATTCCAATTTTTATTTCAAAAAAAGAGGGAGAGAGAAGTAGAATCCTTATCTGGCCAACATAGTATGAGACTTATTTAATACTTACATATGTATAACCTTATTTTTAGTGACTCAACTCATTTTGATATTTATTATATAAATTATTCTACATTTTTGGCTTATGTACACCCATATTCTTATACATGTAATGATCAATGTTGACAATAACTTATTCACACACTTACAAACACACATATATGCTATGTTTGAAGTTTATGAATTCTCTTGAAAGACACTAGGACTTCAACCAATCTTGATTGTAAAATTGTGTTAAGTTCTATTTCTTGCTTTCAAAATTTTTACCGTATGGAGGCACATACTATTAAGAGGGCTATCTACTGTGATGTATAAACCTACTATAATGAGCGGACAGGGCTACCTCACAACTAGTGTGAAAGTCATCATATTAGGTTTATAGCTCATGCAAAAAAAGAAGGAAAGATTATGTAAAAAGTGATTGCTTATATAAGTTATAGTTGGAATGCACAAAAAGTAAGGCTCAATAGAGATTAAAGGGAAAAAAATCATTTGCCTCATTTATAAAATAAAGATAAAAAATTTAAGTCCTCATTTAGTAGATATATTTTATTTTGTGAGATTGAAGACTTGATTATAATTTTACATGATAGGTGATATATTTTTGAGTCTTTTTTGATTGATCATAAATGAATTAATTAAAATATTTGTGAAGTTTAAACATATATATTGTTTTTAAATAAATGTCCA
Source organism: Hippophae tibetana (assembly GCA_037013495.1). NCBI lineage: Eukaryota > Viridiplantae > Streptophyta > Magnoliopsida > Rosales > Elaeagnaceae > Hippophae > Hippophae tibetana. Next base: position 59,341,198 of record CM072803.1, on the reverse strand, counting down.
TATGTCATTATATGTGCAAATTATACTTGTATGTCTCTTCTACTCTACTTGCTAATTTTTATAATAGATAATTAAAATTTGAGTTAAAAATGACGAGTTCTCAATTGGTTTTATGCTCGTTTATGATTCAATGAGTTTAATACCTTATGTGGTTATTTATGAAAATTTCAAAAAAAAATCCTATTTTTATTCATTTACATCTTCATTTTTGTTAATTTTTAATTGGTTTTTAAGTTAGAGAGTCATATAACTTAGGGGGAGTTTTAACCACATTGCACTTCTGCATTAATTTATTTTTACATCTCTCCTTTATCTTTAGGAGAAGTTTAACTCCATTGCTTTATTCTTCTCATGTGTCAAAAAGGGAGACAATGTGTTTCACTTTCATTTTTTTCTCTTGTTATGCATATAGGGGTGGAATATATTGAGTTAGGCTTATGTTAAGCTTGATTGGTATGAATGCATGCATTACATGATTATTCTTTACACTTCGTTTATTTCTATGTAAAATGAACTAATGTACAATGAGGTTTTCAAGCCAAAGGTTTCGTTTGCTTTGTCTATGTGATTTCAATTATTTACATGCTTATCAAGTTACAATGAAGATGAATTCACCTAATTATAGAATAGTTCTATTATAGAGTCTACGATATCATTGTATTTTTATCTTATTCTTATAAGTGTCATGTAGTGAGTGAGAAATTTTGTCACACAAAAATACCAAAGAGAGAGTTTGTAAGGATTATTGGCTATTTTTTGGATAAAATATTGTCATGTAAACTTGTTTTTAAATTCATTATCAAGTCTATCAAGCAAATTGAAGAAACATAATAATTGCATTTCAGATATATCTTTTATAACTATAATATTTAGGATTACACGTATGCATTTAATAACATATGTTTATAAATTTGGAATTATTTTTACTATTAAAATAGTTATTTAAAAAATCAATTTATGAAATTATTAATTAATTATTTTTTAAATATGTTTCAATGTTTTTAAGATATGTCATAAAAATAATTTTTTATATTATTAAGATTTTTAATAGAATTTGAATAATTAAACCCAAAAATAATTTAATATTAGGTTAGTATTATCACCTATGTGTATATATACACACGTTATAAGGGTTAAGGGTTAATTGGTAGCTGCAGATTGTGTAGTTGATTCTGCCGAATCTGCCGCAAACTGCAGAAATAGAAATAAAAAAAATTATTATCAGAGAAACGGTGTTGAATGATATATATATATACGCATAATTGAGAGTGGGAATATAGTTAATATATATGGATATGAGATTTGCGGCAATAAGGTAGCTTTTAGTAATATATATATATATATATATAAACAAATAAACGATGATGTGTATATAAATAAATGTTAAAAGAATCTAATTGTATAGGCAGTTTCTTCACTTATATTTTTTAAGGCAAAATTATAAAAATATTATTAGATTATTATATTTTTTATTTATATTATCAAATTATTTTTCATTTCGTTTATACTATTCAATTATTTTATTTATATTATTTTATTATTTTTATCTAACAATGTCATCGGTTCAAATAGTTATACGATAGTTTTGATACATCTAATTGGATGATATATTAAATATATTAGTTAAAGTTAATTATTTAAGTTATTTTAAATCGTAAATATATAATTTTTTTAAATTTATCAAGATGTCTGATATTGTTAAATAAAGATTAATGGAATAGTATAGATCAAATAAATATAATTATTGAATAGTATAAATGAGATGAAAAATAGTTTGATAATATTAACGAAATAAATGTAATAATTTAATGTTATTTTTATGAATTTATTATTTTTATATCAAATCATGTCTTACAATTATTTCAAAAATTATATAACTAATTTATTTTTTAAAATATTTAACTGTAACAAAATTTAAGTAACGTGTTCATAAAAATGAGTAAAATTAAGGGTGTCTGGATCCAATTTAGTTGTATTTATGGCGGATGGAAGTGCCCAAGAATAGAAAAGTATACAGCTACCTTTCCAAAGCTACAGTAAACGAGAATTCTTTCATAATTTGTGTACTCTTTTGGTGGGAGATATGTATAAAGTAAAAATAAAAAAAAATATGAGCGACAATGGAGTAAGGTTGATGATATATAAAGAGTACGCAATTGTCTTTTTGTATAATTTATGTATAAAGTTTATATTTTCTTTACGAGTGCTATTAATATTTGTAAAATTGTCTTTAATATAACAATAAGTTTTATATTATTAAAAATAACTCTAGTTAATGGCGATATTAAAATTTTTATCTGCATATTTCTTCGATTTTTTCTAGACTACTAAAATGTCTTTCAAAATTATAAAGTAAATATATTTATTATGTTTATTATAATTAAGAAGTAAAAATTTACAATAAGTAAATAAATGCATAAAAAGTTAATAATCTATTTGATTTTAAAATAATCTTGTATTATTGATTTTATTCTTAAATCAAATCATTTACAGCCTCTCTCAATTTTTAAAAAATATTTATTATTTTGATATATTATATAAAAAATTTCGGTGATATTTATTAATTAAAAAATTAATTAATCAAATAATTAGATTAAGAAGAAAGTTTTAAATTTTTTTTGACAATGGCATAAAAAATTAATAATTTAATTTTTAATTTATTTAACATAATTAAAAAATTACTTATCATTTGTATAATTAAAAAATAACTTCTCATTCAACAAATATACTATAAATTTATAATAATTGAATAAATTATTATAAATGAGATAGTTATAATTTATCTAAATAAATTAATCCATAAAAAATAATTCCTTATAATTTATTTTTAATTTTTATAAATTTTTATAAATTAATTTAATTATTAATTTTAACATTAAATTTCTATTTTTTATTTTTTATTAAATTTAATTAAAATATTTAAGCTTTTTAAATAATAAAAAATTAATTAAAGAAAACTATATAAAATAACACTTTTAAATTTATAATAACGAAATAGCATCCAATAATAATAAATTAGTCTAATGAACGAAGTTAAATATTGAAAGGGTTTAAATAACGATAATTTTATTTAAATATAATCTAATTATACGATTTTTATTGTGAAATAAAAATTTAAATAATAAAATATATAAATGAAAGAGGATGCTATTTTTTAATTAAGTTTTATAGAATATTATTTTTTATTTATTTTTTCAAAACACCAATATATACTTTCGAATGAGTAATAAAAAAGTTTATTTATGGTATGTATTTCAATTTTATTATTATTATTATTATTATTATTATATATTATATATTAAAACTTTTAAATACCCTATTTTTTATTATAAAACAATTATGTACATTCAAATATTATATATCATTTTATGATTGGTTTAATTATTTTATATTTTTAATTGAACACACATAATTTTTTTTATCTTTATCATATATGTTTAATGAGAATTTTCATTACTAAATTATTTTCATTAAATTCATCCCTAGTGTCACTATTATAATTATTAATAAAAGTTTATAAATCATAGACCTAATTAACTTAGAGAGGTAAATAAAATATTTTTAATTTTTATCAATTTATAATTTAATAACCTAAACGAAGCAATCACGTAAAAGAATAAAGTTAGGAAATAAAAGAAAAACACACAATATTTTTAGGTGGAAACAACCTAAGCCACAACCATAACATAAAAAGAAAACCACAAATCTAGCAGACTACCTAACTTTTCACTATGAAAAACAAATGTTCAAGTACAGATTCAGTCTTATGCTACCTTCCCTAAGATACTGTCTTAATGTACCTTACTTACGAGCCCCTACTATGTTTTCACAGTTTCCAATATTAGCATGAACGGTTTCTAGACCAACATTTCAATAAGTTTCCCACTAATCAGATACGTTTCCGAATTAACTACAAAATGGTTAACACAAAAACATAAGTGTCCACGTGTGTTTTACAATGAATTTAATAATGAATAATCCTAACTAGATGATTCAAAACATATATCACTTAAATCAAATCAAATAATAAATCCTAGAGAAAAAAAATCAAGCACAAGTTCAATAAAAATAGTTTCTCTAAAGATTAATAATCAAATCAAATAATTATGATATGACAAATACAATTATTTGATCTAATAATTTAAGAACAAAAAAGAAGAAGAAGCTATAAGAACATATGATCAAAATATCATAAACTAATTGGACTTATTAATCAATCAAACATTAACATCAATATTTGATAGATTAACTAAATAAAGATGTCTAAAGAATTATGATCTTATATTTGCAAAACAAGAGAGAGAAATTAAAAAGAAGAGAATAATGTTCTTGTGTGGTTGATTGAAATAATGAGTAATGAGTTTTATTTATAGCAAAAATTAAAACCCTTAATCTTATGTAATTGATAAATATCTTTTCTATTACAAATAGAATTAGTAATACTCACTAATTAAGAAGACTTCTATATAATTGATAAATATCTTATCTATTTTAAATAAGATTAGTAATACCCACTAATTAAGAAGACTCATACTTAAAGAAGAGTTCTTTTAAAATAGACTCATTAATAATAAAGACTCCTACTTAAAAAAGAGTTATTTTAAAGTATATTTTATGTTATCTTTTAGGCTAAGATTTAAACTATATCTTATTTAATATTTTAGCAGTACAAATAATTTCAGATTTATAAATATGTGTTATTAAATAGATGAATGTAATCCTATGTGTTATAGTTATAACAAATATACCTAAAATACTACTATATGAAATTCTGACGTTTCTTCGATTTTGCTTGATAGATTTGATAACGAGTTTAAAAACAATTCATGTAAATATTTTGTCCACGAAAATAACCAATATTTATAATGCTTACAATTAATAAAATATTATTTATTATGATGGTTATTTTACTCCAAAAAAATAATTCCAATCTCATTTGATTATTTACAATTATATTGGTTATTACTTCTGAATATACCAATTTCCAATGAATGTTGAAATTAATTAGTTTTGCACAAGCTAAATGGTAACATATGAATTATTAAAATCAATTAATTAGTAACAGTTTAATAACATTCAAACGCTTATTGTAGGTATACAGATCTTGTGAATAATATAATATATCCAATTACCAATGAACGTTGAAATTAATTATTTTTGCACAAGCTAAATGGTAACATATGAATTATTAAATCAATTAATTAGTAACAGTTTAATAACATTCAAACGCTTATTGTAGGTATACAGATCTTAATATAATATATTATGTAAAAATATTAGGTTTATAGAGAGTTGTGTTACTTATAACCTAGAAACAATATAAAATACTATTTGAATAATAGCAAATTATAAAAGCATACAAATTAAATGATAACTACTTATTCAAATAAAAACTTATTACTTATAACATATATGAGAAAACAACCTATTAATCTTTAATCTCTTAATTTTTTTAAGTATATGAATCATTAAAAAAAATTTCTAAAATAATACCAACCAATTACATGATCAACTGAATCTAACTTATCATGTATTCATCTTTCAAGTAAACTACACACTATGTAGTAATTAATCTAATGAAACTCTCATATCAATTAGATTGCATACTATTCATTAAGATCACCGATTAAAGATCACACACATACAAATCATATATCTCTATCTAGAAATTATGCATGTTATTTAATAAAGACAAATAATTAAATAATTCTCCTAAATCTATTTAATTGATTCTATAGATTAATTATTATCCAACCAATTAATAGTATAAAAATCAGATCAAATAATATAATTAAATTAAAATCACAATTTGGATAAAATATTAGACCATCACATGTAGAAAATTGAATTCATAAGATCCATAGATTAATAACTTAGCTGGAAATAATTAAGTTCATAAAGCATAGATTCTCATAAAGAAATACATAGAAATTGATAAGAAAAAAGAGAGGAAGAATATAAGATACATTCAATTTTTTTGATTTATAACACTAATGTCCTCACAAATTCTTTATAATTTTTTTTTGGCTTTTTTAACCTTTTCTCTCTTCTTAATAGCTAGTAGGTATTGTGATTCTTAATTATGTGTTTAATTTATGCCCCATTAGGGTTAATTTAAAGAAAAAACAACCTAATATATGCAATTAAATCAAACCCTTCAAATATTCAAAGGTTGAGATTAAAAATAGGAGATAAGGAACATCAACCAGATTTTGTCCGATTTCTACGTGCTCTACGACCAGACTTCTTGCGCATTATGGCTAAGAATCCACTGATTTATAAGCCATAGATCATGCATTAGGGCACAAAAAATGCTCATTGGGAACTGAAAAATGTGCGTCAGGGTATACTCTTCATTGCATTTTTTCTCTATATGCGTCATGCCACCATTTCATTCCCATCGTAGTATGAGTTGTATTTCCTTGTTTTTGACTCATTTTTACTCCATTTTCCATCATTCTTCTTACATTTATGTGGTTAAACCTAAATTAATCTTTTTCTTGATATTTAGCACAAAACAAGACAAATATTAGGTTTAAAAGTGGTTAAATGACTCTACTTTTATAGAGTTATTACACCTCAAAACTTAAATTTTTTACTTGCCCTCAAGAAAAGCCAAGTCTAACTATCCAAAATGATATGAACAGCATAATCATAAATTTATATCTATTAATACATGCATGTTTAGCAAAAATTAACCCCCTCAAAAGTTGTACAATTCTATGATATAGAGGCTCACATGTTCATCAATCCACATTCTATTAACAAAAGGGTATGCAAGGTTTTTGATGATTTGATTCGTGTGTATTGCACATGATGTCACCCAATGCATTCATGAGATCCACTTGTATGAGCATTCTAATAAATTAAGTCTTAGAACAAGTTTCATAAGTTTATTTTCACACCCTTCTCCACTAATGTAAATATGTACATAGCTAAAGATCAATGCTTGTAATGCAAGGCTTAGGCAAGGATAGATAAATGGAGACATTTAGGCATTTTTTCATACTTTAGCTTTCTTTTTATTCATGAGGTAATGTTTAACTACAATTAAGCTTTCACTTGATGTTTTAGTGCACCATATCTTACCATTATTTTCATTCTTTTATTCTACATCTTTTTTGTAACTTCACAACACCCCTAAACTTATCTTTATTTTTATTCTTTTTCCTTTTGCTTATAGGGATAATTGTGTAATTGTTTTTTAAATAGAGATAGGGTGCATTACATTTAACCTCACTCTATAGCATAACACATGATTGGATTTTTTTCATTCAAGCTAAAATGTAAGGGTAAAGGTAATGTTTATTGGTTAGGCTTAACATGTGACTTCAAGATATGAATAGCTCTTAGTTAAGTTCAAATGGGTAACTAAGGATACACACAATGGTTAGCTTAAAAGAATCAATCGAATGAATTAAGTCCTAAATCATTTCTCAAGCTAAATAGATATATAAAACTTGCTAGACCTCATCTACTAGCATAACTCACATAAATTTCTTCCAATAAGAACACCAAAATATCTCATGAACATATTGATCGCCACAAAAATTATGTGTGCAATGAATACGCAAGTATATGTATTGGAATAAGTAATATAATGATAAGTAAAGATCGTTCCCACAGAGATTATATTTTTAGAAACTAATTTTTAAAACTAAAAATAATAAAAATCAAATTTTTTGGTGTTTTTATATCTTAAGAAAGCAAAATTAAAATAACTAAAAATAAATAGAAATAATTAATTAAATTAGATTTTGTGACTAAAAAGATATATGAGAAAATATCTAGGAATATTTAATACCCAATTTTCTAAACATGTGAATCACTAAAATCCCCCAATATAATTTTAATTAATTACATGATCAATTGAATCTAACCTAGCATGTATTCATCTCTCAAGTAAACTACACATCATATAGTAATTAATTTAATCACTCTCATGCCAATTAAATTGCATACTACTCATTAAGTTTATCAATTATGGATCACATACATAAGAATCATACATCTCTGCCTAGAAACTATGCATGTTATTTAATCAAGACAAACAATTAAATTATTTTCTCGAATCTATTTAATTGCATTTATAGATAAATTTTTGGCCAAATAATTAATAACATAAAAATCAGATTAAATAATACAATTAAATTAATATTATAATTAGGAAAAAATATTAGATCATCACATGGTGAAAATTAGGTTCATAAGATCCATAGATTAATAAATTAATTACATATAATTGTGTTCATAAAGATCATATTTTTTTCATAAAGAAAGACATAAAAATAATAAAGAAAAGAGTAGAAAAATAAATACAATCAATCTCTTGAATTGTAGAATTAATTTCCTCTTCAATCTCTACCAAAATTGTATCATTTCTTCAATTTTTCAGTAATTTTCTCTCTTTTTAGCTCTAAAAACAGACCAAAATTATGCTAATGGAGGCAAATTAGGGTTTATGGAGTGATTAGGGGCTTAAATAAAGCTTAAGTATGATCCAGATCGTCCGATCAGCTTCAAATCAAGGGCTACGATTAAAACAAGCAAAACTGACAGTTTCGACCAATCATAGAGTGACACGTGACATCAAAAATTCATTAGGCGAATCAGGGAGCGACACATGGTAGGGGAGACTGGTTAGAGTCAACACTTGTCGAGTCAGTAACACGTGGTGCAATGTGATTCGCGCAAATAGATGGTGTGGCGCACGAGTGGAATGCACAAAACAATGGCATGGTGACACGTGTCATGGCATGTTGACCGATTTCTAAACTCGAATTGAATGTCATGATGACACATGGTGCATGTTTCATCCTCCTCTCATGCGGCGCAATGTGATTCGTTGTCGATGCTTGCATGGCATGCCACGTGGTAGCTTTTGATTGATCATGCGTTAAAAATTCATAAAAAATCCAGAAATTATATTTTCACCCCTTTTCACTAAATTTTTTATATTTTAATATTATTAGCTATAAAAATACTATTTATTAAATAAAATAAGTAAATATTAAGTAAAAAAGTGCACTAATGATTCTCTTTTCATAGAGTCATCACATATGCATCAAATTTTAATCAATCCAATCAAAATTAGCAAGCATATCATATAATTAATGTAAGTATCTTAATGAGTATGATACATTCCTTAATCTAGTTATGACAACCAATTATATCATTGGGTTCATATGTTTCATATTTAGCATACATGCATTTAGTTTCCATATATTCATCAATTTCTACCTAAATTATGATTAAAAATATCCTACAAAAAATTTAAATAACGACTAAATATTAAAGTAGATAATGAAGTTTCCTCCCTTACACTTGAGTTGTACATTGTCCCTAATATGCACATATAAATATGAAAAAGTGAAAGGAAATGAAACTGTGAAATTTTGTTGTAACATTTCCCTCCACATTTATTCACCTACAAAATAGAAAAAAAAAATTAAAATAACATTAGGTTACCTCTCAATAAACAACACATTTAATGTCATGGTTAGATGATTATATCAACTCCTAAGGTGCATCCACCAAGATTATCATTGATCTCTATGATAATGCTTCACCCTATGTCCATTAACCATGAATTATTCTTTGTTTTTATTCCCTAATTCAATGACTCCTTGATTGGTTACCTTTGTGATGGTGAATGAACCTAACCATTTACTCTTGAGTTTTCCCTGAAATAATTTGAGTCTTGAGTTGTATAGTAACACTTTCCATCCCGGTGAAAACATATGGTGCATAATTTTCTTATCATTATCATACCATGTTTTTTTATCCTTGCACAATTTGGCATTCTCATAAGTACTCAAGTGTAGCTCATATAGTTCCTTTATTTGTAACATCTTTTTCACCTCTCTATTAGACACTTTTGCTTGTCCACATGATTGGGAATGATAGGAAAAAGGTTTGAGTTCTAACTTTGGTAGCTCCTTAATTTATGATTTAAGTTTTAAATATATCCCATGACACTTTACAACAACATTAGATAGACACATGGGAGGCATAGCCTCCAAAAGTTTCACATAGTCAACAAATTCAGCTTATATCAAAGATTCCACAATTTTAGAATTAAAATAGATTGAACTATTTTTTGGTGAATTCATCTCATTGTTTATAGCATCATGTATAACAATATTAAGTGCATGCAGTCAATAGGTTTTTAATTTATCAACATTATCAATAAAATCTATCCTAAAACAATCACTATCATTATTTATATAAGGAAATTAAAAACTTTAAATGTTACCTATTCATCTTGCACTCTTATTATGAGCTCACATTTTTTTAACATCAATGAGTGCTCTTTCAGAATTCTAAGAATAGACGACCAAGTATGATAGGAATGCCATAGTCCTTTTCCATGTATAGTATAATGAAATCTGTCAAAAAGTTGAACTTGTCTACTTTTACCATCATATCTTCTACCACTCTCTGGGTTCACTTAGTTGACCTGTCTACCATTTATAATGTTGTTGATGTAGGTTTGACTTTTCCAACCCCAATCTTTTGAAAATGTTAATGGCATGAGGTCAATACTGACACTCAAGTTATAGAGTGCCTTGCCAAAATATATGCTCCAAAGAGTGCAAGTTATGTCAAAGCTACCCAGATCTTTTACTTTTTGTGATAACTTTTTATTAAGGATGGCATTTCAACCTTCAATCAAGGTTATTGTCTTATGATCTATATGCCTTCTTTCTTTCACAGTATGTCCTTTCAGTATTTTGGCATATGAAGACATATTTTCAAGTGTAACTACAAATGATATGTTTATTTGCAACTCTTTGAAGATATCCAAAATTTTTGAAAATCAATTGTCTAATTTTTGTTTTTGTAGCCTTCAAAGGAAAGGAATAGTGGGTTTGTAGATGTTACTCTTCTTTAACTAAATCACTTCCTATTTTCCTCTAAAATAGTGGGTTTGTATATGGCATTGTAATGCTCTTTTACTCCTGTTTCACTTGGAAGGTTACCTTAAGGCCTTTGACTAATAGCTTGGGCCAATTCCTCAATTTGGATCTCTAAATTCTATATAGAAACCCATGACCAAACTCTAGGAGATCCACATTTGTATTTACTAAATGGATGAAACCTTTCATCATTTCCATTAAAGCACTTGTGCTATCCTCATTGGGTTATTTCTTCTATTGGGATTATGGTTGTTGTGGTTTTTGAAAATCGGGTCGTAAGAAGGATTGATGGTTGATTGGATTAACACCTTGATTATTGTTATTGTTCCAAGAGAAATTTGTGTGGTTTCTCCATCCTCAGTTGTATATGTTTGAGTATGGCTTTCCTAGGCAGCTTTGATTGTTGACATAATTTATTTCTTCAAGAAGGTTCACATATACCTCAGTAGAATGAGGTCCCTTGCAATAATCACACACCATGAATGGACTTTGCACTATATTTATCCCTACACTATTGCTAACCAACTTCTTAGTTAAACCTAACAGCAATAAATTTATTTGAGTTTGTAATGTTTCTATGGTGTCTACATCTATTATTCTATCTACTCTCCTTGGGTTGAGCCTCTCTACAAGCCATGGGAAATTTTTGGATGCTATCTTATCAAGTATGCAAAGGTTTCCTCTTCAGTTTTACTCATAAAATCTCCCCCAATTGGAGCACCAATTATGGTTCTTGGTTGTCCCACTAATTCATTATATAATGTTTGCAGTTGTAGCCAAGTAAGAAGACCATGGTGTGAGCATCTTCTTAACAGTTCCTTGAAGAGTTTCCAAGCTTAATAAAATGATTCTCCATCAAAATATTGAAAAGATGTGATGTCATTTCTGAGCTTAGTTGTCATTGAAGGTGGGAAGTACTTTAATAAGAATTTTTGATTCAATCGATCCCATATAGAGATTGACCTAGTATGTAGGGAATTTAACCAAGCCTTTTATTTGCCTTTGAGTGAGAAAGGAAACAAGCAAAGGTGAATTGCGTTATTCGAGACACTATTCATATTGAAGGTGTCATAAATTTTCAAGAATGAAGCCAAGTGAAGATTTGGGTCATCGTTGACTAACATTCCAAATTGGTTTACCTACACCATCTGAATGACATATGGCTTGAGCTCGAAATTATTAGAATTGATGCCATTATTGATAGATGATTGGACTCTATCTACTTATGGGACTATAAAATCCCTTAAAGGTTTAGGAACTACTATAAGCCATTGATCACTTTATTCTACCATAACCCCTTATTGATGTTGTGCTAACCATTTCCTTCTTAAAGAAAGAAAAGTTCTCTCTATTTTCATATCAAAAGATACAAAATTTTCACCTATCAACCTGGGCATACATAAAAAATACTAAATAAAAATTAAAAGGTCCAAACTAGTATGGTAGTAACGATTATTGATATTTGTTACAAGTAATTAACTCCTCGATAATGGTGCCAAAAAATTGACATGCTTACCACACCTATATGGGTCGTGCGAGTAATATAATGTACTTAAGTATGAATATTGATCCCATAGGGAGTTATATAAATTATAACCAAGTACCAATATAATTATTTTGAATACTATTTGGATAATAGCAAATTATAAAAACATTAAAAAATATTCACAACTAATTACTTAAATCAAAACTTAACAACTACGCAAATATATGAGAAAATAACCTAGGAATCTTTAATCTCTCATTTCCTAAGCATATGAATTACTAAAAAAAATTCAAAATAATTACCAGCCAATTACATGATCAATTAAATCTAAATTAGCATGTATTCATCTCTCAAGTATACACACCATATAATAATTAATCTAGTCAGACTCTCATGCCAATTAGATTTCATATTACTCATTAAGTCAACAATTATAGATTATATACTTAAGAATCATACATCTCTACCTAGAAACTACACATGTTATTCAATTAAGACAAGTAATTAAATAATTCTCTAAAATCTATTTAATTTCCTCTATAGATTAATTATTGGTCAAAGAACTAATAGCATAAAAATTAGATTAAATAATATTATTTTATTTAAAATCACATTTAGGGTAAAATATTAGATCATCACATGTAAAAAAAAGGAGAATATGAGATACACTAAATCTCTTGATTTGTATCACTAATCTTCTCTTAAATTCTTCACAAAATTGTATCTTCTTAATCTTCTCTTGAACTTTTTTTTCTTTTTTCTCACTTCTTGGCAATTGGTAGGTTTTGTGATACTTAATTATGTATTTAATATGTGCCCCATTAGGATTAATTTAAAGGAAAATGACCACATATGAGTCATTATATCAAACCCTTAAAATATCTGAGGATTGAGATTAAAAATAGGAGATAAAGATCATCGGTCAAATTCTACCCGATTTCTACACGTGTCGTGGCCATATTTCTTACATGCTACGGTTTAGCCTCTACTATTTTCTAGCCATAGATCGTATGTTGGGGCATAATTCTCATTGCATTTTTTCTCCATGTCTCCCACGGCACCATTTCATTTCTTGTTGCGCATTAGTTGTTTTTTCTTGTTTTTAACTCGCTTTTACCCTGTTTGTCATTATTTGACCTATACTGATATAATTAAACACAAATTATAATTTTTATGATATTTAGCAACAAAAAAGACAAATATTTGGTTTAAAAATGGCTAAATAACTTTATTTTTATAGAGTTATCAAACATCAATATAACATATTGTATTTAATAAATTCTCGCACTTTTTTTTATGAATTCTATTTGGACAATGAGTCTTGTATTATAGTTATTTCTATTATATGTGATGGTTTCTTATAAAAAAAATTACATTATATTATCTCTAATAATTTAACTTCTAGTGTCTTGCTAAAAAACACTTAGGATGGTAATATAATTCTATAATAGACATAATGTTAAATTAATTAAGTGACCGTTAAGAAAACAATTAAATGAGATAAACTTTGATTGGTTTGAAATTTTTAATAATAAACTTTAAATTATTTTTGAATGAGTAGTATAATTATTTAAAAAATATATATTATTTTTATTAATAACACTTTCATCTTCAAAAAATTTCTATCATTTAAAGAAAATAATAATAATTCATTTTCTATTATTTTAGGTTAAAAATTTAATTACAATTAATGAAAAGTTAATACAAAAAACGTGTAAAAGAATTAGATGATAAAAAGTGAAATGTCATCAGTTTCGTTATTTTGTATAATTTTTATTAGTCATAATATATATATATATATATATATATTGTATAACATTTCATTTATTTTTTTGGCTAAAGCATTAATGAAATAATGAATTGCTCCATCTAGATTATTTAGCAATTGTTGTCTAGGTAAATGTTTTTTTTCCCTCCTATTTTCTATAACTTTTCATTGTAGTTCAATATTTCATGATATTGCTTTACATTGAGTGCAGTTTTGTATCTAGATATTTTCATGTATTTTGCTTTTGATTTGCCATTACTAACATTTTTCGATCTTTTCTATATTTTTATAAATTTCTCATATATATTTCTACCTCTCAAAGAATGAACCAATTAACGACCATGTGATTTGGGAAAGCAATATATGATTTTGTAGCGAACATCAACCTAATACCTTTGACAGTTTTTAAGACGCTCGGACTCGAGGAAGCGAAAACCAACATTAGTTACACTCTTGATGCGGCCAATCTTTAAAGAATCCAAAAGAGGTGATTGAATATTGTTACGAATTAGAGTAGGGAGAATGGAAAGAGAAGAAGATAGCAAGAAGAAGAAGAAATCAGGTAAAATCTGTTCATCCCTTTATTTTATTTCTTGCGGCTTTATATAGCCTAATATTTCAGAGAGAAATCACAAAGAAATTGTGTGAATCTCGTGCACTAGTGTACTAACAGATTTTCTGACATTCTAACAGAAAGAGCCAACCGTTTATCATGCTTGAGCTGCGTCGATCTTCGTCCGTCCATGGGTGGTTGGCGCGCTCCGTTCGTTGGTTGCAACGACTTGCAGTGGTGGAGCTGAATTGGTTCGTATCATTCCTCCCTCTCTTTTAGAACCCTTGTCCTCAAGGATGAACTCTGGGTAAGCTTTAGAGAACCGTCTTTCATTTTCCCAGGTAGCTTCGGTGCTTACAGTTCCCACCCATTTGATCAGAATCTCTGTCTTTGATCGGTACCTCCCTTTCTGAATCACTCGGCGATCTATGATAGTTTCAGGCTGTGGTATAATTATTGAGTTTTCAGTTGTGGGTGGTTGTTGATGGTTGATAGGTACTGAGGTTCCAACATACTTCCTTAATAAACTGACGTGAAACACATCATGTATCTGAGACTCTGTGGGCAGGGCCAATCGGTAGGCTACAGAGCCAATCCTTTCCTTGATCTGGTAGGGTCCAAAGAATCGGGGGGCGAGCTTCATGTTTGAGCGAAATGCAATTGAGTTTTGTCTGTAAGGTTGTAGCTTGAGATACACATAGTCCCCTTCAAGGAAGGTGATTTCCCGTCTATGTTGATCTGCTCTGCACTTCATCAAATTTTGAGCTTGTGTAAGGTTGTGACGAAGCTCTCTAAGAATGGTGTCTCGATCATGCAAGCATTCATCTATAGTTTGGATGTTTGAGGTGCCAGGAATGTAAGCCACCAAATGGGGAGGAGGGATTCCATAAACAGCTTCAAATGGAGTAGTTTTGGTGGATGAGTGTATTGAGGTGTTGTAGCTGAATTCTGCCCGTGGTATCCATTCGACCCATAATTTTGGCTGATCACCAACAAAGCAGCGCAGGTATTGTTCTAAGACTTGGTTGACCACCTCAATCTATCCATCAGTTTGGGGATGATAGATGGAACTCATACATAGTTGTGTACCCTACAACTGAAATAAGGCCCTCCAAAAAGAGCTTATGAAGACCTTATCTCGATCACTGACTATAGACGTGGGAATACCATGTAGTCGGACTACATTAGACACAAATATTTTGGCAACACCTAGGGCAGTAAAAGGATACTTCATAGCAATGAAGTGTGCATATTTTGTCAATCGGTCTACTACCACCATAATCACGGTATGGCCTTTAGAAAGAGGAAGTCCTTCAATGAAATCCATGGAAATATCAGACCATATCCTTGTGGGAATTGGCAGAGGTTGCAGCAATCTTGTAGGTGTCATACAATCACTTTTGAACCGTTGAAATATGTCACATTCTCGAAGGTATTTCTTTATTTTCTGTTGCATGTTTGGCCAACAAAAATTCTACCTTACTCTAGACAATGTTTTCTGAACACCAAAGTGTCCTCAAATAGGTGAGGAATGACATTCCATCAATATTTTAGGTATCAGGGCAGATTAGGAGCTTAGGTAAACCCTATTTCTTTTGTACCAAACCCCATTACGATAGTGGATGTGTGAATTACATGTGGTTACTGTTGAACTTTCTAACTTATCATAAAAAGGGTCTCGTTGAACTTCTTGTTGGAGTGTTGTCCACCAAGCGGCTAGAGGTTACGAGATAGATAGGTATTGAAATTCTACTACTCTGGACAATGAGTCAGGTCCACGGTTCTCAGTTCCTTTTTTATATTCAATCACATAGTCGTAACCTATAAGTTTAGGCAACCAACGTGCTTGAGCAAGGGTGGTTATTCTCTATTCTAGCAGATATTTAAGGCTTCTTTGATCAATCCTTATGGTGAAGGGTTTGCCTAGCAGGTAGGGCCACCATACTCTAATAGCCTTGACCATAGCTACCATTTATTTCTCATATGTTGACAAGGCTAGCACCGATCCCTTGAGTGCTGCACTAAAGTAGGCTATTGGTCTATTTTCTTGGCTGAGGATTGCCCCAAGGCCGATACCACTAGCATCACATTCAATCACAAATCGTTGTGAGAAATTAGGTAGTCACAGGACAGGAGGGGATGTGAGAGCCTTTTTAAGTTGTTGGAAGGACAACTCAGCTTCTTCACCCCAGTGGAAGCCTTCTTTTCCCAATAATTGAGTCAATAGTGCAGCTAATACTCCAAAGTGTTGAATGAACTTTCTATAATAGCCTGCTAACCCAAGGAATACCCGAACACCCTTAGATGTGGTTGGTATGGGCCACTCCTTGACTACATGAATTTTTGCAGGATCCATTGAGACTCCTTGCTCAGAGATAAAATGGCCTAAGTAATCCACCTGTAACACACCAAATTGGCACTTGGATTCCTTTACAATTAATTGGTTATCTGTTAGCAACTGGAGGACATATTGTAGTTTCCACAGATGTTCTTCCCAAGATTTGGAATATACCAATATGTCATCAAAGAAAACCAGGACAAATTTCCTGAGAAAGGGTCGAAAGATATCATTCAAAAGGGCCTGGAAAGTAGCTGGTGCATTAGTGAGGCCAAATGGCATTACCAGGAATTCATAGTGACCCTCATGAGTTCTAAAGGCAGTTTTATGTGTATCCTCTTCTCAAACTCTTATTTGGTGGTATCCCGAACATAAATCAAGCTTGGAATAAACTCTAGATCCATATAGTTCATCTAATAGCTCGTCAATGACAGGTATAGGGTATTTGTCTTTGATAGTAAGGGCATTTAGAGCTCGATAATCCACACAGAATCTCCATGTGCCATCTGTTTTCTTGACAAGCAGCACTGGTGAGGAAAATGGGCTATTGCTCGGTTTGATCAATTGAGATTGCTAGAGTTCCTGCACTATTCTTTCAATCTCAATTTTTTGATAGTGTGGGTAACGATAGGGTCTAACGTTCACTAGTTCAGAGTTAGTTTGTAGGGTAATTTGGTGATCATGTACCCGTGCAAGAGGTAAGCTAACCGCTGGTTGAAAAATTTAAGGGAACTTAGACAATAGCTTACTTATCTCCGGAGAGTATATCTGGGAAGGTTTCTGATGATTGGTTATTGGTCTTATTTGCAAGAGTAACCCTACACCTTGTATATTCTGGCATTCCTTAGGGTTTAAGGGTGTCATGTTGGCTCTTCCCAGTCCGTGGAAGATGTGTGTGCTTCCATCTAAATTGAAACTTAAGGTAAGCTTCTTGTAATCCATCTGAATAGGTCCAAGGGTTTCTAGCCACTAAACCCCTAGAACCAGTTGACATGCAGCTACTGGTAACACATAGTAGTCAGCTTCTACAGGATACACTTGAATGATAAGGGTGAGGTTGCAGCATTGTCCAACACACTCCAACTTCTCACAGTTAGCCACCATGACTTCCAATTTTCTTTCCTTGGTTATTGGTAAGCCAAATTGGTTGGCTAAGGCTTGATCGATGAAGTTATGGGTGCTGCCCCCATCTATCAGGATCAACACCTCCTTATTTTTCAATTTTCCTATAATACGTAAGGTTTAAGGATGTTCAGTTCCTGCTATAGCATGGAAAGAGATTTCAGGTAGTATTACCTGTGGATCCAGTAGTGGTGGGGTTTCCTCACATTCTTCTATCTCATTTTGGTTTACTTCTTCCATCATGAAGAGTTGGGGACGTGCATATTGATGACCTGCAACAAATTTATCATCATAGTAGTAACATAATCTCTTCTCTCGCCACTCACGTGCCTCCTGATTGGTCACCTTTTGAAATGTTATGGGAGGACAAGAGCCATTGCGTTGGATAGGAGCAAGTCCTAACGGTCTTGCACTGGTGTTAGTTACTGGTTTAATGTTGTTGACAGGTGGTTGAAAACGAGACATGGTTATGGATTTCTTCTGTAAGCAATTCCTTTCTTCAATTAATCGTGCCACACCAATGGCATCCGCTAGAGTTCTGGGTTGCTTGATTTTAACATCAATTTGGATCTCATCCTTGAGTCCTACGATGAAGCAACCAATTAGAAACTCTTCAGGTAACCCATCCACACAATGAGAAAGTTTCTCGAAGGATTCCTGATATGTTGCCACACTCGTTGTGTTTCTTAGCCGAGATAGTGCTTCTGAGGGATCTTGGAAGTCTGTGGGTCCAAACCTTAGTTGGGATGCTTTGGAAAACTCCTCCCAGGTGAGAGGTCCACGAAATTTTGTAAGCCATCGGTGCCACTATAAGGCGATTCCTTCCAAGTGGAAGAAGCTAATTGTACTTGATGGTCAGTTGCTATATTATTGAACTCGAAGTACTGCTCAGCCTTATAAATCCAACCTGTAGGATCATCTCTTGAAAACCTTGGAAATGATAGCCTCAATTGGGGATGATTGCTTTCTATGACTGATCGTGAAGTGTGGGGGTGTGATTGGTTGGTTTCATCTATTCCAAAGGGGTTAACCTCAGGTACGTTACGAGCTACTCGTATTGCTTACAACTCTGTGATCATGGCTTGTAATGTGCTATCATGATGTGCAAGGGTGTCGATTACATCATTGCGAAATTCTAGATTGGATTTGCCTCGTGTATCCATTCTTGCAACCAACTTTGATACCACTGTTACGAATTAGGGCAGGGAGAATGCGAAGAGAAGAAGATAGCAAGAAGAAGAAGAAATCAGGTAAAATATGTTCATCCCTTTATTTCATTTCTTGTGGCTTTATATAGCCTAATATTTCAGAGATAAATCACAAAGAAATTGTGTGAATCTTGTGCACTAGTGTGCAAACAGATTTTATAACATTCTAACAGAAAGAGCCAACCATTTCTCATGCCCGAGCTGCGTCGATCTTCGTCCGTCCATGGATTAATGCAAGAAAAAGACATTCGCACATTCTAGGTTGCCCTTTCCTTGCCCTCGAAAGAGCCTTGATATATTTCTTACACTTCAATAAATGAACAACTTATATGAAAGAAAATAATAAGCCAATCAACTAATAAGATTATATTGTTCAAATTATAAATTAATTTAATCGATTGTAAAGTCATTTGGTTAATTTTATGTATTATTTCTTGATTTATAAGGAAGCTAAGATTGAATTTAGGAAAAACTGATCTAGAATTGATTAGCAAGAAACGAAAAGTGCAGAGAAATTGAAAAACTAATTTCACATGAATAATGTGTTTGCTGGTGCTATTGAATTGAATGAATCAATTGTTTTCAAAAGTTTAAGCCATATATAAGCAACACTAGTCAATCACAAGCTTACACATGTAACAACCAAAACAGTTAATCTAACAAACTTAACTAAACTTATTTACATTCATTTTTACTGAATTTACATTAATCCCTTGCTTTATACCGTGTTCAGCTAGTTTTCTTCTTGAACTTATTGATCAACAAGCTACAATTGCTTGATAAGTATAGCTTAAAACTACCATCGTTCAAACATTTCAAGCTCCAAGACATATTGCCTCATCCTTATCTACCTTCTTCAACCATGGCATTGCACAAATTATAATTCAATCTTAGATATGCTAACACCACCTCCTCACAAACTCAGTGGCATGTAAACAACACTGAGTTGGGTATGAGATACAAGAATTGAGTAGTGAGAAAAGCTTTTGTGAAGATATCAACATTTTGATCACTCAATGGAATATGATGGAACATATTGAACTGTTATTTCATTGTCTATCACTTTTTCCGTGATAAAATAATAATCCAAATCCATATGCTTGGTCTTAGAATGAGACATATGATCGACACTTAACATAATTATTCCAGATGTAGATCTTCTTGTATCAATGCAAGAAGCCCAATCAACATAAAAAAATCACTAACAACAAGTTGTGATGATGTTTCAAACTCAATGTCGAAATCAACGGTGCCTACAAGATATCATAGAATCTTTTCCATATCCAACCAATGAGTCTCCAGTGAATTGGACATATATTGTCATGCTTTATTGACTGAGAAACAAATACCAAGTCATGTGAGTGTTACATATTGTAATGCACCTACAATGATTCTGTAATGAGAAGGGTTATCATAGCTAGAATTTTCATCATTTGAGGATAGTTTTACTGTATAACTCGTAAGAGTGGGAAAATATTTAGCATCAACCGTACCAACCTTAGTCAATAAATTCTTGACATATTTGGAATACTTGAGTAAAAGACAGCCAATTGCAATAGTATTTACCTCTATTCCAAGAAAATAATGCAGAATGCCCATGTCTTTTAAAGAAAAAAATCATTATTTAATCCCTTAGCTAGAACTGAAGTTATATCATTATAAGTGCCCATGACAATTATGTCATCCACATGCACAAGGAGATAAATTTTGAAAGTAATTTCAATCTTGAAAAAGAGAGAATTCTTTGCCTTGGATCTTGTGAAGAAATGCTTGATAAGAGTGGTGCTCAGTTTATCAAGCCATGCTCAAAGAGCTTGTTTTAAGCCATAAAATGATTTTTGTAATTTGAAAACATCACGAGGATTTTCAAAATCAATGAAGCCTTATACTTATGTCATATATATTTCTTCTTGAAGTTCCATTAAATAGGGCATTGTTCACATCGAGTTGCCTAAAAGGTCCATTGAAAGATAACTCAATGGTTATGGTTACCCAAACTGTGCCAAATTTAACCATTGGGCTAAGAGTCTCTACGAAATTGAAGGCTGCAACTTATAAGAAGCCTTTTTTTACCATTTGAGATTTTAGTTTATCAAGAGTACCATTACTAAGTTCCTTGACTCAAAAAATCCACTTATTATCAATAATATTTCTATTTAAATGAGATGGAACTAGAATCCAAGTTTGATTACTCATGAGATCATCCTACCCACATTTCATAGCTTTGTACCATTTTCATCTTTTATGGCATTTTTTTGATTATTTTTGGTAAAGTAATAGTTTGAGTTACATAAAGGCTGTTGGTTTCTTTATACATGTCTTTGAATGAGTAAGCATTGGATGATTATTTTGAGTTGGTTTTGGTAAATAAATAGCTTAATTATTTTGTTAAGTTAGTGGAATGGTTAAGGAATAGATGGCACATGGCATGATTCAACATCATTTGATACTAGTTGGGTGGTTTTGGAAATAGAATATAGAAGTGTTTGGTTTTCAAGGACAATAGAGGATGTAGTAGAAGATATTGATGATGATGTCAAAGATAATAGATCAAAATATGGTTCAATAACCATATTGGACTAAGGAACACTTGATTATGAATTAAAATTTATGGTCATAACTTATTTTTTGATAAAACAAATAAAAAGGTTTTTTTGGGTTTACTAATAGGAGTAGACATCAACTTGGGAACAGAAAATGGAAACACACTCCCATCAAATCTAGCATGCCTATAAAGAAACACTTCTCTTGTAGCATTGAGACACTTGTAACCTGAGAAATGGGTTATTGATGCACAAATTTCATATTTATAAAAAAGGCTCATAAGTGCATGAATCACTTATACTAAGTGATAAGTATACCCCCAAGATTAACTTTAACAGGATATGCAATGATTTTGTATCATTTTTCAATTTTCTTAAAAACCTAAACAAATACGAAAATAAAACTTAAATATTCTATAAACTATTTTGTTAATAGTTTAGGATTTTTAAAACCTAATCTAACCATTGTGATAGAATGTTTAGGTTTTGAAAATCTTAAATTATTACCAAAATAATTAACCTACCTAAATATAGATTTGATTAAAACATAATCAAGGCTTTGATTCAAACAAAATAAAAACAAGTATAAAATTAAAATATAAATTTAGAATTATTTAGGTTAATTAAAATATAAATTTAGATTATTGAATTTTCCTTTTTAATATGAATTTTTTTGTAGGTATCATTGTCTTTGTTAATCAAACCAATTAAAGTCTTTTGGAAAGGATCATTAACTAATTGATTAAATCATGCATTATGCCTAAGGAAATAGCAATCCATTTAAATCAATGCTTTTAACGAAGTTACCAATTTAAACTCTAGTTCAATTGTCCAAATTAGATTTAGGCGACATGTTTGAAATCAAATTCTCAAATTTTAAAGCTATTATAAAGAATAAAAGCTAATAAATTATTCATAATTAAGTCTTGTAACAAATCTTGAATAAAGAAATAATCTTTATTTATTTTATTATAAAAATGTTACCTAAATAATCTACATAATCATAGAAATAAAGCTAAATTCTCATAGTTAATTTTAGCCAAATATGCTCAGATTGACATCATGATCAGTGGTTTAAAATTAGCATTCAAATATTCAAGAAGATACAAAAAGATTTATTTTAAGATAAATTATTACAAATTAGATCTAAGTATCAATTAAGGATGAATGATGTGTCCTGCTCTAAAATTGTGATATTGATCTTCAAAGTGTTCTTGAATCTTTAGATATATTTTCTTCTTTTCTTGATCTAAAAAAACTCTCAAAGGAACTACCTTTGATCTATTATGAATATAATTTATATTGTGTATAAAATATGAAAACTAAAACTAAGAATGAAAACGGACAATTGAAATGTGTAATGTAAAACTCTTTGAAAAACCTAAAAATCTAAATGAATTATTTATAGGAAAAGCTAATGTGATGGACTCAGAATCAAAAATTAAAGTTACATGTCATGACACATATTTTTCCCCACTGTGGCATAAGGTTCGATCACACTCATACAATCCAACCCAAGAAGGCCTCACTGTGGAAGACTATGCTTCACGTTGTGTCATAAAATGTTCACTTTTCCTGGTAGGATTCCCGAGAGGTGTGTGATTGGTAGAATCGACATAGCCAAAAACTTGACTCCGTCCTCGACAAAGGCGCCAAAAACTTGATGAGCAAAACTGGCATCGTCGATCTTGCCAATACTTTGGTTTTATATTTATAAAACTCTCACAAGTGCACGAATCATTTCATAGAAAATGATAAGTATATACCCAAGGTCGATCTAAGGAAAGAATATATGTGGTTTTTAATTTATTATTCAAACTTTTAAAAATGAAATTAAATCCTAAATATCCTGTCACGATATTTAGGGGTTTTGTGTTTCTTATCTAACGACATAAAAATAAACATAGATACAGATTCAATAAATATTTATGCAAATTTTATCATTTATAATAGTGGAGTATTTATGGATATAATAACTAAGTTAATTATGCTTGCTCATATTATTTAGGTTATTAAAGATATAAATTGATATTTATTGATTCTCTCTTTTTTATACGAATACCACATTTGGTGTGGTTAGATATTCTTTGTTAACTAAACAAATCAATTAACATCTATGGGTGGGGTTGATAAGTAATTTGGTTAATTAAATTAATTCCTTTTTCTAAGAGATTGAAAATGAACCATTTAAATGCCATCTTTGGTGGGGTTAGATAGTTTAAACTTTATTCAAGGTGTCCAAATTAAACCTAAGAATTTAATTATCTGAGTACTAACTTTCAAGTTTTAAAACCACTACTAAAAATATATTGTCAATACATTTTTAGATAATAATTCTTATAAAAACTTTTGAAATAGAGTTTCACTCTAACTACCAGGCGATTGTACCAATAAATAAAAGAGCACTACTCTAAATCAGACGGGATCTAAACCTTAAAATCTAATTTTTAGATTTAAGTTTGTAATGAAAAATAATATATTTCTCTCTAACATTCTTAATATAAAATCTTGAATGAAAATAAAATCAATTCATTTTAGAGATTTTTACCTATTTAATATTTCACAAGTATAACAATGTTATTATTATATCATGTTTATAAACAACCAACAATGTTAAATTTAATTACAAACAAATTAAATATAACATATAAGAATAAAACATAATAAATAACTATAAAGAAAATAAAATCCTTACAGTACTTTGATGCTATTTTTTGTTGCTGGAAAACCTCCAAATGGAATTTGCATTTCTATTTATTGAATAAAAAAACAAATAAATTACAAAAACATAATTAGTTCTTCTCAAAAAGAGAAAATCTCTAAAAATAAGAAAAACTAAAAACTAAGAAATGGAGAGAAAAAAAGAAAGAAGATATTTTTGAGGTGTAGAGAATGGGAGTATTTATAGGTGAGAAAAGGAAGAAAAATTGGGTGGAAAAATGATTAAAAATGGAGGAAATGCGTAGTAGGTGATGACGACGACATCATGGTAAGTGGGGCACGACGGTGCACGCGGAATGGAGCAAAGGCGCGCATGGATGGGGCATAGATGCGTGCAGATTGGTGCGCGGCTTCGGCATTGTGGTACGCGCATTGGCCGGCGTTGATGGGCAACTACGTGCGCAATTTCCTCCTTTTTGACATTTTTGACCTATTTTGTCCAATTTTTCCATTTTTGTTGACTTTTCCTCATTTAATTTATGAATATATTTGTGATGTATTGCCTCCAGTATTTTTCTTTGAGTCTTTAAGTTGCTTTTTTAAGCGAAAATACATGAAAACAATAAAAATACTCGTGTTTCCAAAAAAATATATTTATAAAAATATATGATAAATCAATTAACGCGCTTAAAATTATGGTAATTTTAGTGCTTTTTAAGCACTAATGAGTGTGCGCCCTTGCACACATATTCATTCATCGTAGTAGAAAATGTTTTTGTTGAATTTTACATTGTACTTCTTACTCATTATTTAGTTCTTAATGCAAGGCTTACATGTCTTAGTCTTTTAAGATCTTAGGGAGCTTTTGAGTGTTTTAAGTGTTTTGTCTTCATATGTTGTCATATTTATCTATTTTGATGCTAAAAACACCTTAAATACAACAAAACATATTCATGATTCTGAACAGATAGATTTGCATAAATAATAAAATATATTGCTATAATCAAACCTATTCCTTTCAATTAGTCATAGTAAAATCATAAAGTATAATTTCTTTTTAATCACTTATCAACTGTAACCTAGTAACAAGAAAGGTTGAGTTTTAAATTGAAATTTATTTACATTATTAGGCTCGAGAAAGGGAAAACATTTGTAGACAAAAACCTTAAGAAAAAAGAGACTTGAGCATATACCTTTTGTAGGACTTTTGTTATTCAATACTAGTGATGGAGCATATTAATAAGAAAAATTGTAGTGAATAAATCATCATCCCAATACTTAAGAGGATTAGATGCTTGAGCAAGCAAAGTTAGTCCCATTTTAGTAATATGTTGATGCCTGTATTCCATAAGTTTCTTGAGAGGTATGTTGACAAGAGACTTGTATTAGAATTCCATGTAATTGTTAGAAAACATTTAAATCAATGAAAACTCATCCCCTTGGAGCACCTTAATTGGTACCAATTAGTAGCTCAACTTGTGCTTTGAATAACATAAAAGCTGGTTCAAGTAACCCATTATCCCTTAGGAAGTAAATTCATGAAAATCTAAAAATTTCATCCGTAAACAACACATACCAATGATAACCATTGAATGATAAATTTGGAGCAAGCCTCTAGGCATTAGCATGCACAATTTCAACAGCAACATGATTTTTATTCAATGAACTAAAAAAAGGAAAATTATGTATTTTTTCCAATTGTAGGTTAACACACACATTTTGATTATTAATAATAGTAAATGAGCAAGGTTTATTACAAGTAGACATGAAATGTTTTACAATGCTAGTATAATGATGGCCTAAATGCATGTTCCAAAGTGTAGCATCACCATTAATTGTAATGGTATCTGGTTTACTAGTAGGATTAGTGATAGTAGAATATTATTAGGAAAATCTTGATTTATTTGATCATTTAGAGCACTCCTAACATTATATTACATCTCTATGTTCAAATACAAATCAAATACATATAAGCCATTCTTAACTTTCCCCTATATTAAACTATGAATGTTATGACGAATTTAATTAGGAAGTATAGAGTTAAAAAAAGGGGATTCATTAGCTCATTATCTAGTCCAAATTGGTGAAATGATAGAATCCATAAAAAAATTTCAACAAGCCCTAGAAGGAATTCCAGGGTGACTCTATAAGAATTTAGAAATGAGATACATAGATAGAGACAGTGTTATAAATTATCACTAGCGGAAGCAAAGTTTGGGTCCAATTTGGTTACACAAATATATAATTATAGGTAACAGTAAAATAATAAGCACTAAGAAAAATAAATGTCACATAATGATTTAAGTGGTTCAACATTTCAACGTGAAAAGTCTACTCCACTGACGATGGAACACCGAGAAAAATCCACTAATAATCAAATGGAGATACAAATACCAATTTTCATAGAGCTTCACAAAATATATCAAAACCCAAATACACCAAGAAAATATCTCTCTCTAATTTACTAGTAATACACAGCAAGATAAATTAACAAACTTAATATTTAATCAAATATTACAATACAAATAAGATTACTTCATGTGGCCTCTCTTTTAATCTACTTTGAAAAATTTGAGAAGAAAAATAGGAGATTCCTTTGCTGGAAAAAAACCCACACAACTTCTACTCTTCTTTTCTACTTGGCAGTACTCTGTTTTGTTTTCTCTAGTGACTGTTATGAAACTCTCTTACTTTAGCAAAAACACATATATATCATATATCATATTATATTAACAATATAACAGACAAGAATCCAAAATAGAATGATTTTCAATATCAATTTATTAGTAAAAACCTTCTCTAGCATTTGAATATCCTAAACAAGAACTCTATGTGAGAGTTGAAGCAACATTTGATTTTTGAGTTTGTCCTTCATATAACAATAATTAAGGTTGAATTCAATATAAGCATTATATTCTTAGGTAAATAGAGAAACACGGTAAATTCTTAGAAATTTGAGGCATATGTAGTAAATTCTTCAAAAAAAACTTTGTATCACTTGTTTTACTTGAGAAAGAATACATACCAATATTGGCTATGTGAAACCCTTCACCATTTCCTACTTGGAGCTATTGATTGCCATGAAATTCATTTATAACATCAAGATTGGCTAGATTAGCTATGATCCGATGGGTAGCTACTGAATCAAGGAAACAAGAGTAATCACAAAAACTCTAAGAAGAAGCATACATAGCCATCAGATGAGGTTGAAGTTGAGTCACAGTTTGACCCAAATTATATTGCAATTATTGAGAAGGATGAATATTGTTTGTTTTCACAGTGTAATAGGTGGAAAAACTTGTGATGTAGAAGAGAAAGATTATTGAAGAAGCTATAAATTGGATTGAATTTGAGAGTAGGGACTAGAATTATAGTTTTAATATAAAGTGGATTGAAAATTGTTTTGTGCTTGTTGGGTCACAGTTACATATGTCAAGTTAAACCTATTCCAATAGGCACCAGTAAAATGTCCCATTTTGTCACATATCTGGCATTGTGGTGTTGATCCAATGAAGTTTCTAGGTTTGTTTTGGTTTTGCTAAAAAAGGTAAATTTTGAAGGCTATGCAAATGAATTAAATCGCCAAGGTTCTATAGAAGGGTTAAAATTCTGATAAGGCAATGTACCATTTTTAAGAATTATATTGGATAAGTTGTTTTGTTCTTGAGTTAGGAACTATTTTGCTAAAAACTATATTGCTCGAATCAAATCCAAGACCCACCATCAAAACTAAGAAAAGGTCTTTGCTAATTACATTTGCCATATGCAATATATTGTTAGTTGGATAATTCATTGTAAATACTAGTGCAAGATTTGTTAAGGGCATAGATTGAAGTGAAGTATTTCTCCTTTCAACTCTAGATTCATGGCTAAGTAATTTATGCAATATTTTGGTTAAAGATACTTTAGTTTCTTGAATGTTAGTCACGATTGGATCATAGTTTTCATTAAGATCACTGCAAATGGCTAGAACTTGATCCTCTTCATTTATACAACTGACTGTAGGTTCCTATTGTAAGAAAAGATTTTGAATCTTTCGAATATACTCATTAACTAATAAACCTCCATTTTGTATCGAGTGATGTTCTGCATTTTATTCCATTAACTTAGATCTAGAATGAAAAGTGAAATAATTCTCAAGAATAGTCTAGATTTGAGAGCTTAAGTCACATTCAAAGACTCTTTTTACAAATTATTTTGACATTGAACTTATTAGCCAAGAGTTAATCATTTGATTTTACTTGATCCAATATTTATATTCAGCATTGAAAATGTTTCTTCATTGAATTTACTAGGACATTGTTGTGTTCCTATTAGAAAGCCCTCCAATTCATAGCTTTTTAAAATTCTCATCACGTGTGTACACCATTCATTGTAACTGTCATTATCTAATGAAATAGATAAAATCTAATTATGGAAAGTAACTACCTCACAGTGAACAACACATGTGATTCTTATAGTTTCTTGTCTATGAACATCATCTTGATGTTGATGATTAATTTTGATTCTTGAATTCTTTCATTCTTTCACCTTAATGAATTTTAGAATAAATAGAAAAACAGTACAAGGAAATTGTGAACAGTGTCAAATTTTATATTTATAAAGATCCCAAGTACATGAATTATTTATAATAAGCAACACGTATATTTTTAACGTTGATCTCTCAAGAAATTCCGGTGGTTTTAAAATGTTAACTTATTTTTTTTAATATAATTGGGAAAAAATCCTAAACACTCTAAAAAATGTTGGTTGGAACAACAAAATCATAACTTTATACCTAAAGAAAGAAAGTTATATTATAGCCAAACTTAGTATGATGGAAGTATACGATATTTTACTGAGCATAACGCTTCATGTACGCAATGAATTAAGTGATTTAAATATTAATTAGACTTATTGATTTTTCCTTTTTAAATAAGAAAACTCATTATAGTCATGGTGAGTTTTCAATAATATTAATTTAATCAATTTCTTGGTTAGGGTTAAAATTGATTAATTGGTAAACTAAATAAATATATATAAAGAAAAATCCTTAATTAATTAATAAATTCCTTGGTCAGGCTTAAAATTAATTAATTGATAAACTTATGGTAGATGTATTCTTTAATTATAAATAAAGATTTGGTCTATTATTAATTTATAATTAAGGATTTTTTTAACCATCTAATTTAATACAAATTAATGTATTTAATTTATACTTTTATTCATTATGCACAACTAAGCACAGATACGTGTCTAATGCCTAGTTCTAATTTTTTTTCTTTGATTGTAAATCAAGACGACCTATCATGAATTTATGATTAAAAATTTGAAGACTATGAACAATAAATAAATCTAAAAATTTTATTTGTTTAAATCACAAAATTGTTCTTTTAATTATTAGAAGCAAAAACTAAAATATCATATTACAGATTTAACCAATCATAGCTAAATTAATAAAAGTTAATTCACCATAAAAGACATCATATTATAGAAATAAATAAAATATTTAACAATTAAAAATACTCTTCTTTGTTGAAAAGGATGCCAGATCTTTGAATAAGTTTTCACTGAATTCTCCAAATCTTTGGATCCTTTTCACAATAACAAGATTATCTTTTTATATCTGTATATGGTGGAATGAATATGGGAGCTTAATCTAAAATCTACCCTAAAAACTATATGGATGGCTATTGTATTGTGTAAAACAAAAGCTAAGTTATGTATAATTTAAAAGCTAAATGTTTTATTTATAAGAAAAACTCATGCACAAAGGGCTTTGAGCTAACAAAAATGTTTGTGCATCTTGACACTCATTTTTTTCTTGTCGTAGTATGGAGTTTGATCAACTCATACCATTCCAACCCGAGAAGGCCTCGCCGTGGCACACAATATTTCATACCGTGAGACAGAAAACCCAAGTCTCCCAAGAATTCATCTTGAATGGTGTGCGTCATGACACATTTATTTCTTCATCGTGGCATGCTTTGCTTTTCTAGAATTGTGCCTTGTACACCTTACAAAATGGTTGGTTCTTGATGTAAGGCTTATATACCTTAATCTTTTAAGCTCCTAGGGTGCAAAATAAATACTCCAAGTATTGTTCTTCAAGTGTTAACAAATTTATCTATTTTGAAGCTAAAAAAACTTAAAACACAACAAAATATATATGTGATTCCAAACAGATATATTTGCATAAATAATAATATAAACATGACATAATCAAATCTAGTTATTACAATTAAGTACAATAATATCACTGAATATGAGTACTGAGAGCTTTGATAACATCTTGATTTATAAGTAGGTTAAGATTGAATTTAGGCAAAACTTATCTTGAATTGATTAGAAAGAAAGGAAAATTGTAGAGAAATTGAAAAACTGATTTGACATGAATAATACGTTAGTTGGTGCTATTGAATTGGATGAATCAATTGTTTATAAAAGTTTAAGCAATATATAGGCAACATTAGTCAATCACAAGCTTACACATGTAACAACCAAAATAACTAGTCTGACAAACTTAACTCAAATTATTTACCTTCATTTTTACTGAATTTATACTAATACCCTTGCTTTATATAACTCAAGGTTTTCTTCTTGAACTTCGTGATCAATAAGGCTGCATTTGCTTGATAAGCACAGATTAAAACTACCATTTGTTCAAACCATTACAAGCTCTAAGACACATTACCTCCTTCTTAGCTACCTTCTTCAACCATAGCATTGCACAAATAATAATTCAATCTTAGATATGCTAGCATTATTATCTTCTCTTATTATGTTTTGCTTTAATTTTATTTCGTTTTCCAACAACAAGAGAATTTTGGTTTTTTAAGTTGGTAGTCTTCAATTTTTGTATATTATATAGTATGCGTCATTTTTTCTATCCTCATAATAAAAATTTCATTTATAACATTATATTTATGCATAATTTATTTGGGATATACTCAATTGAGGGTCATGCTTTCACCATGATCAATACAAAACTAATAAAAGATTTTTCTAATTAATTTATAGAAATGATTGAGTTGGAAAGATATATTTTTTTCTCTATTTTTGATTACTTATAAACAAACAATATTAATTTATTTTTAAGAATTTATATTCTTTAAAATACTTTGGTTCAAAATGTTCTTATAATTTTAACGTTAATTAAAATATCTAACGTTAATTAAAATATTTAACAATATGTGCATATACACGTCCGATGCATGCACTTATTGCATTCCTATTGGTAATATATATATATATATATGACGTGGATTGAGAAAAGAAGAAATAAAATATTTTAAGACTAAGAATCAAAGAATTGGAAAAATAGGAAAGGAGAGAGACTTTTGGGAAGAGAGAGAATTGAGGAAGAAAATATAAACTCATATTCATAGTCTCATCATTAATGTACGACCATATGTCCTATTTGGAGGACTTTTTTATAACAATTAAATCCTAATCATGTATTCAAAATAAAATTTTAAATTCAAATAATTAATTAATAAATATTTAAAATCATAACAAATATATAATCTAAACTTTTAAAATTTTAACTTATTCCAAACCATATCTAAATAATCATAATTATCTTTATTTATTTATTTTTTTATTTCCATCATTTCTCCCACTCTAGAAAAAATCAAACTCCTTACAAGTTATAGTGTTGTATAGTAGTCAAAAACTTAAAAACTCATGCAATCATCTTGGAAGGAGCATGAGGAGTTGAAGATGAGCACTTTTAACTATCAGAAGGAGGGCACCAGAATGCCTCGATTAGGAATCAAATCATCCTACTTGAAATATGTATGCATAATTATATGAGTAGAAAATTTTAGTAAATATATATTAGAATTAACAAATGGGTTGAAAAATGATGGAGAAAAATTTGCTCAAGTTTTAGGTGAAGAGGATAAAGAGGTAGAAAAGCCTTTGATAAGATTTTCAAGTATAATAGTAAGATGATGCTTGTTATGTGGTTTTGGCTCAAGTGGAACACATGAGGTTGAGGAGAAAGAGTGTTTGGGTGGGCAATGTTAGTAGTATGGTTGTTACCTGAGCATAGGGAATGTTCGACACTTGGTTTAGGATATGGCATAATAATACTTTTTACCTGAGCGGGCTGACATTGTTTTTGACGTTTCCTACAAATTTGGTGGTTTTATCCCTTTAACACCCTTATCTAAATTAATTTCATGCACCTCGCTCCTAAGACAAAGGTTATTAATTAGATACTTAAGGAGATGACCTACGTATAGGCTAATCCTATTTAGGTTATGGATGGTATCCCACTTGAATTTGTGTACCTCAAAGCTGAAAAATATAGGTACTAATTTCTTGGTTGTATATAGGCTTGACTTGAGAAAACCAATATTTCCCTAAAGGGATAAAAAAAATTCAATGTGGACACGACATAATAATAGACCCATTATTTAAAAAGAACTCCTAGGAACAAAGCAACAATTGGTCACAAGGGCATTCTGTTTTGATATAGGGTCAAAGACATAAAGGGATATTGTGTAAGCATTACATTTATTTGTTATTTTTGAAATAATGATTCAGACACCACATTTATGGAAGCGTGTTCATCAAAAATAATTTTACAAGCTTTCTCAACACATTTCTAGGATATGGGATAAGTTAAATTATCGGGTAACTGAACAATAAGATAGTCATGATGTTAAGAATAATAATAATTCTTAAGTTGGGCAGCAAAGTAATTATGATCACAAAAAGTTTTAGAATTTATAAAATGTGGTGGATTAATATCAAAAATCCCTCCAAGTTTAAGTGAATTTTCATAAATATCTCTAAGTTTTCAAAAAATTTAAAAATACCCTTTAAACATAACAGAAGTAAATAGTAACATTTAATATCAAAAATACTCTTAAGATTTAAAAAAAAATTCAAAAATACCTCTGAAACATAACAGAAGTAACACTACTAAAATGGAAGAAAAAAATAGATCAAGAAATAATAAATTTAGAAACAGAGGACATTTCAAGATATTTTTCACAAGAAATGATAATAAGTAAAAAGAAATTTAAAGAAATTTAAAAGGTAAAGTTAAATCGTAAAGAATGAG
Source organism: Hippophae tibetana (assembly GCA_037013495.1). Lineage (NCBI taxonomy): Eukaryota > Viridiplantae > Streptophyta > Magnoliopsida > Rosales > Elaeagnaceae > Hippophae > Hippophae tibetana. The sequence continues at coordinate 59,307,545 of CM072803.1, read as the reverse complement.
ATGGATTTAAAGACCCATCATTTTTATTAAGAAAATTATTCTCTAGAAAAAACATAATTTATTATGGCATAAGTAATAAAGAAATGAGTATTAAGATTACATATGCAAAAGAAAGGTATATATTATATCATTAATCGATAAATAAACTATATTAAACAAACTATCAAAAATTCTTTATAAAGATAAAGAAAAAATTGGATACATTCATTTAAGATAAATTCAAATATTAATAAAATGTCACTTTAGATAAGGAATACATACAAAAATAAAAATAACATTATTAGATAACAGAATAATAAATAAGCAAGATGTCTTATTAGGAATTATCTATGGTAATTCAGGATACTAAAAATTAAAATTTATAATATATCCTAGATTTTCTATTAATATACATGATAAAAATCTAAATCAAGTATTAAGTATAGGTTATGAATTCGAAAGAGAAGAATTAATAAAAAAAGAAAATTATTCATTTTCAATACACTATCTAGTAGCATATTCTTTAACAAATAATCATAATAGTTCAATATACAGATAAAATGAATTTATAGAAATAGACAAAACTTTTAAGGAACTTGGACAAATAATAAAACCATAAATACTAATAGACTTTGAAATACCAGAAGAATGGAAATTAGATATCAAAGAAAAACCCTTGATAATAGGAAGAAAAAGTAATGTTGTTAAAACTAATAGCATGTCAAGATTTACTTTTATAGACCATGAAGGAGAAACTTCTAACCAAGAAGAACTTAAAAAACTAGAAAATAAAGTCAAAATAATGTTTAGAGAAAAAATATAAAATATGCATTTAGAAGTAAATGAAAGCCTAGTAGGTGTAGCAAAAAATCAAGCAACATTATTTAAAACTGTACAATTATTAACAGAAGAAATGGATTTAGTCTAAGAATCAAACACAAAATATTTACATGAAATAATAGATATACAAAAAGAATTGCTAAAGGAAATAAAGGAATATGGTTATAATAAACTACAACAAGATATGCATAAGAAATTTTTAGAATTAAGAAAATATTTATACAACATACATAGGAATAATGAAATATAGGTTATAAATATAATCCCTTAAAAGGACTAAAAGAAGAACAGCTTAAGAGATCAGATTCCCTGATTCTTAAGAATGAGAAAAGGAAAAATAAAGAACAATCTAAGAACAAAAAGATAATTCAAATTTAATGGAATATAGAAAAGAATTAGAAAGAAAATTCATTAACCTTAAAAATAGAGATATAGAAACATTAGTCAGTTTATTGACATTAACCAATAAAGAAATAGAATAACAATATAATGAAAACTTTTTACTAATAAAAAAGAGGATGATATAATAATAATCAATGAAACTGATTCTGAACTAGAAAGCATGACCTCAAAAGGTCATATGAAACCAATTTCATTATCAGTCCCTAACCAAGAAGGAACATCTAACCCACACAGGGGAGAAAGAAATAGGCAAAGAACATAACAACTTTATACCATAGATAGAAGAAGATAACCACCTAAAATGGAGGAAGGGTTGCATTGGGGAACTAGAGGTATTCCACCAGAGTTCAAACTCCATGATAATTATAAGTGTGAACTTCTAGGTTTAAACTATATAAGAAATATGAAGCCTTAGATGAATGAGCTAGTGAAATGAGTGTGCTCATACAAATTACCCAAACAAATCCTTCAACCTATAGAGTACTTATAGCACATAAAATGACAGAAAATGTTAAAGTTTGGTTTTCAAACATAATAGATCAATAATATTTGTTAATGTAAGGAAATGCTTCCATATGAAGGGAATACTTGGATATAGTAATAAATGAAATATATAAAGAATTTATTAGAGAAGATAAAAGAAGGACTATCACTGAATCCAGTGAAAATAAAATCAATGAAGCTAAATGGCATCCAAAAAATATGGAAATTTGTAACATATGTTACATAGATTCTTTTATTTTTGAATATGAAATTTATTATCATAAATTACCATCCTCTATGCAAACAACTTATAAAGAAATGTTTTTTTTTTTCAAAAATTACCTAGAATAATATATAAAATCTTAACATGAAATTGAGAAAAAAGGAATAGATAAACTATACTAGGTGGAAGGTACTTTAGGAGGAAGAATAAAAAACCTTAAAGATTAGATCATTATAAAATGCCAAGAAAGAAAAGAATATAAATAGATAAGAGGAAATGATAAAATATGATGTGATACAAGAGAATTTAGAATACCAGGGAAGTATGAATGTAATGTAAAATCTTATAAACAAAAATATAAATATAAAAAATATAAATTAAAAAAAAATTCAAAAATATAAAAAGAAATTTAATAGAGAAAACTACAAGAAAATATATTTTAGAAGAAAAAATTATAAACCTTCTAAAAAAGGAATTATTTCCCTTCAAGAAAGAAAAAATGCAAATGTTGGATCTGTATGAAGAAGGACATTATGCTAACAAATATCCAAGCAGACTTCAACATAAAAAGAAATTTCCACAAAAAGCAAAAATCTTAGAAGAAACTTTCAAATCGAATTACAACCAATCAAGGAATCTGATATAGATGATACTTATAGTATATTTATTGGAAGAAACTAAGGAAGATATAACTGACTCAGAATATGAACACTCAAATTATGGATATTCTTCATCAGAAGATGAATGATTTGTATAGTATTACAAATCCAAATAGTACTTACATTAAAGTAGGACTAAAATTTAAAGGCTATAACACTTATCATTTACATGCATATATAGATACAAGAGCTAGTATGTGTATAGCTAGTACATATGTATTTCCAAAAGACAATTGGAAACAAGCGCCAAAAGATTTAATTATAAGAATTGCTAATAATACTACAACAAAACTTAATAAGGTACTAAAAGATACTAATATAATGATAGGAGGAGAAAACTTTCACATTCCTACCATATATCAACAGGAAATAGGAGTAGATTTTTTAATAGGAAATAATTTCCTAAACTTGTATCAACCTTTCACACAACATTTCGACAAAATAAGTCTCATAATCTAAGAAGGAAATACCATTTATGTCTCCAAAATAAGAAAAGCTTTAACTATCTCAAACCCAACTTTTATGCAACAACAAAACCAGCAAAAACCTTATTTAGAAAATATTTCATTAGATATAAAAGAGAAACAAAACTATTTTTTCAATGAAATACAAGAAGACAAAACCCTAATAGGCATTAGAAAACTATTAAAAACAGTCAGTTCAAAAAATCCCTTGGATCCAAAATTAAATAAATCTAAAACAATAGTCAACATAAAATTAAGAGATCCTAACAAGATCATAAGAGTAAAGCCAATGATTTATACTCCATAAGACAGAATTGAATTTGGAAAACAAATTCAAGAACTTTTAGAATTAGAAGTCATAATACCAAGTAATTCACCTCACTCTAGTCCAGCATTTTTAGTTAAACAAGAAGTTGAGAAAATAAAGGGAAAAAAGAGAATGGTAATAAACTTTAAAGCACTGAATAAAGAAACCATTGACAATGGACACTTAATTCCAAAAAAAGAATTACTATCATTAATAAAAGGAAAGAAATATTTCTCGAGTTTTGATTGCAAAAACGGATTTTGGCAAATAAGACTGGATGACTAATCCCAAAAATTAATGGCATTTAGTTTCCCCCAAGGACAATTCCAATGGAAAGTTATACCATTTGGATTAAAACAAGGTCTAGGTATTTTTCAAAGATATATGGATAACATTTTCAAGAAATTACAAGATATTTGTTGTGTTTACATAAATGATATTTTGGTTTTCAGTAATGAATTAAATAAAAATCATTTGGATATTATAAATATTCTACAAGAATGTAGAAGAGAAGGCATTCTACTCTCTGAAAAGAAAGAAATACTTGCTCAACAAAAGATTAAATACTTAGGGTTGGAAATTGAAGATGGAAAACATAAACTACAACCCCATATACTAAATAATATTTAAGATTTTCCTAGTGAATTAAAAGATAAAAACCAATTACAGAGATTTTTATGATGTTTAACATATTCAAAAGCATACATCAAGAAACTTGTAGAAATGTGAAACCATTACAAGCAAAATTGAAAAAAGATCATATCTGGAAATGGACAGAAGAAGATACGCTATACATGGATAGAGTAAAATCAAAGGTAAAACATTTACCAACTTTATAACATCCAAGACGAGATGATAAGATGATAATTGAAACAGATGTTTCACAAGAATATTGGGGAACAGTTCTTAAAGAAATAGTAGATAACAAAGATGACTATCTTTGTATATATACATTGGGATCTTTCCAAGGTTCAGAATTAAATTACCATAGTAATGAAAAAAAAAATTAGCATTTAAAAAAGCTATTAAAATTTTTTCAATATATATTATAAGCTCCAGATTCATTATTATAAAAGATAACAAGAATTTGGTTATTTCTTAAGAACTAATATTGCAGGTGATTACAAATATGGAAGATTAGTTAGATGGCAACAATGGTTCAACCATTACAATTTTGAAGTTTAACATCTTTTAGGCCATAAAAATAGTTTAGCTGATGCCCTTACCAAATAATTAGTACCTCAAACTATTTTTATGCTTTCAAGAATGGAACATCTTGATTTCAAAATCAAGATAAAGGAAAAAGAGATAAAAATCCGATAGGAACAACTCGAGCTTCTATATCTCAAGAAATATCTTAGGGAGACAAGAAAGAAACGGAAATAACTTAATTGTTCAAAATAACCTCTAGAGAGCAGAAGCTCAAATAAGGAATCTCCATTAAAAAAGGAAGAACCTAATAGTTCACAAAAAACTTCTGAAACCACAAAGCTCAATTGGGCTGATGAGGCAGAAAAAGAAGAACATAAAAAAGTTTATGTGGTCTATAATGGCCCAAAACTAATAATTTATAACAACTGGGAAGAAGCTAGCAAATCTATTCTAGGAATTAGCAGAGTAATTCATAGAGCATTCACTAATAGAATAGAAGCAAAAGGTAGTTATGCCAACTATAAAACACCACAACTAATAACTCTAAAGGAAATAGTAAGAAACTATTCTGCAACATTACAACAATAACCAACAGCTCCAAGCAGGTTGACAAATCTTGGAAAGATAGTAAGGCCTCTAGTGCTATTTAGAGAAACATTTTCTCTAATGAATTCAAAAATAATAAAGAATTTAGTACTATTCAGGGAGACATCTCGGAGAACTACTCCAATCATTGAAGATGAAAAGGACCAATATAGAAATCTCAATAAACCATAATGGTTGAGCCTTTATACCTTGGCCGGAAAATCTACCCAAGAACATACTAAAGATATGAAGTTCTATATACTACAGAAAAGGAATTTCTTGCAGGAAGTAAATTCAATATATTGGAAGGAGTTAATCCAATATTTGCATATAAAGCATTTCATGCAAGACTACTAGAAAATATATATCCATGAATTAATTTAATTGAATTAAATTATTTCCGAGAGAATTTTAAAAGAGAAATCCAGAACTTTAGAAGGAAGATTAAAATAGGTGATAAACCAATTTATCTTAGATTTTTTAGTTCATTAATGGATTGGGATGATGAAGGAAGTATTAGTCCCTACCACTTTATCAATATAGGGATTTCTAACATAAACAAAAAAGTTCCCAAACCAAAGGCACTTCCAGAAAAGGAATTCAACACAGAAGAACTCTGTGTACTAAAAGGTTAAATACTAGGCCAAATTTACTATGAACTCATAAATATTGACAATTCCTCTTAGATTAAAGTAAATTATTCAACTAGTAAAGTCGTCATTATTTCCCACAGTAGCATGGCTCTGTCATAAGAAGATGGTGAAAAAATTACCAAATATGAAACTAATTTTAATTACAACAACCTAAAAATTGGTCAAGAAACAAGGAAGGTATTCTACTTCTATGCCAGAAAACCCACTAAAGACCAAAAATGCATTCTTTGCATCAAAGACCGAGAAGATGAAGATGTGTCATCATCAATGTCCAAAGGAATCGTTGGTAGAAAATGACAAAGAAAAATAAGAAAAGAAACTGTTGACAGAAGACAACAAAAGAAATAAAGATGTAGACCCCACATCTTAGTAGGCACCATGTGCCAAGGAAAAAATTAGTGGTTATCCTTTAAAGTAGAAAAGCATATGAATTATCGAAGTAGGGGTAAAATAATAATTTTAGTCTTGTAAATAGGGATTCCTTGTTCTATAAAAGGAACCCTTATTATCATTTCAAAACACACACGAATACACAGAAATCCAAATTTCTCTACTCTGAAACACTCTAGCATAGAAAAACCCTTTATCTAGAAATATCAAAACCAATAATGTTATACCTAGTAATTATGAGCGGCTAAGCACCCCTATAAGGTTCTTAGTTGGCCTTAAGGTGTAATAATTATTATACTATGAATAAAATGGAGTTTAGTTACTCTTCTCTAGTAAGTCAACTATTGGACACTATTTATATACGGATGTAGAAGACTCACCATTGCTAGGAGGGCGTTGAGGTTTGAGCAAAGCTGAGGCATAATAGGTGTAACAAAAGAAGACAAACAAAAGGGAAGACTATGGTAGACCCATCAAATTCAGGTATAATAATTATAAATTTAAGCTAGTTAAGAATCTAGAATATTTAAATATTTTCTTACAACAAGACATAATATTGCTAAAATGGGAAAATGGAAACTGTTTTTAGAAATAAAAAACTAATAATTCCAAATAAAATCAAAGATAAAAATATAATTTTATTAGAAACATTTAATAAAGGTTATCTCTATCATTTAAATGAATATTTTAAAGATGAAGATTATGAAACCTGTTTTGAAAATTTTAGAAGATTTAATACTTTATTAGATATCTATATATATTATATTAAAGTTATCACAAGCATCATAGACCATCATGTTTCAAGGACATTAAAAGACTATTTTAGTAAAAAATATGTAAGAATAGAGGAAGAGGAATTCAACAACTTAATGTTTGGATACTATTTTTTTAAAGATTATAAATACATTGTATGTACACAAGAAAAACATGTTTGTATACTACGAATAGGACAAAATAATATGCATTCAACACATGATTTGTCAAGATAATACTCTATGAACATCGAATCATTAGTACATAAATTAGAATTATTAGATTTAACAAATGAAAGAATAATTTTTAATTTTAAAAGACAATTAATAGATTTAGGATTAGAATTAAGAAACCAACATAATAAATAACATAATATACTATGCAATTGTAATGAATATAGAAGAAAATTAGACTTACACAAAAAAAATAATAAACTTTTTAGACAAATTATTGCCTTCAATAAATAGACAAAGACCATTAACTAGTTCAATATTAACCCTTGATTAAAAATTGTATCGATCCGTAAAAATTGGTATCAGAAATAGTAGTCTAAATAGTAATGAATGGAAACTTAACGCCATTAAATCTAAGAGCATTTTTTGATATTTTATAAACCTCGATGGCATAATTGAAGATATGTTAAACCTTAGGAGCATTTGAGATATTATTCCAAATGTGGTTAGTAAGAAAATTCATGTGAAAAATAATTAGAAAACAGATCTAATAGATGTGTAGAAGCTCTAGAAGTAAAAGAACAGAGTTGAATCATACGAATTGAATGGACTAGACCTAAGTGTATGTTGTTGAATTGCGCTATACTCATTACAAATATGTTTGAACCAAAATTGAGAGGAATAATGACACATGATTGACCTTGGACATGTTGGTGTTGATAGCACCCAAATTATTAAAGTAGGGTCGAAAAGTGGGTGATCTGACTGAAGATCCAGAATTAAATAGTATTAATATTTTTAAATGAATAATACCATATTTGAGAGAAATTAGGATAGGTAGACCAAAATTGATAGAGTAGTAGGTGGGGCATTGCATCGCAATTGCTGGTAGAGTAACAAGTAGGCGAAACCAATTGTGGTAGGGGTAAGGCATGATTGGCAACAGATCACTATTGCGTGCGATGGAGAAGGGTGATGGCTTATGGGTGATAGGCTTGGATGGTTAGGGTGTTACTAGTAGGATATATTAGGGTTTAATTAGAGGTGGAGCCTGGTGGTGGGATATTAATGAATCTATAAAAGTAGAGTCATTAGCATATTTTTTTACTTAATATTTACTTATTTTATTCAATAAATAGTATTTTAAGGCCAAAAATATTAAAATATAAACTTTTTAATGAAAGGGGGTGAAAATATATATTTTTTATTTTTTTATAAACATTTAACGCATGACCAATCAAGAGCTTTCACGTGGCAGGCCACACAAGCAGAAAATATGACTGAGCAAGCCATGTGAATGCCACGCAAGTAGGGACAAAAAAATCATAGATCATCGCATGTGAGGAGGATGAACTGCATACCACGTGTCAACACGGAGTTCAATCCGAGTTTTGAGATCGGTCAAACCATACTGCCATATGTCTCCAGAAAATTTCTCCCTACGTTCCATCCATTCGCCACACCATTTATTTCCACGAATCATATTGCACCATGTGGCATTGACTTAGCGAGTATTGCCTTGGATTGGTCTCTTCTACTACGTGTCGCGCTCTGATTTTCCCAATGAATTCTATATGTCACGTGTCGTGTTGTGATTGGCTGCCATTGTCATTTTTTCTTGTTTTGTTCTGAAGCTTATCTGACAGTCCAGATCGCACTTGAGCTATATTTAAGCCCTTAATCACCCCATAAACCCTAAAGGGCCATCATTAGCATAGTTTTGGAGCTATAAGAGAGAAAAATATAGAAAAATTTAAAAGGGGATACAATTTTGGTGGAGATTAAATAGGAGATTAGTACTACAATTCAAGATATTGATTGTATTTCTTCTTCTATTCTTTTCTTTATCAATTTTTATGTTTTTTTTTCTGAAAAATATGAGTTTTATGGACAAAATTATGTCTAATTAGTTTATTAATCTAGAGATTTTATGAACTCAATTTTCACCGTATGATGATATAATATTTTACCCCAATTATAAATTTAATTTAATTATATTATTTAATATGAATTTTATGTTATTAAATGTTTAGCCAATAATTTATCTATAAAGACAATTAAATAGATTTGAGAGAATTATTTAATTGTTTGTCTTGATTAAATAGCATGCATAGTTTCTAGGCAGAGATGTATCATTCTTATGTATATGATCCATAATTGATAAACTTAATGAGTAGTTTGTAATTTAATTGGCATGAGAGTTTCATTAAATTAATCACTATATGGTGTGTAGTTTACTTAAGGGATGAATACATGCTAGGTTAGATTCAATTGATCATGTAATTAATAATTATATTAGGGAAATTTCAACGATTCGTATGTTTAGAAAATCGCGGGATTAAGTCTTCCTAAATATTTTCTCATATATCTTCTTAGTTAGCAAATCTAATTTAATTTATTATTGCTATTTAATTTTAGTTATTTTAATTTTGCTTCCTTAAAATATAAAAACACAAAAAAAAATATTTTTTTAGTTTTAAAAATTAGTTTCTAATAAAATAATTTCCGTTGGAACGATCTTTTCTTATCATAATATTACTTGTTGCGATACGTATACTTACGTATTTATTGCAAACACAATTTGTGTGGTGATCAGTTATTGACTGGATTTCAACGTTCTTCCTTCTTTATTTGTTTCAAAACTAATTTTTTTAATAGGAATTTTGTTTAGGAAAAAAGTTATTTTGAGTTTGATACCAAACTGATGCAAATCAAGACAGAAATGGAATTAGGGAAGGAGATAAAGATAAGATATTAGGGTTAGGGATTGAAGAATTGAAAAATTACAAAAGGAGAGAGAATTGAAGGGGAAAATGTATGAACTCATAGTCATGGTCTCATCACAAATGTACAATCATATTTCATATTTATATGACTTTTTGATAATAAATTAAATGCTAATCACTAATTTAAAATAGAATATTAAATTCAAATACATAATTAATAAATATATAAAATCCTAACAATTGTCTAATTAAAACTTTTAAAATTATAAATTATTCTTAACAATATCTAAATAATCATAATTATCCTAATTTATTTATTCTTTGTTTCCATCAATATATGTATGCGTGTATGTGTATATAGTGATGTCAATTTTTGTCAACATCAATGATTGGTTGCACCTATCCATCATGTGGACTTGAGAAGTTAGTACTTCAAACCACCACAAGGTATAATGGCATTTGACTCTCTGATGCTTAAGTAAATCTAGATAGTTGGTGAAGAAGGAGGAGACCAATGTCGCTTCATGTGATCTAGAGAGGTGAAGATGGATTTAAGAAGAGATTATGTATTGTAATCTTCATCTCTTATCAAGTTATTCCATGTAAAGTGTATAAAGTGAATATATATAAAAGAAGATACTACCTATTTATGATCCTTACCCATTATGATAGACTTACCTTAATGTTAGAGTAATCTCTCTACAATTATCTCTTTGTCAGATAATTAGAAGATTATTTATAGGTCATTTATGTTGTTCGATATTTATCCAATAATGATGCTCATCTGTTAACTCAACACTTATTGGTTTGGCCTATGAGTCATCTATTGGCAAAAACTTTTCATATTATGCCACACCCAACATCATCCCTATATACCTTTTTAATCTTGATATATGGGCTAAAAAGTCTATCTTGTCATTCTATCATAATCGAGGTTCAAGACCCTTTGAGCCACACTAGAGGTGTCAAGCCCATATTTTATGATCATTATAGGCCCAATCAAAGGATTTCTTGCGCAACCTAGATGTTGAAAATGTGTATAGTGGCATCCTATCATTGGTAGTTCTTTCGGATTCTCAATCAAACTCTCGGATAGGGAGTTATGTCAAAGTTAAAGTTGTCCTTCAAGGAGTCAACTCTTTCCCATTTTGGTGGGAAAGTATAATTCAAATCTTTGAGCTTGGAAGCTTATGAGCTACCTAAAATCTTGGAACCCTTGGATGGGTTCATATATGTATTTCACTTGCACTTCTTCAATCCATACTTTAAAAGTTCACATTTGAAGAGGAAATGAAGAGTATGAGAGTTTGGCTTTAAGGTTTGGTAAGTTCTAGGTTTCCTAACCTTTTCCATTTATTTACTTTCCCAACACCTCATAGAAAATTTAGGATTTTATTTTCCCATGGCCCAAACACCTTGCACCCCACGGAACTTACACCTATTTTTTCCCACACAGGCATTAATAAAGGATAAAGTGATTGATAAGTATGGTCAGGCTTAATTGCCTTGGGGTCTAGCATGGACAGGCCAGGATGGGTTATATGAGGTTGTGGTTGAGTGAAGGGCTAAAAAAATTGCATCAGACCATGTTTTGTCCTACCACGATCCTTCCATCCATGGTCCATTCAACCATGTACGATTGACCACAATTCATCCAACCATGTCTATTCGGCCATGGTCTATCTTACCATGGTTCATGTGGCCATTGTCCATCCCACCATGGTATATCCAGCCATAGTCTTTCCATGGTCTATATGGCCATAGTTTGTCCATGGTCTATCCAACCCCAGTCTATATGGTCATGGTATGGGTTGTTTAATTCCTTATGGTAGTGTCCAAGGGTAAGTCAACTTGTGTGATGGCTATGGACCTTCTTGATTATGTATTTTTCCAATTTTTCCTATTGGACCATTTGGGTATTCATTATATACAAGCTAATTTTTCTAGTGATAGAGAGTCAGATTTCATTCCAATTAATATTCCAGTGTACTAGTTGGGTTATAACGAGAAAGATTCTATATTTTTCCAATGAATAGAGTTCACTCTTGGATGACAAACCACAAGGATAAGCTCAGAGACATCTTTAGGATACCAAAGTCAATAGGGATGATGCCTCAAGTTCTAGGCATAAATTTGAGTAATCCTATTCCAGCTAGAGTTACTTTATCTATATATCATCTCTTTGTAGAGAGAGACATCCCTTTTTCGCTTAATATGGGAAGTTTCTAACATACATTGGTGATGTTTTGATCCAATTTTCTCATAATTGTTATTATGTATTGTTATCTTATTGGGTACTCTAGAAGGAGTACGAATGATAGGTGACTATAGAAGAGTTCATTTTTTATTACCACTCATAGATTCAGGGTGGTAGCTATAACTGGTTTTATCTCAAGCCTTATGCAACCCAAGTTTTGATCAAGAACCTTCGAATACCAATATAAGAATGACAGGGTATTTTTTTTCATAATAGAGAAGGATTTTGATCTAGATCTCCTAAGGATCCTTCGTAAGCCTACCCAGTATAAGGGAAATGGTAGGGTATTTTGAGACATAGCCACCTTGCAACATGCTTTGTTTCTTTCTAAAATGTTTCTTTTCTCCTACTAGCAAGTTTAGGGTGATTCCTAACGGAGTCATTATCTTGTTATCCTGGTTATGTACTGGATCTCAAGCTCTTTCAACAAGTATAACTTTTAGTCTTCTGGGAAGAAAAGTAAAAGTAAAAGCATGACAACTTATAGGTTCCTCAAGGAGTCCAGCCAAGGGGATCTCCTACAAAGACGCAGGGCATTTCATAGTTTAGGGGCTTCAAGGAAGAAGAGAGCCACCATATCTAGAGGGACATCATTGAGCCGCCTCCTGAAAGGACATGATCTACTTTAGCACTTATTCACATACTGTTAATATCAACTATTGATGGTACAGGCTCATGGCACCCATTGACCTGGATACTCTTCCTTTGACTTCATTGATACCATATACCTTTTCAAACATTCCAAAGTCTATGGAGGTCGAGGTTTCTAACTCTCAAAGGTCGAAGTAGAGACAGAAACCCCTTCGATTTTAGCATCTAGTAAGCTATACGTTCTAAATTTTTATGAGAAGTGTCACCTAGCAACTGAGAGTAGAAGTTCTCTATTCCCGTGCATTGATGCAACTGAGGATATTAGAAACCTATGCATCAGAACTAGCTCAACTCCTTTTGGGGTTAATCATCCTGACCATACACCTAATTGGAGGAATGTTTCTACAGTGGATAGATCATTTACCTTTCCTTCTCCATGTATAGCTTATGTTCTAAATTCTTGGGCTGAGCTGAATCCTCCATATCTCAATCAAGAAACTTTTGAAGGTATTAAGACTTTGGTCCGAGAGTTTACATAGACACTTCCTAAGGGAATAAGGGTTCTGGCCATAGTTTCTAAAGGTAATTTGAATGACAAATTGAAGGATTCCTTTAGGAGCACTCAAGCTTATAATGGTGAGAAAAAGAATAGGGCAGTCAAACAGTTTGAACCTGCTAGAATAATTTTCCTATGCTGGGAGGAATCTGCTGGTAAGGCTACCTTGAAGACTACAGATGGTGAGCAGTTCAAACTGGTAGCAATTCTCCACTTGCCAATGTCTGAAAAGAAAACAAATGGACATGTCAAGACAGTTTCATATCAGGAGTCATCCATTTTGTCGACTTATTTGGTTGATAGGGGAATCGGATTGTTAGGATACATTAAAGGTCAGACATCTGATTGGGTCGAGGCTATGGTATCCTATCGAGTAGGTAAGGCAAACCATTGGAATTTTGCACTACCTGTTGATATCAGGACCTAGGAACAATTCAAAGAATTTTTTTATACCATATCCTTTGCCAAAAATGGTTCAAAGTCAATTCAGAGCTACCTTTTGTGCCTATCTCAAGACACTGACGGTGATCATACCAACTCATATCTCCACTCTATCCTTGAGGGGAAGGATTCTAAAAGGGGGATGGAATGATACGAGTATAATTTTCTCAAGGCTGTTGAGCGCTCAAGTATAGGCAGACGGGGAGCAGAGAAGGTTGTAGTAGGCACACGAGGCACAAAGTTGGTGGGCAAAGAGGCATGTTGAACGCGTGAGTAGAGTGGACCATTACAAACTCAGTTAGGAATGTCAAAATAAGTTATCAGGATTCCCTGTAATTCCAAATGCATGAAAGACTATATATATCCATAGTTAATCGAGGAATAAATATCAGAAATTATAATAAATCAACTCCCCTCTTATTGTTCTTCTTTTTTCCCTAACTCCTCTGAAATTCTATTCCTATCGGCTACCAAGATTGATACTGATGCAGCATATGGTGCTCCTTATGGCATAAAAAGATGTAAAGATTATTAGACTATTTCTTGGTGTTTTTTTATTCTAGTTTTCCACCAAAGTGCATGTAATTAGAGCTTTATTTTCTAGCTGCTAACTTAGTCGTTGTATGCCATCAAGACTTATGGTGTCCTAATTTAGAAACTTAGTGGACATCTACGGAGTAAATTGAAGGAAAGCCATTGGAATAAAGTGTTTAACTACCAATGCTAGTGGAGCAATTCGGCACCGAATCCAAAATTACATAAACTCTCTTATGTAAAATAAAAAGATAATAATAATTTAAATTAGAATTATATAGCTTGTGATAATTATCTCATAATTAGAATATTATTTTTTTATCTTTAAAATTTGTATTTATATTTAAATTTATCACTTAATTATATAGATTATTATTTAAGATTACTATTAATTATTTTATGACTTTCTAGTTTGTTATTTCATTCCTATAAATAGGACATAGTATTGCACTTATTTCATAGGCTTGAATTATGAATTAAAATATTAGTTTTTTCTGTTATTTAAGTTCTCTCTTCTGCCAATTTATATTTGTCAAATTCTTAAACCTAATTTGTCAAAAAAATTCTCAATTTTTATATTCTCACCCCTTTCATTTATTCTATAAATTCCACATCATTTGAGAAATAAGTCTTCAAAGTTTTTAATATTAAACTTAGAGAGAAGAGAAGGGAAGAATAGCCAAATTCCTCATTATCCTAGTTATCAACCTATTTAAAACGATCCATATAAAATCCTAAGATAAACACTAAGTTAGTTTAATGTTGGCTCTAATATCAATTGTAAATTTTAAATTATGGACCTAAATAACGTAGAGGGAGGTGGATATGATTTTAAGTAAATTTCACATATTAAAAATTAATTACCATAAAGAGATTAGGTATGCAATTACAATATTTAGATAGAAATAACCTAGGTCAACACAACCTAAGAGGAAAATCATCGGTCCTCAAACTACCAAATTTATCCACAATGAAAATTAATATTCAGTATAAAGCAAGTCTTAGACTATCCAAATAGTGGTAAAGCCCTAATGCACTTTATTGGCGAGTCATCGCTCTTTTCCATAATCTCCCAAGTTGGCGTGTGATTCAAACCAACACTTTTATAATCCATGTCCATGAGCCACCAAACACATCAACCTTAGCACCTGAAAAGTTAGCATAAAAAACACAAGTGTAAGGTGTATCTTAGGATGAATTTAATAATGAATAATCCTCAAAAGTTGATTCGAAACATGAAACAAATCAATCAAACCCACTAGAAATATCCTTGAACAAAAGTTTAAAATGGTATGGATCTATTAGCTAGAAGGCGAGTGAATAGAAAATCAGTGGAAATATGACAAATTAAAATTTAGTATAACAGCCAAATATGCAATCGCGTGTAAATAAAGTAATGCATAAATATAAAGATTAACACACGAAATTTTTTGGTGGAAATAACTTAAGCCACACCAATGACCTAAGAAGAAAACCACTAGTCTACCAAACCATTTAACTATCCACTATGAAAAATAGAACTCAAACTACCCACCAAGGTAATGCCTCCAAGTAATCTACTTACAAGTTGCTACTTTTATCATAGCCTCTAGAAAAATCATATTTGAATCCAAACCAACATTTTGATGAACTCGAATCACACGAGTTAATCAAACCAGTATAGATGGCACCTAAAAATTTAGCACAATACCACAAGTACAAATGTGTATTCTAGAGCATATTCAATAATGAACAATCCCAACTAGATGATTTCACAAAGATACCAGATAAATCAAATTCAACTAGCAACCCTAGAACAATCAGTTTAAAGCACAATATAATAAATATTATAAGCTTATTAATTCATCAAACACAAACACAAACATTTAACAAATTAACTAAATGAAAAAGCCTACTTGAATAGTTTTAGCAAAACAAAAAGAAGAAAGAATAAGATGAAAAGAATAATGCTTAATAATGCTCTTGTGTGGTTGACAAAATTAAGAGCCAATTGTATGATAGAATAACATGAGTAAAAACCCTAGGCCAAAGGTCTATTACAAATCTTTTTTTTTAAATACTTAAAGTGCTTTAAAACATAAGGACAACATAGTAATAAAAGAAATTGCCTCAAGTAAAAATTAGGTCAAACTTGAAAACCTATTCTCTCGATCGATCTAGAACTATCTTGATTAATCGAACATGGCCGCTAGATCGATCTATTCAAGCTCGACCAATTAAGTGAACAATTAATTAAATCTAAAATAAGTGGATTGATCTAATCATTAATCTTGATTGATCTAGTCATGTAAAAATTAATTCAGCGAGATAATTAAGCTTGATCGTACTAGACATGGCTCGATCGATCAAGTAGCCTATATATACAATATTCATATATATATATATATATATATATACCTAAGATATGATCATTGGAGCTTAATAGTTTTTTTAGCTTAAAAATATTCTTGAAAGACATACCTAAAAACTAAAATAACATTTGTATGTTTTATTCATAAATATCATCAACACTCACATAAACCTTACAAAACCAAAATCACTTAATCATGACCACAAACATGAAAGATAAATCAAGCATAACAACTAGATATGAAGAAGAAGCTACATGTATAATCAATGAATAAAAACTATAAATTTATGCAAAGTGTGAGATGCAGTTCTGTGTACTTATGAGTTATGTGGTTGAAAGACATAATAAGAGTTTTGATCTATTTATAATAAACTCTCAAACTTACATGAAAAATTTATCAATATGATGTCACGTTAAAAAAATTATTTTTGGTATGTGATTGAGTTTAAAAGAAGTGAAAAACATAACTAAATTCACACAAATAAATTAGTTGTATCTATCCAAACGAAAACCTATGTAAAATGCATGTGAAGAGTAAACATTTTGCTTTAAAATGAAGAGATTTTGAGGCTTTAAAGATGATGCAAGTTGAAAATGCTTGAATAAAAGAACATAGATGTTGCATCATTCATAAAATCTAAATATTACAATAAATATATTTGTCTACAAAATTATCAACTTCTCATGTTAATTACTCTTACACTCTAAATAGTTGATACACCTTATCAAATAGAATAAATCAAACCGAACAAAATGTACAACACAAGTTTCTATATTGTATTTGGCGATTGCTTGTATTAAGAGATGCATAAGTTGTACAATGTTCTTATTAAGAGATGGATAAATTGTACTATATTTATATTAAGAGATGGATAAATTGTAGCATATTTTTATTACCGTAACATTTACATTTTTTTTTCATTTTAAGTTACATCAAGTATATTTTGTAAAAAAAAGTATCAATTCTTGTATTTGTCTTAATTATATAACTTTTTAATTAAATAATTTATAATAAAAAAACTCATTTTTTTATTTAATTTTTTAAATAAAACATAATAGCATAAAACATTCATAGAAAAAAAATATACATAACTGAAAATTTCATGTTGAAAGAAGAAAAATAAATGTTTTCAAACTACATCAAAAATCAAGCTTTTTTTTTTAAATTAAGTTTTATATCTAAACGGTACCATAATTTTATTTGAGGTACCGTTGTTACTCTTAATTTTTAGGTGATACTTTAGCGATACTCACATTTAATAAAATGTATCGATTTAATATAATTTTTTATTTTATTGTAGATTTTTTAGTCATATTCATTTAATGAAAAACAAATTATAGAATTTTTTCCCTACTTTTCTTTTTTACTTTTAGACACTTGTGATGATTATAAGAATGATAAAATGTTATGCTCATTTAACTCACAAACAAATTACTCACTCAATAGTCTTTAATATTAATATTGTTCATAATAGTGGGGCCAAGTTTGATATATAATATTATATATTAAATTGTGCATACAAGTTATTTTTTTACTAGTCCAACTTAAATACTTTTTATACAAATTGCATACTATTTTCACATTTTTTTATATAAAATTTAAAATTTGCATTTTGCAATTATTAAAAGAGAACTTGAATAAAAATACATAATTTGGATGAACATTAATAAGTAATATGTAATTATAAGTGAAGTTGTTTAGCTCCTACATTGGAAAAAGAATGGTTGATAAGAGTGTAAAATAAGTCAAAAGATATTAAAATATGTATTTAAGGATTCAAAAATAGCATATAAAAAGAAAGTGTTATTGTTCTAATAGAATGAATAGTAAAAAAATATCACAAATACTCTTTATCAAATGCATAAATGCTATACATGTTTGAAAAAATTTCAATAAAATAAAAATTACATCAAATTAATACATTTTATTAAATATGAGTATGATTAAAAATACCAACTAAAAAATAAAAGTATAAAAATTATCTAAAATAAAATTATGTTACCACATCTTTACCATCATAATACCAAATGAGAACCAAAAGACGGAAATAAATCTTTGTTGAGAAATTACAAATTAAGATTTCTAAAATTTGTAACAATAAAAATAACATTTTAATAACATTGAATGAGTTTTAATTTAACAACATTTAATATTAAATGGTTCTAAATTATCGTATTTTAATTTAAATTACATCTAATTAGAACGCGTTTAAAGTAAAATAATGTATCATATTTTTTTTAATGGTAAAAATATATGAGTTTGACTTAAAGAGTACTATTTTTATGGTTATAAATTTTAAGAATATTATTTTTATTATTTTTCAAAAAAAAAGTAGCAAGTACACGACGTAGAGTTTCATTTACGTAAAGCGATGTTCCCAAGTTATGAATTAATGTCGTTTAATTTATCAGATTTTAAAAATATTTAATTGCATGATATTCTTTATACATAGAGTTTTATTTTTAACATTTTACCAAAAAAAAAACATATATTGATTTTACTAAAAACATATATTGTTTTACGTTATAAGAAAAAATGTTTTTTTCCTTATGTAAAAAAAAAACATATGTATAAGTATATCATATATGCACTAGATGGTTCTTAAAATACGAGTAATTAACAAAGTTAAAAGTAAAATTTAATATGAAATTGTGAAAAATTAACAATAATAATATTCTAAAATATAATTATTTAAATATATATTTTTATTTTGTTAAAAATAAAAATAAATAAAATATTAAAATAAAAATAGTTATAATAACTAAATATTAAAAAATATTGTGTATATTTTTTATATTAAATGTATTTTAATATTATTAAATGATCAAATTTCAACCGCATTTTAATTACTTAATAAAATATATAATATTTTAATAAAAAAATTATTATAATAATATTATTTGAAAAACTCTTCGAAATTCAAAGTGACATGATTGCTTCGTAAGCTAAAGTTGAATGGTCGAAATCTTTCTCAAGTTCAATCGAAGAGATAGAAGCGAAATCACCAATTCAACCATTGTTTAATTGACCTCTTTCTTCGCTAGAAAATATCTTTTGAACCTAGTAAATTTGAGTGACACTTTTCTCTATTATTAATTATTTATATTTTATATTTTTTTATAATTTAAAATATATTTTAATTAAAATGAATTAAAATACAATATTTTATCTACTTATTTATCTATTTTTTCATGTATGTTCAACCTAATATTATTTTTTATACTTCGTACTCACATAAATATAAGCTTTATGTATTATCCAAACAAAATTCTTGAAATTCAATTAATGTATTTGAAAAGAGAAGCTCTAATATGATACTATGTTAGAGGTAAGTTGAAAAACCATTTTTTTATTGATTATTATTGTTAAATACTCGTGTTTTAAACATTTTTTGAAAAATAATATTTTAAAAATTTATTAAATTAATATTATTTATTCATAATTAATTATTTTTTCAAAGTAAAAAAAATACCTTTATAATTTCAAACTAAATGATATAAATTTTATAATTTGGGAACTAAATGATACAAACATATTTTATGCTCACATTTTTTACTATTATATATATTAAGTAAAGTATAGTTTTGGTATACTAATTTTATCATTTTTAATACTTTAACAAAATTTTAGTAACTTCTTCTTCACTTACTTTTTATATTTAATATATTTAGTCTAAATTTAAAAATTAAATCAGATTACATTATAACATTCAAAATTAACGTATTAAAAAACTTATTTTTAAAATTAATTACTGCTTTAACTTATAAAATTTAATATATGTAGTTCATTGTCTTTAAATTTAGACCGAGATTATTAAATATGAAAAATAAGTAGATAAAAAATTAAAAAAATTCTATTAAGGATCAAAGTATTAGAATTGATAAAATTAATGTACACAAACTCACCCTTATATATTTCTAAAGTTTTTGTTGCTAAAGTTACGTGTTATTAAAGTTAAAACCAAGTACATAATGCTTCAAATTAATTTTCTCAGTATAATAACTTAAAGGAACGTATAACCAAGTAGCTAATGCTTTAATTATTTTCTCTTGAACAAAAAAAGAAATAGAAAAAAAAATACCTAATGTTTCAAATTCATCTTTAATAAACTAATTCATTTTAATTAGCTCGCTTATATATACTTAATTTATTATATTCTGCTCCTTAATTCCCAGTGACTTGAAATGGTTAATGCTGCATGTTTTTTCCTATGGTTAATGGGTACAAAACATAAGAGCAAATTATATCTAGAAGCATCGAATACATTTAATTTGTCCTGAATAATTACTTTTTTTCTTTCCATCTAAAGTAAAAAAAAAAAAAAGATGTTATTCCTTACTAACTGTACGTCTTTGACTCATCCCACAAACAGGGATCAAAGGAAATAGATACAATAAAAGAGAAAGGTACATAGCATTGAGATTACTTAATGTTATAATTAAATATAGCTTTTAAGATGTCCTTTTTGCTTAAATAAATACTTATAAAACTAAAGTAATTGGTTAAATTGCACACAACCTTTAATTTTCTTTCTTTCTTTTTTTCCTACTTTTACTTTTTGGTGACTTGATATTCTGTAAGGATAAGAAATTGTAGATCTTGGTTTGGGAGGGTTAGATAGATGGTGGGGAATCAAATATTTTTTTTATTTTTTATTTTTGCTGAATGACGTGGTGGGAAAGTGTAGTTTGTATGATTTGAATTGAATATTAAAGCGTCTAAAAAATATTATTTATAATGAATTAATTAATTTCAATAAAACATATTATGTATAATCAATTAATAATTCCAATTATATAAACTGAACATACCTATATTCTAATGGCACTGCATGAAAAATAAATCAGATGTTTAAAAACCATTAGCTTCTCTTCAAGATATTTTCTCAAGCTAACATCTTAATTTATACAATTTAGTGCATAATTTTTTTTTAAAATTAGACAAAATGTTTTCTTTAATAAAAATAAGTTTAATTTGTTATCTTTTTTAATACGTTAAGCATTCCTTAAAAATGAAGATCGATGATAACTCTTTCTGTCACTAGTTTGTGACATTCTTACAATTAGATCCAGGCAGTTATATACTCAATAAGAATCTTCCACTATGGAATCTACTTTTTTGAGCTATTACTTTTTTTTTTTAATAACCTTTTTTAAGCTATTATAAACTAACAATTAATGATAAATTTTAATTACAAATATTTGCATTAGCCTCCCTCCAGTAATTATAGTCATCTTTCAGGCACCGCAAGAAAGTAATATCAATTCCACTAATTTTTCATCATTATTGTTTGATTATAAATGATTCATATTTCATTTGAACAAGAACGTTGTCGGTGTTATTTATGCGATCCACTTGGGGAAGAAAGAAAAAAAAGTTTGGCCCCATGCTGAACTTTCCCGCGAATGAAAATGAAGAAACCGAGAGTAAGCATCTCTCTGTAATTTGCTTTGCAATCTTTAATTAAGTAGTTACATACACTTTCTCATTCCTGTAGGAATGCTTCGTATAAACAAACTAAGAATCTTTCTAGTAATTCTTTGTATCTCATCCAAAACTACTTACTTGCTGTGTAAAAAAAAAAAAAAAAAAAAGTAAACAATGTAATCTATGAATTGCTTAAAGGCATGTTCTAATCATCTCATTGAATGAAGAATTTTTAACATATATTTCATGACCCAGTATGTTGTTTGGTTTCAGCTGATCATCAATCCTCAGCTACCTCACACATTGATAAGAATTAGGATAACGTGTTGAAAAAACATGGTGCTTCAACTTTACTACAAGAGCCAAGATTCCATAGCATGGGATATGCATAAATGCTACTGCCAAGTACCTACAAATCAGAGGAAAGGGGTTAGTTTATTTTCTAAAACATGTTTAATCAACAAGTCAATTTGTTACAATGTTTCAATCCAAAGCATACATGGTGACAGATCACAGACTTGGTAAACAAGTAAACCCCAAACCCTAAAATTTTGCCAATTTTGTTTTCCATCATATAGACATGTTGTGAATGGTGAAAATAGAGAAATATATAGACATAAAAAGATAAAATGATCTTCCCATATTCTTTAAAAATGAACATTTTAGTCTTGATATTTTTAGATTTGACACTTTTAGTTCCGTTATTACTAAAAAAATGAACACTATTAATCCCTCAATTATTAAAAATGAACACTTTCAATCCCATAAAAATGACCAATATTTATAATAAATTGCTCATTTTTTGTAACAATAAAATTAGAAGTGTCCGACTCAAAATATCAGGATTAAACTGGGTTTTACCAAATTGTTCAGATGGAAATTGGAGCAGAATATTGTTTTAGTCTAACTTTACTTACCATATTGGAGCATATGTAGATGACAAGTCAAGAAATGGGTATGGCCACCTGTATTAAGAAGATGAGAAATCACCACTATAAGCAAGTTGATTAAATGCTTTAAAAATGGGGAAAAGAATACAGAAGAATGTATTATGATTTTACCAGAGTTTCACACAAGCATGAACGATCCACTGGACAATTACATAAACAATTGTCCAGATGAAGAAATATCCAATTCGAAACCAAGGAAACCGCTGAAAAGAAATATGTATAATAACAAATGGATTAAGATTTAAGCACAAATTCATTTAGAAGAAAACCTTGTAATTATTTCATTTGTATGCAAAAACTTACCAAGCAATTCAATGCGGTATCACCAAGCAAGAACACAGCATTTATGGAGTGCATGTTTATAATGAACTGAGTACAAGGATAAAAGAGGTTTTTACTAAGTTAATCACACAAAAAAAAAAAGAAAAAAAATACAGCTAACATTGTCAACTGTTCAACTCTCATATGACAGAAATGCTATTCTTAAGAAGAGTACTATTTTGATGAATAACGTGTTCTATGTAAATCCAAAATAATCGGATACTTACAAAATTTAAGTTATAGTCTTTGATGGTGAGAAATGGAAAAATAATGAACCAAAAGACACAATCAGTAAGTACAACTGCTCCTGCATTCATCTGAATTCAAGTAAAGATAAAAACTATTTTAGCAAGTTGAACCCAAAGAAAAATTAAAAGGAGAATAGAAATTAAAAAAGTTTAAATTTGTCCAATTTAGTGTTAATATACCTGGAAAATTATTTGGAAGGCATAACCTAAAATTCCTGCAGGCTGGCGACCATGGTTTTCAACCGGAGAAGCTAATATTTTTCCTGTATTGGATGTATCATCCACATATGTGCCCTGTTCTGAGTCCATTTCTACGTTATCAACCTTTTCACCACTAGTTTTCTTATGATATTGGTAACATCCATGCATGGAGAGCAATGAACCAAGCTACAAGTTGAAATTAAGACTACCCAAATTAACAAATATAGAAACTAGAAAGGAACTTAATTCAGGCAGAAATGGAGCTATAGAGAAGGTTCATTGAAGCTTTTACCACTTACCCCAAAATAAATGGTAATTAATGTAAAAGTCCACCTGCCCAAAACCAAAGAACAATAATGTGTCAATTTAAGCCAAGTAAAAAACTAGTGAGTTACACTCTTCATGTACTTTGCCCAAATTGCATCAATCGGGACCTTTTATAAAAGAATACATGAAACCAATAAAGAGAAAACAGGTCCCTTACTGTGTATAGAAGTAAAAAATGCCACCTCCATCGACACAAGCAGTGATTATGAGAAGTATCAAAAGCACAAAGAAAGCAAAAACCCTGAAAGCCAAAAGCCAAGCTGGGTGGATTTCTTTTAAGCATGGCCTCCAAGTTTCATCCTCATATAAAACTCCTGCTGCTTCTTGCTGGGTTTCTCCTCCATTATCATTATTATTGGTATCATTATCACCTTTTGATTTTTGGAAACCTTCCTGTTTCCAAATTAAAACAAGTGATGTAATCGTTGATAGTAATAGCCATATGGCACAAAGTAGGACCCTCCAATTCAGCCAGTAAATTCGTGTTGTTGTGTCGGCAGTCATGATTGGTTGCCAAAAATTTCTTGACGATCCTGTTAAAAAATTCATGCTGTTACTTTTCTTCTTTGATCTTTCACTCAGTACCGCCCTAAACGATTTGAGTTTTCTTTTTTATCCAAATTATGAAAGGGAATGGTAAATTGGTAATGAATCAATCGAATGAGAATTTTGGTAAGCAAAAATCTTTAGAGCAATACAATTACCAAATAGAAATATCTTGAAAAAAAATTAAATTCTGGCAAATCGATTTTCGTTGGGGAGGAAAAATTTGAAAGAAAAACCAGAGTTCTTACTGTCGATTTTCAAAATGGGTAGTCGAGATTTTGAAATTTTGACTAACCCAGTTCTTTAGAACTTAAACAAAATCATGTGTCGCAGACTTGCTTCACCGAAAATTCAATGAATAAAGCAATAGAATAAAACGGTGACAAAATGAAAGTTCAAATGCTTAAGCCACAAAAAGTAAAAAACAAATTCTCAAATTCACAATTTCGCTAGAAACTCAATAATTTCCAAAAAAAAAAATAAGAACAGGGTCTCAATGAACGTACTTCAGAAATCAAGTCACATTTAAAAAGAGGGTAAAGGGGAACTCTACAAAATTATGTTTTTTCATACATTTAGCTATAAAGAAGATATGGGTCTAATAAGTAGTTGAAAACAAAGCAACCCAGGACCCATTTCAACCCATTAATGCATGAGACGAAGCAGAGATTCGAAGCTTTAGATGGAAATGTAGAAGCACAGAAAGATAACAAAACCAACATTTTTATTATAACAAATAAAAACGATGAAATGGGATAGACTTGAAGCGGCTAAACTTCAAGCAAAGAAAAGTTTGATACTTACAAGGGAAAGCAAGAGAATGTGGTAGTGGTGTTGTGTGAGAGAACGAGACAGGAGATGCTTTACTTATTTGTTTTGAGAGAGAGAGAGAGAGAGAGAGGTGGTTTGCTTTGGGCATAAGCTTCTCTTTTTTTTTCTTATAGTTATATCCCAACAAGATCTTGTTACTTAGAGGATATAGTGGATAATCTTAACTAGTCTCAAAATTCATTTTTTTCATGCACATGAATTTACCTTTCCATCAATTAAATTTTACTATACTAATTAGTATGATTACGACATTCCTATTCCATGCAAATATAAAATTCCCTAAAGACAAGCATGACTTTGTTATCTTTTTTCTTGGGTTTCACTCTTTTTCTTTAGTCTTTTCATAGTTCTTTCAATATTTAAATTCTTTGAATTGAGACAGAGAATAGAGGCTAGAGGAATTCATTGATTTTTTTTTGTTTCCTAATCAATTGTACCGTGTTTTCCCCACTTGAGATTAATAAGTTGTATGATGGAATACTTAAAAATGCTTTTGGAGTACAAGAATAACTTTCTGTATTTTCGTGTGTGCAGTATAACGTCAATTGTGTAAAATATGTTATTTTATTTTATTTCATATTTTATTTAATATACATAATTTATGTTTCATTTTATTTTATCTATTCGGATTAAAGTTGTTTTTATGAATTTATAGTTATTAAAAATAATAATAATTATTACAATGTTTTATTTTTTTTATTTTTATAATTTTACTTATTATAATAAATCTCATTATTATCTCCCTACAAGAAAAAATAAATTACATAAAATAATATTTGATATAAAATTCATTAATTATATAATAAATTAATAAGATATTACGTTCCAATTGGCAGAACAGTGTGTTTTAGGTCGATTGGGGAATGAAGCTGATTGGAAAGGGATATTTTATCACCAACATCAAAGTACAAGATTCATAATGGTGACTCAGTTTTAAGAAACAATGTTAGCCGTTGATTTGGGAATGATTTTTGCAATTGTAGGACAAATTATTCAGAGGTGGGACATAAAAACTATTAATTGTTTTAGAGCGAGAGACAATTTGATAGATTATGCCCATAAAATATAGGGTGATATTATATTAAGAAGAGTATATAATTTACTTGTTATTTTTTAATAGTTTAATTTTTTTTATTTTAAAAAATAATAATATAATGATAAATAAATATTTTTTTATTTTTTATTTTTTTAATTATTATTGAGATATACATTTATATGTTACCTTTAATAATAACCCATTACTATAATATTAATAAAAAAATAAAAAAAATAAAAAAAAAATTAAAATTTTATTATTTATTTTTATTTTTTCATAATAAAATGACTAAATTATTATAAATAATAAAAAAAGAAATTAAACAATTATAGAAATTAACTTATAGTTCAAGTGTATTGTATTCCCACTCTCACCACTATGGATCGAAGTTCATATCACATTCATATAATTTTTTTATTTAATAAAAAAGTGTATTAAATGACTTTATAAAAAACTAAATTATTGTACCTGATAAAATTAAGAGAATTTAAGGACATTTATCTTTAAAAAGTGGTACTAGATATCATAAAATTTATGATATCATAAATGAAGTAGTGTGATTTTTTTTGTTTTGCTAACACCTTATTTATAATGATTATAAATTTGTGATAGACGAAATTTTTCTTTAATATTTTATACTTTATTTGCTTAATTTTTATTTTTATTTATGATTTGATATGTTTGCTTATTTTCTTATAATTTGATTTTTTTATGTGATTTTTTTATTATTTAATTTTCATAGATTTAATTTAAAATTTAAAATTAAATTGAAATTAAACTTTAACATAAAACTTGACATTTAATGGTTAAGTGCGGTTAAATTAATTTAAATTAAATCTTTTATTATTATTGTTTTAAAGATTTAAAAGGCTAAATCTAATAAAATATTATTAAAAATATTTCTTAAACTAATTTTATGGCTCTTTTGTTTTAAACAATGACAGCTAATCGTTTTAAAATATTTAATCTTTTTAAATAATTTTAAACTATCTTTTAGCTATTTTGTTTTACCTAAGATGATTCTCATTTATATAATTTTATTTTTAAATTCTAAGAAAACAGAGGTTATGTTTTCTACGAGGTAAAATAGCATATATTTTAAACATATGTTCCTTAATTATATATTCAGTAATAAAACATAAGTTGTTTTATATTATAAAAAAATATATATATTTTTCTTGTGGTTAAAAGTATAATTCTATGCATAAAGAAAGGTTATCTCATGCTTTTAAATTTTATTTTTGAAAAATAATAACAAAAATAATATTTTTAAAATTTATAATCATAAAAATAGTATTTATTATGCTCATTTTATATATTTTTATGATTTGAAAACAAATTTATACGTTATTTTATTTTGAATACCGTTCAAATTAAATTATAATAATTTAAACGCATTTAATATTGAACATTCTAATTAGATGAAATTTATTATTATTAAAATAATATATTTATTATAATAAATTTCAATGTTATTATTTTTTATAATTTTTTTCTTTCATTATGCTCTAGGTTCAATTTTGTTGTGATAAGATAGGTTTAAAGAAAGTTGTTATAAAGCAACTCAAATCAAACCGGCCATGTCAGATTATCAATGTTGAACTTTTGCATATATACCAATTGATCCAATTGATCTAGATATCAATTTTCTATTAAATCTAAAGAAAATTAATTTTTTGTTATTTATTATCTTACATGACTTGCATATATACCTATAGCATAAGAATAAAATCTTATTTCTATTATTTAGCATTGAAAAAATTATTTATTATTGTCCCTTATAAAAAAAATCAAAAGTAATAAATTTAAAATATCCAATCATGATTTGTTTTCTTCCAAAATATATTATTTAATATCTCCATAATAAACTTAATGAAAAAGTTTCAAAATGTTTTCTTTTTTTTCTTTTCTTTCTCAAAAAAATATATTACATGATATATCATTGTAACTTCTATTAGAGAGCCAATGAAATTAATTTTAAAAAATGAATGAAAATAAAAGAAGAACAACTTTTTAAATTTTACTTTTAAATTACTTATTAAGATATTAAAATAATGAGTTTTGGATATAAATAAAATATTATTTATGATTTTTTTTTATTTTTGAAATTTTATATGAAAATTTGAAATAATAAATAAAATTATTAATAAAAAATATGAATACAATTTTATATAAGCGTGATGTACATGAAAAGTCAAATGAGTAAAAAGTTGAGATTTAACTAAAAATTAATAATTAAAAAAAAATAGATTGTGATTTTAATATTATAGGATTAAAATATATGTAATATCTTTATAAAGAAGAAAATAGATGGAAAATAATATAATAATTATATAAAGATAAAAATGAGTAGAAATTAATAATATGTTGTTAAAGTTGGGCCTAAATCCATCTCAAAAACTAGGTTATGAGAAGGATTGTTTTCATTTATATATGTGTTTGATATTTTATGTCCAATCGATGTAGGATATTTTAACACTCCTCCTCACATCGGTAGTTCATCAATGGACGGTGATGGGCTTACGGGGTGAGCTTATCTGCTTTGATACCATGTTAAAATTAGGTTTAATTCTATCTCAAAATTCAGGTTATGAGATGAAGGATTGTCCTCATTTATATACGTGGATTAAAATAAATACAATATTTATATAAAAATAAAAATAAATAAGCAATAATAATATTAGAAAGTTCGTGCATTTAATCATTAAATTAACGATATTAATATAATCTATTTCCAATACCCGTGAGTGAAGCACATGCAACCCAATACCATCCTTTGAATCCATTTATAAATACATGGCATTTTCATAATTGATTCTAAAACTAGGATAAATTACCGTTTTCCCACACAGAGCACTATACTTGTATTCTATATCCTATCACTTGAGAGAACGTGGCGTAATCTACAGTGAGTCACAGTCTGGTCAAGATGGTGGCCCCGTGTGGGACCTAATTATATTCCAGCAGCAAACTCGTTTGCTTTAACCGAAAGCCAAAGCTAACCAGATGATTTTTCTTCACGTATAACCGACTCGTCAATTCTTCATGCAAAACAAGCCTACTACAACCCTAGCAGGGATAATGGACCCCACATTTTGTTTCACATTTTCTTGATTGATAAATCATTGCAAAAAATGTAGGAGTCAAAATCACAGATAATGACACACGGTCCCCTATTTGTTTTTTTTTTTTAACATAGTTACAATAGTATTACATTTTAGGGATGTAAAAAACTTTAAATATTGTAAATTTGTTATAGATATTAAATAATATGATAAATAAATAAATTATGATATTAATATATATATAACTTTTATTTATATAATATAATTAAAAAAAATACACATGACCATGTTAGTACCCCATTTTAAAGCTGTTTGTGTCAATTTATTGTTTCTGTATTATTGTATTTCTCTGTTCTTCTTTCTCTATACACGAGTATAGTATTTGTATACTAAGAAAAAAAAAACAGAAAAGAAACAAATTACATTATTATTAATTTCCACTATTATTCTTGTCTGCCACATTTGCTTGTTATCTGCCATACTTTAATTCAGTGTTGTCTGCCACACAACTCACATGCCAACACTCCCCCTCAAGGTGGTGCATATATGTCTCTTATGCCCAGCTTGTCAAGTGAGTTGTAAAAGTTCTTTGCAGAAACAGATTTTGTGAGTATATCAGCCAATTGATCTTCTGACTTAACAAATGGAAGCTTAATAATCTTTTCTTCAAGATTCTGTTTGATGAAGTTTCGATCCACTTCAACGTGTTTCGTGCGATCATGTTGGACTGGATTGTGGGAAATGGCAATGGCTGCTTTGTTATCACAAAATAAATTCATTTCAGAGTTAGGAGCAACACCAATCTCAGTTAGAAGTTTTTTCAACCACAGGAGCTCACATATTCCCTTGACCATTCCTCGAAATTCAGCTTCAGCACTAGATAAGGCAACTACCTTTTGCTTCTTGCTCCTCCATGTAACAAGATTTCCCCCCACAAAAGTGAAGTACCCAGCAGTAGATTTCCTATCCTTCATATTCCCTGCCCAATCTGAATCTGTATATCCAAGGACTTCCAATTGACCATTCTTTGAAAACATAAGTCCTTTCCCAGGGGAGGACTTTAAATAACGAAGTATTCGCATGACCGCATCCATATGGTCTTCACTTGGGCAGTGCATGAACTGACTCACCACACTCACAGCATAAGCAATATCAGGTCGAGTATGAGATAAATATATGAGTTTACCTACTAACCGTTGATATCTCTGTTTATCTGCTGGTACTTGGTCCACATATTCTCCGAGTTTATGATTTTGAACCATTGGAATATAGACAGGTTTACAATCTAGTAGTCCTGCCTCTGCCAGTAGGTCCAGAGTATATTTCCTTTGGGAAAGGCATATGCCTTGTTTTGATCTTGTTACCTCAATACCTAAGAAGTATTTGAGCCCTCCTAAATTCTTCATTTCAAACTCATTTGACAGTTGTTCTTGAAGCTTAGAGATTTCTTCTTTATCATCTCCTGTAATGATCATGTCATCTACATAGACTATAAGGGCTGTTATTTTCCCTAATCGGTGTTTTAGGAAAAGAGTATGATCAGAGTTGCTTTGTTGGAACCCATATTTCTTCATTGCTGAACTTAACCTACCAAACCATGCTCGAGGTGATTGTTTTAGTCCATACAATGCTCGTTGTAATCTACATGCAGTTTCTTTTCCGGTTGTAACAGTATATCCTGGTGGGATATCCATATAAATCTCTTCCTCAAGATCAAGAAAAGATTATTAAGCTTCCATTTGTTAAGTCAGAAGATCAATTGGCTGATATACTCACAAAATCTGTTTCTGCAAAGAACTTTTACAACTCACTTGACAAGCTGGGCATAAGAGACATATATGCACCACCTTGAGGGGGAGTGTTGGCATGTGAGTTGTGTGGCAGACAACACTGAATTAAAGTATGGCAGATAACAAGCAAATGTGGCAGACAAGAATAATAGTGGAAATTAATAATAATGTAATTTGTTTCTTTTCTGTTTTTTTTTTTCTTAGTATACAAATACTATACTCGTGTATAGAGAAAGAAGAACAGAGAAATACAATAATACAGAAACAATAAATTGACATGGTATCAGAGCTCAGAGCAGAGTTACTGGTTATCCTAATGAAAGAATAAGTTACCTGCTACATTGATTTGTTCTCCTTTGGCTGATTTGGTGTGATATACTCAACAGATTGTGATAATCTGTGAATATTTGGCTGCCTATTTGGCTGGAATTTTGGGTAGTCATTCTAGCTGCTTCTGTGGAGAAACTGCACTATTCTTCAGCTTTGCAATTCTGTAAAACAAGCTGCTTCTGTGGAGAAACTGCACTATTCTTCAGCTTT
The DNA here is from genome assembly GCA_037013495.1 of Hippophae tibetana. NCBI lineage: Eukaryota > Viridiplantae > Streptophyta > Magnoliopsida > Rosales > Elaeagnaceae > Hippophae > Hippophae tibetana. The sequence continues at coordinate 59,275,744 of CM072803.1, read as the reverse complement.
GCAATTCTGTAAAACGAAAACAAAAACAAAGTTGAAGCAAATTCTCAAAAGATGTTCTAGCTTTGGGAAGAAAACATGGGGCAAAACAACTTCCTGAGGATAGTTCCAAGGATCGACGAAAAACTGAAAGTAATAGAAGGGAAAAACTGAATGAATGGCGTTACCATAAACACTCACCAGTTCCTGTAAACAAAAACAAGAAAATTCTGTGGAATTTTTTTTTTTTTTCAGGTTTAGAGAACACAAGTTGTACCAACGGTTTTTGTTGAAGGTGGAAGCTCGATCTGGAAGTTGTGGTTGGCTAGGGTTTGACAAACTTGTGTGTCCATCAGACGAAGGAAGGAGCTGCTCCACCGCAAGCCTTCAGCAACCTTGGCTTCACACCAGCTGGAAAAAATGACTGGCTCGGAACTCAACTGAGGAACGCAGTCAGAGAAGCTGCGCGAAAAGCTCAGGTTGTGCATCTAGTTTTCTCTTGTCGGTCAAACTCTCAACACGAATCTTATCAAGAGCATCTGAGGAATTACTAATGAGCTCCCGAAGAAAGATCTCCTTGTTGCTGTAGAAGGTGTTGATGATAAGACTGAGAAGCTGGTTGATCTCAGCCTGGAAAGCAAACGTCTCTGCCTCAGACATGGCTTTAGCTTTCTCAACGAACTTGTGCTGAAGGGACTTTGATGCGCAGTGGAAGAAGAAAAGAGGCAGTTAGGGTTTTCGCAGAGAAGCTGCGCGAAATGAAAAAAAAAACAGAAAAGAAACAAATTACATTATTATTAATTTCCACTATTATTCTTGTCTGCCACATTTGCTTGTTATCTGCCATACTTTAATTCAGTGTTGTCTGCCACACAACTCACATGCCAACAGTTTGTATATGACACGTGTGTCAACGAAAATTCCATATAAGATTTATTTACTTGAAGAATGAAAAAAAAAAACTTATGGGTACTGTAGATACCATATATTTTTAAATATTATAATATTTTTGGAGCTCTAAATTTTGTTTTCTTTCTATTTTTTTTGTTTTGTTTTCATTCTGTCTGTTTTTTTAAAAGAAATTGGCTAATGGAGTGTTTAGATCCGGTTGAAATATAAATAAAATATAATTCTTGTTCCTCACAACTAGCTGAAGATATTGAGAAAACTTAATTTTGAGAGTAAAAAAGGAATCAAGTAAGAATATAAGAAGCTGTTCTTTTGGCTGAACGTACATTTTGAACCCAAAAAAAACAAAAAACAAAAGGTTGGCAAAATCAAAGGCAGAGGAATTAAATAATAGTGTATTTTGTGTGAGAGTACGTTTTACCTTTATTTAAGTGATAAAAGGTGTAATTAAAAGTCAGTGTTGATTTACTTAATGGAGTTTTTTTTTATGTAACTATATAATCATAATTAATATAATAAATAATTATTAATTAAAAATAAGATTTTTTTAATCTCTATTAACTTACATAACTTATTATAAATAAATTTCTTCTTTAATTAACTATTAAATTGATTTTACTTTGGCTAAGAAGTAAATCAATTTGTCCAAAAAAATTCAAGTTACACAATTTTACTTTATTAATGTTAGAAACTCAGACCTAACTCAATCCAATAAGATTTTATTAAGTTAGGTCTGAGTTTCTAACATAGTATCAGAGCTGTGTCTAATTTCTATGTGCTTGAACCTAATTGGGCTCTACCACAGTCTCATCGTGACGCTAATGTTCACCTTTGTCTACCGTGTGGAGGGAGGTTGTTAAGTATCCTTGTCCCACATCGACTAAGAACAAAGCAGCAAAGCTGCTTATAAGCTTGGGTAATCCTTAACTTAATGAGATCTTATTGGGTTGAGTTAGACCTGAGTTTCTAACAATTATATTTCAGTTTGTTTATACAGCAATGATATTTGCTAGCTGCAAACACTTTAGTAAAAGTTCGAATTCAGTTAATAAGTTTGTAATTGTGAAATCATTATTTAACAAATTTTATTTAAAATTTTTAAAAAATAACCTCTAAAATTTATAACAATAAAAATAACACATTTATAATATTAAATGAAGTTATTATCATATATAATGTAAATTAGTTAATTTGTAGTGTGAATGCATTAAGTGTTAGTTATGGTTTGTAACCCCCTGTACATGTACTTAATTAATAATACATACACTACTCGAGCTACTATTTTGCCCACTTGTGTATAAATACATGATTTCATGTAATCTTTTATGCTATGAATTGAATACAATACAAGAAATACTTTATTCATTCTCTCTTTAGAATTCTCTTGATCTCATATCATGCTATCAGAGCACTTTAACTATCTTTATGACGATTAAGGAAAATAGATCCTATCGTAATGTGTTGTCCTCTTTTTCTCAAGTCTCTACAATTTCAACTCACAAGTGATGTAATTAGATATGAGAATATAGGTATTCCACCTCCTACACACTTGAATCAAAGTTTTTCCACATTCCTCCAATTAATCTTATAATTTCAATCAAGTTAGATGATGATAATTATCTCATTTGACATGAGAAAATGGTTAGTTACATCAGAGCCTTTGGCCTAGAAGGATTTATTGATGAATCAGTTATTAAACCTACACAATTTCTCAGCAATGAAGGTTTGAATCTTAGTTTCATCAACTAAAATAAGTTAAATTCCATGCTCAAATTATGGTTGTATGGATCAGTCTCCAAGTCCATGATTTGACACATTTTTGGCAAATCGACTATCTATGAGCAATAGATTGCTCTCGAAGAAGCTTTTTCGTCTTCTTCTCAATCAACAATTATGGATTTGAGGTCTCAATTATAGAATCTTTCGTAGGAAGGAAAGACAACTTCTGCATATATTTTGAAGGCCAAAACTATAGTGGATCATCTAGCTGCCATCATTGATCCAGTATCATATAGAGATCTTATGCTCTTTATTGTTGAAGGACTTGGATCTATTTCCAATTGTATGTCATTTGTGACATTCAAAAATATGAATTCACAAAAAGCATCTATTAGTGCTTTGCGAAACATGTTAGAAGCATATGATCGCATTTGGCTAAGTAAGGAAGATTGGAGTCAAGTCAGGTTTTTCATGGTCATCATGAAAATTTTTTGAGCAAGCAAAATCAATCTTTCAAGAATTTAAGAAACAATAACAAATTTTCTTAGAACATTCAACAGTTTATTCAACAAAAACCTTCGAATTTTCATAAGAATCAAAACAATTCTAAACCTCATCAGAATACTTCTCATAAACATTATTCTCAATCATGCAACACGCGAGTTTGTCAAGTGTGTGATAAGTTCGTGGCAAATAATTGTTTTTCTCTTCGTGGCTTGCTTGTTCCTAAGAATTCAAGAAATAGGTTTGATGGTACACCAACTATTGTGCATGCTTCTTCGAGGGGTAAAGTTGAGGATCTTGATAATGCTTGAATTTTTGATTTAGGAGCAAGCCATCATCTCTCTTCTGATGATCATCAAGTTCACTATTCAATTGCCTATCATGGTCAAAAAGGAGTTCTAACATGTAATGGTCAGAAACTCCCTATTAAAAGCATTGGTTATGATAGTTTACTTGTTAGAAATAATTTCTATTTTTCTGTGGAATTTCATCCTAATGTTTTCTATGTCAAGGATCAAATAGTCAAGAAGTTTTTTTCCAAAGCACAAGTGAAGTTGGTTTATACAAGGTTCAAGAAGCTTATCATAATCACAATAATGACAATCACAATGTAGATTCTCTTCTACCTATGACAACTTCATTCCCTCTTTCAACTTGGCATGATAGGCTTGGAGATCCATCTCATGCTATTGTTAACAAGATTCTTACTCAATCATGTAGTCCATCTCTTCCTATTTCTAATAAAGACATATCTTTTTGTAAATACTATTAATTAAACAAGTCTCACAAGCTGTCATTTTCTAGCAAGTGCAAAGGTCGCAATAACCTTTTTCTTTGTTGTATTTTGACCTATGAACATCCCCTACTCTTTCTTTCAATGATGACAAGTATTTTCTTTCCATTATGGATGATGATACAATGTTTACATGGATTTTTCCTTTAAAGATAAAACCACATATGTTTTTGTGTTATTTGCTGCCATGGTTGAAAAACAATTTCATTGTTTAATTAAATCCATTTAAATTAATGGTTGTTATGAATTTAAACCTTTAGTATCTCAATTAGAAAAACAAATGGTTGTTCATCATAGCACATGTCAAATCACTATTGAAAAAAAATAGTGTGGTGAAAGCTAGACATAGAAGAATAATGGAGAGGGGATTCACTATGTTGTTTCAGGCATATGTACCTATGATTTATTGGCCATATACCTTTAAAGTTGTAGTTTACTCTCTTAATAGAATACCAAGAAAGCTATTGAATGATTTCTATCCTTATGAGTTTTTATTTAACAAAAAACTATATTATAATGTTGTGAAAGTCTTTCAAAGTCAATGCTTCCCATGTGTTAGATCCTATAACTAATACAAGCTAGATTCATGATCTATCGAATATGTTGTTATATAATATGCTGCAAAATAGTGTGGTTATATTTGTCAAATGTTCCTTAGTCTGCACCATCTATTCCTCCAGTTTTTATTGTTGTCATATCCTCTATACCATGTATTTATCCTATTCATGCTTCATCACACTTAAATGTGGTTGCTTTTGTTCCTTTAGTGTTGGTCTCATCTCAAAAATTTCCTTCTCTTGTTTAGTTTGTAGTTCAAAATAGTGGTACATAGGTTGATAGTTTGTCTCCTAACTTTGGTAATGAATATTGTCTAGATGCTATATCAATGATTCTTGTGTCTATTATCTCTTACCTTTGTGTTGATGTGTCTATTGCACATACTTAGAGAACTAATTCCTACGAATAATTGTGAAGAAACTTTAGTGTAGAGACTTCCCACCAGTATCAATGCCTTTAATAAACACCAAATGCTTACAAGAAGTAAGGCTAGAGTGTTCAAACCTAAGACCTTTCAAGCTCAACTTAGTTTTCTTGAACCAAAAAAACACAAAGAGGCTCTTCTAATTTTTGAATGGAAGGATGCAATAACCAAAAAATTTAATGCCCTTTTGGCCAATGGGATGTGGGAACTTGTCACTTTACCTATGGCAAGAAAACAATAACATACAAATGGGTGTTTAGAACAAAATTAAAATTTAAAGGAGCACTAGAAAGATATAAGGCTAGGCTTGTTGCCAAAGGATACTTACAACTTGAAGGTCTTTATTATAGTGAGACATTTTCACCACTTATTAAACTTACTACCATCATGATCATTTTGAGTCTAGCACTGTCTCATGGTTGGTCAATTAAGCAAGTGGATCAATTTCTCAATGGAGATTTATTGGAAGATGTTTACATGGAGCAGTCTCCTAATTTCCAAATAGCTTCAGGGATGGTGTAAACTCAAAAAGACTCTTTATAGGCTGAAACAATCACCTTGTGCTTGGTTATCCAAACTTAGCCATTGCTTGCTTAAATATGGATTTTAGGTTTCCAAACCAAACACTTTATTTTTGTATAGCATTCCTATCATATTACTCTCACTATCTCAGTGTATGTTGATGATATCCTCATAACGAAAAATGATGAAGATGTTGTGCAGTAATTGATTGCTAGATTAGACTTCAATTTTTCCCTCAAGGATTTAAGATTATTGAACTATTTCCCTGGTGTATAGGTTATCATCATTGGCTCTTTTATGCATCTTGATCAGCATAAGCATATTAGGAATCTTCTTGTTAAGACCTCACTGATAGATGGAAAGAGTTGTGACGCCCCAATGTCATCTGTTAAATAATTAAGTAAGCATGTTGGTATTCCTCTTTCAATCCCACTGACTAGAAAAGTACCGTTAGGGCCTTACAGTATTGCACTATTGATAGGCTTGAGATCTCCTTTGCTATCAATAAGTTGTGCAAATTCTTGGCATAACCTATTGATCTTCATCGGATAGTTACAAAAAGTTTTTTGAGGTACTTGAAAGGCATCATTCATCTTGATTTGCAATTCATTAAGTATTCTTCATTGGACATTTATGCTTATAATGATGCACACTAGGCATCTTGCCATAATGATCGACATTTCACGGGTGAATTTTAATTTTTTTGGGCAATAATTGACCTCTTACCATTGGGGCAAGCACAAGGTTGTCCTATGATCTTCCATAGAGTTTGAACATTGAGCTCTTCATCTATATCATTTGAAATTCTATGGATTCAATCAATTTTGATAGGGTTAAGTATTGATATTCTTTGAAGTCCTCTTGTTGTATTGTGATAATTTGAGTGCGAAAGTGCTTGCTCAAAACCCAGTCTTCCATACATGCATTAAACATATTGAAATTGATAATAATTTCTTCTATGATTTGGTTAGAACAACATTCTCAATATTCAATTTATTTGCTCTAATGATTAACTAGTTGACATCTTGAGAAAAGCTCTTCCAGGCCCTCAGTTATTGTGTTAGCACACCGTAAGTTTGTTGGGGGTATTAGGCAATGTATATGTGTAAATATCTATTATCACATGTAGTGTAAATTGGCTAGTTTGTAATGTGAGTGCATTAGGTGTTAGTTACAGTTTGTAACCACCTACATATGTGTTACTTACAGTTTATAACAACCTACACATGTGTTTAACATCACATATATTACTCGAGATTTGTTATCTTAGTAGTACAACTATTTTATTTTCAGTATTTTTTTATCCAGATTTTTAAGTTGGTACCTTAGTAATACTCCTATATATATTTTTTAAAGTACCAATTTAGTGAAACCTATTATTTTATTGTAAATATTTTACATGTACATTAATACATTTATGATATTTAGAGAGTATTTTCAGATAATAAATTAATTAACGATTTTCAAAAGATATTTTTGAGATAATGAATTAATTGTTTTCCTAAAAATATCCTTTAAATATTGTATGTGTATTACTATACATATGAAAAGTTCTCAATCAAACGATAAATTGTACCAAATTAATATTTTTTTAAAATGAGAATATCATTAAGGTACCAGCTCAAAAATTTAAATAAAAAAGAATATCAAAAATAAAATTATAATAAAATTATATTAGTACGAAGATAGCCAACCCTACTACCCGAGTTACTAGCTTACGAGTTGGTGTATAAATGCATGATCACACGTAATCCTTTACACTATGAATTGAATACAATACAAAAAATACTTTATTTATTCTCTCTCTAAAACTCTCTTGATTTTTCCTCCTCCCAAGATTCAATTCATATAAGAAGTTCAATTGAATATTTGACATTGAATGAATTTAAATAATTATAGTTTAATTTAAACGACATTCAATTAAACGGTCAAAATAAAATAAAATGATAGATTTTTTTAATAATAAAAATCTATAAAGTGGATATAAATAATATTATTTTTATGATTATAAATTTTAAGAGTATTAATTTTATTATTTTTAAAAATAAATTTATTAGTTGTAATTATGTTGAAATTGCTTCCCTCCTCCCTTTTACATAAGAAAGTATTGCTTCTCACGTTTCCACAAAAAAATGGATTTATATTTTAACAAACCTTAATCACGCGATTCCAATAATTTTAAAGTCCAAAATAATTTTATCATTTGAAATTACATATATTAAATTATCATCACTGTTGCTGATTTTACGTCATGGCTTGAAAAAATTGTACCATGTTGTAGAAATGTGATTCATTCTCATTAAAGTTAGGAAAATATTGTTTTTTTATTAATAGATATACTTTGATTTATATATGGATGTATTTAATAAAAAAACTATTATATTAATTTTGATTATAATATAATTATGATATATTAAATTGTTATTAGAGTTGTAATGAATTTTTCTTTTGTCAAAAACAAAGAGATTTTGAATATTACAATATTGCATTTCTAAAAGAGTTGTGAATGAAATGCGATTCCACGGAATATTACTCATTTAATTACGAAGAAAATTTGAGATTGAAATCTTAATTATGGATGTATGTATTTGAGTTTATTAAAAAACAGTTTCAATTTTCATATACATTTAGTTGTCATTTCAAGTGATTTCAATAATGGTAGTTAAAATGTAAGTGATAGAAAATAAAAAGAAATTTTATGTGTCATATTTTAATTATTACACATACAGTCACATTTTTAGTAACATATGTGAATTGAGCACATTCTAAAACCACAAATAAATTTATCATAATAATTTTATAGTCATAATGACTTTTATTATTATCATAATAAAATTATGCCAGATATCAATTTTCTTCTTAATATTAAACACACTTTAAAAATATTATTATTAAATAAAATTACTACTACTACTACTAATAATAATAATAATAATAATAATAATTTACATTCTCAAAATATCATGTCCTAATTAAATTTAATATTTCACCATAGAACCTTTATATCTACTTGAAAGGAGGGAGCAGGATTAATACTACTACGTACCTACAAGTTAATGACATTTTTTACCAAAAAAAAAAAGCATATATAAATTAATTGACATTTGTTTCTTCTCAGTTGGATGGCGTCTAACTTAATTAAGCATCTAAGACTTTTTTATAAGCAATTATTTAAGAGCTAAATAGTTGTAATACGTGTAATATGATTAACGAAATAGTTTTGTTTCTATATGTTATAATTAAGTATTATATATATATATATATATATATATATATATATATATATATATATATATATAATTGAGAAGAAATATCAAGTCGGTAAAAGTTACAAAAAGGTATGAATAATTGATGGAATGGAATACTGAAACACAACGGTTTAAAAATGAGTAATTTTGTATATCATAATTATATCATTATAATTAATATTATAATTTTTTATTAGATATAATTATTTGTATCTAATTATATTTATCAATAATACGAATTATAATTTAGATATAAATAAACTTTTCCTAAAAATATAAGATATTAAATTTTCATTTACTTCTTAGCTATCTCTTTATATTCACGTCGGAGAGAGACCTTATCTTATGGTCCCGTGGGTATTTTCTTTTTGTATTTTACTTATTTAGTTTTCTCTCCTTGGTGTGGGGGCTTTATTTTGTAAATATAAAGTTTTTTTTAATCAGATGTTTATGTATTTTTATAATTCTTTGAATTGTAAAAATTTAACAAGATGTTTACGAAGATATTTTATTTAATTTAAAATTTCATTAATATAAATTTTTGAGTAATATTAGTTGATATGTCAACCAATAAGTAAGATAAAATAACTCATATTTTGATGATATATTCTCTTAGTAGAATTATTGTCGTTGATGTGTGGTCCCTTTGTGAATATTTGAATATTTATTATTATTTTTTTTACGTAAATAAATAATACTCTTTTTAATTACTTTGTAGATATGAGTATTAATGAAACAGTTTTTACTTTCAGTAAAAAAAAAATTTCAAGTGGCTCATTATTGATCATCGACTCATCATTATGTGTGAAACGAAAATGAATGTAAGACTTCCAGGCGTCTCGATTTGGCACATACACCACAAAAAGTGATTTTTTTTTAATTTAAAATCAACCGCCAATTTTATATTGCTTACAAATATATAAATTTTAGTAAAATAAATAAATAAATAATTTCACAAAAAAAATTAATATAAATTGTTTATAACATTAAAAAAAATGTAAATTTTGTGGATGTCAGAACAAGAATCATCACAACACCAAGCAATTACACCCTTGTAGACACGGGACAAAGATTTTACAAGCAAAAGGAAAATATAAGATTTATTTCATATAAATTTTGTATTGTATGTGTATAACTAACAGGAGATATCCTGTCTTCAAAAAAGTTAACCAACCTATTACTATTTATTAAAATTATATTAATATCTTTAATTTTAATAAATGTATGACACATTTTATACACTAACATCTTTTTCGAAATATATAAATTGATCTAATACTTTATATTTTTATTTATTTTAATTCTATTTAGATCATTTAAATTTATTTTTACAAGATTTATGTATTTTATTTTATTTTATTTTTATCGAGTTCCATTATTTTTTCTTTCTCTCTCGTAGCTATGATATTATATAAATTTTATATATTATATAAGTAACAAGAGTTATACAATCCTTAAATACAAGGAAAATAATTATCATATTATTTATAAATAATATATTTATATATTTTTTAATAAATATAGAATATATTTTTTATATATTAACATTTGATAGTAGAATTGATTTTCCTGTTAAAATTTGTAACAATAATGTTGCTACCAATTAAACAACTAATTAAGGATCAAATTTCTTTCACAGCCTGAAAAATGTTTTCGAGTTTTCAGTGCAAAACCGACTTAACAAAGCATATTATAACTTGGGGAAGAATTCAATAATTAGCATACAATTATGACATGCTATGCAAGAACATATATAGCTCAATATTTTAACAATGTATTTCTAGAAAAGAATATATAGTATTACTAAAAAGCCCTGCATAATGAAGGTTGGCATAGAGAAGTAGTGTACCTTTCATGATGAGAGACAAGCTAGTGCTCTTTGCTGCAGAGGAGTAATTGTTTCGATCGGTTATAATAATGAGAGAAACAACTTGTTTGAGAACCCTTATTTGCTAATTAAGTTAAATCCTACGCTAATTAACTTGATTAAAAGATGAAGTAAGGAGATTAAGATGAAGAGGGTTCCTTTTAATATAGATGGAAATTAATAATGGAGTTGGGTTTGTTTCACAAAGAAAGCCATTTAGGCTGAGCAGTTCTTTTCCAAAGTATTATCCTACGGTTTGCGTAGGCCAATAAAGAGGCAGATTTCGCGTGAGCTATACATTAGCTAATTGAGGAAGGGAAGGGATAACTCTCTTATTCATTTTATACCAAAAAGAAAAAAGAAAAAGGGAAATTACAAAAAATAATAATAATAAAAATAAATAACATTAAGACTTATAATAACAAAAATAACACCTAATAATATTTAATATGATCTAATTAGATTACATTTAATATTAATTAAACGAATTTAAACGATCGTAATTTAATTTAAACTACGTGTTTAAAATACAATAATATGTTCTACATTTTTTAATAGATCAAATGTATAAGGTAAATATAAGAGTATAATTTTTGTAGTTATACATTTTAGAGAAGAATACTACAACGGTCCCTTAAATTAGGTCATTTATCTTATTTAGTTCTTTTGATTAGAAATTGTATTATTTAGTCACTTAGTTTTATAACAATAACTGATTAATGAATTTTTTTATTATTTTAAAGATTTTTATTAAAATATAATTATTTTATGTCAAATGATTAAAAGCAATTAAAACACGAATACTCGAGAATATCAAAGTCAAAATTAATATGAAAAATTTATAAAATATTTATTTTTTAATATTTGTTAATTAATACTATTTTATTTTAATGTTTTATTAATTTTTAAATTTTATTAAAAATTAAAATATATATATTAAAAAAAATGTTTGAATTTTATTATTATTTATTTTTCTTAAATTATTTCATATTAAATTTCACTTTCATCCTTATTAAAATTCATATTTTAATCGCGTTTTAATTATTTTATAAAAACTAATAATATTTTAAATAAAAATCATTAAAATAATATAATTTGTTATCAATTGAATTTTTTTACAAAAAGAATAAATAACACAATTTTTAATAAGAGAGATTAAATAACACAATTTAATTTAAAAGACTTTTATACTTCATCCTAAATTTTAATGGTTAAAATTTTGTTATTTTTTTTAACAACAAGAGTACAATTTTACTTTGTACATTGTTTTTTTAAAAGGCTTAACATTCTTTAAAATTCTCGTTTTGGATCCTCTACCTCGCAATACTTTTTTAAAAAAGTAAATCAATTATTGAAAAAAAATGCTGGTTTTTCCATAACAATTAAATGTTAAGAGACGTTCTTTGTTCCTTTTTTAATTAATAATCTATGAGAGAATGAAAGGCAAACTTAGACGTCAGTTTTAGAAAATGAAGAGTATCAAATTTTTAATTTTTTAATTTCATGTCTGATCTGGCCATTGTAGTATGTATGTTCTCCCTCTCTGTAATTCTATAATAATATTATATTTCCTCTAAATTTCTTTGCTGTAACGCAATTCCTTTTTTACTTATTCCCTACAATCTAACCTTTCGTCTGCGAAAACTTTCTGAACTTTGCTGGATACAATCAGCCAATTTGATGGATGCATTTTGATGTTTCATCTTATGATACTTTTAAGGAAAAGTATATTTCTCAGTAAGTTTATTATAAATTATCAATAACGTAATGTGTTATAAATTAACACGAATTTTGTGTACAATTTTGATTATACAAGTACGTAATAATAGGTAACGCAAAATAATAAGTAAAGAGAAAAATAAATGATACACAATTACGGATGGGCAAAAAAACTGTGGATTCGGTTATCCGAACCGACGGTTCGATTTTTAATCGGTAAATTTCGGGGACGGGAACGGGGACGGTTTCGGGTAAAAACCGAATATGAAACAACGGTTACGGTTTGGTTACAGTTATACTAAAAATCGTACCCTCCCGTACCCGAAATTAATTATATTTAATTAATTAAATTATAAATAAAAAATTAATTATATATATTTAATAAATTAAATTATATATATTTTGGGTTTTTTTCGGTTTTTTTTCATAACCACCCTGAACCGTTAAATCGTCCCCGAATCGTAACGGTTTTTGGGCAGTTTCGGGTATAGGTTTTATAATTCGGTTCGGGGATGGTTTTTGATATAACCGTCCCCGCTCGTCCCCGTGCCCATTACTACATACAATGATTTAAGTGGTTTAACCTTTCAATGCAAAAAGTCTAATCCACTAACGACGGCATATTGAGAAAAATTCATTAATAATCAAATATAGATACAAACACCAATACTCAAAAAACTTCACAAAATATATCAAAATCCAAATATACTCAGAAAATATCTCTCTCTAATTTACTGGTAATATATAACAAGATAAATTGATCAACTTGCTATTAAATCAAATATTACCATACAAATGATATCAGCAACTTACTTAACTTTAGTTTCTCACCTTTTCTTCTATTTGCAAAAAATCTGCGTTGAAAATTTATTTTGTTTCAACAGCTATTGATTCAGGTGTGGGAGAGAAGGGAAAAGTAGAGATCGGGTTAGGCTATGGTCTTCGAAGAGAAGATGGCTACTGGTAGGCGATGAGGTGTCTCTATTTTCAACTTCCCTTTACTCACACAACTGCTAATTTTTTCTTTTGGTTTCAGCTCTTTGACACTAGTTTCAATTAATACACACACACACACACACACACACACACACACACACACACACACACACACATATATATATTAGTTAAATGGCTGAAGGTTTAATGAGATAATTTTGGGCATAAGATTTTTTGGGCCAATTTAACAAATCTCCACCTTGGCTCAAAAATGTAAACAATTTCTTCAAATACAAAATTTCTCGAATTACCAAATAACTATCGTCTAAAAGCCCTGAAGAGTGATCATCTTCTACAAATACCAATAAAGTCCAAACAATGCTTGAACTTGTTAAAATGAATTAGTTTGGTTAACATATCAACTAGATTTTTTATAGTGACTGTCTTATTGACAACAATAGCACTATGAGAGACAATGTCATAAATGAAGTGATATCTGACATCAATATGTTTGGTTCTTTCATGATACATAGTATTCTTTGTCAAGTGTATCGCACTCTGAAAATCACAAAATATAGCAGAAGTATCTTGCTGTAAATCCAAATCACAAACCAAACCTCTAAGCCAAATGCACTGCTTCTGTTGATGCCATATATTATGCCTCTGTTGTAGACAAAGCAGCTGTAGACTGCAAAGTAGCCTTCCAACTAATGACATAATGAGAAAGAGTGAAGACATAACTTGTCATAGATATTCTCCTATCCAAATCACCAGTATAATTGGAGTCCACATAACTAATAACACTACAACCAGTATTAGAACTTCCATCATATACCAAACCAAAATTAGATGTGCCTCTCAAATACCGAAGTATCCATTTCACTACTTTCCAATGACCCTTTCTAGGATTACCCATATATCTGCTAACAACACTAACTACATGTGAAATGTCTAGACGAGTACAAACCATAACGTACAACAAACCACCAATGGTACTATCATATGGAACCTAAGACATGTACCACTCTTCTTCTTCTGATTATGGTGACAAATCCAAAAGAAAGCCTGAAATGCGTAGATAACCTCATACTCACAAGTTTAGACTCTTTCATATCAAAACGTTCAAGAACTTTTTCAATATAACTTTTTCAAGTCAAATAAAGCTTGCCCACTTGTTTATTCCTGTAAATTTTCATAACCAAAATTTTCTTCGCTGCACCCAAATCTTTCATCTCAAACTTACCACTAAGTTGAGACTTTAATTTCTGAATCTCAAACTTATTCTTAGATGTAATAAGCATATCATCAACATAAAACAACAAATAGACAGATGAACCATCATGAAATCTAAAATGATAAACACAACTATCATAATTTCTCTTAGAGTAACCATAATCAATCATAAAAGAATCAAACCGTTTATACCATTGTCTAGGGGATTACTTCAACCCATATAAAGACTTTTTCAATAAACAAACATGATCTTCCTTACCTGGCACAACAAACCCTTATGGTTGATACATATATATTTGTTCTTTAAGCTCACCATGTAAGAAGGTTTTCTTGACATCAAGTTGTTCTAATTCCATGTCAAACAATGCAACCATAGAAAGCAACACATAAATATAGTTATGTTTCACAATAGGTGAAAATACTTCATTGAAGTCAATACCTTTCTTTTGACAATAATCCTTTGCAACAACATATGCCTTGAACCTAGCTGCTTCAACCTTAGGTGTACCATCCTTTTTCTTGAAGACCTATTTGTTTCCAAAAATCTTCTGGCCCTTAGGCGATTTCACATATTGCCAAGTATGATTCTTATGAATTATTCAATCTCTTCATTCATAGCAACCAACCACTGAATAGACTTATCGCAATTGATAGCTTTATAATAACTAGAAGGTTCATGAACCTCAATAGGCTCTACTATAGACAATGGTTGCTCATGTTGTTATTATGCTACATCATGAGTAGAATCATCTATCTCATCCATAGATGTCTGATCTAAAGTTCCCTCTTGCACTTGACTAGGAGCTCCACTCTCAAGCTCCACTTGCTCACTAACACTATGGTCTTTACTTGCAACAATATACTCCTTTTTTTTATTTTCCAACATGGAAAACTCATCAAACTTAACATCTCTACTAATCAAAAATTTAGGTAACTTGGGTTCAACACACCATAATCTATAACCCTTCACCCCAGAAGGATACCCCAAAAATATGTATTTCAATGCCCTAGGCTCAAGTTTACCATCATTAACATGAACATAAGCAGGACAACCAAAAACTTTCAAATCAGAATAATTAGAAGGAGTATCAAAGAATACCTCAAATAGAGTCTTCAACTCAATTGCAGTTGATGGAGACTGATTCACCAAATAGCAGGCATGGTTACAAGCTTCACCCCAAAAAGATTTATTCAAGTCACCTTGAAAAAGCATACAACGAGCTCTTTCTAGAAGAATCATATTCATACGTTCTGCTACTCCATTTAGTTGTGGTGTATGACGCACAGTGTGGTGTCTCACTATTCCATTTATTTCACATAACTTATTAAATTTATTTTCACAAAATTCCAAACCATTATCAATCACAACACCAAAAGGATCCTAAAGATCTGAATGAATACAATCAACAATACCTTTTGTTTTATGGATGGTTGTACTAAACTTGACCCTACGATGCTTTCCATAGACACAATGCTCACAAAAATCAAGCTTCTTAGTTCTCTGACCACTAAGAAAACCCCGTTTGCTCAAAATAGACATCCTTGCTTCACTCATATGCCCTAGTCGCATATGCCATAATCGAGTAGTATCTGAATCTTGATCTAACGAGGACGAAATTGAAATACTCCCAATATCAGTGCTACCTTGAAGCATATAGAGGCCACACGAAAATTTCCTTTTAATAACAACGAGAGAATCCTTACTAACTCTTAAAACTCCACCTTTAGCTAAATACTTATAGCCTTTTGAATCAAGAGTACCCAAAGATATCAAGTTTTTTTTTAAATTTGGAACATGTGGAACATATTTCAAATTCCTAATAATACCATCATGCATCTTGATTCAGACAGCAACAATACCAATAACCTTGTAGGACATATTGTTTCCTATCAAGGAAACACCCCCATCAATAGATTGATAAAAGCAAACTAGTCTTTACTAGGGAACATATGATAATTGCAACCCGAATCAAGAATCCAAACATCTCCAGGAGAACCAATAGATACTGATAGAACATTTTCACCATCAGAACCATAACTATCTATTACACCAACAACATCATTAGTAATAGAAGATGTTATGATATATTCAGACAATTTACTTTCCAGTGCCTTTGTTGATGGTAATAGTTGCATTTATCTTTTCTTTTTCTAGATTTTGATCTAGACTTGCCTCTATTATTTCTTGTGCATTTTTCTTAATTTCTACCTCTGACAAAAAAACCACTACAATTATCATTATTGCTTGTAGGCACCTATTTCTTCAACTCTCTAGAATTCAAAGCTGCTTTCACATCCTCCAAAGAAATAGTGTCTTGCCCATATAACATGGTATCAACAAAATGTACAAATGAATGAGGTAAAGAACATAATAGAACTAAGGCCCGATCCTCATCATCAATTTTAACACCACCATTTTTATATCACGAATAATTTTAGTAAGTTTATCAAGGTGATCGTGTAAAGGTGTACCTTCTGACATTCTGAATGTATACAAACGGTGCTTCAAATATAACCGGCTTGTCAAAGACTTGGTCATATACAAATTTTCAAATTTAAAACATAACTGAGCGGGAGATTCCTCATCACCGTCCTCACGTAGTACCTCATCAGATAAGGATATCTTAATTGAACTGAGAACATTTTCCATCAATGCATCTTTTTCTTCATCAGTCAATTTTTTTGATAATTTATCCTTACCTCCAAGTGTCTTAATGATTCCTTCTTTAACTAATACGACCCGCATCTTCATTCGACATAGACTGAAATCATTCCTACCATTAAATTTCTTAATTTTGTATTTTTTCACCATGACAGAAAACCCAATATTAAATAAACAGAAACACAACCCAAAAAATATGAAACCAATTAAATAACCAGAAGCTTAAAATAAATCCAAAAGAGAAAAAAATGATCAATTTCAATAAATAACAGAATAACTCAATGCTCTGATACCAATTTGTTATAAATTAGTACTTGCGGAAGCAAAGTTTGAGTCTAATTTTGGTTGTACAAATATATAATAATGGGTAACAACAAAATAATAAGTAATGAGAAAAATAAATGGCACACAATGATTTAAGTGGTTTAGCCTTTCAATGTGAAAAGTCTACTCCATTGACGACGGTATACTGAGAAAAATATACTAATAATCAAATATAGATACAAACACCAATATTCAGAGAGCTTCACAAAATATAACAAAATCCAAATATACTCAGAAAATATCTCCCTCTAATTTACTAGTAATATATAGCAAGATAAATTGAAAAATTTACTATTAAATCAAATATTACCATACAAATGATATCAGTAGCTTACTTAACTACAATTTCTCACGTTTTCTTCTATCTGAGAAAAATTTGTGCTGAAAATTTATTTTGCTTCAACTGCTATTGATTAAGGTGTGGGAGAGAAGGGAAAAGTGGAGATCGGGTTAGGATATGGTGATTGAAGAGAAAATGGCTGCTGGTAGGCGATGAAGTGTCTTTATTTTCAGCTTCACAACATATTCAATAAAAAACTATCACGTCAGTTGTGATGAATTTCAGAATTGATATATGTGTGATTTACATCTAATAACAAAATGGATAAAAATAGGAATCAATAATTAGAAGACATATTTTAAATAAAAAGAAAAATATTAACTTATTAATAATACTCATTTATTGTTTGTTAAATTCTAAATCCTATATCTTAAATCATAAACACTAAATCAATTAGATTTAGGATTATTTTAATCTTTTTAATATATATATGTTTTCAATTTTTTTTAACCATAACTTTTAATTATTAAACATATTATTAGATATAAATATCTATTATATTTGATTTTTTATTCGTTGTGATATATGAAAATGATATATTTTTAAAGTATACAGTGAAATGAGACTATGACTGTAAGAGTTAAATAGAATTAATAATTTATATATTTATATAGTTGTATTGTTATGCATGTTCTATGACAGACATGATTCGTAGTTTAAGAGATGTTTTAGCTGTTGTAACCACAGATAATTATCACTGCATATTAAACAGTCCTTCCAAGTAGACTTAAATCACACCAAAAGCCAAGAGAAATAAGCAAATAATAATGTTTACCAACCATCAATTAAATAGATGTGAAACCCAATTGGCCCTCGTAACAAACGATATAATCTGTATTGAAAAAGGTTTCAGCAAAAATAATAAACAAAGGAGTAATAACTATACACAGAGCAATAATACGAATTCAGATCACTAGGGAGCAATGACTCTTGCCAAATACTAAAACAACTATCTCAACAATTTAAACTTAAATTTTTAGTTGTATAAAAGTATAGATGTATAAAAGGTATGAGTCTTTTAATTCTATAACTACAAGTTTCATTTACTTTTATCTATAATTATTAAAACGAATTCATTTAATCCTGTAATTTAAAAATATACGTTATTAAACAAATTCATTTACTAAGCTAAGCAAATTCCTTTACTAAGCGAATTACATTGTTATAGTTATACTTTAGCCCATCTTACTATCGGACAAAATGACCAAAACAGTTGTGAGACAAAATAAACAATGGATGCATATTGGATTGCCACTAATGCCAATGGAAAATATGAGGATATCCGGTAAGAGTTTATCTGAGAAATTTAAATGGTTTACTAACATTCTTTGGACATACTAAAGCCCTCGAGGTGATGGAGATTGTTATAAAGCTCCTTAATTTAAGGAGCAAATTAAAGAGCAAAATATGGAGCAAAACATGGAACAAAACATGAAGCTTAATTCAAGGAGCAATTCAATGAACCATTAAAAAACTCCTTAATTTAAGGAGCAAAACATGGAACAAAACATGGAGCTTAATTCAAGGAGCAATTCAATGAACCATTAATTTAAGGAGTGATTCAACTTAAGGAGTAATTCAAGGAGTGAATTTTCTTATAAATAGATGTGTAATTGTAATGAATTAATCATCCAAAGTGTTCATTCCAATTGAGAGAAAAGCTTAGAGAGAAAAGCTTTTGTAAGAGAAAATTAAGAGTAATTTTCTTAGGTACAATTGGGTTATGAGTTGTGAGTGTAGTAAACACCTTGTGAAATTTCTCCTATTTCAGTAAAAATATCTGCAGCAGGTCCGGAAACGTAAGCAAGATTGACCGAACTCCATTATCAAATTTGTGTGTTATTTTTATTCTTGCTTTCTCATAAATCTGGCTTATCGGGAATTTGCGTAATTTCCCAACAACTGGTATCAGAGCTATTTCGTGGTGATTTCTGTCAATTTTCTACAAGGTTACTATTTATGTGAATAGTGAAATTTTGTCGACGATATTTGTTCATTGACGGAGGTGTTCTAATACACGGTGGTTTACAAAAATAGTCAGAAACCATCCGGAAGAAGTCAGATTTGAGTGGAAGCAATAGCCGTAGATGAAGGAAGGGTGAAACTCGAGAAATTTGATGGCACAGATTTTGGGTTTTGGAAAATACAGAGAGAGGATTATCTGTATCAAATAAATCTATATCAACCTCTATCAGGAAAGAAGTCAGAAGCTATGAAGGAAGAAGATTGGAATCTTCTAGACAGACAAGCCCTCAGAGTTATTCGATTCACGCTATCCCGTAATGTTGCTTTCAATATAGCAAAGGAAAAGACCACAGCAGGTCTTATGGCAGCTCTCTCCAATATGTATGAGAAGCCATCAGCCTCAAACAAAGTGCACTTGATAAGGCGTTTGTTCAATTTGCGGATGACGGAAGGCGCATCAGTAGCTCAAAATCTCAATGAACTCAACACAGTCACAACCCAGTTGAGTTCAGTGGAAATTGAATTCGATGAAGAAGTACAAGCATTGATACTTTTGTCTTCTCTACCAGAAAGCTAGAATGCTACTGTCACGGCTGTGAGTAGCTCATCAGGAAGCAATAAGTTGAAATTTGATGATGTTCGTGATTTGGTTCTTAGTGAAGAGATTCGACGTAGAGATTTAGGTGAATCGTCAACTTCTTCAGTTTTGCATACAAAGTCAAGAGGAAGAAATTCAACCAAAGGGAATGGATGTGGCAGAACAGACTACTGAGGTAGATCAAAGGACAGGAGGTCCAAATCCAGGAATCCTAATAATTCCCATAGCTCGAAGACTATCGAGTGTTGGAATTGTGGAAGAACCGGGCACTACAAAAATCAGTGCAAGAGTGCACCGAAGGACAAACAAATGAAGGCAGAGGCAAATGTTACTTCCACCTCAGAGGGGATGATGCATTGATATGCTCTTTGGAGAGCAAGGAAGAATCTTAGGTGTTAGACTCTGGAGCATCGTTCCATGCTACTTCACAGAAAGAATTCTTCGAGAGATGTCTCCGGAAACCTTGAAAAGGTATATCTTGGTGATGATCAACCATGTGTTATTATTGGCAAAGGTGTAGTGAAGATTAAGTTGGGAGCTGAAGGATGTCAGGCATATTCCTGACCTAAGAAGGAACTTAATCTCAGTAGGATAGTTGGCCAGTGAAGGCTACACTACAGTCTTCCATGGTGATGATTGGAAGATTTCAAAAGGGTACAATGACAGTTGCTCGAGGCAAGAAAAGTGGCACTCTTTACATGACATCAGAGGCACGTTGTTCAATCACAGTTGCAGCAGGCAATGAAACACCAAATTTGTGGCACCAGAGACTAGGCCACATGAGTGAGAAGGGGATGAAGATTATGCACTCAAAGGGAAAACTTCCAAGTCTATAGTGTGCGGAGATAGACATGTGCGTAGATTGCATACTTAGAAAGCAAAATAGAGTCAAATTTTAGACAAGTTGCAGAACCCCAAAGAAGGAAAGGTTAGAGCTTATTCACTCTGATGTTTGGGGACCAACGATCGTCTCATCTATTGGTGGGAAACACTACTTCGTGACTTTCATGGATGATCACTCTCGGAAGGTATGGGTTTACTTTCTAAAGCATAAGTCTGAAGTATTTGAGGCTTTCAGAAGATGGAAAGCTATGGTGGAAAATGAGACGGGTTTAAAAATAAAAAAGCTCAGAACCGATAATGGTGGTGAATATGAAGACACTAGATTCAAAAATTTCTGCTATGAGCACGGGATCAGAATGGAAAGAACTGTGCCAGGCACGCCTCAACACAATGGTGTAACTGAGCGTATGAACCAAACATTGACAGAAAGACCCAGAAGTATTCGTATACAGTTAGGTCTACCGAAGCAGTCCTGAGCAGAAGCAGTCAACACAGTAGCTTACTTGATCAACCGAGGCCCATCTGTTCCATTGGAGCATAGAATACCAGAGGAGGTATGGAGTAGAAAAGAGGTGAAACTATCACATCTAAAAGTTTTCGGTTGTGTAGCATTTGTGCATATCAGTGATCAAGGCATGAATAAGCTTGATCCCAAATCCAAGAAATGCACATTTATCGGCTATGGTGAGGGTGAGTTTGGCTACCTCATTTGGGATGACGAAAACAAGAAAGTTATCCGTAGTAGAGATGTGATTTTCAAAGAAAGGATGATGTATAAGGACATGCAAAAAATAGACGCCAATGACTCAGAGCAGAATGAGTCAGTATTTGCAGATGCAGATGATGTCCTAGATAGTTCCACAACGGACCAAATTGTAACAAGTCCTCAGCCAGAAGAACTTGTTGGACAGAGCAGTACGCTGCAGTCCGACACACCATATCCTCCTACTCTAGCTCCTGTATTGAGAAGGTCTTCTCGACCTCATGTGCCTAACAGGAGATACACGAACTATATGTTACTGACTGATGGAGGGGAGCCTGAATGCTATGATGAAGCTTTCCAGACTCGAGATTCTAGCAAGTGGGAGCTTGCCATGAAAGAAGAAATGAAATCTCTCATCTCCAACCAGACATGGGAACTAGCTGAGTTACCTATGGGAAAGAAGGCACTTCACAACAAATGGGTATACCGAGTGAAAAAGGAGCATGATGGTTCCAAGAGATACAAAGCCCGCCTAGTTGTCAAAGGGTTTCAACAGAAGGAATGAGTTGACTACACTGAAATTTTTGCTCCCGTTGTGAAGCTCAATACTATCAGATCAATATTGAGTATTGTAGCCATTGAAGATCTTTATCTTGAATAGTTGGATGTGAAGACTGCATTCCTTCATGGAGATTTAGATGAAGAGATATACATGTACCAGCCAGAAGGTTTCTCAGAAAGAGGGAAGAAGAACATGGTGTGCAGACTTAAAAAGAGTTTGTATGGCCTGAAACAAGCCCCGAGACAATGTTACAGAAAGTTTGATAGCTTCATACACAAGGAAGGTTTCCAAAAGTGCAATGCTGACCATTGTTGCTACTTCAAGAGATATAGATCCAATTATATCATTTTACTACTTTATGTTGATGATATGTTAGTAGCAGGTTCAGATATTGATGATATTAAAAGGTTGAAGCAGCAATTGTCAAAGGAGTTTGACATGAAAGACTTGGGTCCAGCAAAGAAGATTCTTGGAATGCAAATCACAAGAAATAAAAAGAAAGGATCCTTGCAGTTATCTCAGGTAGAGTACATCAATCGTGTTTTGCAAAGATTCACCATGGGCGATGCCAAGCCAGTTAGCACACCCTTGGCCAGTCATTTTCGCCTATCTAAGGATCAGTCCCCTCAGACAGAGGAAGAGAGAGAATTCATGGCTAAGGTTCCTTATGCCTCAGCCATTGGAAGTTTGATGTACGCAATGGTCTATACGAGACTAGGCATTGGCCATGTAATGGGAGTTGTTAGCAGATTTATGTCAAATCTAGGGAAAACTCATTGGGAAGCAGTCAAGTGGATTTTGAGGTATCTACGAGGCACCACAGAAAAGTGTTTGTACTTTAGTAAAGGAGAGTTAAAATTACAAGGGTACGTAGACGCAGACTTTGGAGGTGAAGTTGATCACTGAAGAAGCCCCACCGGTTATATATTTACTGTTGGAACTACAGCTGTTAGTTGGATGTCACAAATACAGAAAATTGGCACTCTATCCACTATAGAGGCTGAGTATGTAGCAGTAACTGAAGCTAGTAAAGAGATGATATGGCTTCAAGGTTTGTTAACTGAGCTGGGATTCAAACAGGAGAAGAATGTTCTGCATAGTGATAGTCAAAGTGCAATACACTTGGCGAAGAATTTAGCATTTCATTCTAGAACCAAGCATATTGGACTTCGTTATCACTTCATCAGATCTCTATTGGAAGATGATGTGTTAATACTGGAGAAGATTCAAGGAAGCAAAAATCCAGCATATATGTTAACAAAGGTGGTGACTATTGACAAACTGAAGTTGTGCTCAACTTCAGTTGGTCTGCTAGAGTAACAAAGACTAGAAAAGTTGCTGCATTGATCGAGGTGTGAAGAAAGATTGAAATCAGTCTTCAAGTGGGAGATTGTTGGAGATTGTTATAAAGCTCCTTAATTTAAGAAGCAAATTAAGGAGCAAAACATGGAACATAACATGGAGCTTAATTCAAGGAGCAATTCAAAGAACCATTAATTTAAGGAGTAATTCAAGGAGTGAATTTTCCTATAAATAGATGTGTAATTGTAATGAATTAATCATCCAAAGTGTTCATTCCAATTGAGAGAAAAGCTTTTGTGAGAGAAAATTGAGAGTAATTTTCTTAGGTGCAATTGGGTTGTGAGTTGTGAGTGTTGTAAACACCTTGTGAAATTTCTCCTATTTCAGTAAAAAGATTTGCAGTAGGTCCGGAGATGTAAGCAAGATTGGCTGAACTCCGTTATCAAATTTGTGTGTTATTTTTATTCTTGCTTTCTCATAAATCTGGCTTATCGGGAATTTGTGTAATTTCCCAACACCCGGAACTTACCCGGTACTTGTTTCACAGCATGCTAGGAGTCATTGAAGCAATCTATCTGTTAGGTTTTTAAAGCCTTTACTAGTTTAAGAGTCCTTGACCTCGGAACACACTACCTATCCCTTCTACAATGAGGGCTTCATATTCTACCTTATTATTCAATGTTTTGAATATAAAACATAATGCATAATGTAAGGGATCATCTTTTGAGGTGGCCAATATAAGTTTGACTCCATTCCCATTTTTGTTGGAAGAGTCATTCACATAAAGTGTCCATTTATCATCTTCTTTGTTGGAAGATTCTTCTGTAGAACTTTTAGCCAAAAAGTCACTAAGCTCAATGATCCATTTTTGCAAATAGTTAGAGACCTCAGGCTTAGAAAGCACTTGTCAAAGCTGGGTGTATGTGAGGACAACTATGTGGTGAGATTGGAAATATAGGCATAGCTTTTTGGATGCTACTATAAACGTAATGGGTACATCATGGAAGGACTTGCATACATAGTAGGCAGATCTTTGGACTCCAGTATCAACCTTTACTAAGGTTGCATTAACAACCATTTATGAGGTTTCAATGTATAGGCACTACTACAAAAAGGGGTATATAAGTCGCTATGTAAAGTCGGTTTTTGCAAAAAACCGACTTATAATGAATTTAAAGTCGGTTCGCCACGTCAATCGATGCTATCCACGTGACGTAGCATCGGTTCTCCACATCAACCGATGCTATCCATCTAATATATCCACATTCGGGCCATTTTTTACGCAGAATCCAGTTTTCTTCCTCTCTCTCCTCCATTTTCTTCCTCACTCTTCTCCATTTTCTCCCAAAAGCTACACCATACGCCACCTTCTTTCTAAATTTCCGATCACCATTTGTAACATCATTTTGTAAGTTATATTTCTCTTTTCACATTATCTGTCAGTTCTTCTATTTTTTTGAGCAAAATATTAAAAAATATTTATACCCATTTTCTGTATAAATTATTGATTTAGGTATATATCTTGTTTGTTATTATGTTTGACTTAGTTTATGTGGAAATAATATCTGAAATGTTGTAGGTTTGATGGTTACTATGCGTGGATAAATTTAGTTATATTTTATTAAGTAGAATTTTGCAGCTAGCTTATTATTCGATCAGTTTGTTTTATATTTTGTATAAATTTTTGATTTAGTTATGTTTTTTATTTTTCTTGTAATAATGTTTGACTTATTGTATGTATTCAATAATATCTGAAATGTTGGGGGTTTGCGTGGATAAATTTATTTATATACGTATAATTAATATTACTTTTTAATTATGATATAGTAACATGCTTAGAAATTAGAATCAACCACGTGATTGGTTTTTATATATTCATGCTAACATGTTGCTTATTTTTTAATTTGTATAGAAATAGTTTTGTAAAATGATTAAAATGATAACTGTTTTGCATTATATATGTTTTGATATATATTCTAATAATTAGGAAATTTATATATAATAATACTTGAAATATATTCATTGTATACATAATTAAGTAATATGTTTAATTAATGTCATTAATAGAAAATGGACAAATCTTGGATGTCAAAGTGTAGAATTGAGCAAGACTATATTTCTGGAGTTGAAAGTTTCATAGAATTTTCTTGAAGAACTAGTAATACTGGAAGTAGTATGATTCGATGCCCATGCGTTAAATGTAAAAATGAGCGATTTCATAAATTTGATGAGGTTAAGTATCACCTTATCCGTAATGGTATTCTATTGAGCTATAAATGTTGGTATTATCATGGAGAAAATATTGATAATACTCATGGGGAAAAGTATAATAAGAATGTGAGTGGATTACATACATCTTATCATAATGTACATACAGAAAATATGTTTCATGGTGTTGAAGATGAATTACGCGAGGATGATCATGAAACCTTTAATAAACTTATAGAAGATGCCGAAAAACCGTTGTATCCAAAATGCAAAAAATACACTAAAATGTCGGGATTGGTTCATTTGTACCATGGTTTTTTGACAAGGGATTCACAAAATTACTAAATATACTAGTCGATATGTTTCCTGAGGGTGTCGAATTGCCATCTTCAATGTATGAAGCGAAGAAATCTCTTAGTCGATTTGGCATGGAATATCATAAGATTCACGCTTGTCCTAATGATTGCATTCTTTATAGAAAAGAATATGAGACATTACATGATTGTCCCATGTGTAAAGAATCGAGATGGAAGCATGGTACAAATGAGAGTACAACACATAAGAAAGGCGTGCCTGCAAAGGTTCTTTGGTACTTTCCTCCGATTCCTCGCTTTCAAAGGTTGTTCAATAGTAAATATACATCAAAGATGTTGACTTGGCATTCAGATAATCGATCTGATGATGAGGTGCTACGTCATTGATGAGTGCTCAAAAAGCACTAAAATAACCATGATTTTATGCACATTAATTGATTAAAAATACATATATTTATATGTTTTATCATATATTTATATAAATTTGTCTTTTTCGGAATCACAAGTATTTTTATTGTTTTTCAGGTATTTTGGCTTAAAAACGCAATTTAAAGACTCAAACAGGAATACTTGAAGCAATACATCACAAATATATTAATAAATAAGTGGGAAAAGGTCAACAAATATGGAAAAATTGGACAAAATGGGTCGAAAAGGTCAAAAATGTCAAAAAGACGAAAATCGCGCCGCCGCGCCGCCCGGCCGCCGCGACCCACCGCCCAGCACCGCCCCAAGCAGCAGCGCGCGGCACTGTTCATCAGACTCGGCACTGTTCATACCCCGGTACTGTTCATCAGACTCGGCACTGTTCATCCGCGGGTACTGTTCATCCGCGGGTACTGTTCATCAGACTCGGCACTGTTCATACCCCGGTACTGTTCATCAGACTCGGCACTGTTCATACCCGGTACTGTGCAGCCGCCCCATGTCATGCTGACGTCATCAAATGACGTCAGCAATCAATAATCCGCGTTTTTACATTTTTTTTACATTTTTTTCTCTACTTTTTCTCTCCATCCTCACCTATAAATACCCCCCTTCCCTTCACTTCAAAATACACCTTAAAAACACACTTCTCTCTTATTTCTTTCTCTCTTTTCTTAGATTTTTAGGTTTTTTTAGTTTTTCTTAGTTTTTAGTTAATTTCTCTTAGTTTTAGAGTTCTTCC
This sequence comes from Hippophae tibetana, assembly GCA_037013495.1. Classification (NCBI taxonomy): domain Eukaryota; kingdom Viridiplantae; phylum Streptophyta; class Magnoliopsida; order Rosales; family Elaeagnaceae; genus Hippophae; species Hippophae tibetana. Next base: position 59,248,347 of record CM072803.1, on the reverse strand, counting down.
CTTTTTGGGAAGAACTAGTTATGTTTTTGTAATATTTTAGCTTTTTGATTCAATAAATGGGAGTGCAAATTCCGCTTGGAGTTTTTCCAGCAACGGGAATAGCGTCGAAGTTCTGTAAGGATTTTATTTTCTTTACAGTTATTTTTATGCTTTATTCTTACATGTTATATTTAATTTGTCTGTGGTTAAATTTAACTGTGCTGGCTATTTAGTAAACATGATGTAATAATAACGTTGTTATGCTTGCGAAATATTAAATAGGTAAAAATCTCTAAAATGAATTGATTTTATTTTTATTCATGATTTTATATTAAGAATGTTAGAGAGAAATATATTATTTTTCATTACAAACTTAAACCTGAAAATTAGATTTTAAGGTTTAGTTATCCGGTCTGATTTAGAGTAATGCTCTTTTATTTGATGGTACAATCGCCCGGTAGTTAGAGTGAAGCTCTATTTCAAAAGTTTTTATAAGAATTATTATCTGAAAATGTATTGACAACATGTTTTCGGTAGTGGTTTTAAAACTTGAAAGTTAGTACTCGGATAACTAAATTCTTGGGTTTAATTTGGACACCTTGAATAAAGTTTAAACTGTCTAACCCCACCAAAGGTGGCATTTAAATGGTTTATTTTCAATCTCTTAGAAAAAGTAATTAATTTAATTAAGTAAATTAGTTATCAACCCCACCCATAGGTGTTAATTGATTTGTTTAGTTAACAAAGAATATCTAACCCCACCAAAGGTGGTATTTATATAAAAAAAAAGAGAATCAATAAATATCAATTCATATCCTTAATAACCTAGATAATATGAGCAAGCATAATTAACTTAGTTATTATATCCATAAATACTCCGCCATATAAATGATAAAATTTGCATAAATGTTTATTAAATCTATGTTTAATTTTATGTAATTAGATTAAAAACACAAAACCCCAAAATATCGTGACAGGATGTTTAGGATTTAATTTCGTTTTTAAAAGTTTGAATAATAAATTAAAAACCACACACATTCCTTCCTTAGATCGACCTTGGGAGTATACTTATCATTTTCTACGAAATGATTCGTGCACTTGCGAGAGTTTTATAAATATTAAAACCAAAGTAATTGCGAAGATCGGCGATGCCGGTTTTCGTTCATCAAGTTTTTGGCGCCGTTGCCGGGGAAGGAATAGCGTTTTTAAATTATTTATCAAAATTTTAAAAACATTTTTGTGCTGTAAATAATTGTGATATTTTAATAATAATCAAATTTCAAAATTCATAATAAATAAAAAAAAAATAAAAAATAAAAAAATAAAAAAATAAAAAAATAAAAAAATAAAAAAAAAATAATTTTTTTTAATTGTAAAATAATTTAGAAATTTGAAATTTGAAGTAAAAAATTTTACCGTTCATGAATAGTAAAAAAAAAAATTTAAAAATTCAAAATTCAAAAAATTTTAAGTTAATAAGAAATAATATAGCGTGAATAGTAAAATAAAATTACCGTTCATGAATAGTAAAAAAAAAAATTAAAATTTTAAAATTTTAAAATAAAAATAAATAAATAATCTAATGTAAATAGTAAAATAAAATTACCGTTCATGAATAGTAAAAAAAAATTAAAAATTAAAAACTTAAATTTTTTTTAATATAGTGTAAATAGTAAAAAAAAATTAACGTTCATGAATAGTAAAAAAAAAAATTAAAAAAAAAATAAAGCTTACTTTTTAATTTTCATTTAATTTTAATTTTTATTTAAAATCTTAATTTTATTTTAATAAAAGTAATAATAAAAATGAATAAAAAAAAAAATAAAAAAAAATCAATTTTTATTCTTATTTTATTTTCCTTTACCTTTTTCAATTTTATTTTATTTTTATTTTATTTTTGTTTATTTTATTTTATTTTATTTTATTTTATTTTACTTTATTTTATTTTATTTTATTTTATTTTATATCAATTTTAATTTAATTTATTTTTATTTTTATTTTTTTTATTATTTTTTTTTTATTATTTTTTTTATTTCTCTCTTAATTTTTATTTAACTTAATTAACTTAGATTTTTCATTAACTTAATTAACTTAGATTTTTAGTTTACTTAACTTAATTAACTTAACTTTTTAATTAACTTAGATTTTTTTTTTAACTTAACTAACTTAGATTTTTAACTTAGCTTTTTAATTAACTTAACTTAATTAACTTGAAATTTTTAATTAACTTTGATTAACTTAGTTTTTTTTAATTAATTTAGATATTTTTTTTACTTAACCAACTTAGCTTTTTAATTAAATTAGATTTTCATTAACTTAATTAACTTAGATTTTTACTTAACTGAACTTAATTAACTTAATTTTAATAGCATGAAAAGTAAAGATCTAAGAGAGTTCTGTCTAGGAGACTAGTTCTTGGAAGCCTTTGTGCCACTAGTCTTTCCTGGGAACGTTGCTCTGTCTAGGAGGATGGTATTTAAGGAGCCTTTGCCCCACCATTTTTTCCTGGGAGCACTCTTGGTTAATACTAATTATGTTATTTTAACCTTAAAAAAAAAAATTTGAAACTATCTCAAAAATTTTAAAGTTTTAATCTGAAGAGTTAGTTTCTTTGCTTGATCTAGGTACAATTGTGTTATGATGCCTTAATTATTTGATTTGCACCTAGATGTGGGTTATCTAAAACCCTCAAGCATGCCCTTAGTTTTTGGTACAGAAAAATTTAAAAGTCAATAGGGCATGTTTGAAATAGTATAGGTAGACAACATTGTCTTACTTGTAGGAATGATTGACTCAATGATGAGGGGACATTGAGTTTACTTAAGAGGCAATCCCCAAGTTACGTCTTGCTAAGACGTTAAACTAAGCGCTGGATGGGAGGCAACCCATCATTTTAGGTAATTTTCTGTTATTTATTTTATTTACTTAATTTGATTGTTCATTTTAGTTTAATAATTTTTAAATTGATAAAACTAAAAATATTTGTTGAGATGTTAGAAGTTTACAGCGATCTGTCTGTATACACTTTAATAATGAATATCATGGATGCACCTGCATTTCTCCATTACTACTTACACATTCTCAGGAAATAGGTAATCTTTCTTCTCTTTTCTCTTTATCTTTAATTTACAGTTGTTACATTGAGGACAATGTAAGTTCTAGGTTGGGGGTGGTGAAAAGTTACCATGCTTAATTAGAAAGAAAAAAAAAAGATTTAACAATTTAAAAAAAAAAAAAAAAATTAAAATATTTTCTCACAAAAATTTATCATTTCTTTAAATCAAATTTAAGTAAATAATTAAGTCTTTTGTACTGTTAGATTAATTTTTGAAAACATATCATGAAATATTGTGTAATTATTTTTGATAATTAGTTAGTTTTTGTCATAACTAGTATTTCTTGATAAAATGTGGAAATTATATTAAACCCAAAATCGGTGTTTATGAATTTTTTTTTTAGTGGAGACTACCCTTGTGAGATATAATTTGAGCCTAATTTCTTTTATTCAGAGTGAAATATATATTTTTTCTACTCCAAACACATTTCTTATTTATTCAAAAAGTTTAGATGATCTCTATAGGTATTAGCATTGAATGTATGAATTTTTTCTCATCTTAATAGAGTATCATATATATTTTTTTTGTTTAGATTAAATGATTTGAGTAGAAATTGATAGTATATGCTTATATCTCATTTATGCATGACTGCTACAAAAACAAAAAGACATATCTGGGGTTACCTAAACCAAGATCAAACAGAAAAGCCACAAAATTAACCACTCACCAAAATCCAAAAAAATGTACAATCTGTACATGGGTTGACTCTCTAAAAAAATACATATATTGAAAAAAAAAATATCTTCAGGAAAAAAAAATAGAGAGATAAAAAAATTATAGTATCATCTACATACTATGACCCACATTGCCTACAAAGTTGTGAGTAAAGGCTAATTACAAAAGAAATATATAGGAAGTAATTCCCTAAAAAGTCATTGCAATTTCTTCATTTGTAAAAAGCATATATCTTGAAATTCTTTCTTAATGAGTTTGATTTATGCATTAAAATAATTTTTATATATGATATCTTTATAATTTATACATTCGATTCCTTTCATGAGATCAATGTTAAAATAACACTTTGAGCCTTTATTCTTTATACATATGCGAACCTATTAGTTCATTTCTATACATCAACTCTTTCGCATATAAATTAGTATGAGTTTTTGAACCCATAGGATTCAGTGCTTTGAGAGTATTGACTTGTGAGGAATAGAGTCGAAGCGAATTCTGATTCATGACACTGAAATTGGGTAAAATTAAATTGATACATTTTTGAAATGAAATATGAAAATGATTTTCGACTAATTATTGTAATAAAATCATGATTGTTTAAAGAGATTAAAATAACTTATGCTTGAGATTTTAATTATGATCTTAAAGGAGATTAAAAAGTATGAGATATTTTTGTGATATGTTGTGTTCTTTTATTCTTAAATTAATTTTTGATTGTGTTGTAATTTTAATTTTTGATTTGATTGTTTTTATTTTTACATTTAGTTCAATGTTTGTGGGTATCATTACTGAAAACCCTCACGAGACTCAAACTCGTCCACTAGGGCAACCTAGGGGTTTAACGGCTTGTTGCATAGGCTAAATGCAACCGTTTCAATCCACGAAAGTGATTTAGGATAGTTTAATTTTTAGTTTTTATCGCTTCTCTTGCTAAGGGACTAGCAAGAAGCTGGTTGGGGGTTGTGATGAGTGCTCAAAAAGCACTAAAAGAACCATGATTTTATGCACATTAATTGATTAAAAATACATATATTTATATGTTTTATCATATATTTATATAAATTTGTCTTTTTCGGAATCACGGGTATTTTTATTGTTTTTCAGGTATTTTGGCTTAAAAACGCAATTTAAAGACTCAAACAGGAATACTTGAAGCAATACATCACAAATATATTAATAAATAAGTGGGAAAAGGTCAACAAATATGGAAAAATTGGACAAAATGGGTCGAAAAGGTCAAAAATGTCAAAAAGACGAAAATCGCGCCGCCCCACTGCCCGGCCGCCGCGCCCCAGCGCCCAGCACCGCCCCAAGCAGCAGCGCGCGGCACTGTTCATCCGCGGTTACTGTTCATCAGACTCGGCACTGTTCATACCCCGGTACTGTTCATCAGACTCGGCACTGTTCATCCGCGGGTACTGTTCATCCGCGGGTACTGTTCATCAGACTCGGCACTGTTCATACCCCGGTACTGTTCATCAGACTCGGCACTGTTCATACCCGGTACTGTGCAGCCGCCCCATGTCATGCTGACGTCATCAAATGACGTCAGCAATCAATAATCCGCGTTTTTACATTTTTTTTACATTTTTTTCTCTACTTTTTCTCTCCATCCTCACCTATAAATACCCCCCTTCCCTTCACTTCAAAATACACCTTAAAAACACACTTCTCTCTTATTTCTTTCTCTCTTTTCTTAGATTTTTAGGTTTTTTTAGTTTTTCTTAGTTTTTAGTTAATTTCTCTTAGTTTTAGAGTTCTTCCCTTTTTGGGAAGAACTAGTTATGTTTTTGTAATATTTTAGCTTTTTGATTCAATAAATGGGAGTGCAAATTCCGCTTGGAGTTTTTCCAGCAACGGGAATAGCGTCGAAGTTCTGTAAGGATTTTATTTTCTTTACAGTTATTTTTATGCTTTATTCTTACATGTTATATTTAATTTGTCTGTGGTTAAATTTAACTGTGCTGGCTATTTAGTAAACATGATGTAATAATAACGTTGTTATGCTTGCGAAATATTAAATAGGTAAAAATCTCTGAAATGAATTGATTTTATTTTTATTCATGATTTTATATTAAGAATGTTAGAGAGAAATATATTATTTTTCATTACAAACTTAAACCTGAAAATTAGATTTTAAGGTTTAGTTATCCGGTCTGATTTAGAGTAATGCTCTTTTATTTGATGGTACAATCGCCCGGTAGTTAGAGTGAAGCTCTATTTCAAAAGTTTTTATAAGAATTATTATCTGAAAATGTATTGACAACATGTTTTCGGTAGTGGTTTTAAAACTTGAAAGTTAGTACTCGGATAACTAAATTCTTGGGTTTAATTTGGACACCTTGAATAAAGTTTAAACTGTCTAACCCCACCAAATGTGGCATTTAAATGGTTCATTTTCAATCTCTTAGAAAAAGTAATTAATTTAATTAAGTAAATTAGTTATCAACCCCACCCATAGGTGTTAATTGATTTGTTTAGTTAACAAAGAATATCTAACCCCACCAAAGGTGGTATTTATATAAAAAAAGGGAGAATCAATAAATATCAATTCATATCCTTAATAACCTAGATAATATGAGCAAGCATAATTAACTTAGTTATTATATCCATAAATACTCCGCCATATAAATGATAAAATTTGCATAAATGTTTATTAAATCTATGTTTAATTTTATGTAATTAGATTAAAAACACAAAACCCCAAAATATCGTGACAGGATGTTTAGGATTTAATTTCGTTTTTAAAAGTTTGAATAATAAATTAAAAACCACACACATTCCTTCCTTAGATCGACCTTGGGAGTATACTTATCATTTTCTACGAAATGATTCGTGCACTTGCGAGAGTTTTATAAATATTAAAACCAAAGTAATTGCGAAGATCGGCGATGCCGGTTTTCGTTCATCAGTCATCCTTGTGATTCTCCAAATTGGAAAGTAGTAGATAATTTATCTCCTCAATTTTCATCTGATCCGCGCAATCTTCGTCTTGCCATTGCTGCAGATGGAATTAATCCACATAGTTCCCTTAGTAGTAGATATAGTTGTTGACCAGTAATTATGGTAACATACAACCTTCCTACCTGGTTGTGTATGAAAAGAAAATTCATGATGTTAACATTATTGATCTGAGGACCGAAACAACCTGGTGTTGATATTGATGTATATTTGCAGCCTCTGATAGATTATTTAAAGACGTTGTAGAATGATGGTGTAAATATTTACGATGCACATAAAGAAGAATACTTTAACTTGAAGGGGGTCCTTTTATGGACAATTAATGATTTTCCTGCCTATGGAAACTTATCAGGACATGTAACAAAAGGTTACAAGGGATCTCCTATATGTAGTGATGGAACTTCTGCAAATTATCTTGTTCACGGATGAAAGATGTCTTATAGAAGACATAGGAGATTTTTTCCATCTGGACACAAGTTTAGATACCAAAAGAAACCGTTCGATGGTGAAGAAGATCATGATCATGCAACTCGACCTTTGCGAGGTATTGAGATATTAAGGCAATTGAATGGGATGACATTCAAACGATATGGAAAGATGAAAAAAAGACTCACCAAGGTAGGGAAATGAAAGAGGTCAACTAATGAAATGGGTGAAAATGAAAAAGAGTTTGAACCGAATTACCATGGTTGTTGAAAAAAAATCAATATTTTGGGAATTACCTTATTGGAAAGACCTACACATTCATCACATCTTAGATGTCATGCACACACTTGTTTAGGTTTAACTACCTCTGTTCTACATCATGGAAGGACTTGCTTACATAATAGGCAGGTCTCTAGACTCCATTGTCATCCTTTTACTAAGGTTGCACTAATAGTTGTTTTTAAGATTTCTAGGTACAAGGTGAGGACATCGACGACTACGAACTAGCCAACAACTATGGACTACTCAAATATTTCTTTATTTATTCAAATGTTTTCTCACAAGTTTAGTTTCAAGAAAGTTAGATTTTCCACATAATACTTTGAAGAAAGGTTCACACTTGTCAATCTCTGGAATTCCTCAATAGTTTTAGGAGGTTACATATCTATCAATACTTTTATTTTCTTAGGTTTAGTCTCAATTCCTCTATTGTTGACCATAAACCTTAAGAACTTTCCTAAACCTACTCTGAACACACATTTGTTTGGGTTTAGCTTATTCCATATTTTCTAAGAATATCCAAGGTTTCACCTAGATGAGTGACATGATTCTTGGTATGCTTGCTTTTGATAATCTTGTCATCTACATATAAGTCTATCGACTATCTAATGAGGTTTGAAAACATTTTATTGAGTAACATCTGATTTGTCACTCCAATGTTTTTTTAAGCCAAAGGGCATGACTTTGTAACAAAATAGCTCCTAGTAGGTTATGAAACTTGTCTTTTCTTGATTAGGGTACATCTAGATTTGATTGTACATAAAGTAAACATTCATGAAGGAGAAGGCACCATGTTCTCCGTTGCATCCATAAGTTGGTCTATGTGTGAAAATGGGAAACTATCATTTGGGCAGGCCTTATTCAAATCAATGAAATCTACACGCATTCCTAATTCCTCATTGACTTTTTTGATCGGGACAACATTGGCCAGCCAATTAGGATAGTACATCTTTATTATATATCCAACTTTTAAGAGTTTTTCAACTTCTATTTCATGACAAAATATCTTTCTTAATTGTATGATCTTTTCTTTTATTTGATAGATTTAAACTTTGGGCCCACATTGAGATGATCCACTGTGATTTATGTATTTGTCCACTATAAGAATAATCATATTCCATTAACACATGTACGATGATTAAACATTATTGGGTTTGGCCCATAAGGTTATGTTTTAGGTGTGATTACTCTTTGATTGTTACGTTGGTTGTACAAAATTACCTCTAATATTATGTTTGTTTATGTAATGAAATTAAAATAATAATAAATTAAAATAAAATTTATAAAATTATAAATGAAGTATAATTAAAAAATAAGAGTTTTTGATTTTTAAATGAGATAAAATGAGAAAAAAAATTATCGTACAAATGTACGAGAAAAATAAAACATTTCAATATATTCATGACGGTTGTAATACAAATAAACATTCTGATGTTGTTGAAATATTGAAATATTTTACATTATATTCTAGATTAATAATTAAACTAACAAAATAATACCCTAAATTATTTCTATTATTATTCTCTTCAGCTAAATATGATGTTGAAAAATTTCACACCTTTATTGTCGTAGCTATAGTGTCATTGGTACAAGTCTAAGGTTGAAATCCTAACCCCACAACCTCATATTGAAAAATGGGTGTTTATTGTTTGAATTAAAAAAACTGATTAATTCTAAAAAAATTCATAACTGATTCATGATCTAACTTTTGACAATTAATATTAGTTTGGCCATGCCTTCATTGTACAGTGAGCAATGTCATGTGCCCTTGGCCAAAGTTCAATTCCAAAGTTCAAATTTCAATACTTGAAAAATGCTTTACATTTCTCCAGAAACTCCTAGTTTGAATTCATATACCAGAATGTATTGAAAAAGTTTATGTTTTTTACTTTTCATTTCTAATAAAATCCTTTGAAACTAAGGACACAATATTCTTTCTGCCAAATCCATTGGAATCATCCATTACACATCAGAGCAAATAGGCTCTAAATTTTCTCCTCTTTTCCATTCCTTCATAATGAAATTTCACTTTGTTCCTTTATTTTTGGTTGTGGCACTTTCTTCTTTTGTGTCCAAGGATTAGAAATCTTTGTAATTTCCTGATTGTGTTCTTTAATCGGTGCAAGGATCTAATTAGAATCTTGCTTGAAGGTTTTTTTTTTTTAGGGTTACTGGGTTAAGGTTTTTTGTTATGTTGTTTGTGTGATTAGCTACATCAATGGATTTGTAGATGAGTATGCTTAAGCTTGTAAACAGATGTCAATCTATTATACTCTTTGAAGGATTCTTATTATATCAATTGCATCAACCAACATTGAGGCGGAAATGTACCTGAAAGCTATTAAAAAGAGTAAAACTCAATATTCATTACTACAAAAATGGGTATTTAAGTCGATATATAAAGTCGGTTTTTGGAAAAAACCGATGCTATCCACGTAGGATGTAGCGTCGGTTGATGTGTCAAATCGACGCTATGCGTGAACGTAGCGTCGGTTTCAGGTGTCAACCGACGCTACGTTCACGTGTAACGTCGGTTCGACACGTCAACCGACTCTACGTAGACGCTATCCACGTAACATAGTGTCGGTTGACACCTGGAACCGACGCTATCCACGTAGCATAACGTCGGTTAACACGTGGAACCGACGCTATACATGTGGATAAATTATTTTCTCCTTTCTTCCCCAGATAGAAACTATTCCAAGCGTTGCATAATTCTCAAAAACCTAAAATCTCCTCCACTTCTCCTCCATTCTTTCTCATTTTTCGACCACCTACGACTACCAATTTTAGCGCCGGTTAGTGAGTTTTCTTCCTTTCTAACTAATCTTTTAGATCTCCTATTTTTTGAACAAAATACTCAAATTTTTTATACCCATTTCTCACTTACAAAACACCATTTTTTTCATTTCTTTCATTTTGTCACTTCATTTACTTTTATAAGTATTTATATTAATTTTATGCACTTATTATTCATATTTTTTTCCTGTTATTATGTGTTATTATTTATGTGTATAAATTTTTGTATTATATATGTAGGTTTGTATTATAACATCAGAAGAAGAATATGATATTCTCGAATAAAATAGAACAAAATCATGGTAATTTTTCTACTATTAATTAATATTTTATTTTTCAAATATTTATATTATTTAAACTATTTACTAAATTGATTTTTGGTTTTTTTCTGCTCAAATATAGATTTTTATTTGAGTATAATAGAAAATTAGTAAATTTTAAAAAAAAATTAAAGTCGGTTTACGCAGTGAACCAACTTTAAACGTAAAGTCAGTTCACGCATTGAACTGACTTTAAATTTTAAGTGATTTCATTTAAAGTCGGTTCAGCGAACCGACTTTAATGTCCCTTTTTGTAGTAGTGATTCTCTGCAGATTGCATTGGGCCGGTTAGACTTGAGATGGAGTTAAGTTCTAGTTTAACATTGTAAAGTTAGTTTTCTATTCATCCTTGGTTCTCGTGTCATAAATCTAAACTGTATCGTAAATCCAGGCTCTAGTCGACATAGAGGAGTATTTTAAGTCTTATATTAACTAAGGACATTTCTTTTGTTATATATATAAGTTTGCAATAACATGTTAGCTGGGCAAATTTTGAAATGAAATTAAGTTAAAGTTTAACAGTAACATAACATGTTGGCTGGGCAAATTTGATCTTTAATGTTCTTGAGATACGTATTTTGCAGCTGTTTGAAAGTTTACAATATCTTAACGAAGTTATTTAGGCTAAACAACTTTTATGGTACCAAACTTTAACTCATTTATGAAAGATCCCTAAATTAAAAAAAGAATTAACAATTTGGTCTCAAAAAATTATCTAGTGTCTCGTTAAGTCCTATTTATTAAACTTAGGTTACTAAACTTTTACTATTTATTACAAGATCGAGGACAACCCAAGCATTGATGGGTCCTAGACGAGACTCATTATAAGACCCTTTTATAATGTACTAATTAATTTTTATGTAGATTATTTAAACTAGTATTTTATTTAATAAATTGTAAGAATAAATAATGTTTTATACTTTTTAATAAATTACAACAAAAAATCTCTAACTAACTTTGTTTGTCATAAAATTAAAAATCTAAGATGTGATAAAATTTGTTTTATGGACGTCATAAAAGTTTTTTTCTTTCACAATTGCATAGCTAAAAATTTAATAACTTAATTAAATTGTAAATTTTTTTTTTTGTAAAATGTGATTAAGAATTTGAGTCGGAAAAATGGTTTTTATTATTATCTCATCTAATTATATACGTTTTTAAAATCAAGTGTATTTTTTTAAAATTTAATAAATTTGAGTTTATAAAATATATGAGAGGAAATAATATATCTATTTTTAAATATAAAATGATTATTTATATAATTTAATAAACTTATCATATTTTATTTTTTTAACAAAATTATTAAATTTAAATGAATTAAAAAATCCATTCTATATATTAAAATACGTAAACACATTATTGTATATTATAATAATAAAATATTATGATGGATCTTTGGGAAATAATTAAATATTTATAGATTAAAAAATATTATTATAAAATAAAAAAATAATAGTATAAATAATTTAATGATATAAAAATAATTAATATAAATAGATTGTTTTCGTGGATTCAAACCTAACGAGAGACAAAAAAATTAGGTGTAAAGAAAATTTTAGATGTAATATATATAGATTTATAGACCAATTAATACATAAGATTTTTTTTATTATGTTATTTTGTGACAATGTAACTAGATTGATGCTATGGCTATGTTTTATTTTCTTTTAAAATTTGAGATTGTATTAATAAATAGATATCGCTACCATGACTTTCTTATTCATTTCTCTCATATTAATTCCTCTTTGTTTTTGATACAAACAGAAATTTCAGAGAAGTAGGAGGAAGAAGAGAAGCTAAGAAATAGAGGTAAATTGTATATCATTTGTTATTTTTCCTTGCTGAATTCCTATGGCTTTATATATAGCCATACATGAATGATATTGTTCGACAATATTCTAACTAATTCTGAAATCCTAACTGAATCTGTGGTCCTTTATTCCTTGCTTCTCGTCTGCCTTCTCACGTCGTCCATGGTCCCCCTTCTGTGCTTAGTTTTGTAACCATATGCGCCCAACCATTGCTCACGAGCGCTTTGCGCCGTTGGGATCCTTTTCTGAGCCTCACACGCCATGTGTGCTGCGCCAAGCAGCACGAGCATTTTTTGCTCGTATCATTCCTTCCCTCTTTTAGAATCCTTGTCCTTAAGGATGAAGTTAGGGTATGAGTTGATAAAAAATATGGATGCCTTTTTCTCAGAAAAAAATGGATTGGAACGCTTGTAAAACAAGTTTCCATTCCTCAAACCGACACAAAACTGCTATTAATGAATTCCAAATTTTTTTATTCCTTTCAAGAATGCACGCAATTGAATCCAATTCAAGTTCAAGATGAACAACTTGATCATAGATTTCAGAACCAAGCACAACATTTCCCATCCAGGCAACAACAACCAACACAATGGTAATCAAAATGGAATCTGCCTTATTACCCTGTAAAGTTGATTTCTTGAAGCACACTAAGGAACCTTCATACTTTCCTGTTTCAGCAAATCCAATTCCCAATACAGACCATATGATTAATTCAAGTTGGTATAACCCACAAAAAATTATATTTGTTGATCCCATGGTGCTACTCTTAGAGTGCATGCCTAAAAGTATACTGTAAACATGAATACTGAAAGCCAGAATGCTTTCCAAATTGACCCCATGTATTACTTGGTCAACCCCTAAATAGATGGAACCTGCCAAGCCTATGAGCAAACCCATGAAAGTGTATCCTTCTTGCCATTTATCTCTTTTTTGCATCTCAATGATCAGTCCTAATCCTTTGTCCCAATTCTCACAATTTCCAAAGCTAAAAATCATAGAATTTTCCCGAACCAAACTAGGCTCATATATCCCACTAAGAACATTGTGGGCATTAGCCACAATATCTATTTTGGGCAAAGTATAGGGCATAACACAAGATCCCCTGAACACTTATAGGGTCTTGATAGCAACATGCAATGCAAACCTTCTATGGTGTGCCTTATCTTCCTGACAGTATACCTTAACCTTGACACCATCAGAGGCAGGATTTTTAACATAATAAAACAACCCCAAGATCATATCCATCCAATAAGTAGACAAAATTGATGACTCCTGATAGGAAACTGTCTTGACATGTCCATTTGTTTTCTCTTCGGAATTTGGCAGCGAGAAAATTGCTACCAGTTTGAACGGCTCACCCCATGTAGTCTTCAAGGTAGACTTACCAATAGGTTCCTCCCAACATGGGAAGCTTCTTCTAGCATCAGCAGGTTCAAACTGTGTAACTGCCTTATTCTTTTTCTCATCATTATGAGCTTGAGTACTCCTGAAGGAATCTTTCAGTTTGTCATTCAAAATCCCCTCAAAAATCATGGCTAAAACTCCTAATTCATTAGGAAGTGTCTGTGTAAACTTCAGGACCAAAATCTCATCATCTTCAAAAGTTTCTTGATTGAGATAGGGATGATTCAACTCAGCCAAAGGATTCAGAACCCAAGAATTAGGTGGATGGTTATGTTGAGTAACCCCAAAGGAATCTGATCCAGTTTTGATGCATAGATTTCCAATATCCTCAATTGCACCCATGCACGGAAGTAGATAACCTTTACCTTCAAATTCTATCTGAAAGCTCTTATAACATTTTAGGATGTGTAGCTTGCTAGAATTTAGATGGATTTTCCCATCACCCCTTTGGATGGTCAATGGTTGTTGATGCTTCTCAGCTCTTTGTTTTTGATCAAATAGAAGGTCGTTTGACTTTAACCTTTGGAATAGGGTATGTATAGAAAAGGGTGCTTCTGTCTTTCAGAGTTGAAACCCTAGCCAACTTGTTAACATGATCGTAGAACATGTCAAGGGAAAAACTAGAGTTATAACCGACGTGTGGCTATATCGTTTATGAGTAATATTACTTTTATGGTACCATCGATGCCATAGGTACAACTCATACAATATCATCAGGTTAATGGACTCAGGGATATAATACGACTCAGACACAACTCTTACATTACTGGTATGAATTCGATTATCTAACCTCGGGCTTCGTAGATTCAACACTGTTTTTAGAGTGATTGAGGGAACCTCTTTCAGGAGAATACCCATCTGATTGTTAGAAATTGGTAGATGAGTGTGTTTTTAGAGCTGATTAGTGATGAACGAAAACCGGCATCGCCGATTCCCGCAAATACTTTGGTTTTAATATTTATAAAACTCTCGCAAGTGCACGAATCATTTCGAAGAAAATGATAAGTATACTCCCAAGGTCGATCTAAGGAAGGAATGTATGTGGTTTTTAATTTATTATTCAAACTTTTAAAAACGAAATTAAATCCTAAACATCCTGTCACGATAGTTTGGTTTTTGTGTTCCTAATCTAATAACATAAAATAAACATATATACAGATTAATTAAATATAATCTAATAACATAAAAATAAACATAGATACAAATTCAATAAATAATTATCTAAAAATAAACATATATACGGATTCAATAAATATTCATGCAAATTTTTATCATTTATATTAGCGGAGTATTTATGGATATAATAACTAAATTAATTATGCTTGCTCATATTAACTAGGTTATTAAAGATATAAATTGATATTTTATTGATTCTCTCTTTTTTATATAAATACCACCTTTGGTGGGGTTAGATATTCTTTGTTAACTAAACAAATCAATTAACACCTATGGGTGGGGTTGATAACTAATATGCTTAATTAAATTAATTCCTTTTTCTAAGAGATTGAAAATGAACCATTTAAATGCCACCTTTGGTGGGGTTAGACAATTTAAACATTATTCAAGGTGTCCAAATTAAACTTAAGAATTTAATTATCCGAGTACTAACTTTCAAGTTTTTAAAACCACTATTGAAAACATGTTGTCAATACATTTTCACATAATAATTCTTATAAAAACTTTTGAAATAGAGTTTCACTCTAACTACCGGGCGATTGTACCAACAAATAAAAGAGCACTACTCTAAATTAGACCGGATAACTAAACCTTAAAATCTAATTTTCGGGTTTAAGTTTGTAATGAAAAATAATATATTTCTCTCTAACATTCTTAATATAAAATCTTGAATAAAAACAAAATCAATTCATTTTAAAGATTTTTACCTATTTAATATTTCGCAAGCATAACAACGTCGTTATTACATCATTTTTACTAAACAGCTAGCAGAGTTAAATTTAACCACAGACAAGTTGAATATAACATGTAAGAATAAAGCATAAAAATAACTGTAAAGAAAATAAAATCCTTACAGAACTTCGACGCTATTCCCGTTGCTAGAAAACCTCCGAGCGGAATTTGCACTTCCATATATTGAATCAAAAACTAAATTATTACAAAAACATTACAAGTTCCTCTCAAAAAGAGAAGAACACTAAAACTAAGAGAATTGAACTAAAAACTAAGAAGGAAACTAAGAAAAACTTAGAAACTAAGAAAGAAACTAAGGAAAACTCAAAAAAACTAAGAAATGAGAGAAAGAAAGAAGAGAGAAGTGTGGTTTGAAGGTGTATTTTGAAGTGAAGGGAAGGGGGGTATTTATAGGTGAGGATGGAGAGAAAAAGTAGAGAAAAAAATGTTAAAAAAATGTAAAAACGCGGATTATTGATTGCTGATGTCATTTGATGACGTCAGCATGACATGGGGCGGCTGCACAGTACCGGGTATGAACAGTGCCGAGTCTGATGAACAGTACCCGCGGATGAACAGTGCCGAGTCTGATGAACAGTACCGGGGTATGAACAGTGCCGAGTCTGATGAACAGTACCGGGGTATGAACAATGCCGAGTCTGATGAACAGTAACCGCGGATGAACAGTGCCGCGCGCTGCTGCTTGGCGCGGCGGCCGGGCGCTGGGGCGCGGCGGCCGGGCGGCGCGGCGGCACGTTTTTCTCCTTTTTGACATTTTTGACCTTTTTGACCCATTTTGTCCAATTTTTCCATATTTGTCGACCTTTCCGCATTTATTTATTAATATATTTGTGATGTATTGCTTCCAGTATTCCTCTTTGAGTTTTTAAGTTGCGTTTTTAAGCCAAAATACCTGAAAAACAATAAAAATACCCGTGATTCCGAAAAAGACAAATTTATATAAATATATGATAAAACATATAAATATATATATTTTTAATCAATTAATGTGCATAAAATCATGGTTATTTTAGTGCTTTTTGAGCACTCATCACAACCCCCAACCAGCTTCTTGCTAGTCCCTTAGCAAGAGAAGCGATAAAAACTAAAAATTAAACTATCCTAAATCACTTTCGTGGATTGAAACGGTTGCATTTAGCCTATGCAACAAGCCGTTAAACCGCTAGGTTGCTCTAGTGGACGAGTTTGAGTCTCGTGAGGGTTTTCAGTAATGATACCCACAAACATTGAACTAACTGTAAAAATCAAAAGAAACTATAAAAACAATCAAATCAAAAACTACAATTACAACACAATCAATAATTAATTTAAGAATAAAAGAAAACAACATATCACAAAAATATCTCATACTTTTTAATCTCCTTTAAGATCATAATTAAAATCTCAAGCATAAGTTATTTTAATCTCTTTAAACAATCATGATTTTATTATAATAATTAGTCGAAAATCATTTTCATATTTCATTTCAAAAATGTATCAATTTAATTTTACCCAATTTCAGTGTCATGAATCAGAATTCGCTTCGACTCTATTCCTCACAAGTCAATACTCTCAAAGCACTGAATCCTATGGGTTCAAACACTCATACTAATTTATATGCGAAAGAGTTGATGTATAGAAATGAACTAATAGGTTCGCATATGTATAAAGAATAAAGGCTCAAAGTGTTATTTTAACATTGATCTCATGAAAGGAATCGAATGTATAAATTATAAAGATATCATATATAAAAATTATTTTAATGCATAAATCAAACTCATTAAGAAAGAATTTCAAGATATATGCTTTTTACAAATGAAGAAATTGCAATGACTTTTTAGGGAATTACTTCCTATATATTTCTTTTGTAATTAGCCTTTACTCACAACTTTGTAGGCAATGTGGGTCATAGTATGTAGATGATACTATAATTTTTTTATCTCTCTATTTTTTTTCTGAAGATATTTTTTTTTTTCAATATATGTATTTTTTTAGAGAGTCAACCCATGTACAGATTGTACATTTTTTTGGATTTTGGTGAGTGGTTAATTTTGTGGCTTTTCTGTTTGATCTTGGTTTAGGTAACCCCAGATATGTCTTTTTGTTTTTGTAGCAGTCATGCATAAATGAGATATAAGCATATACTATCAATTTCTACTCAAATCATTTAATCTAAACAAAAATAATAAAAAAATATATATGATACTCTATTAAGATGAGAAAAAATTCATACATTCAATGCTAATACCTATAGAGATCATCTAAAAATTTGAATAAATAAAAAATGTGTTTGGAGTAGAAAAAATATATTTCACTCTGAATAAAAGAATTTAGGCTCAAATTATATCTCACAAGGGTAGTCTCCACTAAAAAAAAAAATTCATAAACACCGATTTTGGGTTTAATATAATTTCCACATTTTATCAAGAAATACTAGTTATGACAAAAACTAACTAATTATCAAAAATAATTACAAAATATTTCATGATATGTTTTCAAAAATTAATCTAACAGTACAAAAGACTTAATTATTTACTTAAATTTGATTTAAAGAAATGATAAATTTTTGTGAGAAATTTTTTTTTTTTTTAATTTTTAAATTGTTAAATCTTTTTTTTTTTTAATTAAGCATGGTAACTTTTCACCACCCCCAACCTAGAACTTACATTGTCCTCAATGTAACAACTGTAAATTAAAGATAAAGAGAAAAGAGAAGAAAGATTACCTATTTCCTGAGAATGTGTAAGTAGTAATGGAGAAATGCAGGTGCATCCATCATATTCATTATTAAAGTGTATACAGACAGATCGCTGTAAACTTCTAACATCTCAACAAATATTTTTAGTTTTAACAATTTAAAAATTATTAAACTAAAATGAACAATCAAATTAAGTAAATAAAATAAATAACAGAAAATTACCTAAAATGATGGGTTGCCTCCCATCCAGCGCTTAGTTTAACGTCTTAGCAAGACGTATCTTTTTGGTGCTAAGGGTTACTCAGCCAAATGCAATCCATTTCAGCAATGTTGTTTGGTTATTCTACATAAGGCTTGACACGATGGCCATTAACTTTGAACGTTTTTTGTGTCTTGGAGTCCAATAGTTCTACCACTCCATGTTCAGATACCTGAACTATTTTGAATGGTCCATCCCATCTTGATCTCAGCTTTCCTGGAAACAATCTCAAACGAGAGTTAAATAAAAGAACTTTCATTCCAGGGTGAAAAGTTTTAGGAACTAGCCTCTTGTCATGATAGCGCTTAGTACGCTCCTTGTATAATTTGGCATTCTCATAGGCTTCATTCCTAATTTCTTCCAACTCATGAAGCTGGAGTACTCGTTTTTCACCTGCTTTATCTAAATCCATGTTTAGCTCTTTAATTGCCCAATAAGCCTTGTGTTCAAGTTCAACTGGAAGGTGGCACGCTTTCCCAAAGATTAACCGGTAAGGGCTCATCCCAATAGGTGTTTTGTAAGCGGTGCGGTATGCCCATAAGGCATCATTTAACTTAAATGCCCAATCCTTCCTTGAGGGATGCACAGTGCGTTCCAGTATTCCCTTAATTTGCCTATTACTTACTTCCACTAAACCGGAAGTTTGAGGATGATATGGAGTAGCTACCTTATGTGTGATGTTGTACTTGTTTAGTACTCCATCAAAGAGTTTGTTACAAAAATGGCTACCTCCATCACTTATTATAGCTCTAGGCGTTCCGAACCTACTGAATATGAAATCTTTCAAGAATTTCACAACAACATTAGCATCATTGGTTTTGGTGGGTATAGCTTCTACCCACTTGGACACATAATCCACAGCAACCAAAATGTATTGAAAACTATTAGATGGGGGAAAAGGACCCATAAAGTCAATCCCCCATACGTCAAAGAGTTCAACAACTAAATTAGATGTCAAAGGCATTTCATCTCTTTTGCTTATGTTTCCTGTTCTTTGACATCTATCACATTGTGCACAAAACATATGAGCATCTTTAAAAAGAGTGGGCCAAAAGAATCCAGACTGTAATATCTTACGGGCTGTCTTTTCTCCTCCAAAATGACCCCCACAATGAAGTTCATGACAAAAAGTCAGAATGCTCTTATGTTCTTCTTCAGGTACACATCTCCGGATGACTTGATCTTGACCAATCTTGTATAAATAAGGGTCATCCCAGAAATAGTCCTTAATAGTTTTAAAAAACCTTTTCTTGTCCTGATATGAAGTGTTAGGTCGCAAAACACCAGTGGCAAGATAGTTTACAATATCAGCATACCATGGGTTTGGACCTATGAAAAATAACTGTTCATCAGGAAAGGTTTCAACTATATCTTCATTACTCTCATCTTTAAGAGAATTGAAGTCAGAAATCAACCTAGACAAATGGTCAGCTACTAAGTTTTCACTGCCTTTCTTATCCTTGATTTCTAGGTCAAATTCTTGTAAGAGTAATACCCACCTGATTAATCTTGGCTTGGCATTTGGTTTACTTAATAGGTATCTTAAAGCAGCATGATCAGAATGCACAATCACTTTAGATCCTACTAAATAAGACCGAAATTTGTCTAAAGAGAATACTATAGCCAAGAATTCCTTTTCAGTGGTGGTGTAATTCATCTGGGCATCATTGAGTGTTTTGCTAGCATAGTAGATGACATGTAAACGCTTATCCACTCTTTGTCCCAGGACTGCTCCTATTGCATAATCAGAAGCGTCACACATTATTTCAAAGGGTAAAGACCAGTTTGGTGCCATTATAACAGGGGTAGATGTGAGTTTATCTTTCAAGGTATTAAAGGAAGTAAGGCAGTCATTGTTGAAATCAAAATCAGCATCTTTGGATAGCAAGTTACATAATGGACGACTTATTTTAGAGAAATCTTTAATAAATCGTCTGTAGAATCCTGCATGTCCCAAGAAGCTTCTTATCCCCTTCACAGATGTAGGGGGAGGTAGTTTGGATATCAATTCAACTTTTGCCTTATCAACTTCAATACCCTTGTTTGAAATTATATGTCCTAAAACTATCCCTTGTTGAACCATAAAATGACTTTTCTCCCAACTAAGGGTTAGATTGCATTCAATGCATCTTTCTAAAACCAAAGTCAATTTATGTAAGCAATCATCAAATGAGTTCCCAAAGACAGAGAAATCGTCCATGAAAATCTCAATGAATTTTTCCACCATGTCCGAGAAAATGGATATCATGCATCTCTGGAACGTGGCAGGGGCATTGCATAACCCAAATGGCATTCTGCGAAAAGCAAATGTCCCAAAAGGACATGTAAATGTGGTCTTTTCCTGATCTTCTGGTGCTATGGGTACTTGATAATATCCAGACAGTCCATCCAAAAAACAGTAAAATTCGTGCCCAGCTAATCTTTCCAACATTTGATCAATGAATGGAAGAGGAAAGTGATCCTTTTTCGTATATAAATTTAGTTTCCTAAAATCTATACACATTCTCCATCCAGTGATTATTCTAGTGGGCACTAATTCACTTTTGTCATTCTTAACAACTGTTATCCCAGATTTCTTTGGTACCACATGCACTGGACTAACCCACTTACTATCCGCAATAGGATAGATAATCCCTTCTTCTAATAATTTAAGAATTTCCTTCTTAACTACCTCTTGCATGTTTGGGTTTAGTCTTCTTTGGGCCTCTCGTACAGGTTTAGCACCGTCCTCCAAGTTGATCTTGTGCATACACATTGTTGGACTAATGCCTCTTATATCCCCTATACTCCAACCTATAGATTTCTTAAACTGTTTAAGCACTTTGATGAGTTCCTTTTCTTGTGGTTTGGTCAAGGTTGAAGAAATTATCACTGGATAAGTTTCCCCTTCTCCCAAAAACACATATTTTAAGTGCTCAGGTAAGTCTTTGAGTTCAAGTTCAGGTGGATTGGCCTCTTTAATAGATGAAGAACTGGGTAGATTTAAAAGTGTACTAGATTTTGTCATCACTTCATTATTGTCTAGTTGTTCAAGGTACCCCTTTATTTCCTCATCTAAATCTTTTTCAACCTTTTCAAGTGTAAGAACGGTTTCAAGCTTGTCCTCTATTCTGGTTCGGAAAAAGGTGTTTTGGACAAGATTATCCAAAGGATCAACATCGAATATTTCATCAATGGCAGAAATAGAAGGGAAAGGTGAAGAATCAAAAACTTTAAAATGAACAGTCTCTCCTAAGACTGTCATTGTCAAATTTCCATCTTGGACATCAATAATAGTTTTAGTAGTTGCCATAAATGGTCTACCAAGCAATATTGTGTGCTCTCTGTCCAATGCTGGATTTTCTTGCATATCCAGAACCACAAAGTCAACAGGTATTATCAGTTTGTCTACCTGTACCAAAACATCCTCAACTATTCCCTCTGGATATTTAAGAGATCTATCTGCAAGTTGAAGGGACATAGTTGTGGGTTTTAAATCCCCTAGATTGAGTTGTAAGAATATAGAGTAGGGCATCAAATTTATACTAGCACCTAAATCAAGCATTGCTTTAGCAACCTTCCTATCCCCCATAGTTATGTTTATAATAAAACTTCCAGGGTCTTTCAACTTAGGGGGTAGTTTGTGCTGAAGTACAGCGCTAGAAATTTCTGATACTACTACTCGTTCATTCAATTCATACCTCCTTTTCTTAGTGTTCAACTCTTTGAAAAATTTGGCATATGAAGGCACATTCATGATCACTTCTAATAATGGTAAATTGATATTTACTTTAGAGAGCATATTAAAAAGATCATTGAATTGCTTATCTTGTTTGGACTCTTTTAACCGGTGGGGAAAAGGTACTTGTATCTGGTGTGGTTCTGTTGTCTTTTGAATTTTGGGGGTGTCAGATGACCCCCCAATGAGTTTTTCAGAAGGCTTGTTAAGTTTAACACTTGTTTCTCCTTTTTGCGAGATTAGAGTATCGCCTTCTTTGTTACCTGAACTACAAGGTAGATTGTTAGAGATTTCAGGTAAACTGGTATTGACTATCTTACCACTTCGAAGGGTTCTAACATCCTTTGCTTGTTCTGGTTGACTGGGCAACTTTCCTGGTTCTTTCTTTTGCATTTGTTCAGCTAGTTGCCCAACTTTAGATTCAATCCTTTTAACCGAAGCCTCCATGGTGTTCAACCTTTGATTAGTCATCAATTGGTTGTCACGACTAACTTGAATAAAAGCATTCAAGCTATCTTCTAAGGTTGGTTTAAAAGATTGGCTTGGTGGGTAAGGGTGGTTGTTATCCGACCTTAGTGTTGGATATTGGGTGTAGGCTGGGTGATTATAGGTGTTTGGATGATACCTTTGAAAAGATTGGACTTCCTCTATGGTATCGACACTAGAATCACAAGTATTTGAACAATTATGAGTACCATGCCCAATTGAACAACACACTTCACATACCTCTTGATTTGAAATTTGGTGGGAAGTGAGGAATTTCACTTGTTTAGTCAATTCAGCAAGTTGCAAGGTTATCTCATTATCAGAGCCGACTTCATTGACCTTTGCTTTCCTTCTCCCACCTCTTTGTTGGGAATTAGAACCCAATAGCTCATAGAGATTATAGGTTTCCTCTGCGGTCTTTTCTCCTACAGCACCTCCAGCAGCATTATCAACCATGTATTGACTCTGTAGTGTCAATCCATCATAAAAGAATTGGTTTTGTAGCTGTAAGGGAAAGCTATGATTTTGACATTGAATGAAAAGGAGTTTGAATCGTTCCCAAGCTTCATGAAAGGGCTCCTCATACATTTGAGAAAATGTTGCTATCTTTGTTCTTAGATCAACAGTCTTTTGATGGGAATAGAACCTACCCATAAAAATTTCATAGACTGCCTCCCAAGTTTTAAGAGAACCTGACTGTAGAGTAATGAACCATGACCAAGCTTTATCTTTGAGAGTGTAAGGAAAACACCTCATCCTAAGTTGATCTTCATTAATTGCATGTAGTGGAAAGGTTTGGACAATAGCATAGAATTCTCGAATGAAATGCAAAGGGTCTTCATTAGGGATACCGTAAAAGGAAGGCAACAAAGAATAATGAATCTTTTTCAATTCATAATTCCTTGCAGCCTCTTGTAATTGGATACCGGAAGTTACATTGCCAATGATTGGCATTGTATATTCTTTCATCTTTTTCCGCCTATCTTCAGCATCTCCCATGGTTGTTTGTAGTTGAAAATGATCCTCCTCCTATTGTGTATCAACATTTTGCTTTTAGTAGATATCTCTAAGAAATATTTATAACTTGATAAAACGTAAAAGCAAAAAGTGCAAGGAACCTAATTTCAATTATTTTTATAATTTTTTTTTTATTTAAGCGAATGGACAGAATTTTTGAAACAAACGAATTTTATTTCATCTGAATTTTTATTACACGCAAACTAAAACAAAGGAAAATACAATAATGGGTGACCTCCCATACAGGACTAAAATTTATCGTCTTCTAGTAAGACGTTGCTTGGAGATTGCAGAATTAAAAACTCAATGTCTCCTCTTCATTGAATTCATTTAAGTATCAAATTAGTCTTTGCCTTTTTGCAAATGTTCAACTAACTGTTCAACTTGAACTTCCACCTTTTTGATAGAAGCTTCCACAGAGTCCAACCGTTGATTGGTTTTAGATTGGTTATCCCTACAAACTTGAATAAAAGAATTCAAGTTGTCCTCCAGAGTTGGTTTATTGGGAATGCTTCTTGGAATAGGTGGGTGGAATTGCTGGCCTGCCTGGTTTGAGCTTTGAGTGAAAGGAGGGTTGTTTTGCCTCCAAGAGAAATTTGGATGACTTCTCCACCCAGGATTATAGGTATTTGAATTGGGATCAAACCTGGGTCTCTGTTGATATGCTCCCAACACATTGACCTGTTCAGGTCCAGTTGTTTCTCCTTGATATGGACAGGCTTCAGTACCATGTCCCATATTGCTATACAAACCATATTGATCATTATTGGTGTTGGTTTGTGTAGCGAGAAGGGCAACTTGCTTAGTCAGTTGAACAAGTTGTTGTTGAACTTCATTACTGGAGTCGATTTCATGAACTCCAGCTTTTCTCACTCGGGAGCTTTTCTGTTGGGAATTAGCACCCAACATCTCAAAGAGGTTATACGTCTCTGAGGCAGTCTTTTCTCCTATTGCTCCTCCTGCAGCGTTGTCGACAATGAACTGACATTGTTGTGTAAGTCCATCGTAAAAGAATTGGTTCTGCAACTGCAGGGGAAAGCTATGATGGGGACACTGAGTGAGAAACATCTTGAACCTATCCCAAGCTTCATGGAATGGTTCTCCATCCATCTGAGAGAAAGTAGCAATCTTTCCTCTCAACTCTGATGTTTTTTGATGGGAATAGAATTTTCCCATGAATTTATTGTAAATGTTACCCCATGTCATCAGAGAACCTGGGGGAAGTGACATCAACCAAGCTTTGGCCTTATCCTTTAGAGTGTAGGGAAAACATCTCATCCTAAGTTGATCCTCGTTTAGAATACCGAGGGGGAATGTTTGGACCGTAGCATAGAAATCTCTCATAAAGGAAAGAGAATCTTCATTAGGTAACCCATAAAAGGAAGGAAGCATAGAAAAATGAATATTTTTAAGGTCGTAATTCCGAGCAGCCTCCCCCAACTGGATAGTGGCAGTTGCCGTGCCTATTACCGGTCTTGCAAACTCCTTCATCGTGGTTTCCCTAATATGTTGGTTTTCCTCCATTTCTTTTGGTTCTAGTAAAGGATTAAGACTTGGTTCTATGTTTGGCTCAAAAACAGGTTGATGGGTAGAATCCAGTTTTGTTGACACTTGTTTAAATTTATGAAATTTATTTACATATGGTGTAAGGGGATTTCCTAGGGATCTCCTACCACGCATAGACTATTGTAAACGTAAATTTAAAACTCCTGTCAACAAAATAAAAAAAATTTAGAGAAAATTTACATGTTATTCAATACAAAGCACTAAACAAAACTAGTTAAACCCTAAAAAAAAATTTTATTTTATTTTTTTATTTTTATTTTATTTTTAGGGTTTTAATTTTTTATTTTTGTAACATAATTAGTATTAACCAAGAGTGCTCCCAGGAAAGAATGGTGGTGCAAACGGCACCTTAAATACCATTCTCCTAGCCAGAGCAACGTTCCCAGGAAAGACTAGTGGCACAAAGGCTTCCAAGAACTAGTCTCCTAGACAGAACTCCCTTAGATTTTTACTTTTCATGTTATTTAGTTAATTAGGTATAAATTCAAGTAATGTTTTTTTTTATGAACGGTAATTTTATTTTACTATTCACGCTATATAATGTCTTATTAACTTAAAACTTTTTTTGAAATTTAAGTTTTTGAAATTTTTTTTTTATGAACGGTAATTTTATTTTACTATTCACGCTATATTATTTCTTATTAACTTAAAAATTTTTATATTTTGAATTTTGAATTTTTTTTTTTTGTTTTTTTTTTACTATTTATGAACGGTAAATTTTTTTACTTCAAATTTCAAATTTCTAAATTATTTTACAATTAAAAAAATTATTATTTTTTTTATTTTTTATTTTTTATTTTTTATTTTTTTATTTTTTTATTTTTTTTTATTTATTATGAATTTTGAAATTTGATTATTATTAAAATATCACAATTATTTACAGCACAAAAATGTTTTTAAAATTTTGATAAATAATTTAAAAACGCTATTCCTTCCCCGGCAACGGCGCCAAAAACTTGATGAACGAAAACCAGCATCGCCGATTCCCGCAAATACTTTGGTTTTAATATTTATAAAACTCTCGCAAGTGCACGAATCATTTCGAAGAAAATGATAAGTATACTCCCAAGGTCGATCTAAGGAAGGAATGTATGTGGTTTTTAATTTATTATTCAAACTTTTAAAAACGAAATTAAATCCTAAACATCCTGTCACGATAGTTTGGTTTTTGTGTTCCTAATCTAATAACATAAAATAAACATATATACAGATTAATTAAATATAATCTAATAACATAAAAATAAACATAGATACAAATTCAATAAATAATTATCTAAAAATAAACATATATACGGATTCAATAAATATTCATGCAAATTTTTATCATTTATATTAGCGGAGTATTTATGGATATAATAACTAAATTAATTATGCTTGCTCATATTAACTAGGTTATTAAAGATATAAATTGATATTTTATTGATTCTCTCTTTTTTATATAAATACCACCTTTGGTGGGGTTAGATATTCTTTGTTAACTAAACAAATCAATTAACACCTATGGGTGGGGTTGATAACTAATATGCTTAATTAAATTAATTCCTTTTTCTAAGAGATTGAAAATGAACCATTTAAATGCCACCTTTGGTGGGGTTAGACAATTTAAACATTATTCAAGGTGTCCAAATTAAACTTAAGAATTTAATTATCCGAGTACTAACTTTCAAGTTTTTAAAACCACTATTGAAAACATGTTGTCAATACATTTTCACATAATAATTCTTATAAAAACTTTTGAAATAGAGTTTCACTCTAACTACCGGGCGATTGTACCAACAAATAAAAGAGCACTACTCTAAATTAGACCGGATAACTAAACCTTAAAATCTAATTTTCGGGTTTAAGTTTGTAATGAAAAATAATATATTTCTCTCTAACATTCTTAATATAAAATCTTGAATAAAAACAAAATCAATTCATTTTAAAGATTTTTACCTATTTAATATTTCGCAAGCATAACAACGTCGTTATTACATCATTTTTACTAAACAGCTAGCAGAGTTAAATTTAACCACAGACAAGTTGAATATAACATGTAAGAATAAAGCATAAAAATAACTGTAAAGAAAATAAAATCCTTACAGAACTTCGACGCTATTCCCGTTGCTAGAAAACCTCCGAGCGGAATTTGCACTTCCATATATTGAATCAAAAACTAAATTATTACAAAAACATTACAAGTTCCTCTCAAAAAGAGAAGAACACTAAAACTAAGAGAATTGAACTAAAAACTAAGAAGGAAACTAAGAAAAACTTAGAAACTAAGAAAGAAACTAAGGAAAACTCAAAAAAACTAAGAAATGAGAGAAAGAAAGAAGAGAGAAGTGTGGTTTGAAGGTGTATTTTGAAGTGAAGGGAAGGGGGGTATTTATAGGTGAGGATGGAGAGAAAAAGTAGAGAAAAAAATGTTAAAAAAATGTAAAAACGCGGATTATTGATTGCTGATGTCATTTGATGACGTCAGCATGACATGGGGCGGCTGCACAGTACCGGGTATGAACAGTGCCGAGTCTGATGAACAGTACCGGGGTATGAACAGTGCCTAGTCTGATGAACAGTACCCGCGGATGAACAGTACCGCGGATGAACAGTGCCGAGTCTGATGAACAGTATCGGGGTATGAACAGTGCCGAGTCTGATGAACAGTAACCGCGGATGAACAGTGCCGCGCGCTGCTGCTTGGGGCGGTGTTGGGCGCTGGGGCGCGGCGGCCGGGCGGTGGGGCGCGGCGGCCGGGCGGGGCGGCGGCACGTTTTTCTCCTTTTTGACATTTTTGACCTTTTTGACCCATTTTGTCCAATTTTTCCATATTTGTCGACCTTTCCGCATTTATTTATTAATATATTTGTGATGTATTGCTTCCAGTATTCCTCTTTGAGTTTTTAAGTTGCGTTTTTAAGCCAAAATACCTGAAAAACAATAAAAATACCCGTGATTCCGAAAAAGACAAATTTATATAAATATATGATAAAACATATAAATATATATATTTTTAATCAATTAATGTGCATAAAATCATGGTTATTTTAGTGCTTTTTGAGCACTCATCAATTAGCCTGATAAAGCTTCCTCATGTGACTGTCTCGGGGTTCTCTAATTGAAATCTCATCAGCGTGAAGAGGCTTGGGTCTTGCGCAGTGATAGCCTACAACAACTCTTTGACCACCATAAGGACATAATCTTTCTCGTCCTCGCTCGCGAGTCTCTTAGGTGGTTGATTGATCCATTGCTAGGATTGTTTTCAGAGAGTTTCCAGACAAAGAGATGTAGATGAGAGGGATCTGATCTCTCTCATGGGCAAGGGTTATAAGGCCAGGTGATGGGCCAAATCCAAGCCCATTACAAGGCAGTTCAACTGATGGAAAGAGGCTACTTCTATGGGGTAGGCTGGCTCTTTGGGTTGGCTTATGGGCCACTTCTGGAAGCCCAAGAGCTCGCGATCCACAGAGCTTAAGCTCGGTGTCCTTCATTGCTTCTCTGTAAAACTCAGGAAGCAATGGGTTCTCTACAGTTTGGGGATTTCTCAAAGCTTTCTTCGAATAGGTATCAGAGGTGAAGGAATCCATGGATAAAGCTTCCAATTTCTCCAAGGTTTCCGACGATCTACTCCCTTGATTGCCAAGAGAGGTTTCCGGTGGTGAAGGTGATGATTGATGTTCGAACATTTTTGAAGACGCAGTGAACATTGTGTTTTTGAAGTTTGAAATATCAACTTGAACCATTGTGGTTGGGTATGAATTTGATTTAGATTTGGTTGTTAGTTTCAAGTTTAGAGGTGTGCTGTGGAAAGTGCGAAGAGCTCGCAGCTCGATCAACACCGCATGTATATCAGCAATTACTCGCTCGAATCTGGGTTCATTTTGTGCCAAAATCTCAGTTATTTCGTTGAAGAACTCGGCGTCGGAGCGATTGTCCGTGGCCAGAACCGGCTATGATACCATTGATACAAACAGAAATTTCAGAGAAGTAGGAGGAAGAAGAGAAGCTGAGAAATAGAGGTAAATTGTATATCATTTCTTATTTTTCCTTGCTGAATTCCTGTGGCATTATATATAGCCATACATGAATGATATTGTCCGACAATATTCTAACTAATTCTGACATCCTAACTAAATCTGTGGTCCTTCATTCCTTGCTTATCGTCTGCCTTCTCACGCCGTCCATGGTCCTCCTTCTGTGCTTAGTTCTGTAACCATATGCGCCCAACCATTGCTCACGAGCATTTTTTGCTCGTATCAGTTTTCTTTGTTTCATTTTTGTTTATATTATACCATAAGAGTATATGTCTTGAAGTTGTATGATACTAGTGGTTGATTCTATTCTATTGGTTATGCTGTTTCATTTGCTTTGTCATCTCCATATCTATTGTTAAATGCATCTCCTATCATTATAGTTGGAAATGGAGATCTTTTAGATTTTTTCATTACAGGTTTTGTTGTGATCCAGAAAAAATATTACATAATTTGGCCGAGCTTGGATTCAAAGAACCAACACCAATCCAAAGGTAAGCTATACCGGTGCTATTATCTCTATGAGTTTTGCTTGAACTATTGTTTACTCTTACTGGTTTTTTTCTGCTTTTGATGTTTAGGATATTTCATGGTTGATACTTCTTTTACTTCTTTAATTCCATGTTTGGGGCTCATAGCAGATTAGCAATATTAGGGCTAATAAGATTATCAATGTTCCAATGATATTTTTTTATGAATTTTTGGTGCAGGCAAGGGAAATGTTTTGCGTGTGCTCCGGGAAAACCTTTGCTTTTGTTTGTGTTAGAAAATATGAATTTTATAAAAAGGATTGTTGGAAAAGATGAAGTTAATAAAAAATTGTAAAGCCTTGTCCCACATTGCTTTTTTACAATATTTAAAACATGTATAAATAGTGAATAGTTAGCTATTGGGATTGGGCCCCAAAGGGCACCCACTTTTGTGGAAGGGGAGAGGACCTAGGCAAATGTAATACTTACTCTTCATTACTCAGAATGACTGTTATGCTCTTAATTTCTAGACATTACCGTTATTATCATAATTGCCACACGATTTCTAAAACCTATAAAAAGAGGGCTTCAGCTCTCAGTTTCTACACAACAATCTGTAATCTCATCTCCCTACGAAAAAAAATTCTCTCTACAATTCTAAGTTTTTTTTAGTTTTCCGAGCAAAAAATTTTCAAGTGTAGCATTCTAGTCTTCATCAGTGTAGTGAAGTTCTGAGATAGAGATTAAGATTATGGGCTGTTTTTTCTTGGGGACGACGGGGCTGTGTTTGCTTGCACAAATTGGGCAGAGCCGCGAAACGTCTTAAAGAAAGCGACCTAGTCTGCGACTCAACCCAAGAAGTTCCTTTCAAGTTATTGGTAATATTGTTCCTACACTGTTATTATAAACTTGCTTCGACAATTTTAAGACGAATTCAATCTGCCATATCTACGGAAATGCTAACTGCTAATCTAAACAAACCATTCCGTTTTGAGGGACTACACTTTAAAAGATGGAGACAAAAAATGTTGTTTTTCTTAACCATGAAAAAAAATTCATTTATGCTCTTACTCCTGAAAAAAAATACAGTCCAATCCTCCTACTTAAGCTACAACTAAGGATTTAGACACCTGGATTGAAAATGATTTTCCATGTAAAAATTATATTCTTAACGGTTTAGCTGATGACTTGTATGATTATTATAACTGTGATAAGTCTGCTAAGGAAATTTGGGAAGCACTTCAAAAGAAATACGACACTGAGGAAGCTGGAAATAAGAAGTATGCTGTCAGTAGATACATGAAGTTTTAAATGATTGATGGAAAATCAGTGGAAGCTCAATCACACGAACTACAGAAGATAGCACACGAAATAACTTCTGAAGGTATGACTTTAGAAAGTCTTATAACCCGTTTAAGAATAGAAGAAGAAGCTCGAAAGCAATACCAAAGAGATGTAATACTCGTAGTCTCAAATAACAGTACCAATAAGAAACCCTCCTCTACAATTCTGAAACCTAAAGGTAGAATTATGAAAACTCATAATCGTAGTAATAATCAAAACCGCAACCACCAAAATAGAAATAGAAATTATCCTCCCCAGAATGGACCTCAACCCCCTTAAGGAATAACACATTCATGTGTTATAGTTGTAACAGATCTAGCCACTTGGCTAGGAACTTCCGAAATAGGAATCGTCCTACCCCACAGGCGAACCTTACCAAAGATCAACTTATTGCTATGATATCTAAAGTCAATTTTGTTGGTGGATCCGAGGGGTGGTGGGTGGACACTGGTGCTTATCGCCATGTTTGTTATGATCGAGACATGTTCAAGTCCTATTCTGATTCTGAGGACAAGAAAGTGTTGTTGGGCGACTCCCACTCCACTAAAGTTGCTGGTACTGCTGAGGTGGTATTGAAGTTTACCTTTGGAAAGACTGTCATCTTGAAGGATGTCCTGCATACTCCAGAGATGAGAAAAAACTTAATTTCAGGCTATCTTCTTAACAAAGCTGGGTTTACTCAAACTATAGGGGCTGACTTATATACTATAACTAAAAATAATATATTTGTTGGGAAAGGGTACGCCGCTGATGGCATGTTTAAATTAAATGTTGAAATCAATAAAACCTTTTCTTCTGCTTACATGTTGAGTTCTTTTAATATTTGGCATGCTAGACTTTGTCATGCTAATAAACGCATAATCAAGAGCATGAGTAGCTTAGAACTAATTCCTAAACTATCTTTAAATGATTTTGAAAAATGTGATTTTTGTAGTCAAGCTAAAATAACCAAAACTTCACATAAATCAATAGTTAGAGAATCTGAACCTTTAGAATTAATTCATTCTGATATATGTGAACTTGATGGAAATTTAACAAGAAATGGAAAACACTATTTTATAAATTTTATAGATGACTGTCCAGATTACACTTATGTATATCTAATGAAAAATAAAAGTGAAGCATTTGACATGTTTAAAATATTTATGACTGAGATTGAAAATCAACT
Organism: Hippophae tibetana; assembly: GCA_037013495.1. NCBI lineage: Eukaryota > Viridiplantae > Streptophyta > Magnoliopsida > Rosales > Elaeagnaceae > Hippophae > Hippophae tibetana. The sequence continues at coordinate 59,215,933 of CM072803.1, read as the reverse complement.
TAACAGAAAAATAAAAAGATATCAAAGTGATAGAGGCACCAAATATGCTTCCAATATCTTTAATGATTTTTATAAAATTCATGGAATCATTCATGAAAAAACTGCATCTTATTCTCCTGAAATGAATGGCAAAGCTGAAAGAAAAAATAGAACTTTTACTGAATCAATTGTTGCAATTTTATTAAACTCTGGTGCTGCTACCCATTGGTGGGGAGAAATTTTATTAATTGTTTGCTATGTGCTAAATAGAGTGCCTAAATCTACAAATAAAATTTCACCATATGAAATTTTGAAAAATAAGAAACCTAATTTAACTTATTTTAAAACTTGGGGTTGTTTAGCCTATGTTAGGATCCCTGATCCTAAAAGACATAAACTTGCTAGTAGAGCATATGAATGTGTATTCATAGGATACTCTGTGAATAGTAAAGCTTATAAATTCTATGACTTAAAAGATCAGGAAGTTATAGAATTAAATGATGCTAACTTCTATGAACATAGGAATCGCTTTAAATTTAAAAATAGTGGGGGCTCGTCTTCTAGTAGTTTACCTATAACTAGAACTAGTGAACAAATGGAAGAATTAAACACTGAAATTAGAAGAAGTAAACGAGCTCAAACCCTTAAGGATTTTGGGTCTGATTTTTATGCTTATACATTAGAGGAAGATCCCCAAACTCTTAAAGAAGCATTATCTTCTTTAGATGCCAACTTATGGGAAGAAGCCGTAAATGATGAAATGGACTCACTTGAGTATAATAAGACTTGACATTTAGTTTACTTACCTCCTGGTTGCAAAACCATTGGATATAAATGGTTACTAAAAAATAAATTAAAACCCGATCGTACTATTGAAAAATACAAAGCTTGTCTTGTAGTTAAAGGATATAGGCAAAGGGAAAATGTAGATTTCTTTGATACCTTTTCACCAGTTACACGAATAACTTCCATACATGTACTTTTCTCTCTCGTTGCTATCCATGATTTAGTAGTACATCAAATGGATGTTAAAACTGCTTTCTTAAATTTTGATTTAGAAGAAGAAATTTATATGGATCAACCTGAAGGTTTTGTTATCCCAGGTCAAGAAAATAAAGTTTTTAAACTAGATAAATCTCTTTATGGTCTAAAACAAGCACCTAAGAAATGGCATGAAAAATTTGATAATCTAGTTATCTCACATGGATTCAAAATAAATGAAAGTGACAAATGCATTTATTATAAATTAGAAGATAATATTTGCACTATTATATGTTTATATGTGGATGACATGCTTATTTTTGGATCAAATATTTATGTTATGAATAATGTGAAAACGTTGTTAAGAGCTAATTTTGATATGAAAGATCTCGGAGAAGCGAGTGTAATCCTTGGTATAAAGATAACTAGGTCTGAAAAGGGAATTTCTCTAGATCAATCTCACTACATTGAGAAGATCTTAAAGAAATATAATTATTTTAACTGTAAACCTTCATGTACTCCTTATGATCCTAGTGTAAAGTTGTTCAAGAACACTGGAGACGATGTTAGACAAACTGAGTATGCGAGCATCATTGGTAGCTTACATTACGCTACTGATTGCACTAGACTAGACATAGCTTATGTTGTGGGAATACTATGTAGGTTTACCAGTAGACCTAGTGTAGAGCATTGGAATGCTATTGAAAGGGTTATGAGATACCTTAAGAGAACTATGTACCTTGGGTTACATTATAAAAAGTTTCCCACTGTTTTAGAAGGATACAACGATGCAGATTGGAACACTTTATCAGAAGACTCCAAAGCAACTAACAGCTATATATTTAACATAGTTGGTGGAGCTATTTCTTGGAAGTCTAAGAAACAGACAATATTGGCTCAATCTACAATGGAGTCTGAAATGATAGCACTAGCCACTGCTAGTGAAGAAGCAGGCTGGCTAAGAAGTCTGTTAGCTGAGATCCCTTTGTGGGAAAGACCGATACCAGCTGTCTTGATCCACAATGATAGTACCACGACTATTGCAAAGATTCAGAACCGTTACTACAATGGAAAGAAACGACACATACGTCGTAAGCATAGTATTGTTAGAGAATGTATCTCTACAGGAGCTGTAAGAGTGGATCATGTACGTTCTGATGAAAATTTGGTAGATCCTTTGACGAAAGGATTACCAAGAGAGAAGGTTTTCAAAACCTCAAAAGGAATGGGATTAATGCCCTTAGAATGAAGAGTCACTTATGATGGTAACCCAACTTATAGACTGGAGATCCCAAGAAATAAGTTCAAAGGGTAATAACAAGTCATGAAGTGATATGAGATGTATCATGCTATTTTTCAAATCCCATTCTATATTGTTAGAAGCATGAAGCCCTGAAGCGAAAGAAAAGGATGAGTTAATTGTTAAACTCTTAATGAGTTCTATACTCTATATGGAGTAGACTACATAACTACAGGAGTACTCTTGATAGACTCACCTATGTGAATGTGGAAGTGTGGCCGCTTTCTTTGAAAAATTTTGAGGATTGTTGGAAAATATGAATTTTATAAAAAGGATTGTTGGAAAAGATGAAGTTAATAAAAAATTGTAAAGCCTTATCCCATATTGCTTTTTTACAATATTTAAAACATGTATAAATAGTGAATAGTTGGCTATTGGGATTGGGCCCCAAGGGGAACCCACTTTTGTGGAAGGGGAGAGGACCTAAGCAAATGTGATACCACACGCACGCGTGTGCGCCGCCGCCATCCGACCGGTCATGCCGTGCCGAGTTCGTGTGCGTGTGAGGTGAGGTGGTATTTTATTTTTTGGAAATTTTTTTTTTTAAGGAAAACTTTTCCACTTATAAAAATGGTTGTTATATATATATATTCTCAGAAAAAATGACTGTTATTTTCTTTTATCAGAATATGACCTTTAAATGGCCGTTTCTTTTCTTTATTTAGAAAAATAGCCGTTGCTCGTATTTACTCTAAAAAATGTCCGTTACTCTTCTTTACTCTCAAAATAGCCATTACTTTTCATTACTCAGAATGGCTGTTACGCTCTTAATTTCCAGACATTACCGTTATTATCATAATTGCCACACGGTTTCTAAAACCTATAAAAAGAGGGCTTTAGCTCTCAGTTTCTACACAACAATCTGCAATCTCATCTTCTTACGAAAAAAATATTCTCTTTACAATTCTAAGTTTTTTTTAGTTTTCCGAGCAACAAATTTTCAGGTGTAGCATTCTAGTCTTCATCAGTGCAGTGAAGTTATGAGACAGAGATTAAGATTCTGGGCTATTTTATCCTGGGGACGACGGGGCTGTGCTTGCTTGCACAAATTGGGCAGAGTCGCGAAACGTCTTAAAGAGAGCGACCTAGTCCGCGACTCAACCAAAACAATTCCTTTCAAGTTATCGGTAATATTGTTCCTACACTATTATTATAAACTTGCTTCAACAGTTTGTCTTATATAAAAATGTCAAATAAGTAGCTTAACTCATTTAAATGAATGACTCATTTGAACTCATAAACAATTGATTAGAACTCATTAGCTCATAAGCTTACTAGCTCATTTGATAAAAGACATTTTATATTAAAAAGCTAATAAATAAGGGAAACAATATTAATATTACAAATTAATAAATAAAAAAATAACTTCTTATTTTTTAAAATAAAATAGATGATAAAATTAAATTAATTTTATATTAGAATATTCGTATAAATATAAAATTACAATAAAAATAGTAAATTAAAAATATACACAATATAATTAAGGTTAAAATCACTTTTGAAATTTATATTGTATTAATTGATAATAATTTATAATTAAATCCATATATCAACTGTATTTTGTAAGAAATGTTACGTTTAAAATTTTGAATTTTTTAGAGAAGTTATACTGATTTTATTGAATATTTTTGAAATATAAATTATACTAATTCACTAGATACTATGATTCATTTAATGTATCAAAGTTTAGTTTTTATGAATTTTTAAGTTTTTTGATATTAAGTTTTTTATAAAAAGTTATGCCCATTTTACTAATAATTGTTCAAATTCAGTAGAATATTTTTTATTCATTTTTAAAATATAAACTGTACTAACTCATAAACTGTTATGAATTGTTTCTTTTACCATGATAAATTTCTAGAAGTCTAGTTTTTAATTTTTTTTACGATTTGTGATTTCAAGTTTTAATATAAAGTTATACTTATTTTACTAAATATTTTGTTGATTCAATGGCTAATTTTTGAAATAAAATTAGTACCAACTTAAACAATTATTACTAATTCCATATATCATTAGAATATTCTATATGTTAAGCTTGTAGAAAATGTTATGGTTAATGATTTTAAATTTTACTTAAAAAGTTATACTAATTTTATTTGAGATTGTTCATATTTTGTTGTCGTATAAAATTTAAATAAGCTATTCATGAGTTTTCTAGCTAAACTTTCCTATAAATGAGATAAGCTCAACTTACTTATTTAAAACTTAAATAAAATGGGTTGAGCTACAACTCGATCAAAATAAGTTTAAATGAGTTGAACCAGTCCAATTTATTTAACACCTCTAATTGTATGCTTATGAAGCTTAAGGTATTGTTTTAGAATCAAAGTTTCTTCTGCAAAGTACAAACTCTGATAACTAGTATTGGGCTGATCAAATCTTTCCATTTACAAGCCTGCATCAAAAAATGGGATTCAAGCTGTTATTGAAAGTTTATAAGATATGAACCTGATTAACCTAGAAGGGGTGAATATGTTATTTTTAATTTTTATCAATTTATAATTTAATAACCTAAACAAAGAGGCCAGACATGCAATCGTGTGTAAGAGTAAACTAAGAAAATAATAACACACGATATTTTTAGGTTAAAACAACCTAGGCCACACTAATGACCTAAGAGGAAAACCACCGGTCCACCGGACCACCTAACTTTCCACTATGAAAATCAAATGTTCAAGTACAAACTCGGTCTTATGCTACCCTCCCTAGGATACTGTCCCAATGTACTCTACTTAGGAGCCACTACTTTGTTTTTTATAGTTTCTAAAATTAGTGTGAGCAATTTTCAGATCAACGTTCCAATAAGCTCTTCGCCAATCAGATCGTTCACAAATCAACTGCAAAACGGTTAGCACAAAAAACACAAGTGCCCGTGTGTGTTCTAGAGAGGATTTAATAATGAATAATCCTAACTAGATTATTTAAAACAATTTTCATTTAAACCAAATCAACTAGTAAATCCTAGAGCGAAACGATCAAGCATAAATTCAAAAAAAAAATAACTTTTTAAAATTTAATAATCAAATCAAATAATTATAATCACACATAAATTATCTAATTTGAATATGTCAAAATCTAATAAAAATAAGTCATATAAAGATAAAACATATCAAATAAATTTATTAATAAATACCTCTAATATGATATTCATCAATTTATTTAATTGTTTGTGTTTCAATTGATAAAGATTAATTTACCTTCTTTTGTTTTATTTCCCTGCATATATATCATTATTGCATGTATATTAATTGATAACTTCTTCACTTCTTGCATGTATCATCTTTACTGCTTACATACTAATTAACTTTTTGAATTAATCATACCTTTCAATATATATTAAGCCCACACATCATATTCGCCCTTCTTCTTTTTTCACAACAGTTCACCTTTTTCTCTCTATATAAACTTAATTACCTTTTATTGTTTTTATGCTTTTTCTTCAGCAGCTTTGGGTGTCTCTGTCTTTTTCTTCAGCACCTTCGACTGTTTATGTAAATTCGATTAAGAGGTTTTCTACTCCCTTTGTTTTTTTTTGTTTCGGCAGGTTTTTTTTCTTTCTTTCTATTTCTCCACTCAACTCTAACCCTAATGTATCTATATATAGATAATAATAATACTTAATGGTATTAGGGTTAAATGTTTTTTGGTCTTAATTTTTCAAAGCCCATTAAAAAAAACTTAATATTAAAAAAAATCATTTATTAAGACATATTATAAAAATATTTAATTGATAATTTCATAAATTAATTAAAGTTTAAATAAATATTTTAACACAAAATATAATTTCAGCTTTATGAAAATATGCTGTTAAAATCATGAATGCAATCCTATGTGTCGTAGTTATAAAAGACATACCTGAATTACAAATATCTGGAACTTGAATATTTGTTCGGCTTTTCTTGATAAACTTGATAGGAGGCCTAAAAACAAGTTTACAAGTAAATATTTTGTCCACGAAAATAGCCAACACTCATAGTCCTTACAAACTTCCCCTTTGGCATTTTTGTGTGGCAAAATCTCTCACTTACTACATGAAACTAATAAAAATAAGATAAAAATACAATGATGTCCCAGACTCCATAGTGGAACTATCCTATGTTCCAGTAGATCCATCTTCGCTGCAACTTGACAAGCTTGTAAGTAACTGAAACAAAATTGACAAAGTATAGGATAACTTGGCATGAAAGCCTCATTGTATATTAGTTCAGTTTACATAGAAATAAGCGAAGTGTAAATAATAGTCATGTAGTATGCATTCATATCAATCAAGCTTAATAAAAATATGTTCTCCCCTTATATGCATAACAAAATAAAAACATGGAAGTAAATATTCTCTCCTCCTTTTTGACATACGAGAAGGACAAAGCATTAGACAAAGAATTGAAGCTAAACTCTTACTAAAGATATAACAGTGTAAAGGTAGAGTAATGCAAAAGTGCAATGTGCTTTAAACTCCCCATAAGTTCTATGACTCTATAACTTAGAAACCAATTAAAAAAGTGATAAATGAAAAGATGATGTAAATGAAAAAAAAACTTTTGTTTTTTTTTCTTTTATTTTCAAATTTGCATACATAGCCACATAAGGTATTAAACTCATTTAATTACAAACAAGCACACAACCAGTTGAGAACTCATCATTTTTTAACTTTAATTTTGATTATTTATCATATAAATAAATAAGTAGAATAGAAGAAGTGCACACGCACACTTCACACATATAATGACATATTGACATTTACTTAAAATAGTATATATGTTTAAACTCCACAAATATATCAATTAATTCATTTATGACCTATCAAGAAAGACTCAAATGAAAAAAAATATCACCTATCATGTAAAACCATAATCGAGTCTTCAATCTCACAAAATAAAATATATCTACGAAAGAAGGACTTAATTATTTTATTTTATTTTATATATATGAGGTAAATGATATATTTTTTTATAACCTTTATTGGCTCTTTCTTTTTGTGCATACAATGTATAAGATTTATATGGAATCACTTTTTGCATAATCTTTTTCCCTTTTTTTTTGCACGAGCCATAAACCTAGCATGATGAATTTCACACTAGTTGTGAGGTAGCCCTCTCCGTTCATTGTGGTAGCTTCACACATCACAGTAGGTAGCCCTATCAATACTAGGTGCCTCCATGAGCTAAAGTTTTTGAAAGCAAGAAATATAACTCAACACAATTTTACAGTCAAGATTAGTTGAAGTCCTAGAATCTTTCAAGAAAATCCATAAACTTCAAGCATAACATATATGTGTGTTCGTGAGTGTGTGAATAAGTTCATGTAAACTTCGATCATCACATGTACAGGAATATGTGTGTAAGTAAGCCAAAATTGTAAAATAATTTATACAATAAATATCAAAATGAGTTGAGTCACTAAAAATGAGATTATGTGTATGTAAGTATTAAATAAGTCGAATATTGTGTTGGCCAAACAAAGATGCTATTTTTTTTGTAATAAAATTTGAAATTCAATTTGAGGGAGAAACTCCCAAGGCAATTATGAGATACTCAAATCTATGAGTGTCTATGTCTTTAGTGAATATATCAGCTAATTGTCTCTCAGTAGGTACAAACTCAAGTGTCACTAATTTCTCTTCAACTAATTCTCGAATAAAGTGATGCCTAATGTCAATGTGCTTAGTTCTAGAATTTTGAAACGGGTTCTTAGAAATACATATAGCACTAGAGTAATCACAATATAAGGGCATCATACCTTGTGGTTGACCGTAGTCCTTGAGCATGTTTTTCATCCAAAGCATTTGTGTGCAAGAGCTTCCTGCAGCAATGTATTCCGCTTCAGCTGTAGAGAGTGAGATAGAGTTCTTCTTTTTACTGTGCCATGATACTAAGTTGTTTCCAATGTAGAAACAACCACCTGATGTTCTCTTCCTATCATCTTGGTTGCCTGCCTAGTCGACATCTGTAAAACCACTTACTTCACAAGTAGTGTCAGTAGTAAAATATAAACCATAATTACTTGTTCTTGAGATATACCTAATGATTCTCTTTACATTCTCTAAGTGTGATTCCTTAGGGTCATCTTGATAATGGGCACACACACCAATACTAAAACATATGTCAGGTCTACTTGCAGTGAGGTAAAGTAAACTACCTATCATACTCCTATAAAGGGTTTGATCAACACTTTAACCTTGAGTGTCCTTTGTAATTTTTGTGTTGGTACCTAAAGGAGTCCGTAATGACTTGCTAGTTTCAAGACCAAACCTTTTAACAAGGTTACAGGCGTACTTGGTTTGAGAAATAAATATATTATCACTAGATTGTTTAATTTGCAAACCAAGGAAGAAAGTCATTTCACCTACCATGGACATTTCAAATTCATTTTTCATAACATGCACAAAATCATCCACTAGTGTACTAGATGTGGATCCAAAAACTATGTCATCCACATAAATTTGAGCAATAAAGATCTTGTCACTACTCCTTTTAATGAATAAAGTCTTATCAATTCCCGCTCGAATAAATCCTTTGTTCAAAAGATAGTTGGTAAGTCTCTCATACCATGCTTGTGGAGCTTGTTTCAAACCATACAGAGCCTTTTTGAGTTTGTAAACATGATTTGGAAATTTTGGATCAACAAATCCTTTTGGTTGTTCCACGTACACCTCCTCATTCAAAAATCCATTCAAAAAGGCAGACTTAACATCCATTTGATATAATTTGAACTTCATATGATAGGAAATGGCAAGTAAAATCCTAATTGACTCTAGTCTAGCTACAGGTGCAAATATTTCATCGAAGTCAAATCCTTCTACTTGCGTGTAACCTTGAGCTACTAACCTAGCCTTATTTCTAACAACAATGTCATGCTCATCAGATTTATTTTTAAACACACATTTTGTTCCAATAACATTTTTGTTTTTAGGCTTAGGTACTAATACCCACACATGATTTCTTTCAAATTGAGCTAACTCATCCTGCATGACATTTATCCAAAATTCATCCCTAAGGGCTTCATTCACATTTTTTGGTTCAAATTGAGAAATATAGCATAAATGGGTTACCTCACTTATTTGTCTTCTTCTTGTTACCATGCTTGCATTAGGATCTCCAATTATATTCTTAATAGGATGATTTTTTGAAGTTCGAGTTGGATTTATGATTGATGAGGTTGATGCTTCTTCCTTCTTTTCTTCTATTTCCTCTAACTCTTCTTCTTTTATTCCAATTGTGTCACTGGTCATTGTTAATTGAGGTGTTGTGAAATTTTCTTCATTTCCAACTTCTTCACTTGTAATCTTCTTACCCCCCATCATCTATAACGACATTTATGGATTCCATAACTACATTAGTTCTACAGTTGAAGACTCTATAAGCTCTACTATTTAGGGAATAACCAAGAAATATACCTTCATCACTTCTTGAATCAAACTTACCCAACTGTTCTCGATCTCTAAGTATGTAGCATTTACTTCCAAAAACATGCATAAATTTCAGATTGTGTTTTTTACCTCTCCATATCTCATAGGGAGTTTGCTTTGTACCTGGGCGAAGATATACACGATTTATAATGTGACATGCAACGTTTATAGCTTCAGCCCAAAACCTTTTGGAGACTCCTTTGGCATGCATCATTACTCTTGCCATCTCTTGAAGTATCCTATTTTTCCTTTCAATTACTCCATTTAATTTGTTGAGGTGTGATAGGAGCAGAGAATTCATGAAAGATACCATATTCTTTGTAGAAGTTAGCATACTTGGTATTTTCAAACTCTTTCCATGGTCTGTTCTCAGTCTCTTGATGGTTACTATTTTGTCACTTGCTTCAACCTACAGTCTTGTACAATATGAAATGAAGAACTCAAAAGCATCTGACTTGTCTCTAAGAAAGTCTACCCATGTGTAGCGAGAAAAGTCATCTACTACAACTATGATATATTTCTTACCTCTAATACTTTCTGTTCTCATAGGACCCATAAGGTCAATATGTATCAATTCCAATACTCTGTTTGTATTTATACTCTTGATCTTCTTATGTGCAATCCTAGTTTGTTTACCCAATTGACATGGTCCACATATAGGTATTTCAATTTTTGAGAGAATAGGTAAACCACGCACAGTCTCAGTTTTACTTAATCTAACCAGATCTTTAAAATTCATATGACCTAGTTTTTCATGCCATAAGGTAGTTGAGTCATTACTATCTAGGTTACATGTTACTATGGATGATGTATCAATACAATAACAATTGTCATGTGATCTGATTCCCTTAATCATACATTCACCCTTTTGATCTGTTACAATACAATGATTGTTTGTAAATTGCACATTAAAATCACTATCACATATTTGACTTATGCTAATCAAGTTTGCCTTAAGTCCTTCCATATATAAGACTTCATCAAGTTTAGGGATACCCTCTATTTGAACAGAGCCTTTTCCAATAATTTTAGATGTTTTACCATCACCAAAGGTAATTGTCCTTTCATTGTATTCCTTAAAGGTTTTAAACAAAGAACGATTCCTAGTCATATGTCTAGAGCATCCACTATCAAAATACCAAGCGGTATTTGATTTAGCTTTAAATGCTATATGGGCCACAAAGTAGTGCAACTCAAATTTCTTAACCCATCCTTTTTTTAATTTTGGACATTTGAGTTATCGGTTTCTTATGTTCCTCTTTTTGTGTAGTTCTTGTAGTAAAAACTTTACGTTTTGAAAATTTTTGAGGTTCCTTAGAAACATTTGTACTCGTGATAGAATCATAAGCATAAAGAAATCTACACTTAGGTCTAATATGTCCTTTCCTACCACAGTGATGACAGATAAGAACAAACTGAATTTTCTTAGAATGATAAGGTGCAGAAAATACCTTCCCTACCTGAGCAATATTGGGTTTTACAAATTGAGTTTTGGATAATGAAGGTGTTGATTGTTCATCTATGTATCCAAGACCTCTCTTATCTCCATGTGGCTTTCCATAGTCTAGGACTTTGGTTAATTTTTCAACACCTATGGTCAAATTCTTTACCGTCTCTTTAGCAATACTAAGTTCTTTCCTAAGATTTTTGTTTTCCTCAGTGATTTTTGCTAGTCTCATATTCAAGGCATTAATATGATCAGACAATTCATTTTTATCTTTCTCTAGTCTAGAGGAATTTGTTTTGTGAACATTGATGATATCATTAAGTTTAGTTACTTCTAGAAGCAATTTATCTCTCTCTTCCCTGGCACCTAGACAATCCATGAATAGTTCCTCATAATTCGATACATTAAACTTAGACAGTAAGAGAGAAGATTTTATTTTCTCATTTTCTTCATCCGAGCTAAGATCAGAGTCATTGTGATGTGCATTGGCAGTTGCGGTGAAGGCACAATAATTAGTGTCATCATCCTCTGAGTTACTAGCATTGTCCTGCTCACTTTCTGTGTCACTGAGTGTAGCATTAAAGGCTTTTCCAAATTTCTTTTTATTGTTAGCACAATCTATAGAAATATGACCAAATCCCCCACAAGTAAAGCATTGAGGACTAGTGGGCTTACTTTTCTTACCATTAAGGCTAGGAGACTTGATTTCCCTTGACTTTCGGTCATTCGAACGACTGGATTGTCCCTTGTTGGAATGTTATTCTGTTGACCCATCTTCTTCATGAACTTCTTAAATTTTCGTGCTAACAAGACTAATGACTCATCATTTATATCATCATCACTATCTAAGATATCCTTTTTGGAGCTTTTGAATGCCACATCATTATTTTTCTTGGGTGGATCAAGATAAAGCTCATAGGTTTGGATTGACCTGACATGTTCATCAATTTTTAGTGTGTCTACATTCTTGCTTTCCTCTATCGCTGTAACTTTCATCTTATAGTCTGCTGTTAAAGAGCTTAGGAGTTTGCACACTTGTATAGGTTGTAGAATTTTCTCACCAAGGTTAGAGCAAGCATTAGTGATATCACAGAAGCGAGCATAGAATTGACCAAAAATTTCATTGTTGCTCATTTTAATAGAATCAAACTCAGATGTTAGCAATCTCAATTTTGTTTGTTTTACTTGGGAAGTTCCTTCATGAGCAAGAGCAAGTGCATTCCATGCATCTTTAGCAGTCTCACAGTCGGAGATGCAACGGAACTCATCCATCGACACTGCAGCAAATATTGAGCTTAGACCTTTTTGGTTTGCCCTACTAAGGGTGCGTTCTTTAGTGGTCCAGTCTCTTCTTGGCTTTATGATTGTTACATCATCTTTCGTTACCGAAGATGGTTCCCAACCATCAAGAATAGCATCCCAGACTTTTTCATCTTTTCTGAGAAAGGATTGCATGCAAGCCTTCCAGTAAGGGTAATTAAACCCATCAAGGAGTGAGGGTCTAACAAATGACCCACATTCTTTCATTTGGTCCATAAGTAAGTGTGTGTCTCCCTAAGGATCAATATCACTAAGTGTGTCTAGTGTCGGCTCTGATACCAAATGAAATTTTATAAGATATGGACCTGATTAACCTAGAGGGGGTGAATAGGTTATTTTTAATTTTTATCAATTTATAATTTAATAACCTAAACAAAGCGGCCAGAAATGCAATCGTGTGTAAGAGTAAAGTGCGGAAATAATAACACACGATATTTTTAGGTGGAAACAATCTAGGCCATAACCATAACCTAAGAGGAAAACCACCGGTCTACCGGACCACCTAACTTTCCACTATGAAAATCAAATGTTCAAGTACAAACTCGGTCTTATGCTACCCTCCCTAGGATACTGTCCCAATGTACTCTACTTACGAGCCTCTACTCTGTTTTTCATGGTTTCTAAAATTAGTGTGAGCGGTTTCCAAACCAACGTTCCAATAAGCTCTTCGGCAATCAGATCGTTCACAAATCAACTGCCAAAAGGTTAGCACAAAAAACACAAGTACCCATGTGTGTTCTAGAGCGGATTTAATAATGAATAATCCTAACTAGATGATTTAAAACAAGTTTCATTTAAACCAAATCAACTAGTAAATCCTAGAGCAAAACGATCGAGCATAAATTAAAAAAAAATTAAAATTTAATAATCAAATCAAATAATTATAATCACACATAAAATTATCTAATTTGAATATGTCAAAATATAATAAAAATAAGACATATAAAGATAAAACTTATCAAATAAATTTATTAATAAATACCTCTAATATGATATTCATCAATTTATTTAATTGTTTGTGTTTCAATTGATAAAGATTAATTTACCTTCTTTTGTTTTACTTCCCTGCATATATATCATTATTGCATGTATATTAATTGACTTCTTCACTTCTTGTGTGTATCATCTTTACTACTTATATACTAATTAACTTTGTGAATTAATCATACCTTTCAATATATATTAAGCCACCACATCATATTCACCCTTCTTCTTTTTTCACAATAGTTCACCTTTTTCTCTCTATATAAACTTAATTACCTTTTATTGTTTTTATGCTTTTTCTTCAGCAGCTTTGGGTGTTTCTATCTTTTTCTTCAACACCTTCGACTGTTTCTGTAAATTCGATTAAGAGGTTTTGTACTACTTTTGTTTTTTTTGTTTCGGCAGGTTTTTTTTCTTTCTTTCTATTTCTCCACTCAACTCTAACCCTAATGTATCTATATATATAGATAATAATAATACTTAATGGTATTAGGATTAAATGTGTTTTGGTCTTAATTTTTGAAAGCCCATTAAAAACAAAAGCTTAATATTAAAAAAATCATTTCTTAAGACACATTATAAAAATATTTAATTGATAATTTCATAAATTCATTAAAGTTTAAATAAATATTTTAACACAAAATATAATTTCACCTTTATGAAAATATGCTATTAAAATCATGAATGCAATCCTATGTGTCGTTGATAACTGTATAGTTATTTTCACTTATTTTATTAATTATAATTGCTATGTTCTTAATGTTTTTAGTTAATTTTCGATGAATAAATTAGTATTTACTATTTTTTATATTTTTTTATAAAAATTAAATAATTTGTATCGAAAACGTACTTAATTGCAAATTTGTGTCCAAAAATATAATTTCAAATAAAAGAGTGTTTAATTGCAATTTATGAAAGTCAAAATATAATTTAAATTTAAATCGGGCTTAATTTTAATTATTAAAAGTTTAAAAATTTAATTTAAATTAGAAAAGGGCTAAACTCTAATTAAAGAAAGTTGAAAATGTAATTTGAAATAAATTTATGGGTCAAAATGCAATTAAGAAAGCTTAATTTTCTGCGCAGGTGAGAAGAACCACGCGCGAAACGTGGACCATCCGATCAAAGAAGAAACGGCTGAGATTCGCGCGTCCAGATCACACCCGACAAAATCGCGTGGGTGTAGATTCTGTTTCACGCGGCTCAGTGCCCGAGTGGGGCTCACCTGCCATGCAGGCCGGCATGCAGTGGGACCCACGTGTCTGACTCGTCCAGCCGCTGTCCCACACTTACGCGCGCCTCTGATCCCGTGCGCTGATCTCTACGTGCAACCAGATTTTCATCGAATCATAAGATGCCACTTGTCCGCCTGAATCCTTACCTCGAATCAGAAAATGCCACGTGTCCCACTCTATTTTTTAGCTAATCATGTAATGACACGTGGCATGTTACGATGAGCGCAAAAGCGTAGGATCAAGCCCGTGTGTAGCTGTTGTCTCCCGTGCTCAGATGTCTCCTACGCCCGTTTCCCGCAGCCAATCAGAAGTTGCCACGTGTCCACATTAAATCTTTTCAGCGAATCAGACGCTGACACGTGGCAAGCATTTTGAATTAAAAAAATCCGAACGACTCTCTGTCGCTACGCGTGATTTTAATTAATATTTTCGATATCAAAAATCGATACGCATGATTTTATTTTTCGATACAAAATTATTACGCGTTTTTATAAAAAAATAAAATAAAAAATGTAATATTTTAGATGTATTATTTTTAGCTATAAATAGGAGATAAGATGATAGTTTTAGAAGAGTTTTTTTGAGTTTTGGAGAGTTTAGTTTTGGAGATTATTTTGTGTTGCTCTGGTTTGGACTATAGAACACGCAGAAGCCATTTTTTGGCTTTTGTTGTGTTCTACGTGTGCCAAATATTTCTTCTAAGTTGTGTTTTAATTTTCCTTCTTCTTCATCTTATTTTTCTGTATCTGTTGTAATTTGTATTTTAATTTTATGAAGTAATTTAATTTTTCTAGGGTTACATTTGATCTTAATTTATGAAGCTTTTATTTTAATTATTTTTGATAGATTTATAAGACGTTCGATTTGTTCGTTCTATTTTGTGCTTAATTCTTTTTTATTATTTACGAATCTTATCAAAACGATCTGTGGCACATAAATAAACTTGGAAGAGGCATTTGTGTAAATATTGCTCGTAAATAGAAAGACATGTATGATGAAGGATAGAAATATACCCTAATTGTATGTGTAGCCATTTGCAATCTTAGAACGTAATGAATGTCGGTGAATTTAATTCTCATAGGAATATAGTGAATTAATTTAACGAGATGTGTTTGTACGGAGCTCGGAAGAGATGTATGAATAAAATTAGAAGTTTTCGATTGACAAATTAAATGTACTAAAAAAATATAAATCAAAAGAAAATAACATGATTTGAGTTGACTAATTTAGTAAAAAATTGCAATCCTAGATTTCTTTTATTTTGTTATTAAACTCTTTTCTTAAATTTGTTACAATCACCAATCGTTTTGAATAAAATCAGAGATATATAATTTTAGTACTCAACAAACTGTAGTAACAAATCTCCGTGGTAACGATAACTTACTTATCAAATATTATTACTTGTGACCGTGTATGCTTACACGTTTTTATGTGTTAAAAAATCACACAACAGTCGTAGTTATAAAAAACATACCTAAATTACAAATATCTGGAACTTGAATATTTGTTCGGTTTTTCTTGATAAACTTGATAACAGACCTAAAAACAAGTTTACAAGTAAATATTTTGTCCACGAAAATAGCAACACTCATAGTCCTTACAGTTATCCTTTGTTATACTCGTGAATTAGCTGCTAAAACAAACAAAGAGTGCAAAAGGATGGCTAATGAAATGAAATTCCTTATCAAGTTAATGACTAAACAGATCGTAAGGAAAGCTGATTTATCAAAATTCTATTGTGACATTCTTATATTATATCTACACACCACTTCAGTTGCAGATCTGCATGATTAAATTCTGTTGTACAAACCACCAGATGCTTGTAGAAACATCACTGGTCTTTGTGAATTATTTGTTTTTGAGTTCCACACTACTCAATTAGTGAACATGCATAACATACATACATGTCACATTTTATAATCATAATCATCAGAATATGAAGGATGTTAATTCTGGTGGTTATAGTAACTTAGAGTGAAAATATTTTTTCCTATAAAAAAGCGAGTGTGAAAATTATACTGCTTCTGAAACTGTCAAACAGAAACTGGTTTTTTCTGGAAGTGAGGAAGGGAAACTTCTAGCTCTTTGTCAAAGCTTTGAAGAGGTATGCTACTAACCATGCTTGACAGAAGGCTTCATTCCATTGCTCTTCCTTTATTCAAGATGGAAAAGGGGGTTTGGAATTTACTTCAAATTCTTACTGGTTGACTATGTTGGTTCACTAGCAATTTACTTCAAATTCTTACTGGTTGACTATGCTAAACAAATGTACTATAACATGAATTCATGTTCTTGTAATGCTATCCCTCAATGTCACACGACCATCACGCATCTATTTAAACCATCTTTTAATATTCGGCATATCAAAATAAGTATTGTTATAAATATGTTACTTAAACATAAGTATTTTTCACTAATAATTATTTTTTAATAAAATTAATTAATAATTTTTTATAGATTTTAATACAACCTAATAATATTGAGTGTGGACTTTATGCTATGCACTATATGACAGATGTTATGTACCATCCAAGAACATGTCACTAAGAATTAGTAAGTATTAATTAAGTTGTGTATTTGGATCCTTTTAATGCCTTAAGTAATTGATATATATTTTCTCTAGAATAAAATATGATATATTTATTTTTGTAGTTTGTAGGAAAAAATGTATATAAGAGATAAAATTAATATTTATCGATATGAATGATCTACTTATCACATCAACAATTAGACGAAGTTTGCGGCTGAGCCAGTAGCTCAAATTGTATTTGCCACTAACGTGGCTTTGAAGTCGTAGGATCGAGTTCTGCCAAAAGCGTGTGTATTTCAAGTAATGTTTTTTTCTAATTCATTACTAATTGTTAGTGATTTACTAGGTCTTGTATGGTACTTATTTTTTGTTAAGTTTGATAGCGTTGATAAGACATGTATTAAACATGACTCCAAGTTTTGTAAGTATTTCAAGTAATGTTTTTTTCTAATTCATTACTAATTGTTAGTGATTTACTAGGTCTTGTATGGTACTTATTTTTTGTTAAGTTTGATAGCGTTGATAAGACATGTATTAAACATGACTCCAAGTTTTGTAACTAATTAATCACTAGTTATATGTTAGTGATTGGAAATGTACATATAATTAGTATTACTTAAATAATGATATTAACATTAGTGAGCATGAATATATTAAAAATGCATTATATTTTTTATGTTTGAAAGTGTTAACTAGTTTGCATTACTATTGTTGGTTTATTTGAAAATTACACCCAAAACTTGATGTGCTAAAATTAAGCATATAAATTTTGTATAATTTATAAAATAGTTCGTAAGTGCACGAATCACTTGCGGAAAATTAAAAGTATACTTTCAATGTCAGTCTAAAGAGAAATCATATGACTTTTAAATAATTCAACAAATTCTTAAAAGCAAAATTAATAACCTAAATATCCTATCACGATGTTATGTGTTGAGTTTCTAAATTAATAACATAAAAATAAGAATAAATTCAATAAACATTTAAACAATTAAACCTTTATCATGTAGTGAAGAATACCAATTCTTTATGTATGAAAATATCCTAAGACAATGATCATTTTTTTGGTACTTTAACTTGTCACCTTCGATCAGGTTGACAATTTAAATTTTAATTAAATTATGCTCATTTTTTAATAAATTAAAAAACCATCTAATTGGCACATTCTGTCGGGTCAACAATTTAAACTCTTATTAAAGTGTCAAAGTTAAGTTTATGATTTAAATATCAAGAAACTAACTTTTAGATTTTAAAACTATTACGAAGGATATGTTGTCAATGTATCCTCAATAATGATTCTTATCAAAATCTTTGAAATAGACTAAAGATCCAAATAATCAAATCCAAAATCGAAGAGTTGATTCTAAATTAAATTTAGATAATTTAAACCTTAAATCTAATTTTCTTGTTTATTATGAAAAATATTTCGTAAATATATTTTTCTTTTACAAAATTTGTTTAAATATTAATAAAGAAATAAACTTAATTCATTTTATAAAAAATATTTACCTATTTTAATATTTCACATGCGTAACAATATTACTTATATCCATTACTATTTATAGTTAGATATGCATCTTTTAATAAATGATCAATAAATTAAACATATAGCATGTAAAACAATACTTAGAAATATTATATAAAAAATACTTTTAAATATACCTTAACAGAATCCTTAGAATTATTTCTAGAGAACCTGCAAGCAGAATTACGACTTTGTTTATTGATTTGAAACTAAATACTATTACAATAACTAAATTTGTTCAACTCTCCAATGAGATAAGAATTTTAAACTACCAAAATAATAAAAAAGATTAAAGAAAGCTAAGAAATATGCTATAAAGAAAGCCATAGGATTCTAGGATAGCTTTTTACAGTAGAAATAGGATCTTATTTATAGGGTAAGGAAATGAGGGAAAACATGAAAATTTTTACTTAGCACTATGGCATACATTTTATTCACGCTATGACATACACAACTTATACACAAAATTTTCACACTGTGGCTTGAATCACGTCTAGGACGTATTAATCTTTTCCTTTGACATCGTGCCACAGCTTATAAAGTTTTCACTCCTAGTCACATTTCAAATTGCATCAATGAAACCCTAATTTTTCATGTAATTTATTTTTTCAATTTTTAAAACATAAGTAATGTTTTACAAAATGTTTCTTTTAATCTTCTGAGTTTGTAATTGAAATAATTCTTTAAGTTGATTTATTTTAAAACAAAAAATACCTAAAAAACAACAAAATATACCCATAGTTTCGAAAAGATAGATTTGTGTAAAAATATATTAAAAATGGAAAATACAAATCTATATAATCATTAAACACATATAAAATCACGATATATTAAGTTCTTTTAAGTACTTATTACAATCCCTAACCAACTTCTTACTAGTCTCTTAACAAGAATGATGAAAAACTAAAAACAACTAGAAATTAAACTATTTTAAATCATTTTCGTAGATTGATACGATTGTATTTAGCATATATAATAAGTCTTTAAACCTCTAAGTTTCTCTAGTGGACAAGTTTATGTCTCGTAAGGGTTTCAGTTATGGTACCCACAAACATTAAAAGTATAACAAAAATAAACAAATAGAATTTAAAACAAAGTAAAAAGAAAGAAAATAAGAAAATGAAAACTTCTCATGCTTTTAAAATTTCTTTTAAGTCTACCATAAAAATTCATAGCACATGTTATTTTAATATTCTAAACATTCATGGTTTATTATAATAATCAGTTAAAAATCACTTTTCACATTCAAATAAAAAATGTATAAATATAAAATTCACCAAATCTCAGTGTAAGGAATTTTAATTCGTTCAACTCTAATCTCACAAGGCATACTCTCAATAACATTGATCATGTTGGTTCAAGTACTCATTCAAAGGTATATGTAAAAGAGTTTATGTATAGAAATGAACTAATGGTTTGAATATGTTTAAAAAAAAGGCTAAAAAAATAATACATCATAGTGATCTCATGATAGGAATCAAATGAAAGATACTTGGGCATCATAATGTTAATATCATTATTTAGGCCCAACTAGAAAGATACTTGGGATGGATATTGTTAAAAACATTGGTTCTTTGTTTTGGTCTAAAAAATTGTACTTGTAAAAGGTTTTGAAACGATTTTCTATGAATGATGCAAAAATGTTTAGTGTCCTTTTAGTCTCTCTTTTTAAATTTTCATGAAATAATTGGCCTATAACTGATGAAGATAGATAATATATGAGCATAGTCATTTATTCTAATGCTATTGGACTTTTGATGTATACTATGATTTATGCAAAACTTGATATAACTTATGCTGTGAGTGTAGTATGTAAGTACATGGGTAACTTGGATAAGGCTCACTGGTTAGTATTCAAATGGATCCTAAGGTATCGTAAGGGACCAATTGATGTTGTTTAATTATTTAAAACTAATCCTTTAAATATTTCTATTGTGTAAAGCTTTGTTAACTTTAATTTTTAGGGGATAAGGACAAGATGAGATTACTGTATGGTCCCATTTTTACTATGTTTATTAATATCGTGTCTTGGAAATCCAATCTACAATCTGTAGTGGCTCTCTCAACCACCCAGACTAAATTCATTTCTTGTGCTATAGATGAGACAATTGTAAACAAGCAACTATACATGATCATGTACAAGTAATAAAATTTTTTCAGAATAAGGTTGTCGTATACATGAGGATTGGTAACAATATCTACTTTTAATTACTAGTTCCTTACTAAGTTAATTAAAATTAGTAAAAAGATATTTTTTTATTTTTTTAATAAAATGATATAAAAAAGTAAAATAAGTTACACAAGAATTATGAGAGATATGTGATTATAGGATTATCCTTACCATTATCTTACAATTTAATTAATCATATCATGAATATAAATTAATTTCCTAAGTTCAAAATTATTTTTATTATTTTAAACCATTCTTGAATTCTTAAATTTAGCTTTAAAAGTCTAATTCTGCTTAAGACTTCCCATTTTTTTCTTAATGTGCAATGATGACTCTTTAAAAGTAGATTCATTAGCGCACTTTTTACTTAATATTTACATGTTTTATTCAATAAATAAAATATTAAAATATAAATTTTTTATTGAAAAGGGATGAAAATATAATTTTTGGGATTTGTTTGGAATTTACATCGATTTTTAATGCAGGGCTAATCAGAAGTTGCCACGTGGCATGTCACGCAAGCAGAACAACTAACTAGGCAACCACACGAACACCACACAAGCAGCAAAAACTAATCATAGATCGCCGCATGTGAGGAATAACGAATTATGTGCCACATGTCAACATGATGTTCATTCCGAGTTCAGATCACGGTCAAACCTTCACGCCATGTGTCATCATATGATTACTCCATGTGTTCCACCTATTTGTCATGCCATTTGTTACCTCACATTGCATCGCATGGCAATGAGTCCACGAGTGTTGACTCGGACTAATCTCCCCTGCCACATGTGGCGCTTTGATTCACCTTGAAAATTTAATATGCCTCGTATCGTGTTATGATTGGCTAACACTGTTCATTTTTCTTCTTTTGATCTCAGCCTTTGATCTGAAGCTAATTAAACAGTCCAGATTGCACCTGAGCTATATTTAAGCCTCTAATCACCCCATAAATCCTAATGAGTCACCATTAGCATAATTTTGGTTAGTTTTTGGAGCTAAAAAGGGAGAAAAAATACAGAAAAATGCAAGAGGGGATACAATTTTGGTGGAGATTCAAGAGAAGATTAGCATTACAATTCAAGAGATTGATTGTATTTCTTCTTCTATTCTTTTCTTTATCAATTTTTATGTCTTTGTTTATGAAAAATATAAGCTTTATGGACAAAATTATGTCTTGTTAATTTATTAATCTATGGATCTTATGAACCCAATTTTCACCATGTGATGATCTAATATTTTACCCTAATTATAATTACAATTTAGTTATATTATTTAATCTGATTTTTATGCTATTAATTGTTTGGTCAACAATTTATCTGTAGAGGTAATTAAATAGATTTGAGAAAATTATTTAATTGTTTGTCTTGATTAAATAACATGCATAATTTCTAGGTATATGATTCTTATATATGTGATCCATAATTGATGAACTTAATGAGTAGTGTGCAATTTAATTGGTATGAGAGTGTGATTAAATTAATTACTATATGGTGTGTAGTTTACTTGAGTAAGGAATATGCATGGAAAAATATTAATAGCATGTGAGATAAGAATGCATACTAAACAATGGAGGATTTTCTATAACTTCAAAACTTCCAATGAGGAATAAATTTGGTAAATGATAAGCAAACCAAATAAAGAGTCTGACACCTAAGACATAACCAGGTAAGAACGTACATACTTATTTGAGACTCATATAAAACTCATATGCATATAATAGACATAAATAAGATAAATTAATCATGGAGCAGGTAGATTAATGAATTACAATATAAATTCTGATTATAAAGATATAGGCATGCTACATAGAAAGAAATGAATGCTTGCAACAATATATAACAAGTAAGCTTTCTAATGAGAGTATACATCTATGATGTTAAAACTTTTATGAAAGAAACTTAAATTAGACTAATATATATACAAATTATGCATAACAACATTACAACAGTTCAAGACCTAATACATATCACGCTAAGGAGAAACTGACTTTTTAAGGACTTAACTCAAACATGCAAATCATAGGGAGGAAAGCAAAAGATAGATAAACACAACTTTATTACATATAATCAAAGATAAATAATATAATAAGTAAACAAATATATAATTTAGTAAATAGAATGCAGGTGATAAATATCAAAATCTTTCTAATAAGAATTTTAAACTTCAATATGTATGAACATACACCATTTAAGCTCTGATTATGATAACCACACATTCAAGCATGCATAACACCAATACAATAAGGTAAACCCACATAAAGATCTATCTATATGGTAACATCCTCGGGTTTCTTAAGGAAACCACTCAACATCAAATAATTTATTAATCTATATAACAATTACAACTCTGAAAGAAATAAAACCAATATTACCTTTATCAGTTGGAACCTCCATCCTAACTGCCTATTACTACCCTTGCTTGATTCCTCTACAACAACAAAGTTTGACACACGAATTCGGCTCATCTCCAAAGCAAACATCACCCAATATGGTTTGATCA
The DNA here is from genome assembly GCA_037013495.1 of Hippophae tibetana. NCBI lineage: Eukaryota > Viridiplantae > Streptophyta > Magnoliopsida > Rosales > Elaeagnaceae > Hippophae > Hippophae tibetana. Next base: position 59,192,555 of record CM072803.1, on the reverse strand, counting down.
AAAACTAAGGATCAATAATGAGTGATGTGTACACACAATAAAGCCACCCTTGAACATGGACACTTAATAAACAACCAACAACACACAATTAACAGTAAATGACCAAGGGACAAATAGTCCAAGATTTGAGGACTCAAAGAATTTAACTATGCCCACTCTTGCAAAGTGGTTCTCAAATAAATCACCTAAAAAAAACTACCTCGAGTACTCCCTACTCACAAGCATGATTTTCTCACACAATCATGAATCATTAATACCAAGCAATATACTAGGTATTGGTGATCCAAAAATAGAAAGAGTGATTTCAGTTTGATAGAGCTCCGCTACATTTTTATGGATATCATGGTGGCAAGCTTGGTGGTGTGGTGCTAAAAAGTTACATTTTTTTGTTCCAAAAATTACCAAGTACTTTCCATAAATATGCACACCATAAATGAACCAAAAGCACAATTGATAACACTTCATGTAGCATGCAAAATATGAAAACCAACCCTATGTTATTTGTAAACATTCTCACATACAAATTGTACCTAACTGTATTCGTGTGTAAATTATCGATACATAGTAACCAACCTTATCCATAGTAACTGACATTGTGTTTTTTACATGGAAAGCCAATACATAGACATGAGTGCAATGAGACTTACAAATAGTATTTTAAATTTTTATTACCAAAATTGTTAAAAAAAATTTCTAAATATTCATGATTTTTGTGAGTATAAGTGAGTTATTTAAAAATTAAAAATTAAAAAAATTAAAAAATTAAAAACGAATATAGTTTATTTGTAGGAACAATATCTTAAATGCCCCTAAGGTTTAGCATATCTTCAATTATGCCCCTGAGGTTTATAAAATATCAGAAATATCCTTATACTTTAATGATGTTAATTTTCCATCCATTACTATTTAGATTACTATTCCTAGGTTTTGATACCAATTTCTGAGGATTGATACATATTTTAACCGGGAGTTAATATTGACCTAGTTGATGTTTTTTGTCTATTTATTGAGGATAATAATTTGTCTAAAAAACTTATTATTTTCCTATAAAAGTCTAATTTTCTTCTATATTCATTACAATTGCATAGTATATTATGTTCTTCATTATGTTGGTTGCTTATATCTAATCCTGAATTTATTAATTGTCTTTTAAAATTAAAAATTACTCTTTCATTTGTTAAATCTAATAGTTCTAATTTATGTACTAATGATTCGATGTTTATAGAGTATTATCTTGATAAATCATATGTGTTGAATGTATATTATTTTTTCCTATTCGTAGTATACAAGTAGATTTTTCTTGTGTATAGTGTTTATAATCTTAAAAGAAGTAATATCCAAACATTATTTTGTTGAATTCCTCTTCCCTTATTCTCACATATTTTTGACTAAAATAATCTTTTAATGTCCTTGAAACAGGATGGTCTATGATGCTTGTAATAACTTTAATATAATTTGTATAAATATATAATAAGGTGTTAAATCTTTTAAAAATTTCAAGACAAGTTTCATAATCTTCATCTTTAAAATATTCATTTAAATGATAGAGTTACCTTTATCAAATGTTTCTAATAGAATTAGTTTTTTATCTTTGATTTCCATTGGAATTATTAGTTGTTTATTTCTAAAAACAATTTCCATTAAAGATTCTTAATTGGCTTAAATTTATAATTATTATACGTGAATTTTATGGGTCTACCATAGTCTTCCCTTATGTTCGTCTTCTTTTGTTACACCTATTATGCCTCAGCTTTGCTCAAACCTCAATGCCCTTCTAGAAATGGTGAGCCTTATACATCCGTACACAAATGGTGTCCAATAGTTGACTTACTAGAGAAGAGTAAGTTAACTCCATTTTATTCATAGAATAATATTTATTACAACCTAAGGCCAACTAAGAACTTTGAAATGGGTGCTTAGCCGCTTATAATTACTAGGTATAACATTATTGGTTTTGAGATTTCTAGATAGAGAGGTTTTCTATGCTAGAGTGTTTCAGAGTAGAGAGCTCTGAATTTATGTGTATTCGTGTGTGTTCTTGAAATGATAATAAGGGTTCCTTTTATAGAACAAGGAATCCCTATTTACAAGACTAAAAGTATTATTTTACCCTTGTTTCAATAATTCATCTTCTTTTCTTATTTAAAGGACAACCACTACTTTTTTCCTTTGCATATGCTACCGACTAAGATGTGGGATCTACATCTTTATTTCTTTTGTAGTCTTCCGCCGATAGTTTCTTTTCTTATTTTTCTTTGTCATTTTCTGTCGACGATTCTTTTGATGACGTTGATGATGATGCATCTTCATCTTCTCGGTCTTTGATGTAGAGAATGCATTTGTGGTCTTTGGTGACTTTTCTAGCATAGAAGTAGAATACCTTCCTTATTTCTTGACCAATTTCTAGGTTGTTACAATTAAAATTGGTTTCAGATTTGGTGATTTTTTCACCATCTTCTTCTGATAGGGCCATGTTACTGTGGGAAATGATGATGACTTTACTAGTTGAATAATTTACTTTAATTTCAGTAGAATTATCATTCTTTTCGAGTTCACAGTAAATTTGGCTTAGCATTTGACCTCTTAATACACATAGTTCTTCTATGTTGAATTCCTTTTCAGGAAGTGCCCTTGCTTTGGGAACTTCTTTATTTGTGTTGGAAATCCCTATCTTGATGAAGTGGTAGGGACTAATACTTCCTTCCTCATTCCAGTCCATTAATGAACTAAAATATCTAAGATAAACAGGTTTATCACTTGCTTTAATTTTTCTTTTGAAATTCTTGATTGCTCTTTTAAAATTTTATGGGAAATAATTTAACTCACTTAAATTAATTCCTGGATATATATTTTCTATTAGTCCTACATGAAATGCTTTATACACAAATATTGGATCAAATCCTTCCAATATATTGAATTTTCTTCCTATAGGAAATTCCTTGTCTGTAGTATAGAATTTCATATCTTCAATATGCTCTTGGGTAGATTTTCTGGCCAAATTATAGAGACTCAACCATTGTAGTTTGCTGAGGTTTCTATATTGGTCCTTTTCATCTTCAATGATTAGAGTAGTTCTAGGAGATATCTCCCTGAATAGTACTGAATGTTTTACTATTTTTGATGTCTCTAGAGGAGATGTTTCTCTAAATAGCACTAGAGGCCTTTCTACCTTTATAAGATTTTTCAATCTGCTTGGAGCTATTGGTTGTTGTTGTAGTGCTGCAAAATAATTTCTTACTATCGCCTCTAGAGTTATTAGTTTTGGTATTTTGTAGTTGGCATAACTACCTTCAGCTTCTATTCTGTTGGTGAAGGCTCTATGAGTTACTCCACTAATTCCTAAAATAGATTTGCTAGTTTCTGCCTAGTTGTTATAAATTCCTAGTTTTGGGCCATTATAGACCACATAAACTTTTTTCTATTCTTCTTTTTCTACCTCATCTGGCCAATTGAGCTTTGTGGTTTCAAAAGTTTTTTTGTGAACTGTTAGGTTCTTCCTTTTTTTAATGGAGATTCCTTGTTTGAGCTTTTGATTTCTAGAGGTTTTTTTGAACAAATAAGTTCTTCCTGTTTTTTTCCTATCTCCATAAGAGATTTCTCAAGATATAGCAACTCGAGTTATTCCTGTAGGATTTTTATCTCCTTTTCTTTTATCTTGATTTTGATATCAAGATGTTACATTCCTAAAAGCATAAAAATAGTTAGAAGTGCTAATTCTCTAGTAAGGGCATCAACTAAACTATTGCATCTAACTAATCTTCCTTGTTTGTAATCACCTGTAATATTAGTTCTTAAGAAATAACCAAATTCTTGTTATCTGTTCTAACAATGAATCTAGAGCTTATGACATATATTGCAAATTTCTTAATAGCATTTTTAACAGCTAAAATATTCTTTTTCATTACTATGATAATTTAATTCTGAAACTTGGAAAGATCCTGATGTATATCTATAAAGATATTCATTTTTGTTATCTACTCTTGCTTTAAGAATTGCTCCCCAATATTCTTGTGAAACATCTGTTTCAATTAACATCTTATCATTTGGTCCTGGATGGTATAAAGTTGGTAAATCTTTTACCTTTGCTTTTACTCTATCCATATATAGAGTATCTTCTTCTGTCCATTTCCAAATATGATCTTTTTTTTAATTTTTCTTGTAATGGTTTTCTCATTTTTGCAAGTTTCTTAATATATCCTTCTACATATGTTAAACATCCTAAAAATCTTTTTAATTTATTTTTGTCTTTTAATTTACTAGGAAAACCTTGAATATTATTTATTATATGGGGTTGTAGATTATGTTTTCCATCTTCAATTTCCAACCCTAAGTATTTAATTTTTTGTTTAGCAAGTATTGCTTTCTTTTCAGAGAGTACAATGCTTTCTTTTCTACATTCTTGTAGAATATTGATAATATCCAAATAATGTTTATTTAATTCATTACTAAAAACCAAAATATCATCTATGTAAACACAAAAAATATCTTGTAATTTCTTAAAATTGTTATTCATATATCTTTGAAAAATACCTGGAGCTTGTTTTAATCCAAATGGTATAACTGTCCATTGGAATTGTCCTTGGGGGCAACTAAATGATGTTAATTTTTGGGATTCTTCATCCAGTCTTATTTGCCAAAATCCACTTTTGCAATCAAAACTTGAGAAGTATTTCTTTCCTTTTATTAATGATAGTAGTTCTTCCTTTTTTGGAATAAAGTATTAATCGTCAAATGGTTTCTTTATTCAGTGCTTTAAAGTTTATTACTATTCTCTTTTTTTCTTCTTTTCTAAGCTTCTTTTTCAACTAAGAATGCTGGACTAGAGTGAGGTGAATTACTTGGTATTATGACTTTTAATTCCAAAAGTTTTTGAATTTGTTTTCCAAATTCAATCCTATCTTCTGGAGTATAAATCATTGGTTTTACTCTTATGATCTTGTTAAGATCTCTTAATTTTATGTTGACTATTATTTTAGCTTTATTTATTTTTGGATCCAAAGGATTTTCTGAACTAACTATTTTTAATAGTTTTCTAATGCCTATTAGGGCTTTGTCTTCTTGTATTTCATTGAGAAGAGAGTTTTGTTTTTCTTCTATATCTAATGAAATATTTTCTAAATAAGGGTTTTATTGGTCTTCTATCTCACCATGTTTTCTCTTTTTATGTTGTTGCATAAAAGTTGGGTTTAAGATAGTTAAAGTTTTTCTTACTTTAGAAACATAGACGGTATCTCATTCTAAGGTTGTGAGACTTATTTTTTTTCAGAATGTTGTGAGAAAGGTTGATATAAGTTTAGGAAATTATTTCCTATTAACAAATCTACTGCTATTTCTTGTTGATATATGGTCGGAATGTGAAAGTTTTCTCCTCCTATCATTATATCAGTATCTTTTAATACCTGATTGAGTTTTATTGTAACATTTCTAGCAATTCTTACAATTAAATATTTTGGTGCTTGTTTCCAATTGTCTTCTAGAAATACATAACTATTGGCTATAAACATACTAGCTCTTGTATCTATATATGCATGTAAATGATAAGTGTTATAGCCTTTAAATTTTAGTCCTACTTTAATGTAAATACTATTTGGATTTGTAATACTATACAAATCATTCATCTTCTGATGAAGAATATTCATAATTTGAGTGTTTATATTTTGAGTCAGTTATTTCTTCCTCAGTTTTTTCCAATAGATAGATACTATAAGTATCATCTATATCAAATTTCTCGATTGGTTCTAATTCCTTTTTGAATTCTTTTTTATATTGACGTTTGCTTGGACATTCTTTTGCATAATGTCCTTCCTCATTACAGATCCAACATCTGCAAATTTTTCTTTCCCAAAGGGCAATAATTCCTTTTTTCAGAAGGTTTATAAATATTTCTTATAAAATATCTTTTCTTGTAGTTTTCTCTATTAAATATATTTTTATATTTTGGAATTTTTTTTCCTAAATTTATATTTTTTAAATCTTTTAAATCTTTTATATTTTTTATATTTATATTTTTGTTTATAAGATTTTATATTACATCCATGTTTCCCTGGTATTCTAAAATCTCTTGTATCATATAAGATTTTATCATTTCTTCTTATTTGTTTATGTTCTTTTCTTTCTTGGGATTTAATAATGATAAAATCTTTAAGGCTTCTTATTCTTCCTCCTAGAGTATCTGGTATAATTTCTCTATTCCCCTGTTCCCAATTTTTGTTAAGGTTTTATATAGTGTTCCATGTAATTTATAAACAAAACAATTCTTTATAAGTTGTTTGCATAGAGGGTGGTAATTTATGGTAATACATTTTATATTCACAAATAAAAGAATCTATGTAACACATGTTACAAATTTCCATATTTGTTAGATGTCATTTAGCTTCATTGATTTCATTTTCATTAGATTCAGTGATAGTTCTTCCTTTTCTTCCCCAATAATTGTTTTGTATATTTCATTTATTACTATATCCAAGTATTCTCTTCCTATGAAAGCATTTCCTTACATTAAATTTTTTTGTTGATTTGTTAAGTTTGAAAACCAAATTTAACATTTCCTATCATTTTAGGTGTTATAAGCACCCTATAGGTTGAAGGAATTTTTTGGGTAGTTTAAGAAGTTTGTATGAGCACACTCATTTCACTAGCCCATTCATCTAAGGCTTTTTTGATATCTCTTATACAATCTAAATCTAGAAGTTTAGATTTATAATTATCATGGAGTTTGAACTCTAGTAGAATACTACCTCTAGTTCCCCAATGCAACCCTTCCTCCATTTTAGGTGGTTGTCTTCTATACATAGTATCAGGTTGTTTTGATCTTTGCCTATTTCTTTCTCCCCTATGTGGGTCGGATGTTCCTTCTTGGTAAGGGATTGGTAATGAAATTGGTTTCATATGACCTTTTGAGGTCATGTTTTCTGGTTCAGAATCAGTTTCACTGATTATTGTCATATCATCCTCTTCTTTATTAGTACAAAGTTTTTCATTATAATGTTCTTCTATTTCTTCATTGGTTAATGTCAATAAACTGACCAATGTTTCTATATCTCTTTTTTCAGGGTCCATGAATTTTCTTTCTAATTATTTTCTATATTCCATTCAATTGGAGTTATCTCTTTATTCTTAGATTGTTCCTCATTTTTCCTTTTTCTCATTTTTAGGAATTAGGGAATTTGATCTCCTTGGTGGTTCTTCTTTTAATCCTTCTAAGGGATCATATTTATAACCTATTATTTCTTTATTCATATGTATGATGTATACATCTTTTCTTAGTTTCAAAAATTTCTTGTGCATATCTTGTTGTAATTTATTATAACCACATTCCTTTATTTCCTTTAGTAATTCTTTTTGTACATTTATTATTTCTTGTAAATATTTTGTGCTTGATTCTTGGACTAAATCCATTTCCTCTGTTAATAATTGCACAATTTCAAATAATGTTGCTTGATTTTTTGCTACACCTAATAGGCTTCTATTTACTTCTAAATGCATATTTTTTTATTTTATCTTTAAACATTATTTTTCTCTAATATGCAATCATGAACTATTGCCTTCATTATTTTAACTTCATTTTCTATTTTTTTTTTACTTATTCTTCGTTAGAAGTTTCTCCTTCATGGTCTATAAAAATAAACCTTGGTATACTCTTAGTTTTAACAACGTACATTACTATTTCTTCCTGTTATTAAGAGTTTTTCTTTACTATCTAAATTCCATTCTTCTTGTATTTCAAAGTCTTTTAGTATTTTTGGTTTTATTATTTGTCCAAGTTCCTTAAAAGTTTTGTCTATTTTTATAAATTCATTTTGTCCATATATAAAACTATTTTGACTATTTGTTAGAGAATATGCTACTAGATAGTGTATTGAAAATGAATGATTTTCTTCTTCGATTATATCTTCTCTTTCAAATTCATAAGTTAAACTTAATACTTGATTTAGATTTTTATCATGTATATTTATAGAAAATCTAGGATATGCTGTAAATTTTAATTTTTAGTATCCTAAATTACCATAGATCATTCCTAATAAGGCATCCTGTCTATTTATTAATTTGTTATCTAATAATGCTATTTTTATTGGTGTGTCTATTTATTCTCTAAAATGAGCTTTTATTAATAAAAATGATGTGTTTTTAAATTCATCTCCTTCTTTAAGATTTAACTTTTTTTTTGAATTTATTCAAATTTCTTTTTACTTATTACTATTTCTTGTGAAAAACATCCTGAAATGTATTCTGTTTCTATGTCTATTATTTCTTGGTTTGTTTTTCTTCTTTCATTTTATTTATTATTATTATTGTTATTATTATTATTATTATTATTATTATTATTATTATATAAACCTTAGGGGTATTTTTGATAATTATTATATTTAACCTCTGTTATGTTTTTTGGGGTATTATTAAATTGTTTTTGAAAACTTAGGGGTATTTTTGAAGATTTCTTGAACCTTAGGGATATTTTTGATGTTTTTTCTTATTTTCTATTCTTTATTTATTTTTAGTTATTTATTAATTTATTAATTTACTAACTTTATTTCTTTTTATTTAGTAATTTTTTTGTACTAATTTTTATTTCTTGATTATTTTCTTTTATTGATTTACTTAAAGTTGTTTATTTACTAACTTTATTTCTTTTTTTATTTGCTTTTTTTATTTTTATTTTATCTTATTTTTTTCCTTTTTGTTATTTATTTTTGTTTACTAATTTTATTTATTGTTTATTTTTTTTCTTTTCTTTTCTTAATTGTTTTTAGTTGTTTATTTATTGGCTAACTTAATTTCTTTTTATTTAGCACTTTTGTGTTAATTTCTATTTCTTGTATATTATTTTTTTACTTTTTAGGTTGTTCTTAGTTGTTTAGTTTTGCCTCTTTTTTTTTCCTTTTTTTGTTTATACTTTTGATAGTGCTCACTTTATTGCTAAGTTCTCTATTACCATGATTTTTTTATTAGTGTATAAAGGGTAGTAGATCTTTGAGAAAAGAAGACATAACTTTTATTGATAAAATCCATTGGATTAAAAATAGCTTTCAAGAAATTTGGCATTGATACTCAGGAGGAGGAGGAAAAACCATAAACGCAAGTAGACATATGTGATGCCGGAGATAGTCAAATAAGGTTGGAATATGCAAGGCCAATTGATGGCATTACTATTTCTTATATACAAGTGCAAGAGACTATTAGGAATTATGAATCAAAAAATATTCATTATTCCATGTTGCTCTCGTTTCACGGTATCCTAAAGAAGACCCTTTAAATTTCAGTAGAGAATTTTATGCTATTGTGAAAACATTTCCATTGCAGAGACTTAATGAAGACCAACTTTGAATGAGGTGTTTTCCATACACACTCAAAGATAGAGCTAAGTCTTGGTTCATACTCTATAATTGGGCTCCTTATCTACTTAGGAGGTACACTAAACTTATCCATAAATTAGCTCATTAGGCAAACCTTATAAGATAACTTGAATGTATTTATTCAAGTTAGTAGGGATGACCAGATGATGAATAATAAATGTTAGATTCCTTAGAGGTTTCATTAAAAAGGGTTTGAAGTTCAAGTGGGACAACTAGAAGAACATATACTGAAGTAGGAAAAAGGAAAGTTGCTATGTTAAAAAGAATAAACAAAGGATGTGATGATCCTTCAAAGTGGTAAGGTAGTTAATAAAATTGTACATGGGATTTCAAATGATTTACCAACTAGTGTAGGTAACAAGGAAGGTGAAAATATAGTCTCCAAAGAAGGTGGAGAGGTAATTACCAAACATGATAAGCCTACTGAGTAAATAATTGGGGAGTCAACTAACATTTCCCAAAATAAAAAGGTCATCAAGACTGTAGCAGTCACAATTACCATTCCCACATTGGTTGAAAGAATCAAAGCAAGATAAATAATTCTATAATCTTTTTGTTATGCTTACTAAAGTTAATATAAATTTTCTTTTGTTAGATGTCATCAAGAATATGCCATCATATGCAAAGTTCTTCAAGAAATTAGAAATTAAGAAGAGGAAGTATGAGCTTAATAAGAAAGTTGTGGTGTCAGAGGTTTCTAGTGCTATGTTCAACACCAACTACACTCAAAGTTGAAAGACCCATACAGTTTTATCGTTAACATCACTATAAGGGATAGGAAAGTAGCTAGAGCCATGCTTGATCTAAGTGCAAGTATTAATTTGAGCCTTATTATATTTCGTTTTATCTAGGTTTCGGAGACTTGAAACCTATAACCATGTCCTTTAAATTAGCATATTGATCTATTAAATATTAAAAGAGAATGGTTGAGGATTTTCTTGTGTCAGAAGATATATTAATAATACATATTTATTTTATGGTTCTAAATATGCAGAAAAACCCATCCTTGGACAAGAAAAATCTAGTAATTATTTGTAGATCATTCACGATCATTATCACAACCATTATTGATGTCCAAGATGGGAAATTGGAAATGATAATCTTGTAAGAGACTATTCATTTTAAAACATTTAACTCTTCACCTATTCCTTCTATCTCTGTTATTGATGAGTGTTTTAGTATTGATTCTTTGGATACATTTGTTCATAGCAATTTTTTGTAGGAGAGATTTGAAGACAAACTCGAAGTAGCTCTTACAGTTGAAAAGGTGAAAGAGGAATTAGATAAAGAGAGTAAGGGGTACCATGAATTGTTAAATAGTGTTAAACCAATAGAAGATCCTAGTACACCCTTAGATCTACCTAGGAAAAAGGTCACTTCACTTAAGCTAGAACTAAAAGAGTTTTCTAAGTGACTAAAATATGTGTTTTTGGGAAAGAAGGATAAGTATCCTGCTATTATTTAATCCACTTTGATAAAAGCCCAAGAAAATAGCTTGTTAAGGTTCTTAATAAATTCAAGCAAGTAATACGGTAGAATATTAGGGATATTAGTCCAACTATATTTATGCATAAGATTAATCTAGAGGATGATGTTAAGTTGGTAAGAGAGGCCCAAAGGTGGCTAAACCCAGTCATGTAAGAGATGGTTTAAAATGAAATTTTGAAACTCTTAAAAGTAGGAATTATTTATAGAATTTCTAAGAGTAGGTGGGTTAATCCGATTCATATGGTACCTATGTGTAAGTCCTATAGTTCTTTATAACTTTTTTAGCTTTTAGTATGAAAAACACATAGTCTATTGATTTTACTTAGTGTATCACTCTTCCTTTGTGTAAGCTTGGTTATTCCCAATTAGTAATACACACACACAAAGTTAGGTACACTTTGTGTATGAGCATGTTTACACATACCATATGGTTGGTTTTCGTAGTTTGCATGCTACGTTGAGTGTTATGGTTTTTGTTTTGTTGCTTTTGTTTTTCATTGCATATTTATGAAAAATTACTCGATGATTTTTGAAACAAAAAATGAAATTTTTGTGCCCTACTGGACCCCTCGTTGGAGCACTTGACTGACCCTTCACTACTTTGATAAGGTTGGTTAACAAGACCTTTGGTAAGGTACCCTATGAGCTTGAGTTTTGGCTATAAATACCCCTTTTCTTTGTGTTTTACAATGAGAAAAATGTAGCAAATCTCTATCAAATTGACATCTCATTTTTTTTAATTTTGGATCAATATTACCTCGAGTATGGTTTAGTAATAGTGTTTTGTGACTGGGTGAGCAAAATAGTGCTATTGAGTAGTGAGTACTCAAGGTGGTTTTTGCTTGTGGGTTTTGGGTTAGGTGAATATTTGTTTTCATATCACAAATCACTTTGAGTGTATTTCAATGATTGTGATACATTTCAGTGAGAATAAAATATCGTTCTTAGGCTTGAGTAGCTTAGACTATTTTACTGGTATGGAATGAGCAATACTATACTTTTGGGATTGTTAAGTGTTCCCAAGACATTGTTTGTTATTCATGATTAAGTGTACATCTCATGATTGGATGTTCACTATTAGGTTCACATTATTAATCTTCGGTTGCTGACCATACTACTTTTGTGGGGTGTTGGCTTTGGAGGAAAGCTGGGTCCATGTGTTAGACCAATTTTTTATGGAGGTAACAAGTGAGGGCAGCAATAGGAAGTTAGGATAGAGGTCCCAACTGATAAGGGTATTGTCATTTATATTTATGTTGAGTTGCATCTGTTTATTATTTTTAGTGGAATATTTACTACCAAGTGGTTGCCATAAGCAACCTAAGGATGTTACTACATGAGTAGGGATTTTATGTGTGTTTACTTATACATGATATACTCTTGTTTTAGTATAGTTTGAGTTTTTATCATGTATGTACTAATATACTTAATATAGACTCTAATTATTAGAAAGCCTTTTTGATTTATGTTGTGTTTCTTACTTTTCCTTGTTGCTTGTCTATGGCTTTCAATTTATGGCTATGAATTTATGTCTATATAAGTCTAGCGTGAGTCTTTAAGGAGTCAATATCTCTTTACCCTAGTTATATACTGGATTTCAGACTCTTTCTTTTAGTATGTTGTGTTATGTATGATTACATTCTATGAGAGTATAATAATCAATTATTGAATATGTTCCCACATATAAGGCCTTGAATTGATTGGAAATCCTTTATAGCTTTTCACTATGTATGATTGATTCACATGTTTTGTGATGTTTTCTATGTTTATGCTTGTTGCTTGATTGGATTGGAGCCTATGAGGCACACCATCACTAGTGTGATTACCTTAGATTGTTCTTTTGCATCTATTGGTGTTTTTATTGTATGTTGAATTAAGAATGTTGTTTTCTTTTTCACTATGCTATCTACTTAATTCACATTGTGAGGCCTACTTGGCCTAATTGGAATACAACTTGCAAAAATATTCCATGTGTTGGAATTTTCACCCCTTATTTAGGTTATAGTTTCCTATTTGGTTCAGTAGAACAATTGACCTTGGTGCAATTGTTCCTATGTATAGAATTCTCACTAAGAAATCTAGAATAATAGTGGTTAAGAATGATAAAAGTGTGTTAGTGCCTACTAGGACAATCACAGGATGGAGAATGTATATAGATTTTAGAAAACTAAATTTGTAGATTAAGAATGATCACTTTCTTTTCCATTCATTGATCATATGTTAGAAATATAGTTTGGCATAACTTTTATTGTTTTCTAAGTTATTATTAGGTACCTATTGCATTAGAGGATTAGAAGAAGACGACATTCCTATGTCCTTTTAGGATATTTTTTTTCAGGAGGATGCCATTCAGGTTATGCAATGCCTCCATAATGTTTTAGGGATGCATAATGTCAATATTCTCAGAAATGGTGAAAACATTTATTGAGGTATTTATGGATGATTTTTCTATTTTTAGAACCTAATTTGATGATTGTTTACATAAATTGACTTTAGTTTTAGAGTTTTGTATTGAATGTAGCTTGTAACTTAGTTGGGATAAAACTCATTTTATGATCCAATAAGGGATTATGCTAGTATAACATGTAATTTCTAACAAATAAATTGTGGTTGATAAGGCAAAAATTGAGATAATTATTAAACTACCACCTCTTACATCTATTATGGGGGTTTGGAGCTTCTTAAGATATGCATGATTTTATAGGAAATTTATTAAAGAGTTTTCTAAATTAAGTCATCCTTTATATAACTTGTTGTCAAAAGATGTGTATTTTGATTTTAATGATAATTGCCTTGTTGCCTTTAATACTTCGAAAGAAAAACTAATTTTTTCCCTCGTTATTATGGCACCTAATTGGTCTATTACTTTTGAAATAATATGTTATGCTTCTCATTATGCTATAGGATTTGTGATGGGTCAAAGAGTGGACAAGAGTTTACACATAATATATTATTCTAGCAAAATACTCAATGGTGCCCTTATTAATTATTTCATCACTGAAAAAGAGTTCTTAGTTGCTGTGATTTATTTAGATAAATTTAGGTCTTACTTAATAGTGTTTAAAGTAATAGTGCATTCTGATCATTCTGCTTTGAGATATTTTTATGTAAATCGAAGGCAAATCCAAGACTAATTAGGTAGGTTTTACTCTTGCAAGAATTTGACTTAGAGATCAAAGTTAAGAAAGCAACGGAAATGTAGTAGCTGATCATCTGTCTAGGTTTATTTTTGAGTTCATTTCTCTTGAAGGTGAGAGTAAAGAATATATCGTTGAAACCTTTCCTAATGAACAATTATTTTCATTAGATCCAAATCCTCGTTATGCTAACATACTTAATTATTTTCCTATTGGTATTTTGAGACCTAACATTTCTTTAAAAAAAAAAGGTTTTTACATTCTTGCAGGAAATTCTTCTAGGATGACCCTTATCTATTTAGGATTGGTTAAGATTAAGTCATCCAAAGGTGTATGCTTGAAGAGGAGCATAAGATCATTTTTTTCCTTTTGTCATGAACTTTATAATGGGAGCCATTTGGTGGTAAGAAAATGGCTTTGAGATATTGCTATTTGGATTATTAGTCAACTCTATTTAAGGATGCTCACATGTTTTGCACACAATGTGATAGATATCAAATGACATGTTATATTGGAAAATGTGATGAAATTCCTTTGACATCTAATTTAGTTGTTCAAATATTTGATGTATAGGTGACTAACTTTATTGGTTTTTTTCCCTATCTTTTTGTAATGAATACATTTTGGTCACTATTGATTATGTGTTCAAGTTGGTAGAAGCAATATCTATTAAAACGAATGATGCTAATGTTGTTGGGAAATTTTTGAAGGATTCAATATTTAGTAGGTTTAGTGATCGCTACACACAAAATGTGTGCAATAAATATGAAAGTATATGTGTCACAACAAGTAATATAATGATAAAAAAAATCGTTTCCATAGAGATTATTTTATTAGAAACTAATTTTTAAAACTAAAAAAAAATAAAAATCAATTTTTTTATGTGTTTTTATATTTTAAGGAAGCAAAATTAAAATAACTAAAAGTAAATATCAATAATTAATTAAATCAAATTTGGTAACTAAAAAGATATATGAGAAAATATCTAGGAATACTTAATCCCCCAAATTTCTAAACATGCAAATAGCTAAAATCCTCCCAATATATCAATTAAATACATGATCAATTGAGTCTAACCTTGCATGTATTTCTCTCTCAAGTAAACTACACACCATATATTAATTAATTTAATCACACTCTCATGCCAATTAAATTGCATACTACTCATTAAATTCATCAATTATGAATCACATACATAAAAATCATATACATCTCTACCTAGAAATTATGCATGTTATTTAATCAAGACAAACAATTAAATAATTCTCTCAAATATATTTAATTACTTCTATAGATAAATTTTTGACCAAAGAATTAATAGCATACAAATTAGATTAAATAAAATAATTAAATTATAATTATAATTGGGGTAAAATATTAAATCATCACATAGTGAAAATTGGGTTCATAAAATCCCTATATTAATAAATTTACACATAATTGTGTTAATAAAGCTCATAGTTTTCAAAAAAGAAGACATAAAAATTGATAAAGAAAAGAGTAGAAAAAGAAATACAACCAATCTCTAGAATTGTAGAATTAATCTCCTTTTGAATCTCCACCAAAATTGTGTCCTTTCTTGAATTTTTCTCTATCTTTCTCTCTTTTTAGATCTAAAAATTGACCAAAATTATGCTACTGGAAGCCATGTAGGGTTTATGGAGTGATTAGGGGCTTAAATATTGCTCAGGTGCGATCTAGATCATCAAATTAGCTTTAGATCAAGGGCTACAATCAAAACAAGCAAAACTGACAGCTCCAGCCAATCACAAATTCACTGGGCAAATCAGGGAGCGACGCATGGTAGGGGAGACTCGTCAGAGTCAATGCTTGTTGAGTTAGCGACACGCAGCACAACATGATTCATAAAAACTGATGGTATGGCACACAGGTGGAATGCACGGTGAAATGGTGTGGTGACACGTGGTAAATGAGGGTTGACCAATTTTCGAACTTGGATTGAACGTCGTGTTGACACGTGGCATGCATTTCGTCCTCCTCACACGGGGCGTAACATGATTCGATGTCCTCTACTTGGGTGGCATGACACATGGCAACTCATAATTGGTCTTGTATTAAAAATTTCAGAAAAATAAAAAAATTATATTTTCGTCCCTTTTCACTAAAAAAAATTATATTTTAATATTTTTGACCATAAAAGTATTATTTATTGAATAAAATAAGTAAATATTAAGTAAAAGAGTGTGCTAATGAATCTACTTTCATAGAGTCATCACACCCCTAAACTTAACTCTTTGCTTGTTTTCAAGTAAAGCCAAGTATAACTAAATAAAATAACTTGGGTAGTATGTTCATAAATATACTTCTATTAGTACATGCATATTTCATGAAAACTATCTCTCTCAAAAGTTGTACAAGTCTATAATAAAGAGACTCACATATTCATCAATCAACATTCCATCAATACAAGGATATGCAAGGTTTTTTAAAAATTGATTCATGTGTGTGTGCTGCACATGATATCATCCAATGCACTCATGAAATCAACCTTTATGAGCATGCTAATCAATTAAATCTTAGAACAAGTCTCATAAGTCTATTTTTCACATCCCTCTCCACTAATATAAATATGCACTTAGCTCAAGATCAATAAGGACTTTACATAGTTGTAATGTAAGGCTTAGGTGATGGGTCGATAAATGAAGACATTTTAGGCGCTTTCTACACCTTAGCTTCTTTTTTATTCATCATGCACTTTTTAACTGCAATTGAGCTTTTACTTGATATTTTAGTGCACCCTCTTTTGACATTTTTTTCATATTTTTTTATTCCACATCTCTTTTCTCTTTTCTTTTTTGTAACTTCACAACACCCCCAAACTTATTTTCAATTCTATTTTCTTTTTCTTTAGAGGGATAGTTGTGTTGTGAATTTTTCTTTTTTTATAGGGTGCATTACATTTCACCTTACTATATGGCATAACACATAATCACATTTTTTTTCTTTTCATACAAGCTAAAGGTGCAAGAATAAAGGTAATTCTTATTGGTTAGGCATAAAGTATGACTTAAAGATATGAAAAGTTCTTTGTTAGGCTCAAATGGGTGACTAAAGATATTAACAATGGTTAGCTTGAAAGGCTCAATTGTTCCAAATAAAGCCTAAATAATTTCTCTTGCTAAATACTATTTAGGATTTTGCCTCAAGTGATGATAAAATATATTCTAAAACTTGGTAGATCTCATCAACTCATATAACTCACTTCAAAATTTTCTCAATAAGAAAACCAAAATTAATCATGAACATGTGCATAAAAATTTGAATCAATCCAATCAAAACTAGCAAGTATATCATATGATTAATGTAAATATCTTAACAAATATGTTACATTCCTTATCCTAGTCATGACAACCAATTTTTACCATTAAGTTCATATGTTTCATATCAAGCATGCATGCATTTAGTTTCCATATATTTATCAATTTGTACCCAAATCATGATTAAAAACATCCTAAAAATAAAATAAAAATTCCCTAAAAATTTAAAATTCACATTAAATACTAATGTAGAGAATGAAAATCCCTCCCACACACTTAAATTACACATTGTCCCCAATGTGCACATATAAATATGAAAAGGTAAAAGAAAATAAAAATCCCTTAATCATGGCACACTATATCTGTCATTGAAATGCTCATTCTTGTGGTGCCATTGCTCTCCACATTTATTCACCTACAAAACAAAAAGAATGAAAATATAAGTAAAATAACATTGGGTTGCCTCCCAACCAGTGTCACATTTAACATCCTTGAATATGCGATTATATCAACTCCTAAGGCACATCCCTTTGCATCCATTTACTTTTGAGTTTTCTTGGAAACAATTTGAGTCTTGATTTGTTCAAAAATACCTTATGTTTTGGCTTTGCAAACATGGTGCTCAATTCTCTTCTCATGCCATATTTTTGTTTTCCTTTTGAACGTTTTGGCATTCTTATAAGCATTCCACCGCAACTCATCCAATTTATGTATTTCTAGCAACTTTTTCACCTTTCCATTAGACTCTTTCACTTTCATACTTGACTAGGGGTGGAATAGTAAAAGTCTAGGGTCCAAAATTGGTGGCTCTTTTATGGATTGTTTGATCTTAGATCCTATCTCAAAATTTTCCATAATCTCCTTTGATATGCACCTGAGAGGCGTGTCCTCCAAAAAGTTCACATAGTCCACAATATCAACCTTTGATGCCATACTTTCAAAGTTAAAACAAGTTGAGTTGTTTTCTGGAGAGTTTATGTCCCTGTTCATAGCATCATGTGTAGCATTCTTAAGTGTGGGTGACTTAACAGATTCTTTAAGTTGTCCCCACATTCAATAAAATTTATCCTTAAACATTCATTAGCATTATCAATATCATGAGGTTTAGATTCTTTGTAAACTTTAAACATTATTTGTTCATCTTGCATTCTCTTTGTAATTTCACCTTTTTGTACATCAATGAATGCCCTTGTATTTGCTAATAATGGACAACCAAGTATAATAGGAATGTTATGGTCCTCTTCCATATCTAGCAGAATGAAGTCTGACAGAAAGATGAGTTTGTCTACTTTTAATAGAAAATCTTCTACCACACCCTGAGGTCTCTTAATTAGTATATCTGTCATTTGTAATATTACTGAAGTAGGTTTGGTTTTACCAACCCCAAATACCTTGAATACTAATAATGGAATAAGGTTAATGTTGGAATCTAATTCACATAATGCTTTCTCAAAATGGATGTTCCCAATTGTACAAGGAATGTCAAAACTATCTGGATCTTTCAACTTTTAGGGTAGTTTTCTAGCAAGGATGACACTACAACCTTTAGTTAAGGTTATTATTTCATTTCCTCCAAGCCTCCTTTCCTTAGACAAGATGTCCTTAAGACATTTGGCATAAGAAGGCATCTGTTCAAGTGCATCTGCAAATGATATGTTTATGTGCAACTTCTTGAAGACTTTCAGAAATTTTGAAAACTACCTATCTGAGTTTTACTTTTGCAGTCTTTGAGGGAAATGAATAGTGGGTTCATAGAAGTTCCTCTTTTTTGGCTAATTATTCCCTTTCTATTACTCTCTTTAGCCTCTAATTTCTTCTCATCCTTTTTAGTTTCTAGTTCCTTTTTTTATCCTTTTGGGTCTTATGTTCCTCCTCTAAAGTTTTACCACTCCCCAAGTCTATGGTGTTGCAATGGTGCTTCCATTATCTTCTTGAGCTTACAGTTGTGTCATTTGTAAGGTTACCTTGAGGCCATTAACTTATAGTTTGAGTAAATTGCCCCATTTGGTTCTCTAAATTTTGAATTGAAGCCTCTTGAGTGGAAACTTTTGTATTTACTGTTTGGATGAAGTCTTTCATCATCCCCATTAAAGCATTTGTATTTTCCTCATTAGGTGGATTCTTTTCTTAGGGTTGTAATTGTTGAAAATTAGGTGGTGGAAATGATTGATAGTTGAATTGATTACCACCCTGATTGTTGTTATTCCAAGAGAATTTGGATGTTGTCTCCATTCTGAGTTATATGTGTTTGAGTATGGATCATTGTTTTGATTCACATTACCCATATAGAAGACCGATTCAAGATTATTTGGACAATTATCAAACAAATGGGCTCCATCACAAAACAAATATGACACCATTGATCTTGGAGCTGGTTTATACTTGCTGGTGAGTTTTGAACCATCAAAAGATTTACCAAAGAGGACACTTGAGTTGTAAGTGCCATGATATCATTTACCTCATGCATTTCACCTATTCTTCTTGTGGCTATCACGTTCATTGACCATGGATAATTATTACTATCCATTTTTTATTCTATGCTTCTAATTGCACTAAAGGATGTTTCTAAATTAAAAATAAATAATAAATAAAAATTAAAATAATAATAATAAACAACTAAATAAATAAATAAAAGTAAAGAAAATAAATAAAATAAACAAATAATTAAGTCAGTAAAGGAAAATAAGCGAATTAAAATTAAAATTAAAATTAAAAAAATTAAGAAAGATAACTAAAACAAAATAATAATAATAATAAAATTATTAATTTTTAATATTTATAATACTCGGCAATGGCACCAAAAACTTGATCGCCACACATGAAATGTGTGCAATGAATACACAAGTATACGTATCGCAACAAGTAATTTAATGATAAGAAAATATTGTTAACATAAAGATTATTTTATTATAAACTAATTTTTAAAACTAAAAAAAATAAAAATCAATTTTTTATGTGTTTTTATATTATAAGGAAGCGAAATTAAAATAACTAAAAGTAAATAGAAATAATTAATTAAATAAAATTTGGTAACTAAAAAGATATATGAGAAAATATCTAAGATACTTAATCCCCCAATTTTCTAAACATGTGAATCGCTAAAATCTCCTCAATAGAATTATCAATTAATTATATGATCAATTAAATCTAACCTAACATGTATTCCTCTCTCATGTAAACTAAACACCATATAGTAATTAATTTAATCACACTCTCACGTTAATTAAATTTTATACTACTCATTAAGTTCATCAATTATGGATCACATACATAAGAATTATATATCTCTGCCTAGAAACTATGCATTTATTTAAAACAAGACAAACAATTAAATAATTCTCTCAAATCTATTTAATTATCTCTATAGATAAATTTTTGGCCAAACAATTAATAGCATACAAATCAGATAAAATAAAATAATTAAGTTATAATTATAATTGGGGTAAAATATTAGATCATCAAATAGTGAAATTTGGGTTCATAAGATCTCTAGATTAAGAAATTAATTACACATAATTGTGTTCATAAAGCTCATATTTTTCAAAAAAGAAGACATAAAAATTGATAAAGACAAGAGTAGAAAAAGAAATACAACAAATCTCTTGAATTGTAGAATTAATCTCTTCTTGAATCTCCACCAAAATTATGTCTACTCTTGAATTTTTCACTATCTTTCTCTCTTTTTAGCTCCAAATATTGACCTAAATAATGCTAATGGAGGTTACTTAGGGTTTATGGAGTGATTAGGGGCATAAATATTGCTCAAGTGCGATCTGGACCATCAAATCGGCTTTAGATCAAGGGCTACAATCAAAACAAGCAAAATTGACAACTCTATCCAATCACAGTGCGACACATGGAATCTCAAATTCACTCAGAAAATTAGGGAGTGAAGCATGGTAGGGGAGACCAGTTAGAGTCAACAATTGCTGAGTCAGCAACACGTGGCGTGACATGATTCGTAGAAACAGATGGTGTGGCCATAAGTGGAATGCATAGAGCAATGACATGGTGACATATGGCAAACAAGGGTTGACCAATTTCGGAACTCAGATTGAATGTCGTGTTGACATGTGGTGTGTGTTTCATTTTCCTCACACGTGGTGTAACATGATTTGCTATCTCTGCTTGCATTGCGTCTGTGTGGCTTACCCAGTCATCTCCACTACTTTTGTGGCATGACATGTGATAACTCCTGATTAGTCTTACGTTAAAAATTCATAAAAATCCATAAAAATTCCAAAATAATCCCAAAAAATTCTAAAAATTATATTTCACCCCTTTTCACAAAAAAGTTTATATTTTAATATTTTTTACCATAAAAATACTATTTATTGAATAAAACAAGTAAATATTAAGTAAAAAAGTGCGCTAATGACTCTAATTTCATAGAGTCATCATTTAGGTTGCCTAGAGCAATAATTAGTAATAGGGAGAGCCATTTTTGCCATAAAGTTTTTGATAGGAAACTGAAAAATCATAACATTGCAAACAAAGTGGCCATTTCATACCATCCATAAACTTCCTATCAATTAAATGTAAGTAATAGGAAAACCAAAAGGGTTTTGGAAGGTAGTATGCACCCTTCAAGGAAGGATTAGGTAATCAAGTTGAATGATGCCTTATGGGCGTACTATACATCTTATAGAACATCCATTGGGATGAGCTCTTATACATTAATCTTTGGGAAGGCATGCCACCTACCCATTAAACTCGAGCATAGGGCTTATTGGGCAATTAAAGAGGTAAATTGGATTTGGACAAAGTAGGAGAGAAGAAGTTACTTCAACTTAGAGAGCTTGAAGAAATTAGAGATGAAGGCTATAAAAATAAAAATAAATATATAGAGTGCACTAAGCACTATCACAACAAAGACCTAGTTCGTAAGTCTTTTATTTATGGAACAAAAGTTATTTTATAATTCTTGTCTGAAATTTTTTCTAGGAAAATTGCAGTCAAGGTGTTGTGGACCATTCACAATTACCCAAGTATTTCTACATGGGGTAGTGGAGTTGTTGAATCCTAAGACACATACAATGTTCAAAGTAAATGGGCATCGTGTAAAGCCTTATTTGGGAGGAGGGCACAAAACAACGAATAATAAGGCCATACAGATGTACAATCTTCCATATGGAAACCATGTCTTGCTAAGACATTAAACTAACACTTGATGGGAGGAAATCCATCATTTTAGGTAGTATTCTTTTCTTTTATTTAATTTAGTTCTTTTTATTTTGTTTTATGTTATTTTAGATTTAATGAATTTTTGTTTTACTCTATTTTTAGTTTTTGTTAATATGTACACTATTTATTTTATTTGGAAGGGTTAAATTCATAACGTTTGTTAAGATGCGATTTATGAAAATTACAAAGCATTCTGTCTATGTGATATAACTGGGTTAGATGATGGATGCACTATCAAGTAACCACATTACTTTTATAATCACATTGAGCTTATACAAGTGCGAAACTTTTCTTTTCTTTTTCTTATTTATCTTTGATTTACATTTGGTACATTAAGGATAAAATAGATTTTAGGTTGGGAGTGGAAGAAAAGTTATATATAAATTTAAGCATTTTTTAATTTTTCATTAAACATGTTTTTGCTTTTGTTTAGTTTATTTAGTTGTTTAGGGACATTTAGTTTCATTTTTTTGATTATTTAGAAAATTATCATGCTTTTAGTTGATTTAATGTAAGTGAATGAATATTTGCACTATTTGTTTGATATCTTAAAACATGTTTTGCTTTTGGTGGCAACATGCTATGGTATAGGGTGGTGGTCTCGCTTATGGGTCAAATCAATACATTCTAAGAAGAAATATTTGAATATCAATCTCATCGATATCATAAATTTTATAAGTCATAACCAATCCCACCAATCGAATCATTTTTTTGAGAAATATGAGACATTTATGTCATATAAGTATAGAGATCTATTCATTAATAGGAAAAAGAAAAAACATGAAATGGTGATTGGATTGATGATAAAATAGAATCCTAGGTCTCGAATAGTGATTCGATTGATGTAAAGAAAGATAATTTTTGGTTTAGTTCTCCACCTTAACGACAAAAAAAAGGATCGATCAAATTCTATTGAGTCTGACTCACATTGATCATTTATCAAAAATGACTCTGGTTATAAAACGATTGAACAACCAAGAGCAATTTTCTTACTATACTTAATTGACATTCATAAAAAGTATCTAATGAATTATGAGTTTAATACATCATATTTAACAAAAAAGGTGGATATTCTTTGTTCATTATTAGACAATCACTTATTCATTAACCTCTTATAGAGTTAATAGTTTTCAATTCCCATCTCATGGAAAACCCTTCTCGCTCTATATAGACTTATCCCACTCTAGAGGTATTTTACTGATAGGTTCTATAGGAACTATATGATCATATTTGGTCAAATACCTAGTGACAAACACTTATGTTCTTTTCATTATAGTATTTATGAACAAGTTTCTGAATAACTAGGGTTTTCTTATTAATGATAGTGACAATATCGATCGTGACCTTGATACCAAGCTTTTTCTTCTAACTATGATGAATGCACCAACTATGGATATGATACCGGAAAGTAAAAAAAATGAAAAGTGAATTCCATTATAGAGTTGTATGCAATGCGTAAAAAATGTGTGTATGGTTGTTCAATTCTATCATATATTTTTCTCTATCTCTTCAACTTTGATCATGCGAGATAGATGAACTATTTATGATGTTATATCATCAGGATAATGATCCATCAACTATCTAGTTCTTATTACGAGGCACAAGCGAGATAATTTATCATGGAGGTGGAAGAACTATTGAAACTACATGAAACCATCACAAGGATTTACGTACAAAGAACGGGAAAACCCTTATAGGTTGTTTTGGAAGACATGGAAAGAGATATTTTATGTCAGCAAGAAAAGCCAAAACTTATGGAATTGTAGATCTTGTAGCGATTGAGTAAAAAAATAACTAAAAGGAATAAGGACTTCCCGCAATTCTACGATTTTCTATTTTATCTTCTTACCAGGTTTGTTTTATATTCTATTAATTAATATATTAATATAGAAATGTAAAAATGATTCAGAATCATCCTATTAGGATTGATCTAAACCAGCTCATTATGTATATAATTCAACATGCCAATGATTAAACAACTTATTAGAAACATAAGATAGCTAATAAAAAATGTCACAAAATCCTCCGCTCTTCGGGGATGTCCTTAGAATAGTGAAACATGCACTGGGGTGTATATGTATAGCCAAAAAAAGAGAGATCCAAATTAGCCACTCACCAAAATACACATTTATATATGAATCCATTCTCTAAAACATAAAAAAATGAATAAAAAAGAAGAGGAAAAAATAGTATAACTAAATTCTATAACTCTAGAGTTCTTCAAAGTAGTGAGATGATTATTACAACAAAAAACAAAGAAAAATAAAAGGAAATAATCCTTTTGAAGTCAATGCATTTTCATTCATCTCGAGGCACACATTTTTATATTTTTGCTTGATGATTTTGATTGAACTATTTGATTAGTAATGTGATTTCTTCATAAATCCTTGTATTTGATTTATTTTTTGAGATCAATATTATGCATATTTGAGCCTTTTATTTTTTATCATATGCGAACCATTTAGCTTTATTCTTTACATAACTTATGTTCAAATATACATTATTGAGTGCTTAAACCCCATAAAGTCAGTATGAAATTGAGAATACATCTTTTAAGGATTAGAGTCAAAGCGAATTTGGATTCCTAACATTAGGATTAGATGAGTCAAAATTGATATATTTTTGTAATGAAACATGAATTTAGGATGAGTACTAATTTGAATAATAAACTATGAACCTTTGGGGTATTAATTTAACTTATGCTTGAGATTTTGTTTATAAGTTGAAAAGAAACTAAAGTATAAGAATTTTTGTTTATTTCAATTTTTATTTTGAACAATTTTTGTTATTCCCTTTAAATTTTAATTTTACTTAGCATGATGTTTATAGGTATCATCAATGAAAGCCCTCACGAGACTTGAACTTGTTTACTAAAATAATTGAAGAGCAAAATCGGCATCGCCGATCTTGCCAATAATTTGGTTTTATATTAATAAAACTCTCACAAGTGCACGAATCATATCATAGAAAATGATAACTATACTCCCAAGGTCGATCTAAGAAAGGAATATATGTGGTTTTTAATTTATTATTAAAACTTTTAAAAATGAAATTAAATCCTAAACATCATGTTACAATATTTGGAGTTTTTTGTTTTTAATCTAATGACATAAAAATAAACATAGATACAGATTCAATAAACATTTATGCAAATTTTATCTTTTATAATAGTGGAGTATTTATGGATATAATAACTAAGTTAATTATTTTTGCTCATATTATTTAGGTTATTAAAGATATAAATTGATATTTATTGATTATCTATTTTTTATATGAATACCACCTTTGGTGGGGTTAGATATTCTTTGTTAACTAAACAAATAAATTAACACCTATGAGTGAGGTTGATAACTAATTTGGTTAATTAAATTAATTTCTTTTTCTAAGAGATAGAAAATGAACCATTTAAATGACATCTTTGGTGGGGTTAGATAGTTTAAAATTTATTCAAGGTATCTAAATTAAACCTAAGAATTTAATTATCCGAGTACTAACTTTCAAGTTTTAAAACTACTACTAAAAACATATTGTCAATACATTTTCAGATAATAATTCTTATAAAAACTTTTGAAATAGAACTTCACTCTAACTACCGGGCGATTGTACCAATAAATAAAAGAGCACTACTCTAAATGAGACGTGATAACTAAACTTAAAATCTAATTTTTAGATTTAAGTTTGTAATGAAAAATAATATCTCTCTCTAGCATTCTTAATATAAAATCTTGAATAAAACCAAAATCAATTATTTATAGAGCTTTTTACCTATTTAATATTTTGCAAGTATAACAATGTTATTATTATATCATGTTTACAAACAACCAGAAAAGTTAAATTTAATCACATACAAATTACTTAAAACATATAAGAATAAAGCATAAAAAATAACTGTAAGAAAATAAAATCTTTACAGTACTTTGATGTTATTCATATTGCTGGAAAACCTCCAAACAAAATTTCCATTTCCATTTATTGAATCAAAAAGCAAATAAATTACAAAAACATAATTAGTTCTTCTAAAAAAGAGAAGAACTCTAAAACTAAGAAAACCTAAAAACTAAGAAATTGAAAGAAAGAAAGAGAGAAGAAGATGTTTTTAAGGCGTAGAGAATGAGGGTATTTATAGGTGATGAGAGGAAGAAAAGTGGGTTGAAAATGATTAAAAATGGAGGAAATACGGAGTAGTGAATGATGAAATCATTGTTGACATCATGGTAGTGTGGGACGTAGCAGCGCGCGCGGACTGGGCGCATATTGGTGTAGGAGTGCACGGATTGGAAGCAGAAGGGCGCACATAGATGGGCGCACACGGATGGGCGTGCGGCTTCGGAATGGTTTTGGTAATGCTCACGTATTGCTTGGCGTGACTGGGCATTGTGCGGGTGATGCGTGCACGTTGGCCGGCATTGTTGGGCGCGTTGTCCGGTGCTACTGCGCAACTACGTGCACGATTTCATCCTTTTTGACCCATTTTGTCCAATTTTTCCATATATTTTTAAAATTTTCCTCATTTATTTTGTGAATATATTTGTGATGTATTGCCTCCAGTATTTTTTTGAGTCTTTAAGTTACTTTTTTAAGCAAAAATACCTATAAAATAATAAAAATACCCGTTATTTCGGAAAGATATTTATATAAAAATATGATAAAATCATATAAATATATATCTTTTTAATCAATTAAAGTGAATAAAATCATAGTAATTTTAGTGCTTTTTGACCACTTATTATAATCCCCAATCAGCTTATTGCTAGTCCCTTAGCAAGAGAAGCAATAAAAACTAAAAATTAAAGTATCCTAAATCACTTTCGTGGATTGACACCATTGCATTTACCATATGCAACAAGCCTTTAAACCCTAGGTTGCCCTAGTGGATGAGTTTGAGTCTCGTGAGGGTTTTCAGTAATGATACCCACAAACATTGAACTAAATGTAAAAATTAATAAAAATAACTTAAAAACTAAAATTACAACAAAATCAAAAATTAACTTTTAAGAATAAAAGAAAACAACATGAAACATAACACAAAAATGTCTCATACATTTTAGTCTCCTTTAAGATCATAATTAAAATCTAAATTATAAGTTATTTTAATCTTCTTAAACAATCATGATTTATTATAATAATTAGTCGAAAATCATTTTCATATTTCATATAAAAAATGTATCAATTTAATTTCACCCAATTTCAGTGTCTAGAATCCAAATTCGTTTCGACTCTATTCCTCACTAGCCAATACTCTCAAAACACTGAATCCTATGGGTTCAAACACTCATACTAATTTATATGCGAAAGA
This sequence comes from Hippophae tibetana, assembly GCA_037013495.1. Classification (NCBI taxonomy): domain Eukaryota; kingdom Viridiplantae; phylum Streptophyta; class Magnoliopsida; order Rosales; family Elaeagnaceae; genus Hippophae; species Hippophae tibetana. The sequence continues at coordinate 59,164,819 of CM072803.1, read as the reverse complement.
GTTGATGTATAGAAATGAACTAATATGTTCACATATGTATAAAGAATAAAGGCTCAAAGTGTTATTTTAACGTTGATCTCATGAAAGGAATCGAATGTATAAATTATAAAGATATCATATATAAAAATTATTTTCATACATAAATCAAACTCATTAAGAAAAAAAATTCAAGATATATGCCTTTTATAAATGAAGAAAGTGCAATGACTTTTTAGGGAATTACTTCCTATATCTTTCTTTTATAATTAGCCTTTACTCACAATTTTGTAGGCAATGTGGGTCATAGTATGTAGATTATACTATATATTCTTTATCTCTCTATTTTTTTAAGATTTTTTGCAATATTTATATTTTTTTAGAAAGTAAACTCATGTACAAATTGTACATTTTTTTAGGATTTTTATGAGTGGTTAATTTTGTGGCTTTTCTGTTTGATTTTGGTTTAGGTCACCACATATATGTTTTTTTTTTGTAACAGTCATGCACAAAAAGATAAAAACATATACTATCAATATCTACTTAAATAATTTAATCTAAGAAAAAATAAAAAAATAAAAATATACGACACTCTATTAAGATGAGAAGAAAATTCATACATTTAATGCTAATACCTATAAAGATCATCTAAAAATTTGAAGAAATAAAAAATGTGTTTGGAGTAGGAAAGATATATATATCACTCTGAATAAAGAAAATTAGGCTCAAATTATATCTCATAAAGGTAGTCTCCACTAAAACAAATTCATAAACAACGATTTTGGGTTTAATATAATTTTCACATCTTATCAAGAAATACTAGTTATGACAAAAACTAACTAATTACCAAAAAACAAATTAAAAAATATTTCATGATATGTTTTCAAAAATTAATCTAACAGTACAAAAGACTTAACTATTTACTTAAATTTGATTTAACGAAATGATAAATTTTTGTGATAATTTTTAATACTAATTCTAAAATTCCAAAAATTACTAAATCACACAAAGAAAATAAAACCAAACACAATAAAAATGAAAATGTGAATTTTTTTTAATTTTTTTTAAATTGTTAATTTTTTTTATATATTTTTTAAATTAAGCATGGTAACTTTTCAGTATCCCCAACCTAGAACTTAAATTTTCCTCAATGTAACAACTATAAATTAAAGATAAAGAGAAAAGAGAAAAAATATTACCTATTTCCTGAGAATGTGCAAGTAGTGATGGAGAAATGCAGGTGCATCCATCATGTTCACTAAAGTGCAATAGATAGATTGTTGTGAACTTCTAACATCTAAACAAATATTTTTAGTTTAAACAATTTTAAAATTATTCACATGTAATTAAACTAAAATAAACAATAGAAATTAAATAAATAAAATTACCTAAAATGATGGGTTACCTCCCATCTAGCGCTTAGTTTAACGTCTTAGCATGATGTAACTTTATGGTGCTAAGGGTTACTCAGCCAAATGCAATCCATTTTAGCAATATTGTTTGGTTCTTCTAAATAAGGATTCACACGATGCCCATTGACTTTGAATGTTTTTTGTGTCTTGGAATCCAATAGTTCTACTATTCCATGTGCAAATACCTGAACTATTTTGAATGATCCATCCCATCTTGATCTCAGCTTTCCTGGAAACAATCTCAAATGAGAGTTAAATAAAATAACTTTCATTCCAGGGTGAAAAGTCTTAGGAACTAGCCTCTTGTCATGATAGTGCTTAGTACGCTCTTTGTATAATTTGGCATTCCCATAGGCTTCATTCCTAATTTCTTCCAACTCATTAAGATGGATTAACTGTTTTTCTCCTACTTTATCTAAATCCATGTTTAACTCTTTAATTACCCAATAAGCCTTGTGTTCGAGTTCAACTGGAATGGGCATACTTTCCCAAAGATTAATCGATAAGGGCTCATCACAATGGGTGTTTTGTAAGTAGTGTGGTATGCTCATAAGACATCATTTAACTTAAATGCCCAATCCTTCCTTGAAGGATGCATAGTGCATTCCAATATTCCCTTAATTTGCCTATTACTTACTTCCACTAAACCAGACGTTTGAAGATGATATGGAGTAGCTACTTTATCTGTGATATTGTACTTGTTTACTACTCCATCAAAGATCTTGTTACAAAAATGGCTACATCCATCACTTATTATAGCTCTAGGCATTCCAAACCTGTTGAATATTAAATCCTTCAAGAATTTAACAACAAAATTAGCATCATTGGTTTTAGTGGGGACAAATTTTACCCACTTGGATACATAATTCATAGCAATCAAAATATATTGAAAACCATTGGATGGGGGAAAGGGACCCATAAAGTCAATCCCTTAACACTTGTTTCTCCTTTTTGCGAGACTAGAGTATCACCTTCTTTGTAACTTGAACTACAAGGTAGATCATTAGTGATTTTAGGTAAACTGGTATTGACTACCTTACCACTTCAAAAAGTTCTTACATCCTTTGCTTGTTCGGTTGACTGGGCAAGTTTCCTGGTTCTTTCTTTTGCATTTGTTCAGCTAGTTACCTAACTTTAGATTCAATCCTTTTAACCGAAGCCTCCATGATGTTCAACCTTTGATTATTCATCAATTGGTTGTTGTGACTAACTTGAATAAAAGCATTCAAGCTATCCTCTAAAGTTGGCTTAAAATATTGGCTTGGTGGGTAAGGGTGGTTTTTATTCGACCTTAGTGTTGGACATTGGGTGTAGGTTGGGTAATTGTTTTGTTTCCAATGATGGTTAGGATGATTATAGGTGTGTGGATGATACCTTTGAAAGGATTTTACTTCTTCCATGGAATCGACACTAGAATCACAAGTATTTGAACAATTATGAGTACCATGCCCAATTGAAAAAAAAAAACTTCACACACCTCTTGATTTGGCATTTAGTGGGTAGTGAGAAGTTGCACTTGCTTAGTCAATTCAACAAGTTGCAAGGTCATCTCATTATCAGAGCCAATTTCATTGACTCTTGCTCTCCTTCTAGCACTTCTTTTTTGGGAATTAGAATCCAATAGCTCATAAAGATTATAGGTTTCCTCTGCAGTTTTTTCTCCCACAGCACCTCGAGCAGCATTATCAACCATGTATTGACTCTGCAGTGTCAATCCATCATAAAAGAATTGGTTTTGTAATTGTAATGGAAAGCTATGATTATGACATTGAATGAAATGGAGTTTGAAACAAAACAAGTTAAACCCTAAGTTATTTTTTTATTTTAAAAGAAAATAATAAAATAAAGTTTTAATTTTTTTTAAAAGAAAATAATTAAATAAATTATTATTTTTATTTCTTTATTTATTTATTTAAATAAAATAAAGTTTAAATTTTATTTATTTATTCGTTTTAAATTGTTTTTATGTTTTTTTCAAAAGAAAATAATTAAAAATAATTCTTTTATTCTTTTTTTAATTTATTATTATTATTATTTTATTTAAAATTTATTAATTTTTTTTAAACTTCAAATTTCAAATTTCAAAATTGTTTTACTATTCATGTTATAAATATTTTTTAAAAATTTGATTTTTTTAAATTTATTTATTATGAAATTTGAGATTTGAATTGTTTTTTGTTTTACTATTCATGAACGATATGTTTTTTTACTATTCACGAACAACAAATTTATTTATTTTTATTAACTATATTTTTTTGTTTTAAATTAAAATAAAAAAACACAATTATTTACGAGACAGAAAGTTTTTAAAAATTTGATAAATAATTTAAAAACTCTATTCCTTTCCCGGTAACGCCGCCATAAACTTGAAGAGCAAAACCGACATCGCCGATCCTGTCAATACTTTAGTTTTATATTTATAAAACTCTCGCAAGTGCAGGAATTATTTCATAGAAAATAATAAGTATACTCCCAAGGTCGATCTAAGGAAGAAATATATGTGGTTTTTAATTTATTATTCAAACTTTTAAAAACGAAATTAAATCTTAAACATCTTGTCACGATATTTAGTGTTTTGTGTTTTTAATCTAATAATGTAAAAATAAACATAGATACAGATTGAATAAACATTTATGCAAATTTTATCTTTTAAAATAGTGGAGTATTTATGGATATAATAACTAAGTTAATCATGCTTACTCATATTATTTAAGTTATTAAAGATATAAATTGATATTTATTGATTCTCTATTTTTTATATGAATATCACCTTTGGTGAGGTTAGATATTCTTTGTTAACTAAATAAATCAATTAACACATATGGGTGGGGTTAGACAGTTTAAACTTTATTCAAGGTGTCCAAATTAAATCTAAGAATTTAATTATTTGAGTACTAACTTTCAAGTTTTAAAATTACTACTCAAAACATGTTGTCAACACATTTTCAGATAATAATTCTTATAAAAATTTTGAAATAGAGCTTCACTCTAACTACCGTGCGATTGTACTAACAAATAAAAGAGCACTACTCTAAATCAAACTGGATAACTAAACCTTAAAATTTAATTTTCATATTTAAGTTTGTAATGAAAAATAATATATCTCTCTAGCATTTTTAATATAAAATCTTGAATAAAAACAAAATCATTTCATTTTAGAGATTTTTACCTATTTAATGTTTCACAAGCATAAATACATTATTATTATATCATGTTTACAAAAAAACTAGTAAAGTTAAATTTAATCACAGACAAATTAAATATAACATATAAGAATAAAGCATAAAAAATAACTGTAAAGAAAATAAAATCCTTACAGTACTTTGATGTTATTCCTATTGCTGTAAAACCTCCAAACAGAATTTGCACTCCTATTTATTGAATCAAAAAGCAAATAAATTACAAAAACATAATTAGTTCTTCTCAAAAAGAGAAGAACTCTAAAACTAAGAAAAGCTAAAAACTAAGAAATGGAGAGAAAAAAAGATTGAAGAAGATGTTTTTGAGGTGAAGAGAATAAGGGTATTTATAGATGAGGAGAGGAAGAAAAAGTGGGTGGAAAAATGATTAAAAATGGAGGAAACACGGAGTAGTGAATGATGTCATTTTTGATGTCATGGGTAGTGTGTGGTGCACGACTTCAACATGGTTTAGGTATTTTGAGTGCATTGCTCGGCATGGCTGGCCATTGTGTGGGCGATGCGTGCGCATTGGTCGGTGCTGCTGGGCGGCTGTGTGCACGATTTCATCCTTTTGACCCATTTTTTCCATTTTTTCCATCTTTTTTTGAATTTTCCTCATTTATTTGATGAATATATTTGTGATGTATTGTCTAAAATATTTTTCTAAGTCTTTAAGTTACTTTTTAAAGCAAAAATACATGAAAAATAATAAAAATACCTGTGATTCCAAAAAGATAAATTTATATAAAAATATGATAAAATCATATAACTATATATCTTTTTAATCAATTAAAGTGAATAAAATCATGGTAATTTTAGTACTTTTTGAGCACTCATCAATAATATAGGGATTTAAAGGCTTATTGTATATACTAAATGCAACCATGTCAATTTACAAAAATGATTTAATTTCTTTTAATTTATTCATTTTTGTTTTAGTTTTTATATTACTTTCCTTACTAGAGGCTAGCAAGAAGCTGATTGAGGGTTGTGATAAATTCTTGAAGATTACTATTATTTTGTGATTTTATTATACTTAAATGAGAATAAATAGATTTGATTATGTATGTTTATATCATTATTTAATATGTTTATATCATTATTTATGCAAATCTATATGTTTGGAATCATGGGTATTTTTTGTTGTATTTCAGGTGTTTTTAGCTTTAAATGTATAAATTTATCAACATATGAAGAACAATACTTAAAGCACTCAATTTGCACCATAGGAGCTTAAAAGAATAAGACATGTAAAGTTAACATAAAAAACCAATTAGTTTGTAAGGTGTACAAGGAACAATTGAAGAAAAGTGAAGCATGTTACGATGAGAATTATATTTTACCATAGCATACACTATTCGGTAGGAATTCACTAGGCACGCAAAACAACATGTTTCACATTGTGGATTAAATGGTGCCATGATGTGACTCCTTGGGATGCAATTGGAAAACTATATAAAATATTCCCCAAGCTCTCTGACTTTTCGCTTTAAAAGCAACCTTATAACCTCTAGGTTTAGGTGTAGAATATGTAGAATATTAGTTTAAATTTTATTTTATCTATAGCAATTAGTATTTCATTTGTTTAGTTTTAGGTTTAGTTTATACACAATTTGAATTAGACAAGAATAAATAAGAGGCAACAACAGAAAGATTTTTCCTATCAAGAAATAATAAAAGATTACTTAGATTTAGGAATTACTTTGAAGATCAATATCGCAACTTTGGAACATGTCACATCATCCATATAGGTGAACATTTTTAATATTTAATAAAAACAGATTATTTTGTTATTTCAAGATTCATTATAAAATTTATTATTGATTAATATATTGATAATATATATTTTTAATAATAGATTTAAAATATAAAATTAGGGTTCAGACATCATCTAGATCTAATTTAGATAGCTTGAATAAGAGTTTAAATTGATAATTCGATCGAAGGAATTAAATAAAATAGTTTGTTAATTTCTTAGACATTAGGCATAATTTAATCAAATTTAATTAGTAACAAAACTAAAGGCACTAATTAGTTTTATTAACAAATAATAATGACCTAACCCAAGGCATTATTTATACTAAAAGAGGAATCAATAATCCGGATTTAGACTTAATTATACTAAATAATTCTAACAAGAAGATTAACTAGCTAAATATTTTCATTAATTCTTAAATATATATCTATCTTGAATTTGTTTGATTCAAATCTATCTTTAGTTATTTTTATTATTTTTTCACTAGATTAGTATTTTCAAAAACCTAAATATTATGATAGAATGTTTAGGTTTTGTTTTAATGTTTATTTTTAAGAAATTTGATGAATTATATAAAACCACATAATTTTTCTTTGGATCTTTTTATTAATTATAAAATTTGGTCAAAAGGAGGGATAAGATGCAATGGTGATAAAATGTAATGAGTTGTTAAATACATCCACTTCCCTTCTAAATTTATTCATCTATCAAATAAAATTCATAAAACATTTATAAAAATCCTAAAAAAAACTAATATTTTTCAATAAATATAAAATGAATATTTTTGGTTTATTATAATAATATAATATTTATAAATATAACAGAATTGATATATAAAAATATGTATAAAATAACGCTTATCATGAAAAAAACTTGTGGGTAAGAGGGTTCACTAAACAACTTCAAATGGTTATTGATAATGTTTTTTAGGCTATTTTTTGGGACAATCAATTTTCTATTCTTTTTTTAATCATCATAGGTTTTATTTTAGGTTAAAGTATGTAGTTCTTAAGTTACATTTCATTAGAAATATTGTTGAACAAGGTTTAGTTATAATTGAAAAAGTCTCCACATGAGGATGGATGGGAGTTAATGTAAATATATCCAATTGAATCATAGTGCCAAGGTGGAGATAGTTAAAATTGTGTCCCTATGACATTCAGAGCATTTAGGAGATGTTATATTTGTGTGAAAATTATTGTAGTGCTTACATGATATATATGTTTGGTGTTGTTACTAATACGTGTCTTATTGTGTTTTTTCCACGTATGGGTCATCTTGGACTTGTAACAGTGGATCTCTCTCTCATTTTCTTTTCATGTCTCTTGCACTGTTTGGCTTTTCATACTCTTCTCTGCATTTGTTGTGACTCTTCATTGTTTCTAAGTTCGTGTGTGCAAGAACAATGTGTTAAGATTGTTCAATCCTTTATTTTGGGTTAGATTTCATCATCCGTAAATGTTCTTGTTATTGTCGTACTCAGATTTTTTAAAAGTGGATATATTTTTCCTCCTCTAGTAGATTAGGCCTATAGTTTTAGTGGCCACACCCCTTAAAGTTTCGTTTTCTTTGATTCTATTTTGATTTCTTGGTATCTCACTGAGCTAGATTCTCATCTTTGTTGAATTATTAGTTTTTGAAATAGTGTGAGGTAAATTGAAACATACCAGTTGAAAGCACAAATAAACGACAATTATGAAAAAACAAAAACATGGAAATCGCAAGGCAAAAGGGACATGCCATATTACCTTAAACCTCTCGTCAGCTACTACCTCTTTTATCCACCTCTATAATCTCAATACCAGGTCTTCATTCTCAAATAACCTCAATGAGTTTCGTATGCTTGCAACCTTTTCATAATCATACAAACTAAAAAAAAATTCAGACATTGCGTGGAAACAAATAAACAAAAAAAGAAAAAAAAACAATATCTAAAAATTGAACATCAATTGAAATGATTGAGAATATAAATTTCGCAGTGACATCCAATTGTTGCTCAGTAGAGCATATGTTTTTCTTATTCTTTCAATGTGCATACATAAGAGGGTTTTTTTTTTTTTGGAGAATTTGTTTTGGGATTAAACATGTTTCATTATGTAAATGATTGTTTCTATTTGAGCTTTGGAAAGCTGATGGGCATGTGTGCCATAACATATGATTTTTTTATGGGAATATGTGTGTGTCATGGTATGAAGTGTGATGTAGTTTAGTTGTTGAGTTAGCCTTTCCATGCTACAGTTTGTCCTACGGTAGTGCTTTAGGCCTTTTAGGTTTCATTGTTACCATTATTAATGAAGCTTTTTTTTATGGTAAAAAAGAGACCATAAGTTTCCTCGACAAAAGTGAACCAGTTCTCGTACTCTGACTCTGACGCCCTTCATTACCTTTCTTCTTTGAAGCACAAGCCAAAATTTTATACACTTTCCCACAATTCCTCAAATGAATTACTTATGTATATACCTAAATTCATCGTTTGAACAATTACATTTACCTCAACGAAGCAAACAGAAACTCACCGTCAGATTGTAGAAATCAGTGAAAACTTTGAGGCTCATGCAATATTTATCTTCTTTGTATATACAAAAAAAAAAATTCCTTAGATTTTCTCATGCAAATAAATTATCTCGAAAAATATCTAGAGTGAATAGTAAGGAATAAGAACTGAGTCAACAAGTTAAGGTTGGACAAAGACGTAAAAGTCATTTGGTCCATACTTTCTAACCTACTTGCTAGAAATTATACCTCAAATTTTGAAGAAGCTAAAAACTCTAAGAAGAACCTTAAAATTATATGTGGGAAGTAAAGCACTAAAAGTTAAAAAAAATTTTAAGAAAAATTTAAAATTAGATGGATCAATTGACAAATGCAAGGCCAAAATTGTAACAAAATGTTATATGCAACGAGAATGCCTTGATTACTTTAACACATATTCTCATATGACAAGAGTAAATTCCATTAAGAAGATACTTGCATATGCAACCATGCGAAAGCTTGAAGTACATGAAATAAATATAAAAACAACATTACTAAATAGAGATTTTGAAGAAAAATCTTAAGGGTTTTCTACCCCAAGAAAAGAAGGAAACATTATTCATTTTTCGAAGTCTTTATATGATTTAAAGCAACACCAAAATAATGGAATTAAAAATTCAACCATTTTATGTTCACAAATGGTTTTAAAATCAACAAACATAACAAGTATGTATAGGTCAAAGACATAAAAGATGTTTATGTAATCTTGTCTCTCTAGTTGACGACATGGTCATGAAATGATCAAATATACCAAGAAGATATTGAATTTGAGGTTCGACATGAAAGACATGAGACCTATTGATAAGATATTGGGAATTAAAATCTCAAGAATACATAGTGATCTCATTGTAAGTCAATCACATTATGTGGGTAAAAATATTTGAGAATTTCAATAATAATGAATTTGGAGTGGCCAAATCACTTGTGAATATAAATCTATATCTAACAAAAAGTAAAGGTGATAATGTCTCCCAACTTCAATATTCTAAATTGATAAGAAGCTTGAGGTACTTGATGAATTGTACAAGATCAAACATATCCTATTCAATTAGTAGATTGAGATACACAAATAATCCAAGACATGATCATGGAAGGTAATCTTTAGAGTACTTAGGTAATTAAAATTTACTTGAAGATATAGGTTGTATTATACAACCTATCCAGTTGCTCTAGAAAGATATAGTGATGCAAATCGGACATATGACACAAAGGATTCTAATTCTACTAGTGGATATGTGTTCACGTTGGCAACTATGACAATGCAAAGGAAATCCTCAAAACAAACATGGTGAAATAGGTGAGTGGATACTTGTGCCAATAGTATGTATCCATTGTGATAGTCAGTTCTTAATTGGAAGGACACAAAGTGGTATGTATAATGGTAAGTCTAGATATATATGTTGACGACACAAGTGAGAAAGAGTGGAGGGAGCTTGGGAAAATTTGTGGGAAAACATGAAGAGAATTGGGTGTTTAAGGGTTAATTAAGAACGTGCACCATCCTCGTTATCTATGTTAATGGATTGATGGAGTTGGTAAGTTTGTTGCAATGGACAATGTTTAATAGTTGTTTCACAACATGTTTTAAGTTGAGTGATATTTTGTTACATTGCAAATAGCTGAGCTGTGTGGTTGAAAAGTCTATTTACCCTTTTAAATAATTTTCATACCAACAGGCTGCTTTAATACATGATCTGAAAACATAATTTTTTCTCTAGTGCTATATAAGTATAAACTGATTAGTGTCACATGTGATTATATGTGCGATAGAGTTTGCTTTTTAATATATTAACACATACACTTGTTGCCACATCTGAATGTTACATGTTTTAATAGATAGATTCCTGCATCATAAATTCATGATACATATGATCATTGTTCATGTTAAATTGCTCTACGCATTCAACTGTATTTGTCAAATTAATTTATTGCAGATAAAGGACATGAGAAATCAAATTTAATTAGTGAAAATAGCATAAATGTTTTATGGAAGAATTCCTAATTTATCAAATATGTGTTTTGCAAGTTACGAACTGCTTGATTTCAAGGTTTGAAATAAGTAAAATGCATATTTGTAAAGTTAGTGAATTTCAATGTTAGCATAAGTACATTTGTAATTATAAAAATAATGAATTTTGTAGTTTTTGAGTACTGAATATCGTTTTTGTTAAATACGATTTGAAACTTGGTTTCTAGAAAATTAATTTTTCGATCCCAAAATTTATTCTTTATTCTTTTCTAAAATCGTTATATCTTACAAATTTGTTGATTAGTTTCAGAGATGGCAACGAACTTGATTGTGAATCAAGTTGAGAATAAAAATCCAATGGTGACATAAGGATAATTAACCCTACAGTGTTGAATTAAGGTCAAATGGACCCAGTTGTGGTTCCTGCAAAGCCGATTATGGTTCTTATGATTCACAATTAAAAACTTAGGAAATTTAATGGGTCGAATTTCAAGTGGTGGTAGCAGAAAATGTTGTTCGATCTCACCATATTGAATTTTATTAGATTCTTGAATAAGTAAGCTCCCATGCTCAATGAGCTAGCTAGATGTGCAAATTGCCAATTTTGTATATACATGGAAGCACTTTGACTATCTTCCTAGTAACTATGTCATGATCAATGGTGTCTTCGACTCACTATGAAATATATATTTAGAGAAAAAAAATAGCTAAAGACTATGAGAGTCTTTGGATCGGAAGTAAAAATCTAAGGATACTAGTTCCAATTTTTTTTTATAGTGGGATGCTTTTTTGACTACAAGATGGTGGATTCCAAGATTGTACGTGCTAAGTCAAGTGCAAGAGATCCACGTGATTCTTCATGAGATTCATGCTGAGGGAATGATTTTGAGCGAAAACTTTCAGGTTGTTGCAATTATTAAGAAGCTATCCCCTCTATGTAAGGATTTCAAAAACTATCTTATGCATAAGTGAAAGGAGAGGAACATCAAAGACCTTTGATATGCTTAGAAAAACACAAGTATACGTGATTAAATTGTTCAAGTGATATGTAAATCAAGAACAAATTTCAAATTCACCAGAATTGTGACAATAACTATCACTATTTATTAACTTGTTAGTTAATTAGTAAAAATGATTTTGAAAATTGCTTTTAAATAAAAATAAAACATAAAACAATAAATAAAATAATGAGTATACAAATTAAGGAAAACATGTGATTATGAGACTATCCTCACCACTAGCATATAATCTAACCAATTATATCATAAATCAATATTAGAATTATCTTTGTATTCTTGGCTTTAGCTTTGAAAATCTAGGTACACTTAAGACTTCCTACCTTTTCTTAATATTTATTCATTAAGGATATAATCTATTAGCCAATCTAAATATTGAACAACCTAGAAGTATACTTATTAGATTTAATCCATTCATTGCATTAAGTTCTAAAAAGGAGATGACTAAACTATGCGAGATATCACTTTGAATAATAATATTGACGATTACATACTAACATCTTAAAATAGTATTAAACATATTTATGTAATAGACTAGTTGATCACTCTAATTCATATATGCATAGTTATAGCATTTAAACATAGAGTCAAATACATCAAAAATTAAGAATTGAATTTAAAAATTCATCACGACGTTATATTAATTAAAATCATGGGTAAAGGACCGTAAAAGTCCTATATCTTTCAATAAAAGTGCACAAAAGTCCTATATCTTTCAATAAAAGTGCACAAAAGTCCTATAATTATTGATAGTTCATTTTTAGTTAAGGATCTAAGTATCTAGTTAGGAAAAGTATGATAAATTAAAATTTCATAAGCATCCAAACAACCAATAATGTGTACATAAAGTAATTTGGAAATAAAAAGATCAACAAACGGGATTGTTAGGTTGAAGCAACCAAGGCCACGCCAATGACCTACGAGGAAAACCACTGGTCTACCTAACCACCTAACAATCCATTATGAAAAAAAGTATGCAATTACAAGGCTAGGACTCAAACTACCCATCCATGTAATGCCCCCAAAGAACCTACTTACAAGTCAAATGGCTTTGATCATAGTCTCTACATGATAGGCGTTCGAATCTGAACCAACATTCCAACAAACTTGAGTCCTATGAGTTAATCGAACATGCATAACGGTCACCTACATTATCACATAAACACTAGTGTAAATGTGTGTCCTAGAGTAGATTCAATAATGAAAAACCTAACTAGTTGATTTAAACAATATATCAGATAAAATAAAAACAACTAGCAACTCTAGAATAATTAGTTTAAGCATAAGTTCAATAAAGATAGCTTCTTTAAAGATTGATAATCAAACCAAATAATTATGATATGACACAGATAATTATTTGATCCAATAATTCAAGAAGGGAAATAAAGAAGAAGCTATAAGAACATATAAACAAAATATCATAAACTAATTAGGTTTATTAATCAATCAAACACAACTATCAATGTTTGATAGATTAAGTAAATAAAGAAGCCTAAAGAATTATAATATTATATTTGCAAAACAAGAGATAACAAGAGATAAAAAGAATAACCACAATATCTCTTTTGTGGTTGTTTCTAAAAGTGTGTTTAGCTTTGAATTTATATAATATTTTGAAGCATATTAGGTTAAAGTATAATTACCATATTTTCCATAATATTAATTAAAATATTTGAAGATATAAGGGCAATATGGTAAAATTCCAATCCAAATCGTATTAGAAATATTTTAAAAAAAAATTGAAAGCTGGATACTCGATCGATCCATGTAATTGATTGATCGATCGAGTACATTAGTAGATCGATCGAACATCCACTTGATCGATCCAGAGTACATTTAAACAATATTTAAAAACAAGTTCATCGATCGAGTATATCCTCGATCGATTTAGTCATATATTAAAACCAGATTAATCAAGTTTATTACTTGATCCATCAAGTATACACTCAATCAATCGAGTGGCTCAAATTCATGTTTTCCTTATTGTGTTGAATATGTAATCTAGTATGCATGGGAATATAAATATGCCTAATATGTGATAGTTGAGATGTAATAGCTTTTATGGCTTGAAATATTCTTCTAAGACAAACCTAGAAACTAAACTTACAATTAAATATTTTGTTTCACGAATATCGTCAATACTCATAAAAACCTAATAATCTCCTCCTTTGGTATATTCATGTAACCTCTCTCTTACTACATATTACTCATAGAAAAATTAAATTCTACATGATGGTTCTATCCTATGATCCGATGAAACCATCTTCACTTGAATTTTAAAAGTTCATATGAACACTGAAAAACATAAACATAAATAGCCGAACAACTTCTATTGAAAGACTCATTATTCATTAGTCTAGTGTATATAACAATAGGAAGGCAAAGAATGTTCAAATGTGAGTAATCATTAGATAGAAATAAAAAGCATTACTCCACTATGTATAATATCTCCAAAGTGCTCCCATTAAATTAGGTCTCCCTTTTTGTAGATTTTTCAATTAAAATTCTAATTTTCTTCCTTTTTTTCTCATATGAATAAACAATATAATTATGAAGAAATACAACAGGTTGAGTAAGCAAGTAGTGTATTTAATGACTGAAAAAAGGAGTACACATTCTTAGAAAACTCAGTTCAAACAAAAGAAAAGAGCTAAAAACAATAAATTTCCCAAAGAATGAATAAACTCTTCTAAATCAAACAAACTAAATTATTTTTAATAAAAACTTATATATATATATATATATAATATTTTTTGAATTAAGGGTAGTGGACTTAACATAACATGACTATAATAGTACACACAAATGATGAAATTAATTTTGTTCAAATTGTGACAATCCATTGACAACATAAATATATTTAGCCAAGACACATAAATATACTAACACATATGGTGACATATCGACAATTATGAAAAGTAAATTATGATCAGTTATGCAAGATTAAAAAGAAGGAGTATCACTTATCGTAAAATATTTACAGTTGAACTCATATTTACACAAACTAAAATTTACTTACCTAGAGAGAACTATAATATTTTTTTTTTGTATTCCATTCATGTATTAATTTTTTTTGTGAGAAATTGATTATTTATTTTCTTTTAGTAAAACCAATCGTGGCCCTTTCTTTTTGTGCATACAAATTCTTTTATATTTTTCTTTTTTCCTTTAATATTATTTTCATTATTTTTAAGGAAACATGCACAAGCCAGTATACCTATTATGATGACTTCCACACTAATTGTGAGGTATCCCTCTGTACTCACTATGGTAGCTTTCACATATTACAGTAGGTAGCCCTCTCAAAACTAGGTGTCACTCTTATAGTAGCATTTTATATAGTGAAAGACAGAGTTTAACCATAATTTTTACAATCAAGGTTATCTCATGCCCTAAAGTCTCTTATAATTAATTATAAACTTCTAACATGTCATACTTATGTGTCCAATGAGTATGTGAGTAGGTTCATGTCAACATTGATCACCATATGTTAAAAATATGTAAACGCACATGTCAAAATATCCATTGCATAATGTGTAGCCAATCAAAATAAATATCAATAGAGCATGTAATGATCATGTAAATATTAAAGCATGTATACTTTCCTCCTTTTTTATTTTTTTATTTTTTTTGAAACTAATAAACATCAATAAAAATAAAAACAAATAATCAAACTAAGCACATTCACCTAGGGTCAATTAAGGACTCAAAAAAAAGTATCAAGGTGAAATAATAAAGAATGAAAATCAGATGACTGGAAAGAGACAATCTTTCCTTACCCAAACTATCTTGAAATTTAGTTTCTTTATATCTTTGGATTAGAAATCAACTACCTTAGTTGTCATTGGCATATTCTTGGATTTACCTTTAGACTTTCCATTCATTCTAAATGAAGATGAAACATGCATGGTAGAATAATGATAATTAGTCCCAGAATTAAATGCATTGAATTTCACTTGCCTATTTATTCCAATAACATTATGATTTCTAGTAGGATTTTTGAACATATTACCATAATTTTATTCATCCTAGAATATAATGAAACATGCATAGATGGATGATGGTTATGAGTCCATTTGACATGTATAAAGTATTATTAGATTTAGAAGTATTCATCAAAATTATACCCTTGGACCAAATATAACCTTTCCTACCACAATGATAATAGACACGAACAAAATTAATAGAATTTTAGCTATTCTTTGTGTATAATGAGTAACATTAGGAGTAAGGTTAGAAGGCTTTACCATAATAGTCTTTAATGTTGAAACTATATTTGCATCATATGAAGAAGAAGAGTCTCCAATAGGTTTTCCATAATCTGGAATTTTGTTTGGCCTTCCAGCTCCAATGGTTAACCTCTCCACAACTTCTTTTGATAATTCCAGTTCCTGCATAAGATTCTCATTTTCATATTTAACATCTACAAGACTTGAATTGAAAACATTAGCACATTCAGACAATTCAATTTTTTTTCTATAATAGAGGAATTTATTTCAACAGATTTAAGTTTGTTATTTATTTTAGTTACTTCTTTTTTGCATCTTACATAATCTATGAACACTTCATTACTACTAGTGACTTTAAATTTATTGAGTAGAAATTCATCATCAATTCCCTCATCATATGAATCAATGTCAGACTTACAGGATAGTCCACTAGCAGTTGTAGTAAATTCCAAGTAGTTAGTGCCAGATTCAACTGGTTGGTTCTTCTTATTTGCACAATCAATTGCGAAGTGACCAAAACTCATACATTTAAAACATTGAAGTTCATTGGGTTTAGGTTTCTTACCATCAAAACTCACAGATTTTGAGTTACCTAAGATTCTGATCCTTTTGAGAACTTGATTGTCCTTTGTATCGAGGATTCTTGTTATTGAAGATTTTGTTGATTTTTTTGGTTAAAAGTGCCAGTTCTTTATCATCATTGTCACTATCTTCAATCACAGCAGTTTTGAAAGTGACACCATTGATCTTTGGAGGTTTTCGAAAGCTCAACTCATAGGTTTGAAGTGATCCTACAAGTTATTCTATTTTGACGTTTTCTACATCCTTGCTTTTATCAATTACGGTGACCTTTGCATGGAAGCGATCTGGAAGTGAGCAAAGATTCTTCCGAGTTATCCTAAAATAATCAATTTTCTCTCTAAAATTGGCAGAGGTGTTAGTAATATTGTATAATCTAGCATAGAATTCAGAAAAAAGTATTGTCTTCTTTCATCCTAATATTTTTGAATTGATTACCAAGCATGCAAATTTGTTTTCACAAAACTGGTGAGGTACCCTTTTGGAAACATTCAAAATATCCTAAGTATGGTTAGCAGTTTCAACATGTGAAATGTGATGAAACTTGTTAGTAGACATAACATTGAAAATAACATTAATTCCTTTTGGATTGCACTTACTAGAAATTTTATCTTGATTGGTCCATTTGTTCCTAGGCTTAGGAATGACTAAATTATCTTTACCAACCATATGAGGTTCCCAACCATAAACCACAGAGTTCTAAGCACCTTCATCCATAGATTGTAGAAAGGCTCTCATACAAGCCTTCCAATATGGGTTGTAGGTGAGCCTTCTCTTAGGTGATCCATAACAAGGTCATAGGCACACTAAGTGTACCTAGTGATCACTCTAATACCAAGTGATAATTCATTTTTAGTTATAGAAATATCTAGTCAGGGAAAGTATGATAAATTAAAAATTAATAAGAGGGAAAACAACCAATCATGTGTATGTAAAGTAATGCAAAAATAAAAAGATTAACATATATGATTTTTA
Organism: Hippophae tibetana; assembly: GCA_037013495.1. NCBI lineage: Eukaryota > Viridiplantae > Streptophyta > Magnoliopsida > Rosales > Elaeagnaceae > Hippophae > Hippophae tibetana. The sequence continues at coordinate 59,147,193 of CM072803.1, read as the reverse complement.
GGTGGAAATAACCTAGGCTACATTAATGACCTAATGGGAAAACTACCGGTCCACTAGACCTCATAACTATCTACTATAAAAAATAAGTATCTAGTTACAAAGCTATGACTCAAACTATCTACCTAGGTAATGCCCATATGTAACCAACCTACATGCAAGCTGCTGCTTTGATCACAGTCTCTACCAGATAAGCATTTAGATTTGGACCAATGTTCTGAAAAGCTCTAGTCCTATGAGTTAATTGAACTTGCACTATTATTACCTAAAAGATTACCATGCAAATAGTGCAAGTATGTGTCATAGAGTAGATTAAATAATGAAATATTCTTTTGAGACACACCTATAAATTAAAATTACAATTAAATGTTTTGTTTCACGAATATTACCAATACTCACATAAACCTAACTATTATTATGTGGTGCACAAAAGACCTATAACTTCCATAAAAGGTGCAAATTGGTCCTAAATTGAGAATTAACCATTTTTTCCTGAAAGTATTCATGTGCCAAGAACATGACCACATTTTAAAAGGAATTTTCAAAATTAAAGATTAATAAAAAAAAAGCTAGCCAATTCCTAATTTCAATAAAGCTCAAAGTTTAATGGTCAGCTTAGCACTAATATACACCTTTTTTGAAATCTGTAGGACTTTTGTGTGCCATTTTATAACTATAGGACTTTTGTGAACTTTTATTGAAAGCTATAGGATTTTGAGTGTTCTTTAGTCAAGGACTTAGAAATTTCCCCCCAGTCAAATAAATAAATTAGGTAGGCACGGATTCTGAAAGAATCATAATTAAAATCATAGAAAACTAAGAAGAAAAATAAGAAGGAAAATTTAATGACTAATATCAATGGTTGATTTCCAACTTCTTAATTGACTCTTTGATTTTTATCTTGCCTCTAGCCTTCAAATTCTTTATAGACCTATATATTATTTTTTGTAAATTTTGTGCTTACAATCTGTGCCTATTTTGTTTCTAACCCTAGCTATATATTTATAGTCAAGAAGTTATAATGTAATTAGAATTAGAGTTATAGAGGTCAAAAACACTTAAAAATTCTAATATAACAAATATGAAACAATTTGGATATGGATGAGCAGAAAATCTAACTTTTAAGTGCAAATTCAAGTATGTGTGCCATGACATACTTAGATTCATACCACAACATGACCTTGTTTCTAGTTCTGTGATGTTTCATAAAAGAAGCTTGTGCTTTGGTGCACATATACTTATCCCGTGACATGCCCTTAATTTTCTCATATTCACATTTTGAACCCTCTTTAATGTATTATGTATGCATTAAGGTCCTCCATTATATGAAAATTGTGACCCAAATTGTGAGGATTTGTTCGGTCCTTTGTAATTTTCATATTTTAATGTCCAAAGTACCTAAAATACATCAAGACATAACCCATGATTTTGAACACAATTTATAAAATACATAGGTTAAAAATGTTATATTAAAACCTAATTCATTCTGTTAGTCTCGATACATCAGAATATATGCATCCTTTTTAGGTACTATCAACCTTATTGTTGGACTTTAAATTGAAGAAGCCAATAGAGTTGGTAGAAAAGAGGGCTCAATCTTGCAGTGGGTAAGGCTAATGTGGTGGAACATGGTCCAAGTACCAAGTATAAGAACAAGAACAAAACCAAGCCGAGAAAGGGGTCTAAGTTGGGACTCAAGGGAGGAGTTTCCAAGAAACCAAGTTTCTTAGGAAATAGCTATAACTATCAAAGATAGGGACTAATATCCAACATGAAAATATAAAAAAAGGATATGGAGGCTAACATGATGAATGACATTGCTTAAGATGTATCTAATATCAATAAACCTTTAGTAGTTTTCAAAGTAAACTAGTTAGGTCTAACCAAAGAGAATGATGGATTGAAATTGGTGCCACCGGGCATGTGTTCTCAGTTAAGGAGTTTTTCACTTCCTTTGAACCAATTTAGAATGGAGAGAATACATGGGAAATTGTCCCACTTCTATAATTGAGGGTCAAGGGAAGATAATCAAGAATATCATCTCTAAGAAAAAGCTTACTATGAAGAATGTCATGCAAGTGCCAAAGTCTTAAAGAATCTTATGTCTAGTTTGCTATTCAACATGCATAGGTTTAGGATAGTGTTTGAGTTTGACAAGGTCATTTGGACCCAAAATATAATGTTTGTGAGAAAGTGCTAGTAATTGAGGGCCTTTTTAAGCTATATTTCATTACTATTAAGCCTAAGATTAATAAAATATTAGTTCTTCTACTTATTTCATTGATTCTTCTTGTTCATTGCACTGTAGCTAGGTCATATTAATTACGGTACTTTGCATAGGATAATTAACTTTAATCACATGTTTGTTTTTCAAGTCAAATCCAAACACAAGTGTGAGACTTGTATTAAGAAAAAAATTATTAGGTCATTGTTCTAAACAATAGAAAGGAACACAAAACCCCTTGATTTGACTCACAATGACAACAACAAGTATTTCATTCCTTTTACAGATGATAGCATAAAGTATTGTTATGTGACTTTATTAAGAATAAGGTCAAAGCTTTAAGGAAGTTCATTCTCTATAAGATTGTAGTTGGTAATCAACTCAACAAAAAGAATAAGATATGGAGAATTGATCATGGTGGTGTATATGTAACACCTTGTGTGAATTTTGTGCAAGCACAGAACTATACATGAAAGCAATGCACCTTATTCACATCAATAAATGGTGTTTTGAATAGAACACTAAAGGAATGCAATGATAAATAGTTATGTATTGCCTCAAAACACATGGGAGGAAGCCACTTTGTTTGTCAATTATCTTTTAGAAAAGATACCACAAAATAAGAAAGATAAGACCTCTTATTAGATGTGGAAAGGAAAAAAAAATTAAAGCTTTCCTACAAATTCTTATGAATGTAGGGGTGTCTTTCCAAGATGACAATATCTTCACCCAAGAAGATGATGATTGATCAAAAAACTATAGATTACATCTTCTTTTGATATGCATATAACATTAGTACTTATTGTTTTTGGTGCATAAGTTAAATATCTCAAACATGCAATGGTACATGATAATAAAATATAGCAATGCATTCTTCCTCAAACATGTATTTTCTTATAAATTCCAAGGAGAAATGAGTTTTACTCAATGAACTCTAAAGACTATAGATGAAAGTAGTGAGGACCAAGAACTGAATCAAGAAGTTAAAGTTGAATAAAGGCGTAGCAAGAGTGCTAGGACAAAAAATCCTTTTGTTCTAGACTTTCTAACCTACTTGCTAGAAATTGAAACTTGGACTTTTAAAAAGCCATCAATTCTCTAGAAGGACCTCAATGGAAAGAAGCCATTAAGAGTGTTATTGTATCCATCATACAAAATCATACGGGGAAACTAGTGGATGTTTCCCCCAAGAAGTAAAGCACTAGATGCCAATGAATTTTCAAGAAAATTGAAACTAGATGGATTTATTGACAAGTACAAGGCCATGCTTGTAATAAAAGATTACAAGCAACATAAAGGCTTAATTACCTACACATTTATTATCCTGTGACAAGAATTAATTCCATTAGGTGACATTTGGTTCACAAAATTGAATGTGAATGGGAATGGGAATGGGAATGGAATGGAATGAAATAAAATGGAAAAGAAATAGTATTACTATTATATTGTTTGGTTTGACCACTGAAATTAAAAAAATAATCAATATTATACTGTTTGGTTTACAACTGAAATGGAATGAAAAACATTGTTTATTGTCTTAATAGCCCTATATTCACTAAATTTTAAATAATATCATTTAATTGTTATTTTTTGTCAAACAAAATACATTATTGAAATCATTATTTTTCTAAATAATTATTACTTGAAAATAAAATATATTATTAAAATTATTATTTTTTAAATAAGGTTTAGGGTTTAAGGTTTTGGAGTTTGGGGTATAGCATTTAGGGTTTAGGGTTTATAGTATAGGATTTAGGGTTTATGGTTTAGGTTTGGGGTTTTAGGGTTTAGGGTTTAAGATTTAAGGTTTAGGGTTTAAAGTATAGGGTATAGGGTTTAGGGTTATATTTATGGGTTAAGATTTAGGGTTATATTTGTAAGTTTAGGATTAAAAATATTATTTTTCTAAATAGGGTTTAGGGTTTTTGGTTTTATGGTTTAAGGTATTATAAGGTTTAGGGTTTATGGTTATATTTATGAGTTTAGGGTTTAAAAATATTATTTTCTAAATAAGATTTAGGATTTTGGGTTTAAGATTTTGGGGTTTAGGGTATATGGTATAGTGTATAGGGAATAAAGTTTAGGATTTGGGGTTAGGTTAAAATTGGAATTAAAATTTAACATTGGAATGGTTTACGTAAGTATACGTATTGCAATAAGTAATATAATGGTAAGAAAAGATTGTTCCTACGGAGATTATTTTATTATAAACTACTTTTTAAAACTAAAAAAATATAAAAATCAATTTTTTTTGTGTTTCTATATTTCAAGGTAGTAAAATTAAAATAACTAAAAGTAAATAGAAATAATTAATTAAATCATATTTGGTAACTAAGAAGATATATAAGAAAATATCTAGGAATACTTGATCCCCCAATTTTCTAAACATATGAATCGCTAAAATCTCCCAATATAATTATCAATTAATTACATGATCAATTGAGTCTAACCTAACATGTATTTCTCTCTCAAGTAAACTACACACCATATAGTAATTAATTTAATTAAACTCTCATGCCAATTAAATTTCATACTACTCATTAAGTTCAATTATGGATCACATACATAATAATCATACATCTCCACCTAGAAACTATGCATGTTATTTAATCAAGACAAACAATTAAATAATTCTCTCAAATCTATTTAATTTCCTCTATAGATAAATTGTTGGCCAAATAATTAATAGCATTAAAATCAAATTAAATAATATAATTAAATTAAAATTATAGATGAGGTAAAATATTAAATCATCATATGGTGAAAATTGGGTTCATAAGATCCCTAGATTAATAAATTAACTACACATAATATCTTTCATAAATCTCATATTTTTCATAAACAAAAACATAAAAATTCATAAATCACATAATTTTTCACTTAAATCACGTTGCGCCTTGTGGCGTTGACTTAGCATGCGTTAACTCTGACCAGTCTCCCCTGCTACGCATCGGGTTTTGATTCACCCAGTGAATTTTTGATGCCACGTGTCACTCTGTGATTGGCTGGTGTTGTCAGTTTTGCTTGTTTTGATCATAGCCCTTGATTTAAAGATGATTTGATGGTCCAGATCACACCTGGGCTATATTTAAGCCCCTATTCACTTCATAAATCCTAAATGGCCTCTATTAGCATAATTTTGGTCAATTTTTGGAGCCAAAAAGAAAGAAAAATTATAGAAAAATTCAAGAGAGGAGACAATTGGTGGAGATTCAAGAGGAAATTAATTCTACAATTCAAGAGATTGATTGTATTTCTTCTTCTACTCTTTTCTTTCTCAATTATTATGTTTTCCTTTATGAAAAATATGAGCTTTATGAACACAATTATGTGTAGTTAATTTATTAATCTAGGAATTTTATGAACCCATTTTTTACCATATGATGATTTAATATTTTACCCCAATTATAATTATATTATTTAATCTGATTTGTATGCTATTAATTGTTTGTCCAAAAATTTATCTATAGAGTCAATTAAATATATTTGAGAGAATTATTTAATTTTTTGTCTTGATTAAATAACATGCATAATTTCTAAGCAGATATGTATGATTTTTTTTATGTGATCCATAATTGATGAACTTAATAAGTAGTGTGCAATTTAATTGGCATGAGACTGTGATTGAATTATTTACTATGTGATGTGTAGTTTACTTGAGAGAGGGATACATGCTACGTTAGATTCAATTGATCATTTAATTAATGGATAATTATATTTGGGAGATTTTAGCAATTCACTTGTTTAGAAAATCGAAGGATTAAAGTATTCCTAGATATTTTCTTATATATTTTTAGTTACCAAAATTTTATTTAATTAATTATTTCTATTTAATTTTAGTTATTTCAATTTTTCTTCCTTAAAATATAAAAACACAAAAAAAATTGATTTTTATATTTTTAGCTTTCAAAATTAGTTTCTAATAAAATAATCTTTGTGGGAACTGGGAACGATCTTTTCTTATCATTATATAACTTGTTGCAATATGTATACTTATGTATTCATTGCACAAACTTAGTGTGTGGCAAAAAAATGTGATTCACGGTAACAAATGGCATGATGCATGGGTGGAACGTAAGGAGCAATTGCATGACGACAAATGGTGGGAAGATTTGACCGAGCTCCGAACTTGAATTGAGCACCTTGCTAACACATGGCATGCGGTTCATCGCTCCTCAAACTCGCGGCAACGTGATTAGTTGTCCCTTCTTGCTTGGCGTCCACATGGATTACCCAATTAGCTTCTTTGCTTGCATAATAGGCCACGTGGTAGCTTCTGATTGGTCCTGCGATAAAAATTCATAAAAATCCATAAAAATCCCAAAAAATATATTTTCACCCATTTTGGCTAAAACTTTTATATTTTAATAATTTTAGTCCCAAAAATATTATTTATTGAATAAAATAAGAAAATATTAAGTAAAAAAGTATGCTAATGACTCTACTTTCATAGAGTCATCAAATGTGATCATGATTTCTTCTCTTTAAGGAATTGATTTCATTCCATTACCAGTTTATAGCACAACCAAAAATAAAATTGCAAGGAATCAATACCAATTCCAATTCCATTACATTCCTACAAACCAAACACCACCTTAGGGTGATACTTAAGAAAACTTAAAGTACATCAAATGGATATGAAAATAGCTTTTCTAATTGAATTTTTGGAAGAAAATCTACATGGAATAACCTAAAGGTTTTTTCACTCCATGGGAAGAAATAAAGGTTTGTAAGATACTGAAGCCTTTACATGGTAACCAAGCACCAAAATAATGGCATAAAAAATTCAATGATGCTATGATCATAAAAAGGTTCAAAATCAATGATTATGATAAGTTGTATGTGTTAAGGATAAATAAAGTGGTTATGTCATCTTTTGTCTCTTTGTTGATGACATGCTCATTTGAGGTAGTAATGATGAAATGATTAAATCTACCAAGAAGTTGTTGAATTATATATTTGATACGAAAGACATGGGACCAACTAATGTGATATTGATAATTTAAATATTAAGAATACTAAGTGGTCTCATTTTGAGTTAGTCACATTATGTGGGAAAAATACTTGAGAAAGTAAGCCATAATGATTCTAAATTAGGTATAGCACATGTAGATGTATATCTACACCTATCAAAGAATATAGGTGATAATGTCTCTCATCTAGATGAATTGTACTAGACCGAACACATCCTACCCAGTTAGTAGACTAATTAGATACACGAGTAATATTGAACATGATCATTGAAAGGGAATCATTACAATACTTATGTACTTAAGATTTACTCAAAGGTATGGGTTACACCATGCAATTTATCTAGCTATACAAGAAGGATATAGTAATGTAAATTGGATATCTGATATAAAGGACTTTAAATCCACTAGTGGTGATATGTTCACACTAGTTGGTGCGATAATGTCATGGAAATTCTCAAAACAAACATGTGTTTCAAAATCCAAGATGGAATCTGAATTCATCACCTTAGATAAATATGGCCAAGATATGAAGTGGCTATACCAATTCCTGGAGGATATTCTTAGGTGCCTAAAACTTATTCCAATAGTATGCATCCGTTGTGACAGTTAGTGTACAATTGGAAAGGCACAAAGTAGTATGGATGATGGTAAGTTTAGACATATGCATAGATGACACAATACAATTAGATGACTAATCTTAACTAGAGTTATCTTTATTGACTATATAAAGTCAAAAGATACATTGTGGATCGATTAACCAAAGAGTTAAATAGAGAACTATTTGAGAAATCATTAAGAGTAATAAGACTAAAACCCTTTTATAAATGAGTTGATACAATAAAAGTCCAACCTAGTTTATTAGAGATCCTAAGAGTTTGGCATAAAGAGAAAACCTAGTTTTATCAAAATTAAATATATTTTTGTAGGGGTTTACTCTATTGTCATTTCCTTTGATGAGGTAATGGTGCATGCAAGAAAAAAGGTTAATATATACTTTTAATGATCCTTATGTTGGGAGAATTTGAATGGAGTACTACAGGGTACTTGATAACTATATATTTATACAATTATTTTGTCCATTTTATTAATTATAATTGCTATGTTCTTGATATTTTTAGTTACTTTTAATGTATTAAATTAATATTTACTGTTATTTTTTTAAGGAATATATTTTTAAGGAAAATTAAAGAATTTGAATTAAAAAATGACTTAATTGCAAATAATAAAAGCTGAAAATATAATTTAAATTAAAATAGGGTTTAATTGTAAATATCAAAAGTTTAAAAGTTAATTTAAATTAAATTAGAGGGTCAAAAATGCAATCAGATAAAACTTTGTTTTTTTGCACAAGAAAAGAGAACCACGCGCACCATTTGCCATGCCTAACACCCATCGTCCGATCAGGCAATCAAAGGTGATGATCAGGCGAGTGCGATACATGCACTACCCTAGGCGAGTGGACACGTTTCCTAGGTGGCACGTTGCTCGGTGTGCAAAGTAGGGCCCACTTGGTTGTGAAGGCCGACGTGCAGGGTTGGACCCACGTGTCTGTACCAGCAATGTTCCCGTGTGACAAGGTCCATGGAAACTTCTTACGCCCTAAGATTCCAATGAATACAAAGATGTCACGTGTCTTGATTATTCTTCTAGCAAGTCAGATTCTGACACGTGGCATAAGTTTTGTAAAATAAAAACACTAAAAAGAATTTATCTGATCCATGTGCATCCTTTCCTCACCACGAATTAAAAGCTTCCACGTGTCTTGTTATTTCTTCCAACCAATCAGATGCTAACACATGATATGCGTGAATTGAAATGAAAATGCAAAAACGGCGCACGCTTATCTCCCACGCCTATTTAAATATTATTTTCGATATAATTTTTTGTCTCCCACGCGTGTATTAATTATTATTTTCGATGTAATATTTGTCTCCCGCGTGTCTAAAAAATATATATATTTTATGATGTATTTTTTTTAGAGTGTTGAAGCTATAAATAGGGGATTATTGCAAAAAATTAAGGGGGTTGGACGGGTATATTTTGGAACAGGCAGAAGCCATTTTTGGCTTTTGTTGTGTTTCTGTGTAGATGAAATTTTAATTTTCTTTGTGGTTTTTCATCTAATATTCCTTAAATGTTTTAGTATTTTCGTTTTGTAATTTTAATTTTTCTAGGGTTGCGTTGTAGCTAAATTTATGAAGCTTGGATTTAATTATTTTGGAATGATTTGTGAAATGTTTTTAAGTTGTTTATATTATTTGTGCTTAATGCTTTTGATTATTGGAAAATTTATCAATTGATTTGTGGCACCTAAATAAACTTGGAAGAGGCATTTTTGGGTATATTGCTCGTGTTTAGGATAACATGTGTGACGAAAGGAGAGGAACATTCTTTATTGTATGTGCAGCTATTTGAGAACTTTGAAAGTAATGAATCTTGGTGAATTTAATTCTCATAGGAATATAGTGAATTAGTTTAGCAAGATGTGTCTATTTGTTATCAGAAGAGACATATGAATAAAATTAGTAGTTCTCTATTGACAAATTAAATTCAAAAATATAAATCAAGAGAAAATAATATGATTCGAGTGGACTAATTTGGTGAAACTGCAATCCTAGAATTTTCTTATTTATTGTTATAAAAATCTTAGTTTAGTTAAAACACCTTCCAAATTTCGTTTGTTTGGATAAAATCAGAGTGAAATAATTTTAGTACTTAACAAATTGTAGTAACAAATCTCCGTAGGAACGATAACTTACTTATCAATTTTATTACTTGTGATCATGTATACTTGCACGTTTTATGTTTTCTTAAAAGAGACAACAATATTCTTTGTGAATTACTCCTATAAATAAAGGTTCACCTAAATAGAGAGAGATAGGGTCACTTCGAAAGGGGATCGTAGTTAGCTTAATTTTTAGAAACTCTTATTAAATTAGGTGTATGTTTATAACAAAAAAACATAATAACGAGAATTTAAATGTATTTGGAAAGAATTATGTGTGGGGTATATCATCATTTACATAAATGACAAAATAATTCAAAGATGTTATATCTACTAATGAATTAGTAAAGTAAATATACCTTTGTGAAGGAAGGTCTAACGGGGCAACACATACTTATCCTATGCCGAATTCTGATCATCGAAAATCTAACATCTAGTCATATATCACTCCCTTTCATAGCTTCATCAATTTTCATTTATGTGCAAGATTGTTGGAAAATTAATGTACTATAAGCCAATTATGACTTAATTTTGAGTAGGACCTACCATGTTGGTGGATTATTAACACTTGAAATTATCTTTTAAGGTTAATGAGAAATTGAATTTCAAAAGGTCCCCTAATAAAATATAAAGATTAATTAAACAAAACATATGTGAATGTACTTTTGTGTGGGTAAAAGATTTGATTTAACTAGAAAAATAATTAATAAAACATAGATAATGTACTTGGTAGAGTGCTACCTACATATAATAGATATGGTTTAGATTTAATCTAAATCTCCCACCTTTTTAATAAGTCTCCAAAAAGATATATTCTAATCATAACCAAATTATGATAAGAAAATGATCAATACATGAGTTATAATAGAACCAAAAGACCAAAAGACATCTTCTCGTGTGTCTATATAATTAACTCTCCTGTTTTTCATAAGCACCACTAAAAAATACAAAAAAACAAAAACAGTCTTAGTAAAATGCTCTTTCTGAATTTTTAGAATTCCTTAGAAATGTTAGGTTTGTACGGTAGAGACTCGAGCACTAGTTCATCACTATAATTCATACATGCATAGTCATGGCATTTAAACATAGAGTCAAATAAATCAAAAGTCAAGGATTCAATCTAAAAATCATCATAACATTTTTTTAATTAAAATCATAATCTAGGGCTTAGAAATTACCCCCAATCACATAAATAAATTAACTAGGCATATATTCTAAAAGAATAATAATTAAAAAAGCTAGTTGTTGGTTTCAACCATTGTATCCTAGAAAAGCTGATGTTTGTTGATTCTTAAGCAACTAGAGTGAAAAGGAAAATCTCTTTTAAGGGTATTGTGTGAAACACATTTCCTAGTTAATTCTTAGCTTCATATTTATTCTAATTATTGAATTAATTTTAAGAAAATAGGCTAATATGACTCCTATCACTATTTTTATTCTATATTGAACTCCTCAACTTATAATATCATTATTATTTCCATTATATTCTTAACGAACACAAAGTTGGATTATGTCCAACTAAAAACCATAGACCTTATTTTGGGATATGTGTCTAATTCATATCCAATGAGTAGGGCCATCATCCAATCAAAATTTGACCAATTGAATAACTATCCAATCCAGTTGGACATATGTCTAACTCAACACTAGCGAGAAGGATCACCCACGACCAAACTCAGACCAATTGCATAACAATTCAGTTTAGTTAGACATTTATTCAACTCATCCTTGGAGAGTAGGGATCACAGGCCGAGTAAACCCTCGCAAGTTGGACAACCATCTAATTTTGACTTGTCAAAAGGAAAAATCTCCAGTCAAAATTAAATCACAATTGGTCAAGTAAAACTAAGGACAATTTTGTTAATTTATGAAAAAATCAAGTAAAATGGGATCTTATTTGATTTTTAACTAACATGGGCCATCATTGCATGTAACCCTTAATTTTATTATTGTTAATTGATTCATATATGCTTCTCTATTATTTTATCTATTTGTTCTATATATTAACGAACTAACACATTTATACACTAAAATTCTATTTCCCAAATTGCAAAAAAAATCTTTTCCTTTTTATCAAGAAATTATTGTTTAGTTTAAATTTGTGATTTAAAATGTTAAAGATACGGGCCTTTATACAAATTTCAATTTATTGTATTATTGGTAAAAATTTTGGGTCTCAACTTTTACCATATCTCTCAATTTTTAAAAATATTGATTCTAGATATGTATTAAGTTTGTTAAAATTTTCATCAAATAAGTTTTCCTAAAATTAATATTTGACATAATAATTTTATAAATTTTCGTATTAAAAAGGTGTGGTTTTCAAATAATCTCATCTTTTTATATTACATCCAGTAGGCTGTCATAACTACAAAAATATAACTAGTTAGATAAAAGATTCAAGTGGATGTTTTACATCCACTAGGTCATATGACCTATGGTAAAAAAAAAAGGTTATTTACAAAGATAAATGTGAATGTAATAGATTATATTTGATGGGTTGTCAAAATTATAGTAGATACAACAGGTTACTTAAAAGATACATGTAAATGTATATAACATTTGGATTATCAAATCTGTAATGGGTTATTGGAACTCTTGTGGGTCGCTAAGATACAGGGGTGTAATAAGTTATATCCAATAAGTCGTCGAAACTACCATAAATAAAACATATTGCTTAAAGATACATGTGAATGTATGTTACATTCTGTGGGTTATCAAATCTCTAATAGGTCGTTGAAGCTTCGATAGAACATTAGGGATCTTATGGTATTTAATCATATTTTATTTTTATTGAATTTACGTGGGAAGTATATTTCAGTATTTACACGTATAAAACTATAAGTTTCCATTTAAGTTTTTGCTAGTTTATAAAAAATGCCATTGAACTGAAAAAAATATTATACAAAGACAATATTATTCTTTTCGCCCATACAAGGCTGGCTCACGACGTCTTAGGAGGGACTCATTATATATCTTTTATATGTTGTATTAAATTTTTTATTAAAATTTTAAATTTTAGAAATATTATATTTATTGATTCAAAATATAAATAATAGAACATTGAATATAAAAATACAATCACATGTGTACTAATTTCTATAAACTATTTTAAAACTTACTTTACTTATGAAATATTGTGGGAATATATAACATTTTATACTTTTTGTGAAGTACAACAAAAAAATCTTTTACTAAATCAGTTATTCTTAAAAATTAATAAAATTAAGATTAATTATAAAACTTAATTTATAAACCCCCTAAACTAGTTTCTTTTCACAATTTACAAAGCTAAAAATATTAAAATTTTAATTTAAAATGTGAAATTTCTCAAATTGGGTACAAAGTTTGAACGCAGTCACTTTAAAAATGTGTTGGTACTCATCATCTCGAATAATTATATATATTTTGAACGTTAACTATTATTTTTAAAATTTAATCATTTAAGTTCTTAAAACATACTAGTGCAAATAAAATTATTTATTAACAGTGTTTATTTTTAATGTACAAAATGGTTCTTTCAAATACTTTGATAAATTTAATATATTAACAAGTAACAGATTTACTAAATTTAAACGGAAAACATGATAATAAACACACCATTTATTGTAGATAAATAGTGGTAAACAACTATGATTGAAATCATTCTCAGAAAAAAATGAATGTTTATTTATTAAAAAGTACTGTAACATAAAAATATTAATTTAGAATTTATATATTTATAAAATTATGATTGAAATCATTCCTTTGATTGTTAAAGTTACTATTTTCTTGTTTAATATTTGCAAGATTTGTATTCAAAGCATTATCACGTTCACACAGTTCAATATATTTTTTTCCTTTTAAAATTGAGTAATTTATTTCAAAGGATTTAATTTTTCATTTAGTTTAGCTACTTTCTTTTTTATTTTACATAATCTATGAATATTTTATTAATAGTAATGACATTAAATTTTTTGAGGAGAAATTCAGTATCACTTTTCTCATCATCTGAATCAACTTTTGACTTATTGAATTATCTACCTACAATTGCAGTAAATGCTAAACAATTGTTGTCTCATTCAACTAGATTGTCATTATTATTTTCAAAGTCGGTAAGTGTAGCATTGAAAGCTCTTGCATTTTGGTTCTTCTTATATGCACAGTTAAATACAAAGTGATCAAAACCCATACAATCTAATCATTGAAGTACATTGGGTTTAAATTTCTTACCATCAAAACTCACAGATTTGAGTTCTCTAAGATTCTAATCCTTTTGACAACTTAATTGTTATTTGTATCGAGGATTCTTTTTGTTGAGGATTTTGTTCAATCCTTTATATAAGAGTACTAATTCTTCATCATTATTGTCAGTGCCTTTAATCATAGCAATTTTGAAAGCTATACCTTTGCTCTTTAGGGGTTTTTGAAAGCTCATCTTAAAGGTTTGAAGTAAACAACGAATTCTTCTATTTTGATGGTGTCCATATCCTTATTTTCATCAATGGTGGTGACATTTGTATGGAAGCGATTTGGTAATAAGTAGAGAATCTTTTGAACTACATTGAAATAATTAATTTTTCTCTCTAATATTGGCAGACGTGTTTGTAACATCACATAATTTATTACAAAATTCAGAGATTTTTAAAATAACCACCAAACATGGAAAGTTTAGTTTGTTTAACTTATGTGGTGCCATCATAGGAAACCTATAAAATATCCCAAGCATGCTTTGTAGTATCAACATGAGAAATATGATGAAACTCATCACCAGACATAGCACTAAAAATAGCATTAATACCCCTTTTGATTCTAGTTGCTAGCAGTTTTATTATGATTGGTCCATTCATTCCTAGGCTTAGGAGTGACTACATTATCTTCGAAAACCATAGGTGGTTCCTAACCAAAAAGTACAGAGTTCCAGACACTATCATTTATAGACCGTATAAAGGCTCTCACACGAGCCTTCCAATATGGATAATTAAACTCATCAAAGCAAGGTGCATGGGTAGTGAAAGAATCCTCTCTTAAATGATTCATAGCAAGGTTTGAGGCACACTAAGTATATCTAGTGATTTACTCTGATACCAAGTGAAAAGTTTCTCTTTTTAGTGATGGACCTAATTAGCTAGAGGGGGTAAATAGATAACCAATGGAATTATGACAATTAAAATTTTCATGAGAGGCTAGATATACAATCATGTGTAAATAAAATAAAGCATAAATATAAATATAGAGACATGAGACTTTTAGATAAAAGGAACCTAGGTTACACCAATTACCTAAGAGGAAACCACCGGTCCATTGGACCACCTAACTATCCATTAGGAAAAATAAGGTCAAAGTATAAGGCTCTAAGTTAAACTACCTACTAAAGTAATACCCTTAAGTGATCTACTTACAAGCCGCTGCTTTCATCATAGTCTCTATAAGAAAAGTGTTCGGATCCATACCAACATTCTTAAGAACTAGAGTCACACGAGTTAATCGAACCTGTAAAGTTAGCACCTAAAAGTTAGCATAATAACACAAGTGAAAATATGTATCTTAGAGTATATTCAATAATGAATAACCTAAACTAGATGATTTAATAAATATATCAAATAAATTAAAATTAACCAGCAACCTTAGAACAATCAGTTTAAAGCATAATATCATAAATATTGTAGGCCTGTTAACTCATCAAACATAACCACACATTCTTGATAAATTAATTCAATGAAAAACCCTACTTGAAAATATTTTGGAAAAAAATGAGGGAGATATTAAGATGTAGAAAAGAATGTTTGAATGTGATTAGCAAAATTGTGAGCCAATGGTATAATTAAATAGTATGAGTTGTAACCCTTGGTCAATGGTTTATTACAAAACTATCCTTACAACTATTTAGAGGAGCTTAAGAAGATAAGGACAATATAGTAAAAATATTACTTGGTTTGAGTAAAAATTAAATTAAATTTGAAAATCTAGACACTCAATCGATCTATACTTAGGTCAATTGATCGAGTATGTCTACTTGATCGATGTAGTCAAGCCTGATTGATCGATTATGAATAGTTTTACCTATCAAGTTAAATTTGATTGATCTAGTGAAAAAATTAATTAATTTAGAAATAAATGGATCGATCTAGCCATTAATCTTGATCGATCTAGTGCTCGATCGATCAAGTTACTGCTTCGATCGATCTTGTAACATTAAAAATTAATTTAGCTAGTTTTAATTAAGCTTAATCGATCTAGTCATCCCTTGATTAATTGAGTGACCTATTTAAACAATGTTCCTATGTGTCTAATATAAAATCTAACGTGCATAAGAACAAAGATATACTTGAGATGTGATTGTTGAGGCTTGATAGTTTCTTTGGTTTGAAAATATTCTTAAAAGACACACATAGAAACTATCATTACATGCAAATATTTTGTTCAAGAATATTTCCAACACTCATAAAAACTTGTATAAATGAACCTATTTTTGTGAGCATGGTTCCTTATGGTTAAGATGCTTTTGACCTAAATGTTAGTGTGGCTATTTTGACATTTGTATTCCGTCAGATGTTGTAAACTAAACTCATGTAGAATTTAAAAAAAATGAGGACTAAATTTTTTCTTACACATTTAATAACATTGTGAATTTGTATAGTTACGTTTGAGAAGTTTGTGTGAATTTCTTGCTTAAATGATTTGTATACCTCTTACATGCTTTGGAATTCATGTTTAGTGTCTTTCGAGAAGAAATCCTAGGTGATGCTTAAAAAGAAAGATGATTTAGGCCATCGTTGAATTGTTTGTATTTCTTACCAACCTTATCTACTTATTCTCAGTTTTCCATCTTAAGCGTGTATATTATACTTTGTTTCTTTGCACCTACTATCCTAGCTTAAATAATAAATCCCACTTACCTTGCACTCCAATTTTGACTTAAACTTTGATTTATTGCACTTATTTTCTTTGGGATTGTTTTTGTTACTCTCGAGCTTAGAGAAAATAAATTGAAAAGGAAAGAAAAGAAAAAAAATAAAAAAGAAAAAGAAAAACAGATGGTTCATTAAATTAATGATAAATCATAATTAAAAAGGATCCCTTGTTTGGTAAATTTATATGTGTCTCAAAATTGAGAAGTACAAGGAAAATATCATAAGTTTAAAGGATTACCTCTTGGTTTTGAGCTTTGCATAATTTTTTCTTCTTTTCTATCTAAACTTTAGCCTATCCTTACAAGCTTTGAAATACCTTTTGATTTCTTCTTGGTTGGCACCAACATTAGTTGAGAGAGAGAGAGGCTAAAAGTGGACTTATGAAGTTTTTATTATTTGAGTCTATATTTCTATTTACTAGGTTCACATTAACTTTTCTTGATGGCATATAAAGTTAATAAGTTTTGTAGATCACGCACAATACCTTTTTTTTGCATAAATTGTAGTCATACCCTTAAATGAATGCATAATGGACTAATTATCATATGGATGTTTACGTTGAGTGTTTTGGTTGTTTTTGCATAATTTTTATGGTCCCAAAAATCCCACCTTACCACGTAGCTCACCAATATGAGCGCCATCACCTCGACATATGGCTCGCCAAACAATTCGATGGGGTGGTTGGCGAGGTATGTAGTGAGGTAACCCTAAGCCTATTTAAAGAAGTCCCTAGAGCATACTTTCTTCACACCTTAGAATAACTTCATTTTCTTTTGTTATACTATTTCTTG
Organism: Hippophae tibetana; assembly: GCA_037013495.1. Classification (NCBI taxonomy): domain Eukaryota; kingdom Viridiplantae; phylum Streptophyta; class Magnoliopsida; order Rosales; family Elaeagnaceae; genus Hippophae; species Hippophae tibetana. The sequence continues at coordinate 59,129,590 of CM072803.1, read as the reverse complement.
CCCTTTTCTTATATCGAATATGGCCCCAAAGTGTTCCAAAAGTAGTAAGGAGTCAAAGCAACCTAAGCCTAATAATTGTTTTAGTAGTGCCCCTATTATTGCATAACGTCTTATTAATATTCATGAATTTATTGAAGTCGACCAAATGTTTGCATACTTTTCTAAGCTTTCATTCTATTCCCGACATTATTCCTATAATGACAAGTTTGTTAGGGAATTATATACTATGCTTCCATATGTTTCTACTTTTGTGGTCTATACTTCTTTTTTCCTTAGAGAAAATAGAGTTACCTTCTCTCTGAGATGATATATGCAATCTACTATCTCTTCTTGTTGTTCAATTTTCTTTGTTTCCTATCTTCTCTTTTGAATTTACAAATATTGCTTCCTCTTACCTTTTTGAATTTGACACTATGAATGCTCACAATTTTGCTTAGGTCGTGCACCAGTTAGTAGGGCCTGACCACACTCTTTTGGTAATTCCCTTGTTGTTAAATCCTCTACCCCTATTCGTTCTCTCAATACTATTATTAATGCTATTATTCATCTTCTTTTCCATCTTTTTACTATTCCTCTATACCAAGGAAACTTCATTTATGCTATTCTAAATAGTGATAATATAGAGCTTTCAGGTATGATCTATAGAACTATTTTTTCCATATTATTATTCCACCTTCTTTTGCACTTCACTACCCTTCTTTGATTTCAAGGTACGATTCCACTAATTTTCATAACATTCCTTCCAAATGTTTGAGTAGGTCTATTCTTTCACACACTGGCATGTCTAATAGTCATGGGCCTCAATGTTCATCTGCTGCCCTTTCTTCCTCTTCTTTTATGAACACTGTTTAGTCAACTTGTTATGAATCCAATCATCTTTATTCTACTCTTACCACTTCTGTCTCTCTTGATGTAGATTCATAAACTCTTTTATCTATAATTTTCTAGTAGTTAAAAACTTTGAACAAGAATTTTCTTGATATGCATCATTTTGAGGCATTTTCTCAGGGTGTTACAGCTTCTTATCATCTTGTAGTACCACCTTTTAATAGTTCACCTATTTCTTCTACCTCTATCATACCATGCTCAAATCCTACCAGACCTCATTTTTCTTGTATTTCTTCACTTGGATCTTTGTTTAACATGTTTATTATGTATAGTAGAGATTTGTTTGTTCTTTCATTTGAGATCGATCACTCTTTTGATCAATTTGCCAATATTTTTCTCAACCCATATTCTACTTCACTACCACCCACTACCCCTTTTGATGCTAGATAGGCATCTCACAATGGTTTTCAAGGAGATGATGATATTGATAAAAGAGATAGAGAGTATTGATATCAGCTATGTCTTTTTTACTTTAGTTTATTTTTTCACTTATCTTTGTAAAATATTTTTTGTTCAATAAATATGAGTTGTTGGTGTTTATTCATTTGAGATTGGTTCTCTTTACTTTATCTCTATCTTTCAAGTTACATCTTCTTCTTTTTATTGTAGTAAAGCATATTTTTATGCCTTATCTCCCTCACATAGGGGTGTGCCTTTGACATTTAGTGTGAAAAAGGGGAGAAGTTTATGTGCATAACAATATTAATTATTGTTACCATGCCATGTGTTGGATGTGATGTGAGTGTAGGATTGCACTACATATTGTTGTCCAACTTGCATGCATTTAGGGGAGTGTTGCATGAAATTAGGGGAGTTATGCATGTTTATTTGTGTTTGTGCCTATCATTGTGTACCTGTGTACACGATAGTTTATGGTTTGACTAGATGTTGTTTCTACATGATACGTTCTTAGGGTATGTGTTTTTTTCATGTGTATAGATTACTGGTGTAGAGTAAAGTGTTCATACTTCAAATGTGTAGTGTGTAGTGTGTTTAGAATCTCGTGAGGATATGATGAGTTGATACATGAAGATGGATGCAATTGGTTTAGGTATATCTTTCGGGTTTAGGTGTGCATCAATGTTTTGTTCATGGGAAGAAACATCTTTAGGTCATCTTCATGATCATCTCATGATAGATGCATGTTTGTAGTTATGCAGTGTTTTGACATGACAAGCTAAAGAGGCAGAATGTAAGTCCTATAGGCTATTATATCAATGTGAGCTTCTTGTGTAGGATTCAAGAAGTCTATTTATTTTAGTTAGTGTATATATCTTCCTCTATGTAAGGTTGGTTAGTACAAATCAATAATGCTCATAAGCATATAATTTGGTACACTTTGTATTTGAGCATGTTTACACACACCATAGGGTTGGTTTTCGTAATATGTATGCTAGGTGTAATGTTGGTTTTTGATGAGCAACTATGTGAGCGAGCCAACATTGTCACTTATATTTTTAATTCGTTTTGGGTGATGGTATTTATGGAATTTACTTGATAATTTTTGAAACAAAAAAATGTGATTTTTAAGAAAATTGGTAATAAGCTCACCAACAAGCTCACCTCCACTCTTGCCACCACATTTGGCGACTTATTCCTTACCTATGGTTTCATGTGTCGAAACTATACTAAAATTTACACTGAGATTTATATCTATTTTGAAACCATTTTGGAGAGCTTATTTCACTGTGTGTCTCCCGTACATGATTTCAAATTTGTGGAGGATGTTATTGATCTATGTTTACCAATTACACCATATTAGGTGGTGTTGGCTCATAAGGAGATTCAGATAGTGACTTTGTGCTTAATAGGTTCCTGTCCAGAATAGCAATAAACATATGCATGGAAAACCACTAATAGCAAGTGAGATAAGAATGCATGCTAAACAACAAAATATTTACAATCACTTCAAGTCTTCATATGTGGAAACATATTCGGCAAATGATGATTGCACTCTTATAGCATGTAAAACAAATTAAAGAGTCTAACACCTATGATATAGCCAGGAAAAGGAGATATAGACTCCTTGAAAACTCATATCAAGATCACAAGCATATAACATACATAAGTAATACAAATTAATTAAGGAGCATACAGATTAATTTACTACAACATAAGCAATGATTGGAAAGCTATAGGCATGCTACAGAGAAAGGAAAGAAAACATGTGACAACATATAACAAATACACCTTCTCATTAGGGTTTACATCTAGTATGTTGGATCATACAAGATACGCATTCAGATTAGACTAACACTTAATTTGATTTGGCATAACATCCAACAGATAACACATGATAATCATAGGAATGGTACCTATAATAAGTAAACATAAAGTATGTAATAAATAATAAAAAAATTCTAATCAGAGTATAAACTTCAATAAGTAGAAACATACATCATTTAAACTCTAATTATACTATCCAAATGTTCAAGCATGCATAAGAATAAATATAATGAGATAAACCCACAACACCCCCATCCATATGGTAACATCCTCTGGTTGTTTAAGGCAACCATTAAGCAACAAACAATCCACTAATCAATAAAATAGTTAGAACTCCAATAGAAAATAAAACCACCAATACCTCTATCAGTTAGGACCTCCGTTCTAACTACCTATTACTACTATTGCTTGTTGCTTCCACAACGACCTGGTTGGATACACAAACTCAGCTCACCTCTAAAGCCAACACCAACCAAATGTGGTGTAATTAAAAACCACATATTAGTAACCAGAAATGTAATGACTCCCAATCTTGAGGACCACCCTCAAACTTAAACAACCTATCTCTTATTGCACATAACAAGAGATATAAGAACTTAAAGAATTTCACTTAGCTCACTCTAATAATGAGGTTCTCACAAATAAATACTTGCATCCAAGAAATTCCCAACTAACATACCGTTCGCATACAATCCAATTGCAAACACCATTTGGAGTACTCAACACTCATAAGCATGATTTTGCCTACACAATCACGAATAACTAATATCGATCAACACTCGAGGTATTAGTGATTTGAATATAGAAAAAATGATATTTCAATTTAATAGAGCTACACAACATTTTTTGGAAGGGTATAAGGGGCTTCACAATGTGCAAACAACATATCGACAAGATAGGCGATCAAACACTAATGGCACTTGAATATGTCAACAAATCCAAAAGAAGATGTTGACCAGGAATCCAACTATCTTCCAAGTTGTACACTACCAATGACTCAACAATCTTGCCTCAAACATCAATGCCACTTAAATGTGTTAGTGAATCCGTAAGAAAGAGTTGACTAGGAGTCCAACTATCTTCAAAGTTGACACACTTCTAGTGATTCAACTATCTATCCCCAACAACAATTGGGTGTATTCAATCTTGTAACCTCACCCTATATTATGCACACATATACAAAAAGACATCCCAATCTACCAAAAAAAGCATATGTCATACATTTCAATAAGAATCAGGCCATCAATCGCAAGTGATAAGCATGCAATAACTCACCATCACACATAATAAGACATCTGAAATATATAAATGCAAACTACGCATGTAACATGTCATACTAATAGTCTTATTTATTCAAGGTTCATTTATAGTGATGTCAAGAAGAAGAAGGCATCACAACATAACAACACAACATAAATTCATAAATAGGAAAAAAAACAAGAATGCAAAATAATCATAACACTCCCCTTGCCAACATACATTTTACACACATTCTCCCCCTAAAAGTATGCATATGAGGTAATAAATATGTTATGTATTCTACACTCTCAAAACTTCTCCAAAATAGAAGAATCTACACATAGTAGAAAACAAGCAATACAGAAAGAGGGAAGAAAACAAACTACACAATACATGTAAGGAAAGACGAATAGAGAGTGAGAAACACATAAAACTTAGTCTCATTAAGAAAACAACATTTTATAACTTTTAAAGGATATAGTTGAAACAAACTAAAGTAACAAGGAAAATAAAAGAAGTTCAACACTCTCTATCTCCTTCTTCTGCATCACCGTTCTCAAGATCACCACAGTGAAAAAACTGCCTAGTAACGGTGGGAGTAGAAGGTGGTAAAGAAGATAAATAATTAAGAACATTGGTAGCTAATTGTTCAAAAGGAATGGTCAGACTCAAAGGGAACATTGTGTTCATATTCACCAAACAAAGAAAGCATGGAGAACAATGAGCCAAAAAGAAGAAGTTCTAGAGTGAAGAGGGGCCTTTGGAATCAGTAGAACGAAGTTTGAAGAAGGCTAAAGAAATGGATGAATCGTGAACATGTGGTATATCAAGATGATAAGAAATCGTAACAAGCTGAGCAAAAGCTTGAAATTGATGCATATCCATGACATTCTTAAACTCAAAAGGGATAACATGAAAAGAAGGAAACAAAAAAAAGTGAAGACCATAATAAGTTTATAATATCAGTGGTGGAGAAACCAGTGGAAGAAACAAGAAGTAAGGTAGGACAAAAACCAAAGGACTCTCTGAGTTTAACCAAAATATTCAACTAAAATATGCTTAAGGCTATCAATCCATAATGCATTGGTATAAGAGTATGACTAAATTTTTGATGAGATGCATTGCATCTAATATGCCAAACTTTCTTACTCTATATAGCTTTAAGCTATACTTATGCGAACTAAGCAAATAGAAATATAGACTCAAGTAAGACAAACTTTATAAGTCCATTTTTAGCTTCTCTCTCCACCAAAGTAGGTGCCAATCAAGAAGAAATCAAAAGGACTTTCAAAGTTTGTAAAGTAAGGCCAAGGTTTGGGTGGATGAGAAATAACATTTAAGGGAAAGTACATCTTTTGTCAACAAACAAACCAGGTTAAGAAAAGTGCTCACAACCAACAGAATAAACCATTAAATTTAGGTTTAAAACTTTTTACTTCTCAAAATTCAAAAAAACATCTTACAAATCCAATACAAAAGACCTTTTCCCTTTAAAAACATACCATTCATTTTCTAGAACCTCTCTTTTTTATTTTATTTTTCTTTCTTTTTCCTTTTTCCTTCTTTCTTTCTTTTCATTTTCCTTTTTACCTTTTTTTAAAAAAAATCACTTCGCCCTCATAACACCAATATCTTTTGATTCTGGCTCAACCTTGCCTCAAAAAAGAAAGCCTTACCTGACCCCTTAATTTAGTTGAAAGGCTCACTCCCTTTCTCAATTGGTCCAAGTGAAGGAAAACAACTAAAACACTACTTAATGTGTGCAATAGTAACAAATATGAAACATAACATAAGGTGTGCAAGGTAAGTAGGATTTATCATTTATGCAAAGCCAATAGGAGTAAAGAAAAGAAGGGATAACATAATTTCTCAAAAGGGGAAACTATGCAGAAGAGATCAATGGTAGCACGAAAGGTTCAAACTGTTCAAAGAAAGCCTAAATCCTCTCTTTATCCAAGTAGAACTTAGGATTTCACCTCAAGAGACACTGAAGTGGATTCTATAGTATGTTCAAGCCATACAAATCATCAAAGAAAAAATCCACATAAACCTCTCAAAAGATCCATACAAATTCATAGAGTCACATGTGCAAAACAAATTCTTTTCAAATTTAACCATACATACACTCAATTAAAACACATATCATAAAAATCACATTTCAATTTAAGTCAAATGCATGCCATTAAAAAACCAATAAAGTATGTATTAACTTCATTATTCTTCTAGTAAGAAAGTTGAACAAAAGGAGATCATTGGAAACACTCACATCATCGCTAGTCAAGAGAGGAAAGAAACTGACTAACTAGTGAGCAACACAAGTAACATCCTTAAGAGAGATTAAACAAGGGATGCTACAAAAACATCTAAGTATGTGAGAAAGGCTCATGTTCCAACACAAAGATAAAGAGACATGCTTAGATAGGTTTAACACCTCATACATCAAGAAATCCAACTAAACACTTAAGTTTGGTCAAAGAAATGCATGTAAGCTAAGAATCCTAAATGCAAGTAAATAATCTATATGACATATAGATGCACAATGCAAACTTAAATAAGAATAGTATATAGAAACACTTATGTAAATAAGCTTGTAACAACACCTCAATTTTCTCCAAAGATACGTCTAAAGCACAAGAGAAGGAAGAGCATGAAAAAGATGACAAAAATCAACAAGAGACTAACAGAGAACCAATACACAACATACTAGGTACAAGAAAGAAGAACCTAGTAGAACATGTGGGATGCATTCTATACAACATGTCATATGAATGACAATATTACAAAGAGAAAATCCTAAAAATTAGACACTACATGATAAAAACCATGTGGCATGATGCCCATGCAAACATCAACAGAAGAAGTAAGCAGTAAGTAAGTCAAACACATAAAAAGAGCAAGTCAAAGTAACTAGTAGGAAAGAATACTAGTAAAGGATCAAACAGTCGGGCATAGTAGCAAGTAGGAAAATTAACATACTACGCAAGACAAAGAACTAGAAAGAGAGAAAGAAATATGCATGAACAAGAAAAGAGGGAACATGCAAAAAACAAAGGCTCATAAAGATAACAATAACAACCCACACCAGTGGAGATAAACAGGCATAAACATACATGGTATGTGTATGTTTGTGTAGAAAAAGCTATACGATTAAGCACCCAAGTGGTTAAGCCTAAACATGGTAAACCATTTTGTAACCAATTGAAGATTCTTATGTGTAGGAATAATTACACAATGGCCAACTGTTCTTCAACCTCAAATAGGTAACTGAGACGTAGATAAGGGGTGGAAACACCAACCTATGGAATCTTTTCATGAGCTCTATATCAATTTCGCCAAGTAAGACTTACAACATGAATTACCAATTAGCACAATAGAAGTACAAAAATACTAGTGATAGCATGCCTTACAAGCTCTTATGCAAACTAGCAACAAATATATGCATGGAAAACCATTAATAGCAAGTGAGATTAGAATGCATACTAAACAACAAAGTATTTCTAATCACTTCAAGACTTATATATAGGAAAATATTCAATAAATGATAATTATACCCATACAACATGCGATCAATCTAAACATAGCAAACCAACTAAAAAGTCTAATACCAAGGGATACAACTAGGGTAAGGAGATACAAACTCCTTGAAAACTCAAATCAAAGTCACATGCATATAACAAACAAGTAATATAAATTAATCAAGAAGCAAGAAAATTAATTTACTACAGTATAAGGAATTATTGGAAAGCTATAGGCATCCTATATAGAAAGGAAAGAAAGCATGCAACAACATATAATGAATATGCTTTCTCATTAGAGTCTACATCTAGTATGTTCGATCATAGAAGGTGAACACTCAGAATAGACTAACAAGTAATCTGATGATGCATAGCATCCAATAGATAACACATTACTAATAATCATACTAGAAATACATATAATCAGTAAATAGAAAGCATGCAATAAATAAAAAAATATTTTAATCAAAGTATAAACCTTAGTATTTAGAAACATACAAATTTAAACTCTCGTTATACTAGTTACACATTTGAGCATGCATAACAATAGATATAATGAGGTGAACCCACATAGAAATCCTATCAATGTGGAAACATCCATAGACTACTTAAAGCAACCACTTAACAAAAAAAAATTCATAATCAATAAAATAGTTACAATTCCAATAGAAAATAAAACCACCAATACATCTATCAGCTAGAACCTCCATCCTAACTGCCTATTGTTACTTTTGTTTGCTACTTATATAATGACTTGGTTCGACACATAAACAGGATCACCTCCAAAGCCAATACCACCCAATGTTATGTAATCATAAACCATAGATTAGAAACCAAAAATGTAACTGCTCCCAATCTTGAGGAACACCCTCAAACTCAAATAGTCAATCTTCTATTGCACATAACAAAAGATATAAGAACTTAAAGCATTTCACTTAGCTCACTCTCATTATGAGATTTTCACAAATAAATAGTTGCATCCAAGCAACTCCTATCTGACATACTAATCACATATAACCCACTTACAAACACCGTCTTGATTACTCAACACTCATAAGCATCATTTTGCTCAAAAGATCATGAATCACTAAAACTAAATAACACTTGAGGTATTAGTGATCAAAAATAGGAAAATTGAGATGTCAATTTAATAGAGTTTTGTTACATTTTATTGATACCAAATAATAAGAAATGAGGGTTATTTATAAAACTCAAATTTTCCACCTCCCTAGCCACCTTACTAACCACTTCACCTACTTTGGGGTGAATTTGGTGGCAACATGCTAAAAAATTACATTTTTTAGTTCCAAAAGTTACTGCGTACTTTCTATAAATACCCATACCCAAAACGGACCAAATACACAAGAGACAATGTAGGCTCACTTGCGAAAAACCAATACTCCACTTAGCATGCACACTATGAAAACCAACCCTATGATGTGTGTAAACATGCTTGCATAAAAAGTGCATCTAACTATGTATGTGTGTGTATTACTGATCTTTAGTAACAAACCTTACATCGAGGAAGACAAATAAGTCAAGTAAAATAAATAGACACCATGTTTGGTACATAGGAAGCCAACACACAGAAATGAGTACAACATGACCTACACTTTATAAATTGGATTTAATATCAATGAATCTGAGAACTAACTTTCAAATTTTAAAAATACTACAAAAATATGGCATCAATATATTTTCAAATAGTAATTATTATAAATTTTTTATGACAACGAGTACTTTCAAGATCTAAATAATTAAAGAGTTGATTCTAAATTAGATCCATATTTATGTTTCTAAAACCCAATTTCATATTTTAAGTCCATCACGATCTATAATAGATTTTTCTTTGTAAAATTCTTGAATAGAAAATAATGTGTTTAATAATTATTAAAAATATTCACCTATTTTAATATTACACAAGCATAATAACATAAATAAAATTTCATTATCATAATTAGCTAGACATGCTCAATTTAATAAATGGAAAATATATTAAATACAACATTCAAAGTGATACATTAAATTAAAGTTTTAAATAGAGTATAATTAAAGTTAAAATATTATTATAAATAACTTCTACACCAATCTGTTACCTAAAAAAACTCCTATTATTATCACTTTATTATGGATACCAAATCTAAACTATTTATAATATTAACACTAAAATTGTTAAGCTCTCAAAATGAGAGAAGGACCAAAAATTAAAACTAAAAAAATCTTTGAAAGTTGAGAGAAAGAGAGAGATAGTTGAGAATTGGAAGAGATGAGAAACAATGAAGGGTGTGGGGGTTTATATGGGTGGAGAGAAGAGAGAAATGTTAGAAAAATAGGATAGTTATGGATTTATGGTTGCACAATATGGCACACAAATTCCCCCGTCGTGGAATGCGTCAATTTTGGACTGCATGAAACTAACTTTGATAGCCTCGTGCCATGGCACAAATAAATCTTTCTCTGAGACATGCATTATTCTTCGCATTGCCAATTATATTTGTAATTTTTTCCTATACATTTGGTTGTATAAATATGTAAGGCTTACATATGTATTATATTATTCTTTTAAGTTACAATTTGAGTGCTTCTATATAATTCTTAAAATTGAATCATTTTAATAAAGAAATATTTAAAAAGCAACAAAACATACATGTTATTCTGAAAGCATAGATTTTCTAAAATATAATAAAATTATATAAATACAAATCTACATTGACACTAAAATATATGCAAATCATGTTATACTTAATGCTTTTCAAGAACTCATCACAAGCCCCAACTACCTTCTTTCTAGAGATAGCAAATAAAGTAAAAAGCTAAAAGTATAATTAAACTATACTAAATCATTTATGTAGATTAACACAATTATATTTAGCATATGCAACAAGCCTTTAAACCCCTAAATTTCCTTAATGGACGTGTTTAAGTCTTGGGAGAGCATTTGGATATGATACCCTTAAACATCAATCTAGATGCAAAAATTAAAATGAAATAACAAAAATAACACACACACAAAATAACAACTAAACTTTTAACAATATAAAGTTTAAAATAATAAATAAAACTTATCATGCTTTTAATATCATTTATGTTCATAATTAAAATTCAAAGCATAACTTACTTTAACATCTTAAACATTTGTAGTTTATTATTATAATTAGTTGAAAATCACATTCATATCCCACGTTAAAAGTGCATCAATATTAATTTAACCAATTTTAGTGTTTAGAATCTGAATTTGCTTTGACTCTAAACCTCACAAGTTATACTGTCAATTTCTTAGTAATCTTATAGGTTGAAGCACTCATTCAAAGGTATATGTGAATGGAGTTTATGTAAAGAAATAAACTAATAAGTTTGCTTATATTTAAAAAAAGAAAAGGCTTAAAGTAGTGTGTAACATTTGATCTCATGAAATGAATCAAATGAAAGGATTTATAAAGAAATCATATATTATCCTCATGTATAAATTAGAATCATCAAATAAAAACTTCAAGTTATATGCCTTCTAGAGATTGAGAAAGAAATGACTTCTAGGGGATTTATTTCCTATCTTTCTTTCATATTTAGCCATTTCTCATAACTATATAGGACTTTTGGTCATTGTATTTAGTTTATATTATTCATTTTTATCTCTCTATTTTTAATTTTTTTTTCTTTTTACCATTTTTTAGAGATATTCTTTATCTTTTTCTATAGAGGAGACCCATGTACAATTTGTACATATTTAGTGTGGCTAATTTTGGATTTTTTTGTATTGGAATAGGTAACCACATATATATCTCTTTTTTTGGAAGTCATACATGAATGAAGAATGACATATACTTTCCATTTCTACTTAATTCATTCAATTTAAGGAATAAAAATAAATATATGACACTTTATCAGATGTAAAAATCCTATCAATAATACAAAACCTATAGAGATCATCTAAATAATTTGAATTGATAAAAAGAGTGTTTAAATGAATAAAAAAATATTATCACTTAGAATCAAAAGATGAAGGCTCAAAATATTCCCACAAGATAGTATCCACTATTTGATTCCTAAACATCAATTTCGGGTTTATCACAAATTTAATATTTTATCATGAAATATAAATTATAACAAAAATTAACTAATTATCATATAACTCCATGACATGTTCAATAAATTAATCTAACAACACAAAGACTCAATTATTTGCTTAAAATTAACTACAAGACATGATAATTATGCAAAAAAAAAAAACTTTTAAAATTAAACCTAAATTTCCTAAACCAATAAAAAAATAAAAGGACTAAAATAAATAAAAATGTAAGCATATGTTTAATAAAAAATTTAAAAATTGTTGAAATTTATGTAATTGTAACTTTTCTAACCCTAAATCTAGAACTTACATTGCCCTTAATGTAACAATTGTAAATTAAAGATAAAGAGTAAATAAGAAAAAAGTTACCCTTTTGCTGAACAGGTCAAGTGTGTGAATTCAAGTGCATCCATCAATCCAATCATTTAAATCACATAGATAGAATAATGTGTACTTCTTACATATTTCAACAAACACTAATATAATTCAACAATTAATTTCAAATAAAATAAACCTTGTTCATATGATATAAAATTAAAATAAAATAAATTAAACCAATTACATTAATTGAAAGACAAGTATAATATAAAAACAAAATAAAACAAAAAATATAAAAAATAAAAACTCATAAAAATTTCGTAACAAATTTGGGGCTCAGCCCTCCATGTCATTTGGTCCTTGTTCTTCCAAATAAGTAGTGTAAAGATGAAATCAAAACCTTGATCCTCAAGTTTTCCTAAATTGGTTGTACATATCCCATGGTTAAGTTGTAACATATGCATTTCAAAGAACATATGATTATAAGTCACCTAATCACAATGTTATTGGTTTGCAAAAGTAAACTGTTGGGTAGTGTAGGCTTGCTGATAATCTTCCAAATAAGTCATTCTTTCATTTAATTGGTAAACTTTGTCCTTTATCATTGTCCTGGATAAAGAATGACTCTTCATTCCGTTGGGAAATATTAGTACCCAAAGTGTGTTCATTAAAATAAGCCATATTTAATAATTCACCATGCTAAAGCATAAATTTACCTTTTGGGTAAATCATCTCCACTTTAGAAAATAAAGCAATTATAAACTATGGGAAAAAATAACTCAAGTTGATGTTGTTAGTAGAGAACTTCATCATATTGTGAATTATCACTCCAAAATCCATAATCATGTGAGATGCAATAGGATATAGTAGTATTACCCACTCTTTATCCATAGAGCTGTAATGAGTAGTGGGCATTAGTCTTAAACAAACAAAATATTGTCGTATGTGGGAAACCTTATCCAAATACTTACCCTCAAATCCGCTAGGTTTCCCACTGGCATAACTCCATTCAACACCTTTTACTGTAATGCTTTCAATTACTGTAGCATAATCTACATTATTCAAGTAAGTCTCATACTCACCCTGGCCTATGTGTCTGAATCCATAATGGGCACTAATATCAAACAGCCCAAACAAGACTACCACACCTTGTACTCTAACTTTATTGTTGACAATTTTGGAAATATTTGCATAAAATTCTTGAACTATTGATTCAACAGCAATATCCAGTTCCTTTATGAACCTTCCCCAACCTAATCATCTATCACATCAGAAATATCCTCAAACTCTACATATGGCCCCAAATCAAAATCCAACCCTCCTCCACAATAAAACTTTTGCTAATTTCTATATTCCTATCAAATCTTAACTTGGTCTCATAACTAGAGAATTTGGCCCTATTATAATAAAAAAAATTGATATTCCTTTTATTTTATCAAATCTACCCCTTTATGGTACCATTTATAGAAATTAACAATATATAAATCCACGGGTTCTTAGACAATTAAGATAAAATAACACAATATAATTTAATCCAAAATTTTCCTTACCCTTATTTTATCCAAATTAGGATTTGAAACTTTTTTTAATCCAAAAATAATCCACAAAATTTAGAGAATTTATTTTAATATTTATATACTAAAATTTTAGATTACTTACGTTTGTTGTTGAGTAGGATGAATTTGAAGCCCTTTGAAGAAGATGAATATTTGTTGATTTGTTTATGGTTTTTCCAAAAACAATTCAATGGAATGGGTAGGAAATAAATACAAATGGATTTTTTTTGAAATTTTTTAAAGGATCGTGGAAGAACGATGCAGCTTTTTTGAAAGTTATATGGTGTTTGGGAGAAGAGAAAATTGTTGGGTTTGTGAAGAAGATGGGAAAAATTTAGTGAAAATGAATGTATTTCGCATTAGGATTGGTAAATATGGTAGAAAAAATTTACATTGGCCATTGGAGAGTATTTATGGTGCTGCAGTATGAGCCTTTTCCCGGTCTAGAAAGTTTAAGCAGTAACACCCGTGCCATGGCATGGAATTGTTGGTGCCGCGTCAAGCATAACTTATACTTTATAATTTTTTTTACGAGAAACCCTTCATTTTTCTAATATTATATTATATTATGATTGTATTATATTTACTTAAAAAGCACTTAAATTAAATAGTAAAAAATTATAAAACATAAATGCTTAAAATTTTATAATTATCCTACTAATAATTAAATTAAATCTAAGCAATTAAAAATAACTATAATAAAAACTAGACATTTTAAAAAAATTATAATAAAACAACAAAAATAACTACAAAAATCTATACTTAAATAGTTTTAATAATAATTAAAAAAACATTTATAACTATGAAAATAAAATAAATTTAAAGCAAAAAAAATAGATTACCTCCCATCGAGGACTATATTTATCGTCTTTAGCGAGACGTTGCTTGAGAGATTTCATCATTTAGCAAACTCAATGTCCCCACATCATTGAGTTCATTTATTGTTCTAACTTGACAATTATTATTAGCCTCGCTTCTACAAGTGCTTAGTTAGCTGCTCAACTTGTGCTTTCACCTTTTTGATAAAAACCTCCACAGAGTTTAACCTTTGATTTGTTCTTGATTAGTTGTCCTTACACACTTGAATAAAAGCATTAAAATTATCCTCTAGAGTTGATTTTTTGGGTGGAATTTGAGGTAGTTGTTGGGGGTATTATTGGCCCTATCAACACGAGCTCTGGGCAAAAAGAGAATTAGGATTATTCCTCCACCCTAGCTTTTAGGTATTTGCATTTGGGTGATACCTGGGCTTGGTTAGTACCCTCCCAATGTATTGACCTATTTAGGTCTAGTAATTGCTTCCTCTTAATAAGGACATGTATTAGCATTGTGTTCCAAAGTACTACACAATCCTCATTGTTCTTCATCCAGGAGAAATTAGGATGATTCGTCCACTCTAGCTTATAGTTATTTGCATTTGGGTCATACCTGGTTCTTGGTTGGTACCTTTCCAATGTATTAACCTATTTAGGTCTAGAAATTTCTTCTCCTTGCTAGGGATAGGTAACATTGTCGTATCCCAAAGTACAACACAATCCGCATTGTTCTTTATTTGTAATGGCATGTGTAGTGAAAAAGAATAACTTGATTGGTTAAATGTGCAAGTTGCATCTCTATATTAAAGCCAATTTCATGGAATCTAACCCTTCTTACTCAGGATCTTTTATGTTATAGATTAGCACCCAACATCTCAAAGTGATTATAAGTCTCTAAGGCAGTCTTTTCTCCCATTGTTCCTACTACAACGTTCTCAACAATGAACTGGAATTATTGTGTCAATTCATTATGGAAAAATTGGTTCTACTACTACAAAGGGTAGTTATGATGGAGCATTGAATGAGGAATAGTTTGAACCTATCTTATGCTTTATAGAAAGGTTTTCCCTCCATTTGAGAGAAATAACAATCTTTGCTCTTAACTCTAATGTTTTTTTATGGGAATAAAATTTTCCCATGAATTTATTGTATACATCCTCCTAAGTCATTAGGGAACCTAGGGAAAATAACATAAGCCAAGCCTTGGTCTTATCCTCGAGGATGCAAGTGAAACACCTCCTTCTATGTTTGTCCTCGGTGAGTACACTAAGAGGGAATGTCTGGACTGTTGAAAAAAGTAGCTAATGAAAGACAAAGAATCTTCATTATGTAGTCTATGAGGTGAAGGTAATATGAAAAGTGAATATTTCTCATTTCATAGTTCTTGGCAGCCTCACCCAGTTGGATTAAGACAATAATAGTGCCAATGACTAACCTTGCATACTTTTTCATGATAGTCTCCCTAATTTGTGGATTTTTCCCCATAAAGGTTCAAGTGGAGGGTCTATATCTGATTCAAGGTTTTGCTCAATTAAGAGCTAGTGGAAATCAAAGTCCAGCTTTCTTTATAGTTCTTTTGATCTATTAATATTAGTTATGTAAGATGTGAAAGGACATCCTACCTTGTATAAACTATTTAAAATAAAAATTAAAATCACCTATCAAATAGAAAAAGAAAAGGATAAAATAAATATATAGATATGTTACAAACAATTTATAATACAAAGAGTTTATGATATAAGAAGTTTATGATATAATTTATACAACTATATCAATTACATTAAATATTACATATTTGTACATAGAAATACTATGCATAAAATAATTAAAAGAAATAAAATAAAATAAAAGAATTAGTATTGAAACTAAATAAATAAAAGAAAAAAAATTAAAATTAAATTAAAAATTATAATAAAAGAAAAAGAATCGATTTAATAATTAAATTAAATTTTTAAAATTTTTTAAATTTTTTTTAAAGATATTTATTTTTTAAATTATTAAAAATTATAATATTTTAAGTCAATTAATAACTAGATACTTTTAGATTTCAAATATTTTTTTAATATTTTAAAAAATAAAAATATAAAATATTTATAATACCAAAAGCTTTTAAGATTTTGATAATAAAAATTTAAACATGTTGTTCCTCCCCCGTAGCGACGCCAAAAACTTGATGCTCAAATTTTAAAAAAATTATAATAAACTCGCAAATGCATGAATCATTTTGTAAAAAGCGACAAGTATACTTCAAGGCAATCTAAAGAAGAATTATGTAATTTGTAAATAATTCAACAAATTCTTAAAAATGAAAATTAAACCTATTCATTCAGTAACAAAGTTTGGGTTTTGAAATATTTAAACTAATAGCATAAAATAATAAAATATAAGAGATAGATAGGTTCACACAAATAATATGATGACATGTAATACATTTATTAATGGATAATTAATGTGATATTTATCTAGTTAATTATGTTTGGTAGAATTAATTAGGTTAATAAAAGGTAAACCCATATTATTAATATTTTTTTCTTATATGTATAAATAACATAAGAGTCATTATTCTTTATTAATTAAACAATCACTTGCAATTTTTTTGGGGTTGAAAATTAATTTTTTAATTAAATTGTGCTTATTTTCTAAGAAATTATCAAATTATTTACTTGACACCTTTAATGGGCCCAATAGTTTAAACTTCTATTCAAACTTTCTAAATAAGATTTAAGATGTTTCACATTTTAAAAATCTTTGAATAGAGAACTCTAAAGATTCAAATTGTTAATTTAATCTAAAATCGAATAGTTGACTCTAACACTTAGTTTCATATTTTAAATCTATTACTATCTATAATAGATTTTTTTTATAAAATTCTTAAATAAAATTATCCGCGTTTAATGATTATTAAATATATTCACTTATTTTAATATTATACAAGCATAATAACATAATTAAAATCTCATTACAACAATTAGCTAGACATGTTTGATTTAATAAATGGCTAATATATTAAATATAACATTAAGAAAAATACATTAAATTAAAGCTATAAATAGAATATAATTAATGTTAATACATCAATTATATTATTACAGATAACTCCTTCACCAATTTTTTATCTAAAAAAACTCATGTTATTGTCCTTTTATTGTAGATAATTAAACTAAATTATTTATAACATAAACATTAAAAAATTTCAACTCTCAGGATGAGAAAACTAAAAAATAAAAATAAGAAAAAATTAGAAAGCTAAGAGAGATAGATGTAGCCGAGAATTGGAGATGATGAGTGAGGGGGTTTATAAAGGTGGAGAGAGAAGAAAAAAGTGGAGAAAAAATAATATCATGATGAATTTATAGCTGCATGT
The DNA here is from genome assembly GCA_037013495.1 of Hippophae tibetana. Taxonomy (NCBI): domain Eukaryota; kingdom Viridiplantae; phylum Streptophyta; class Magnoliopsida; order Rosales; family Elaeagnaceae; genus Hippophae; species Hippophae tibetana. Next base: position 59,111,603 of record CM072803.1, on the reverse strand, counting down.
CATGGCACACAAATTCCCCCATCGCGACATGCCTCGATTCTGGACCATGTGAAATTAAATCTGATAGCCTCACACTATAGCATAAATAAATCCTCCATGGTGGCACGCAGTTTTCTACATGTCTTCAATTTTCTTTTTATTTTCCCTATTTACATCTAGTTGTATACTTATATAATGTTTATATATATATATTCTATTATTCTTATAAGTTATAATTATAGTAATGCTTTAAGAATAATTCTTCAAATTGAATCATTTTAATACAAAATATTTAAAAAATAACAAAATAGGTTAATAATTCCAAAAACATAGATTTAATAAAATAATAATAAAATTATATAAATACAAATCTATTATGACAATAAAGTACATGAAAATCACATTAGATTTAATGCTTTTCAATCAATCATAAAAAAAACTTTGGATTTGATTGCATCACTATAACTATGTAGGTTGATTCTACATTTGAAGGCCTCAAAATGATCTAGTGGATCTTGCCATTCTGAACTTTCCATTGATTTATATATCCTTCACTTCTATAATAAATGGGATTATTCCTAACTATCTCAAATCAATAATTGTGTGACCCCATGTATTTTAATCTCCATCCATTTAACTCATAGCTTAGGCTTGCCTAGTGGATGCTAAGTTCCCAGTGTATTACCTTCATTATAGACGTTATTATGGATGTCCACAACGAAGTTTGCGATGTCATCAACGTGGTTGTCACAAATTGATCGTGATTGGCATGTCTAACCTCAAGATGGTCCCTCAAATCTAGACAACTATTGATAGGGAAAATATAGGTGTGATAACTATGCATAGGATGAGTGCTAGGTCTTGATTGAATGTTTACAATACGGTTGGTGGCACCAGGGCACATTACCTCTAGGGGAATGGCAATAGGTGGTAGACCATCCCTTTGGACGGTTGGAGAGGCATGTGGTCCCATTTGACTTCATAATGGATATGACTTGCATGTCTTATCAGTGTGTTGCATCCTACTATAACTTGTAAGTGGATCTTCATGTTATTATAAGTTGTTGTGAGAATGATGGGCATTCGTAGATGACACATGTGAAGTCCTTAGAACCAATGATTACTCTTAGAGTGAAGGAAGTGTCTTAAATATTTCTTGGAATATTCTTCCATGTGGATCACCCACAAGGCTATACTAGGCTTCTTTGCTTTCGAATTTCTGGTCTCCCAACTCTAGGTGTGAGTCATGGCTACTCAGAATTTTCCTTGCTTAACTAACTAGCAGCTAAATTTTGACTAACATCTTTCGAACTCATATCTTGTTTTTTTATCAAAGAACTTCTTGAAAAAAATGAAGAAGAACACGATAAAATAACAAAGAATGTGAAAAACATTATGGATGTTCTTTAATTGTTTGTCAACCTAAATCATTCAAAACACCAAATTTCTTTCCCACATAGATGGTACTAGATATATAAACTAATTTTTTCTCTTTATGTTCTTTTCTTTTAGTTCAGATCCTACAAAACATACGATAGCAACACCGAGTGGTGTCAAATCCACTCTGATGTTTAAGTCATCTTTATTGTAATTGATGGAGAAAGTTTTAGCTTAGTAAAGGAAAATGAGTAAATAGATTTTTGTACTAATGAACTTTGAGAATTGTTACAAAAATATAATCGAACTTTGATTTGTTACTTTTATACCATTAAACTTTGCAATTGTTATAAAAATAACATCCAAATAAAAGTTTGATTGTATTTTTGTAATATTTGTAAATTTTAATGGTATTAAAGTAAAAAATAAAAGATTGACGATATTTTTGAAAAAACACCCAAAATTCAATTGTAAAAAAATCTATTTACTTAAAGAAAAATAGAGATCTTACCTTTAAAGATGAAATTAATTACCTATTGATAGACTTGAGATAGAGACATTACTATAATATTACAATAATTAATTCATGAATACTTAACATTATAGGAGAATACTTCTTGATGATGATTAATGATTTTTATTTAAATCATATGTTGATTGAAAGCTAATTGTATATAGAACCTTGACAATTGGTCAGTCAAATTAAGACATGGATTAATAATACTTCTCCACACGACACAAATCCCCTCGACGTATGGTATAAAGGTTTTTACAACTGTGGATCCATACTAGCATAAAGTTTTTTTCTCTCTGGTTGGCATACCTTAACTCCTCTATCTAGGGTTTTTGAGCCACCATGTCCATGGTTTAGGGATCCTTCTTTAATGAGAGTTTTTTTATGCTATTTTACCATATCTCCTCCTTCTTCATCTCCTTTTCTTTTTTCTCTTTGTTTCACTCACGTGGCAATTTGGTGCCATTTTGGTTGGAATGTTTTGTGTTGCCTCATCTCAAACACTTAATGAGAGTTGTGTGCATGTTTTTTCTGTGCACGTTTACATGGCATTTCTATTTTTATTTCTTCTTTTTCTCATCTAAATCAACACTATATTTAATATATTGTTGCACTACTACAAAAAAGGATATTTAAGTTGATATGTAAAGTCGGTTTTTAGAAAAACGAACTTATAATGAATTTAAAGTCAGTTCGGTGTAGAATCGATGCTACATATAACATCAGTTGACGTGGTGAACCGACACTACACATGTGGATAATGTTGGTTCACCACGTCAACCGACGCTACGTCCTACGTGTATTGTTTTATTTAAAAATTGCAGTTTAAAATTGAAATTATATACTACAATGTTTTTTTTTGGTTAATTGTTATTTTATTTGAACTCTTTAAAATTTAATTTATATATATATATATAGTATAATTTTTTCTATTTTTTAAGACAATTGGTTTTGAAAATTATATAATTTTGTGTATTTGTTTCGATATTTAATTTTATGTACGTACGTACATGTTTATAGTTAGAATCAAATAAAATAACAATTGACCCAAAAAAGAATTGTAATATATAATTTCAATTTTAAACTGCATTTTAAAAAAATATATACGTAAGACATAGCGTCGGTGGATGTGGTGAACCGACGCTATCCACGTATGTAGCGTCGGTTTACCACCTCTACCTTTCTTTTGTACTATTGGCACTTTTACAATATCCATATTTTAATAAAAAAACAATTAAATTAACCATGCTTTAAAAATATTTTCATATAATAACTATAATATTAAAAAAAAATTCATTAGTATCTATTATATTTAAAAAAAAAGTTCCTATTTACTCAATTTTGAACAATAACGAACCAAAAAAAAAATCATTTTGTACTATTTGGATAAGGTAAAATGATCGTTCCATTTCATTATTTTAATTCCCTTTGATTTAATTAATTTTTTTTATTTCTTTTGGTTTTCAGTTAGCAAACAAAAACCCAAATTTTTTGAAGACAAACACAACTCAAGCATAAAAACAAAAGCACAATTTCGTTGTCTGGGATTCATTCCTTGGTTTGATTTTGTGCGAAGAAATCTAAGAGGTGGTAAAATTTGTTATGTCGTGGGGTATTACAGCCTGGTATTGAAGGAATACAAAAGATTTGTGATGAGATCTATTGGTTGAGGATAACCATCATACTGTAAGTAGAAATATTTTGTATTATTTGTATTAAAATTTTAAATATTCCATGGAAATATTATTTTATACATGGGATGCTTTATGTAAAGTAGGAATATTTTGTAGTTTTGTTATTCTTTGTAGTATTTTGTTTTCATTGAAGCATGGGTGGGGATCATCATGGGTATTAGGTACATTATTTTTGTTTTTATTAATTCCATGCATACATGATGTATTATGGTCCCTGCACAGGTAGGGAACATTATTTTTGTTTGAAGCACGAGTAAGAAACATTATGGGTATTAGGGTACTCTCACATCAATTCTTGAATGAGGTTGAAATTTTTAGTAGTCCGTAGTGCCTATTTTGTTGGTTTATGTTGCACATTATTTAGAATTGTATTGTATTGTTTGTTTTTGTTCCATAATATGAAAGATTGAACATAAATGTGTGTATTTGTTAAAGATTGATCAAAATTTCAGTTGTACACACCATCTATTAATGCATTTGTTTTGTTCCATAAGTGTTTGTTCCAAAACTGTGTTCCATTAGGCTTAATTGCTCAAACTACTCTTTAGTGCAAAATGTATGTGCTGTTCCAATAACGCATTTTATGATTTTGTTTGATTGCCTAGGATAATATGTGTTGTTCCAATAACGCATATTTCTACTACTTGTATTTGCCAGTATTCGCCAATACTCTCTGTAATATATCCATATTAATAAGATACTTCAGTTTATCCATTATCTATCTTTTTTATTGTTTATATAACTTAGCAGATCCTGGTCTATTTTGGTATCAGAGCCATCTAAGTTGGAAAAGATAGTAGAATTATAGCAAGAAATCCCAATAATCTTGATATTAAAAGAGACTTCGAGGTACTAGGACTTCGACGAGCAGCGCAGAAGTAAGTCCCAAGAGAGGCAATGATAAGACGCGTGAGACTTTGTCTGATCCTATTAAGGTATTCTCTGATCTTTTGCAATGGCAAGATTAGTAAGATCATTTTCTAAAACCTCTACTTCTACAGGAAGATCTGTAAAAAATAAAGAAGTAATAAATATAGAAAATATTGAACAAGATTTAGCTAACTGGAATGTTCCTAAAGTAGGAACTTCACAAGTCTATAATAAGGGTAGCTTTCTTTTTAAATCTAACTATATAATAAAAACAGTAGAAGAAACGTATCCTTTAGCTAAAGAATCATTAGATTTAAGCTTATTATCTCAAAGTCTTATATATCAATATAGAGAAAAGTATAATTATCTGCATATTGGTTTGGTACAAATTGCAGTTAAACCTCTTACTAGAGAAGGACTTAATAATTCAGTTCTTATTTGTGTTAGAGATAAAAGACACAATCGGATTAAAGATTCGATGTTGGGATGTATTGAATCGTCCTTAAGTTCAGGACCAATATATTTTAATTGTTTCCCTAATTTCTCTGTGTGCATTAAAGATGCAAATGTTTTAAAATGTTTAAAGGTAGATGTGCAGACACATGGTTTCGATATGGAAGAAGGAACCAGTAATATTGCTCTTATATATAGAGTATATTTCAAAGTCATGAACACTATCTGCCCAGACATCAACTTAAAATCTCTCATCAGAGATAAAAAAGGAGAAACCAAGCTATTTCAAACAAATAATGAAAAAACCAGATTAGCTACACCTAAAAGGTTAGCATGGGACAAAATTACCCTTCCAGAAAGCTGGTTAATACAACAAGAACCTGAAAAGGTTAAAATCCCTCAAAATACTGAAGTCGATCAAATAATAGAACATGAAGATGGCTCAGTAGAAATCATGTTTGACTCGACAAGAAAAGTAAGAATATCTGAGTCAAGACCGTCAACTACAAGCAACCGATTCTCAAATGTTTCGGAAAGATTCTCAAATGTTTCTATAAATTCTTCAAGAGGAAAAGAAACTAATTTTGAAGGAACTCAGAGGCTTCCTATGGGAATAAATTTACCAGTTTATCAAAATGATGGATCTAAAAGATCTGAAGAGCAGACGGAAAGACCGATGAGTCCAACACTCTCTGATATGGGATACGAATCGAACACTAGGTTCCAGAGTGTTATGGTGTTACAAAGACCATCATTTAACGAATCTCTAAAAGAGATGTTTTGTGATCCAGAAAATTCTGAAAAAAGAAAAATATTTTATTCTCTAAATAGAGAACAACAAAAAATGTTCTATGAAAAGTATAAAGCATTCTTAAAGTATGCTGAAAAGAAGAATAGAGAAGGAGAATTAAATTTCTTCGACTTTATCATCAAGTATTATGAAAAGAATGGAATCATAATTCCTGAGGTATATAACCTTGAAAAGGTTCATCAAACATATACCTTAGAATCGGGTGAAAAAATAATGGCAGCCCATCCTCCAGAAGCAGTCATTAAGATATCAGAAAAAGTACAAGCAGTTCCTTACAAAGGAAACTCAACAAAACCAGAGTTACAAGCCACAGACGAATCTGTGAATCAAGTTATAGAACAAGGAAATTACACCAAATTATTCTTACAAACAGTTGGGAATCAGTTAACAAGAATTGAAAAATCGGTTCAAAAGCAAACTGAAAGTTTACCATCTACTTCTAAGAAAGAAGTAAAAACCAGCCTTCTTTATACCTATTCCAGATTTTAAATTAAAAAAAGAAGATAACTCAAAATTCTTAAAAGAATTACTAGAAAAAATGTCTAAAATACACACGACAGATAGAGGAAAATCTGTAAGAATGCTCGAAGAAGATCTGAATGAGATCTCTGAAAAAGAAGTAGATGAAATTTATCAGTATCTGAAAGAATCTTACACAAATGATTCTGTAGAAATAAATAAATTGGAAAAACCAATTCCAGTTTACAAAGCAAAGCCTTATTATCCTAGGCAATCTCCAGTCGATTTACAAATCGAAGAAGAATTACCCAGCAGAACAGTATATTCCGGTAGTACCATCACTACTACAAAAAAGGGTATAAAAGTCGGTTTTTAACCGACTTTAAACAAATTTAAAGTCGGTTCTCTGAACCGACTTTAAATTCAGAGACTTAAATTGTAAAGTCGGTTCACAGCATGAACCGACTCTACACGTAAAGTCGGTTCATGCCGTGAACCGACTCTACATTTTATTTGTTTTAATTTTTAATTTTATTTTTCGTATAACAGTATATATAAATAACATAAATACACTAAATATAAATAATAATACAACAAATAATTAACAATATAAATATATTTAATTACTTAATAATTAAATTTATTACAAAAACAAATAATGCATATAAATAACTTCAATTACAAATAAAATAATGTCGTCAAATTATGCCATCGAGTAAGCTTGGTTGGCGTAGAATCTTGATTGGCCTTCACAAGCATTATGGGAAAAAAAGGCTGATCCATATAACAAATATTCTCCTACATACATGAGCACGTAAAACATACATCAAAAAAGTAGTCTAAACTTTAGACGTACGAATGAAGAAATTAAATCATTATTGAGATTAGCACGTACAACGACATTCGATGAACTCATATTAGCATTATTAATCATTTCTCTATATATGAAGTTATCTAGAATCTCTACTACTATTTTTTAATGCTATATATAATGAACTCTAAATATGAAATCAATTGCATGTAACTTCGATTTCTTGGCTAAGCTTGTGTGAGTTTTGGTGCCCTTAAACATATGGAACACGTTCATATGCACCAAAACTCATACAAACCAAGAAACAAATCGGACCGACGTACGTACACCTGATTTGTACATTTAGAACTCATTATATATCATTAAAAATACTAGCAGAGATTCCAGATAAATTCATATTTATAAACAATGCATTCCCTTAAATACATGAGCATATATATGATTAATCATCATCAACCAAGTGATTTCAGACACAAGAATAGATATAGAAGGCCAAATCATTAAAAAATTTACTGTTATGTTGTCATATGCTATTCAAGATCATCAGAATCTTCTTCTGATTCTTCTTGCGATGATATAATTTGAACCATGTGTTCTGCCCATTCCTCTCGTAAATCATCAAAAATTTGTTGGTCGTAACCCGTCTTGTTCCAACCGAAGAACTACATGTATTCAAAATCAAAATAAGAATATGATTTCATTTATTTACAAAAACAAACTCAAATATGTTAAAACTTGTATGTATATGGGTAAAATATATTACCACATCATCAATTGGAATTTTGATATTTGTGATGATTTCACTCATAAACTTCATGACATAATAACCACACATGACTCCATTATTTTGTTGTGGAACCTACAAAAAAAATAGCATGTATACATGAATTTTCATATTCGAACATCCTTATTATTTAATTGTAAAATTAATAAAATTATTAATATTGAATTGTACATACCATAACTTTTGTCCATATAAGCTTATGAGATTTTTTAAGGACAATGCCCCTAGACTTGTTCCATAACTTCCATGCCCTGTCAAGATATAAAACGATTAGTTTTTATTAAATATTACAAAAAATAATAGAAAAAACTAATATGTAACTAAATATAACTCTTACATTTCAACAACTGCTTTTGTATCTTTACTCAGTTCTATGGAAGCTGAGTCACAGTACCAAGCATGATTATTGAACATATCATGATTACCAACATCCAATGATCTTGGCCTTGTTCAAACCTTAATGGCCAAGGGATTATCAACTTTTGATTTCTGCTAAGCGTTAATGCTCTATCACATAATTGTTTAGCTCTGATGCTAACATCCTTCTCTTGATATTGATTAACATATGAAGAATCATAGAACATTGCTAAATGTGATGAGTGATTATGTTGAAGTCAATAATAGCAAGCCCTATATATGTATATATATAATTAGATAATATAAATATAATTATATATGTTCTGCATAAATAAAAGAAAACTAACTAGATTGAGGACTCACCTTGTCCACACTTGAATTATACTTAAATCGATCATTTGATATTCAAATATTTGCAACAAGCACTCGATCGATATATAAGTTTGGCCGATGTCTACACCAGAAATTTCAATAGGAAGTGGCACAGTCCACCCATCATTTATGCTAGATGCCCTCCCAACAATAGTCATCAAAGTGCCAAGATTTCTACTGAACTGTAACGCATAAGTATGACTATACTTTTTCCAAGGCTTCTTCTTGAATGACTTGGTGCACGATGATTGGCCACTAGTCATAGATTTAGCACGAGATACTTGCTTGGTATCTCTTAAATGTGCCGCATTTAAGAGTTCTGGTATAATAGACTACCAAAAAAGTATCATATATGTATTTTTAGTAACAATAAGATCACATTAAATAATAGTAGTAAACAAGTGTTATTTTTTAAGTTAAAAAATAGTACCATGTCAAAATTTAGAACAACTTGAATCGACGGCCAAGCCACATACTGTCCAACCGCCTCTTGGACTGTGGTAGCATCAGAAGGCACAAGTAGTGGACAATCATGAAACAATGATTGATCAATTACTATTCGCCAATGATTAGGCAAATATTGATTATGAATCATCCGATCATCGCTCAATTGTTGTATCGTTCCAATAGCAACATAGTCCGTTGACGAAGGATGTTTCAACAAACATTTCAGATTCTGTAAAAGTTTTAAGTGTTATATATAAAAAATAAAACATATAATAAGAATTTAAAAATTAAAATCTTACCACATATGATTCATCAAATAGAGGAGGACTCTCATGTGGGGTAGCTATTGGATGTACATTCTCACCAATATGTTCATCTTGGCTTGATTTATGGTAAGAATGTGCAGATTGCATTGGAGAAAATGAACCACTACTTGATTGCATGTGCATTCCTGGCATATAATGAGGACCAATAGGATGGCTATATCCCATACTGGATGTAGTTTGAGCACAATGAGATTGTGTGGATGGCATGCTTGGCATGGATTGTGGCATGCCTGGAATGGAAGGTGGTATGCCTGGCATGGATGGTTGCATGCTTGGTCAATATGGCATGCCCTGGTTGTAGCATGATGCCATGGCTGACAGTTGTTGTGATTGATGTTCTTTTAGAGTGGCAATCTCACTCATCACGGAGGCCTTAAAGGAGTTGAATTCTTCTTCAATTTTAGTGTATTTCTCCTTACTTACAGTCTGAGGCTTATGTTTTGGAATTTTAAAATACTCCATAGCATCATCATATTGGCTACCTCCCCTAACACGACCAGGATGCTCGCGTCCGATTGCATGATATAAAGCATCTCTCCCAAGCTCTTCGATTATTTCACCCCTGTATATTTTTTCTTGAACAGCTCTCTACAAATAATAAAGCACACAAACATATCATTCATTATTACATCAATTCTTAAGTATCAGTCATACTTTTTATAAAAATCAATTACTAACCAACTTATTCAATTGTTCTTCTCCTCGTTGACTCATCGGTCTTGCATTCTTCGTTTTGGGAGTCTTTGTTTCTATGTACAATTCCATTCGGGTAACAAGTCTACCCAATTCAGCTTCCTACATAAATTAGGAAAATTTTATTAACAATGACATGAAATTAAATTGAGAAAAATTAATATAAAATATTTATAAAATTAAGAAAAAATAATAATACCATTCGAAATCTAACTTCAGGATTTGAAGACCTCCCAATACGGTTAGGAATAATGTTATGCATTTGGACATTCTGATGATCTTCTTTAATAATTTGAAATTCTTCTGAACGTCTATAATCCACAAAGTCTTTCCAAACTTGAGGTGTAATCCAGGGGTGTCCTTCAGGGATTTTGTATATCACATTCTCATCAAGTGTTTCCAAATATGGAAACACATAATTTTTCGCCAATCTAGAAGTCTTGTATTCCTTCCATGCCTTATTTGCAATCTTATAACACTTGCCCTGCCAATTGTCATCGAATTTCTAACGATTCTGTAAAAACACAGTACAAAAGATTAGATATAATACACCTAATATAATATATATATTGATTATAAAATATAAGAGACTTACATAAATGGTTATCAATATTTTGAACTTTTCTGCATCGACAACCTCAGACCAATGATTTATATTGATTGGTATACTGGACTTTGCCAGTCGACCAATAGAAGATTTCAATTGTTGACCATTTTCCCCTAATGGATTACCAGTAGCATCAAATTTAATGGGTATTCTATCATCTGGGTTAAGTGGAGCAGCAAGTATATTTGCCCAACCCCTTCTTTTCAAATACCCCAATGGATCATTTGGATCTACAAGCTGAATATCCCTGAAATATCTGCAAAAAGTGGAGAAATATAAATTAATTGACAATTTTAGGAACACACATATATACAAGAGTTATTACAACAATATAGAACATGCATTATGTTTAATTAGGTTGTTGATCGTATACATATATTCCTTCACAATCACTACGAGTCCATGTCGAAGAATCATCATCATCAATTAGATCATCACGTACATTAGGAAATTTATTTGAGAAATTACTAATATTGGTTAATGTATCAAGCATAGAGTCATCATCTTCTACAACATCACAATGGTAAAACTCTTTTTGTGGAGGCGTTAACACAACAGACCATATTGGATCAATTTGATCGCTCACGTAAAATACTTGCTTTGCATGAAGTGCTAACGTGAAAGGATCATCTGTGTGACTTATCCTGGATAAATTTACAAGGGTAAATCCAAAATCATCTATTTTATATCCAACATTGATAACATCTTCGACCCAATCACACAAGAATACTGTCTCATGGAAGACCTCATAATCCAATTCCCAAATCTCTTGTATTATACCATAATATGTTCTATCAGAAAGGACATGATTAGCATCTTTTGAACTGGCAAATTGCATAGTTTGTGCAACCATCTTCACCCCACTATTTTGATTTACTCAGACTTTGTCCCTAGCTTGAGTCGTAAACCTCGATCCATTTATTGTGAAACTATGAAATGATTTGACATCGAATTTTGGGCCATGTGCAAGCCATTGTAAACTTTCTGATATTTTATGATTGGGTTTCTTGAGTTCATCTCCAATCTATGTATACAAAAACACGAAATGTGTTTAGAGAAAAGTTTTAAAACATTGAATATATATAGGAAGATACATGCATGATTTTTTGTTTGTGACACTTACGTGGTTGCGAAACCAATTAATAAGCTCTCGCTTATGTTCATCATACAACCATTTTTCTCCTCCTTTTTTTTATAACGAGGATCGATCTTCAATAAGTTTAAATGCATCATGTAACATTATTAAATATATATTAAGTTATATATCATCATTAATAGTTAAATAAAAGATGAAACAATGAACATCGCTTACTCTATGTACGGTTGGGCCCCGTTATTATTTACCAAAATGATTCGGTGTGCTTTTTCCCATCGAGTGCGATCAATAAATAATTTCTTACTTCCACCAAGCATAGGGTTACCTACTTGGATCATGTGACGTTCTAAGAATAACTTTTGCGTAGGATTCCCAATTTCAGTGCAACCACTAAAGTATTCAGAACAAAACTCAATGGTCTCTTCAGCAATGTAGCATTCCACCATGCATCCTTTAGGTCTATATCTATTATTTACATATCCTTTAAGGACTTGCATATATCTCTCAAAAGGATACATCCACCTTAAGTAAGTAGGACCACATAATTGAACCTATCGAACTAAATGAACACATAAGTGAATCATTATATCGAAGAAAGAAGGAGGAAAATATTTTTCAATTAGACACAAAGTTTCTACAATTTCTTTCTGTAAAGAATTTAACTCGCCAATTGATATAGATTTCTTGCATATTGTATTGAAGAATGAACAAAGCCGAATTATTGATATTCGAACATGTTTTGGAAGAATTGATCTAATAGCAACTGGTAATAACTGTTGCATTAAGATATGACAGTCATGTGATTTCAATCCATACAGTCTCTTATCGGTGATAGACACAAAATTTCTTAAGTTGGATGAGTAACCATCAGGAACTTTCACACCTTCCAAACATTTACAAAACACATCCTTCTCTTTTGTTGATGACATTGTATATGATGCTGGTGGCAAGTATGTTCGATTCTTATCATTTTCCACCATTGGTTCCAATTCAGGTCGTATGCCTAGTTTCTTTAAATCCAATCTTGCTTTAATGCCATCCTTTGTTTTTCCAGGTATATTAAGTAAAGTGCCAATCAAGCTTTCACATACATTCTTCTCAATGTGCATGACATCTAAGATGTGACGAATGTGTAGGTCTTTCCAATAAGGCAATTCCCAAAATATTGATTTTTTTTCCAACAACCATTCGGTTCAAAATCTTTTTCATTTTCACCAATTTCATTAGTTGACCTCCTTCGTTTCCCAGACTTGGTGAGTTTTTTTTTCATCTTTCCATATCGTTTGAATGTCATCCCATTCAATTGCCTTAATATCTCAATACCTCGCAAAGGTCGAGTTGCATGATCATGATCTTCTTCACCATCGAACGGTTTCTTTTGGTATCTAAACTTGTGTCCAGATGGCAAAAATCTCCTATGTCTTCTATATGACATCTTTCATCCGTGAACAAGATACTTTGCAGAAGTTCCATCACTACATATAGGACATCCCTTGTAACCTTTTGTTGCATATCCTGATAAGTTTCCATAGGCAGGAAAATCATTAATTGTCCATAAAAGGACCCCCTTCAAGTTAAAGTATTCTTCTTTATATGCATCGTAAACATTTACACCATCATTCCACAACGTCTTTAAATCATCTATCAGAGGCTGCAAATATACATCAATATCAACACCGGGTTGTTTCGGTCCTGAGATCAATAATGTTAACATCATGAATTTTCTTTTCATACACAACCAGGGAGGAAGGTTGTATGTTACCATAATTACTGGCCAACAACTATATCTACTACTGAGGGAACTATGTGGATTAATTCCATCAGCAGCAACGGAAAGACGCAGATTGCGCGGATCAGATGAAAATTGAGGAGATAAATTATCTACTACTTTCCAATTTGGAGAATCACAAGGATAACGTAGCACCCTATCATCAGATCGATTATCTGAATGCCAAGTCAACATCTTTAATGTATATTTACTATTGAACAACCTTTGAAAGCGAGGGATCGGAGGAAAGTACCAAAGAACCTTTGCAGGCACGCCTTTCTTATGTGTTGTATCATTTGTACCATGCTTCCATCTCGATTCTTTACACATAGGACAATCATGTAATGTCTCATATTCTTTTCTATAAAGAATGCAATCATTAGGACAAGCGTGAATCTTATGATATTCCATGCCAAATCGACTAAGAGATTTCTTCACTTCATACATTGAAGATGGCAATTCAATACCCTCAGGAAACATATCGACTAGTAGAGTTAGTAATTCTGTGAATCCCTTGTCAGAAAAACCATGTTTTGCCATGACATTGTACAAATGAACCAATCCTGACATCTTAGTGTATTTTTTGCATTTTGGATACAACGGTTTTTCGGCATCTTCTATAAGTTTATTAAAGGTTTCGGGATCATCCCCGCGTAATTCATCTTCAACACCACGAAACATATTTTCTGTCTGTACATTATGATATGATGTATGTAATCCACCCACATTCTTATTATACTTTTCTCCATGAGTATTAACAATATTTTCTCCATGATAATACCAACATTTATAGCTCAATAGAATACCATTACGGATAAGGTGATACTTAACCTCATCAAATTCATGAAATCGCTCATTTTTACATTTAACGCATGGGCATCGAATCCTACTACTTCCAGTATTACTAGTTCTACAAGCAAATTCCATGAAACTTTCAACTCCAGAAATATAGTCTTGCTCAATTCTACACTTTGACATTCAAGATTTGTCCATTTTCTATTAATGACATTAATTAAACATATTACTTAATTATGTATTATTAAATATATAAATTTCCTAATTATTAGAATATATATCAAAACATACATAATGCAAAATAGTTATCATTTTAATCATTTTACAAAACCATTTATATACAAATTAAAAAATAAGCAGTTCATGTTTCATGAATATATATATAAAAACCAATCATGCGGTTGATTCTAATTTCTAAGCATGTTACTATATCATAATTACAAAGTAATATTAATTATATGTATAAATAAATTTATCCACGCAAACCCACAAGTAATAATTCAAACATTATTATTACAAGCAAACAAAAAAACATAACTAAATCAAAAATTTATACAAAATATAAAACAAATTGATCGAATAATAAGCTAGCTGCATGCATTCTGCATAAACTAAGTCAAACATATTTTTTAAGTGTGGTCAAATAAAGTGGCAGATAATAGACTTACTTTTGTTTTTCCGCAATCTAAATTGTAAATGCATCTTAAGTTGATATATATTTACAGAAGTGCTCTCTGAATGAACTTTTAACAAAAGTACTTGTGGAACCGCACGCGTTGGATATAAAACCAAAAGATATATAATACATTTGAAGTAGTTAATTCAAGTTATTTAACCACACAAAGAAACTGCCCAAGCAAAACCCAAATCGATATGTTAGGTTTTTAATTAACGAATAAAAATACGCTGTTCCTAATTAACGAAATACATTAATTTACACGCTGATAAAATTAGCACAGATAAAATTAGCACAAATTTACACGCTGTTCATATACCCATAAACAGATTTTAACATTTTGCTAAAAAAAAAAGAACTGACAGATAATGTGAGAAGAGAAATATAACTTACAAACGTCCGTTCAAATGGTGGTTGGAGGTGGTCGGAAATGTAGAACGAAGGTGGCGCACAGTTAAGATTTTGGGAGAAAATGAGAGTGAGGAAAGGAGAGAGGAAGAAGAAAACTGGAAATCTGCGTCCACGTCAACCGACGCTACGTTACGTGGATAGCGTCGGTTGTCCACGTCAACCGACGCTACGTTACGTGGATAGCGTCGGTTGTCCACGTCAACCGACGCTACGTTACGTGGATAGCGTTGGTTAACCACGTCAACCGACGCTACGTTACGTGGATAGCGTCGGTTGACGTGGACAACCGACTTTAAATTCATTAAAAGTCAGTTTTTGGTAAAAACCGACTTTACCCATCGACTTATATACCCCTTTTTGTAGTAGTGCATCCAAGAATGGAGTATTGACGGACTATCTGAATATCAAGTTATTCAGGTAATTAAAAATATGCTTATGTATGCAACTGCAATCAAGTTTCAAGGAAACTCAGATAAACAGGCAGCATTAGCAATAATAGCTGGCTTTGTTGGACAATTACAAGGCTGGTGGGATACTCACTTAGGTCCTCAAGAACGTCATACAATTCTTAGCTCAATTAAGCAAGAGGTAAGTGAAAATGGTGATGTTCTCCAAAGAGAAGACATAGTCAACACACTGGTCTACACAATATTGTTGCACTTTGTGGGAAGTACAACTTTGCAGCAAGATAGAAGTCATGAACAACTTATAAGCTTAAGATGTCCTACCATGTCACATTTCAAATGGTATAAGGATGTTTTCTTCTCTAAAGTTTTCACAAGAGAAGACTCTAATAGCGACTTCTGGAAAGAAAGATTCATTGTCGGGTTACCTACCCTATTTGCTGATAAAATTCGTGCAAGACTCCGAGCCAAGCATGGTGGTTCCATACCCTATGGTATGTATACATTTGGAGAATTAGCCACTGAAATAGTGGCAGAAGGATTAGCATTTTGTACTGATATGAAGCTTAAAAGACAAGTGGACAAAGAAAAAATCCAAAGCAAGCAGGCCTTAGGAGACTTTTGCGAACAGTATGGGTATCAAAATATCCTTAAAGGATTATCTCAAAAGAAAGCCCATAAATCCCAAAAGGCTTACAAAAAACCTTGGTTTAAAGAATCAAGAACTTATCCTTCTAAAAGAAGGAAAAAATCTAAAAGATTTAATTCGACTAAAAAGCCCAATAATGAAGCCCGATTTACTAAAAGTAAAATACCCACTTGTTATAAGTGTGGAAAGCAGGGACACTATAGCCCAAATTGTAGAATTCAACAAAAGGTCAATGAATTAAATATTGACGAAAAACTTAAAAATCAGTTTCTACAAATACTCTTATCAGAGCAATCTTCTGAGGAAGAAAATGAAGAAGATTATAGTGGGTCCTCATCTTCCTCCTCTCAAGAGAATGAATCAAGTCAAGAAGACTGTGAATGCGATTACTACAAAGCCATCATCAAAATGAATGGTTTAGACTTAAATGTCTTAACAAAAGAGGAAAATTTCATTCTCGATATTATAGACAAAATTCAAGATCCAGAAGAAAAAAGAAAAACCTTAGCAAAATATATAGAAGTTGCTAAAGAAGAAGTCCCTCAAAGAAAAAATCAAAAGGGATTACTAGCTCAAATACAGCGACATCAGCAACAATATTCCTTCAATGAAATCCTTAAAAGGATTAGGAATACCTCTCCTGAACTTCAGGAGCCAACAATAAGTGATCTCAGAAAAGAGATCAATCAAACTAAAAAAGATCTTAAGGATCTAAAAACAAGAGTTCAGATCCTTGAACTACAACAGTGTGTCCAAACACCATTTCTATCTGAAAATGAGATAGATAATAAAGAAGAGGATTTTGATGATCTCTTAGAAGAGGTCTCAACAATTCCTACTGATAAGAAGAAAGAGATCCTCAAAGAAGAAGAAAATTCTAACCCAGAATTTGCTGATATGCACTTTGTCAACTCCTTAGACAGAGTCGTAAACCACAAATGGTACTCAAAAGTAACCATTGTGATCAACAAAGAATATTCTTTCAAAGCAGAAGCCCTAATTGATACAGGAGCTGATCTAAACTGCATTAGTGAAGGCATTGTACCAACAAGGTATTTTACAAAAACCACTCAAGTATTAAATACTGCTAATGGCGGAAGAATGCCTATACATTATAAGTTGTCCAATGCAGCCGTATGTAATAATGGAGTATGCCTAGAAACTACATTTCTATTAAGTAAAGAATTATCAAGAATGGTAATTCTAGGCACACCATTCATCGATATGCTATATCCTTTCAAAACCACTACAGAAGGGATCAAAACAAAAATTGATGGATATCCCATTATTTTCAAGTTCACAAAGGAACCTCAGATACATGAAGTAAATTACCTCAAAGGTAAGATTACTGAAAAAGAAATTTTTTTTTTCCTTAAAGGAAGAAATGAATTTTAAAACAATTCAACAGAAGATTCCCTCTAAAGAAATACAAGAGAAGATTCAATCTCTCAAAGAGAAATTTGAAAAAGAGATATGTGCTGAAATCCCTAGTGCATTTTGGGAAAGAAAGAAACATGTGGTAGAATTTCCATATGAACCTAACTTTACAGAGGCCCAAATTAATACAAAGCTAGGCCCATTCAAATGAATGAAAGACACTTACTCATATGTAAGCAGGAAATAGAAGATCTTCTGAAAAAGAAGTTAATAAGGCCCAATACTTCTCCTTGGTCATGTCCAGCATTTTATGTGGAAAATAGTGCTGAAATCGAGAGAGGAGTTCCCAGACTGGTAATTAATTATAAGCCCCTAAACAAGGTGCTTAGATGGATAAGATATCCATTACACAATAAAAAAGACTTACTTAGTCTACTAAACAAAGCTCTAGTATTCTCTAAATTCGATATGAAAAGTGGATACTGGCAAATACAAGTAGCAGAAAATGACCGCTACAAAACAGCATTTACTGTTCCATTTGAGCTTTACGAATGGAATGTTATGCCATTTGGGCTTAAGAATGCCCCAAGTGAATACCAGAGAATTATGAATGATATTTTTAACCCTTATTTAGGGTTCACTATTATCTACATAGACGATGTTCTAGTCTACTCAAATACAGTAGATCAACACTGGAAACACTTAGAAGTATTTTTTAAAACAGTCAAGTCCAATGGGCTTGTTGTGTCATCTAAAATGATGAAGTTATTCCAGACCCAAGTAAGGTTCTTGGGTCATAACATAGAACATGGGCTTATAAGTCCTATAGAGAGATCAATAGTCTTTGCAGAAAAATTTCCGGATGAAATAAAAGACAAAAAACAGCTGCAAAGGTTTCTAGAGAGTCTTAATTATATTGTAGATTTTTATAAAAATCTTGCACAAGACGCCAGCCCATTATTTCAAAGATTAAAAAAGAATCCTTCAGAATGGAATACAGCTTGCACAACAGCTGTCCAAAAAATCAAGCTTCAAGCTAAAGAGCTCCCATGCCTAGCTTTATCTGATCCCGAAGCTCCAAAAGTAGTGGAGACTGATGCTTTGGAGTTAGGCTATGGAGGCATTCTAAAGCAGAAAATGCCTATAAAAGAAGTCTTAATAAGATATACCTCAGGCACCTGGAAACCAGCTCAGAAAAATTACTCTACAATCAAAAAAGAAATATTAGCCATTGTTCTGAGCATTACTAAATTCCAAGACGACCTTCTAAATAAGAAATTTTTACTTAGAGTTGATTGTAAAAGTGCTAAAGAAGTACTTCAGAAAGACGTCAAAAATCTAGCATCAAAACAGATTTTTGCTAGGTGGTAAGCCATCCTATCTATATTCGATTTTGATATCGAATATATCAAGGGGGAAGAGAACTCACTCTCAGATTTCCTCACCATAGAATACTTACAGGGCCAAGAAGAAAACAAATTATCTTCAAGCACTGAAGAAAGAAAAGGCTCCTCAAAAGGAGTACGAATGGCATAAGATCACAAGCAAAT
Organism: Hippophae tibetana; assembly: GCA_037013495.1. NCBI lineage: Eukaryota > Viridiplantae > Streptophyta > Magnoliopsida > Rosales > Elaeagnaceae > Hippophae > Hippophae tibetana. The sequence goes on along the minus strand of CM072803.1, from coordinate 59,092,323 downwards.
CTATCATCTCAGTTGAAGATAAAGATATGGCCAAATCACCTGAACATGTAGCTAATATATATCTTAAAGATAATTTACCAGCAAATACCACCCCTAAATCCAGGAAATATTTTGAATTAATCTTAAAAGAAACTAATTCGGTTGACATAATTCATAATATGAGAAATTCTCATGAAATTGCTTACTCAACTTTTAAGGTAAAAAATATTTTATCTAAATCAAATTGTAATTCTAACTTATTCGTTAGAGAAAGATTTAAAAATAAACGAATGAATCCAGTCTCATATGACTATTTTAACTATATACAGGCGTGGGAAAACACGTTCTTTTATCAAAGCTCAAAGAAAACCCATACGTGGTTTATCCAGTTTTTAACAGGAGATCATTATGCCTTTAATGATTTTCCTACTTGGTTCAGAGATTGGTTCTCATTTTTCGGACCAACTAAAGATATATTTCCTCAAAAGTTTTAGAAGCCTTTATATTATTTGAAGAGTTTAATTTAAACTCTACCAAAAATGAAGATCATTCATTATTGTTCTTCTTTGCATTATACAAAATCCCATGGATATGGAAATGGGATTATGTAGTAACCCATTGGGACGAAATCTATTGTCTAATAAGACGATCATGGGGAAGATGGTGGGATAAAACTCCACTAGAACAGTTTGATAATGTTAAAATTATTGAATTATTCCAAGCACTCAAAGTGAAAGAAACTACTGACCCTAAACCACTTAAGGGTAAAACTAAAGTAGAAATTGTTATAGAAACCCTAAAAGAAAAGGGAAAAAGCGACGAGTACATCTCTAAAAAACTAGAAAGATTATGTTCTGAATAAGAAGAAGAAAGCTCCACCAACTCTAATAAAAAATTAGATCTAGCGCCTTCTGAAAGTGACTTACAAATGGCCAGCTAAAGCTAGAAGCCAAGCTAACCACCCACTAAAGAAAGTGGTCGACATCAAAGGAGCCCACTAAGCACTCTGGACAAACGAATCCAAAAAATTAACAGGGACACACCACCAGAGAAAGGGCCCACTTTTCACATGGGAGAACATCACCATTTTCACTTACCTCTTGCTTAATTGAGCTAAGAATTGTATGACGTTCTTGAGGACCTAAGTGAGTATCCCACCAGCCTTGTAATTTTCCAACAAAGCCAACTATTATTGCTAATGCTGCCTATTTATCTGAGTTTCCTTGAAACTTGATTACAGTTGCATACATAAGCATATTTTTAATTACCCGAATAACTTGATATTCAGATAGTCCGTCAATACTCCATTCTTGGATGGTACTACCGGAATATACTGTTCTGCTGGGTAATTCTTCTTCGATTTGTAAATTGACTGGAGATTGCCTAGGATAATAAGGCTTTGCTTTGTAAACTGGAATTGGTTTTTCCAATTTATTTATTTCTACAGAATCATTTGTGTAAGATTCTTTCAGATACTGATAAATTTCATCTACTTCTTTTTCAAAGATCTCATTCAGATCTTCTTCGAGCATTCTTACAGATTTTCCTCTATCTGTCGTGTCTATTTTAGACATTTTTTCTAGTAATTCTTTTAAGAATTCTGAGTTATCTTCTTTTTTTAATTTAAAATCTGGAATAGGTTTAAAGAAGGCTGGTTTTACTTCTTTCTTAGAAGTAGATGGTAAACTTTCAGTTTGCTTTTGAACCAATTTTTCAATTCTTGTTAACTGATTCCCAACTGTTTGTAAGAATAAGTTGGTGTAATTTCCTTGTTCTATAACTTGATTCACAGATTCGTCTGTGGCTTGTAACTCTGGTTTTGTTGAGTTTCCTTTGTAAGGAACTGCTTGTACTTTTTCTGATATCTTAATGACTGCTTCTGGAGATGGGCTGCCATTATTTTTTCACCCGATTCTAAGGTATATGTTTGATGAACCTTTTCAAGGTTATATACCTCAGGAATTATGATTCCATTCTTTTCAGAATACTTGATGATAAAGTCGAAGAAATTTAATTCTCCTTCTCTATTCTTCTTTTCAGCATACTTTAAGAATGCTTTATACTTTTCATAGAACATTTTTTATTGTTCTCTATTTAGAGAATAAAATATTTTTCTTTTTTCAGAATTTTCTGGATCACAAAACATCTCTTTTAGAGATTCGTTAAATGATGGTCTTTGTAACACCATAACACTCTGGAACCTAGTGTTCGATTCGTATCCCATATCAGAGAGTGTTGGACTCATCGGTCTTTCCGTCTGCTCTTCAGATCTTTTAGATCCATCATTTTGATAAACTGGTAAATTTATTCCCATAGGAAGCCTCTGAGTTCCTTCAAAATTAGTTTCTTTTCCTCTTGAAGAATTTATAGAAACATTTGAGAATCTTTCCGAAACATTTGAGAATCGGTTGCTTGTAGTTGACGGTCTTGACTAAGATATTCTTACTTTTCTTGTCGAGTCAAACATGATTTCTACTGAGCCATCTTCATGTTCTATTATTTGATCGACTTCAGTATTTTGAGGGATTTTAACCTTTTCAGGTTCTTGTTGTATTAACCAGCTTTTTGGAAGGGTAATTTTGTCCCATGCTAACCTTTTAGGTGTAGCTAATCTGGTTTTTTCACTATTTGTTTGAAATAGCATGGTTTCTCCTTTTTTTTATCTCTGATGAGAGATTTTAAGTTGATGTTTGGGCAGATAGTGTTCATAACTTTGAAATATACTCTATATATAAGAGCAATATTACTGGTTCCTTCTTCCATATCGAAACCATGTGTCTGCACATCTACCTTTAAACATTTTAAAACATTTGCATCTTTAATGCACACAGAGAAATTAGGTAAACAATTAAAATATATTGGTCCTGAACTTAAGGACGATTCAATACATCCCAACATCGAATCTTTAATCCGATTGTGTCTTTTATCTCTAACACAAATAAGAACTGAATTATTAAGTCCTTCTCTAGTAAGAGGTTTAACTGCAATTTGTACCAAACCAATATGCAGATAATTATACTTTTCTCCATATTGATCTATAAGACCTTGAGATAATAAGCTTAAATCTAATGATTCTTTAGCTAAAGGATACGTTTCTTCTACTGTTTTTATTATATAGTTAGATTTAAAAAGAAAGCTACCCTTATTATAGACTTGTGAAGTTCCTACTTTAGGAACATTCCAGTTAGCTAAATCTTGTTCAATATTTTCTATATTTATTACTTTTTTTATTTTTTGCAGTCTTCCTGTAGAAGTAGAGCTAATGCTAGAGGATGAAGAAGTAGAGGTTTTAGAAAATGATCTTACTAATCCTGCCATTGCAAAAGATCAGAGAATACCTTAATAGGATCAGAGAATACCTTAATAGAACCTTGACAATTAGTCAGTCAAATTAAGACATGCATTAATAATACTTCTCCACACGACACAAATCCCCTCGACGTATGGTATAAAGGTTTTTACAACTGTGGATCCATACTAGCATAAAGTTTTTTTCTCTCTGGTTGGCGTACCTTAACTCCCCTATCTAGGGTTTTTGAGCCACCATGTCCATGGTTTAGGGATCCTTCCTTAATGAGAGTTTTTTTATGCTATTTTACCATATCTCTCCCTTCTTCATCTCCTTTTCTTTTTTCTCTTTGTTTCACTCACGTGGAAATTTGGTGCCATTTTGGTTGGAATGTTTTGTGTTGCCTCATCTCAAACACTTAATGAGAGTTGTGTGCATGTTTTTTCTGTGCACGTTTACATGGCATTTCTATTTTTATTTCTTCTTTTTCTCATCTAAATCAACGCTATATTTAATATATTGTTGCACTACTACAAAAAAGGATATTTAAGTTGATATGTAAAGTCGGTTTTTGGAAAAACGAACTTATAATGAATTTAAAGTCAGTTCGGTGTAGAACCGATGCTACATATAACATCAGTTGACGTGGTGAACCGACACTACACATGTGGATAATGTTGGTTCATCACGTCAACCGACGCTACGTCCTACGTGTATTGTTTTATTTAAAAATTGCAGTTTAAAATTGAAATTATATACTACAATGTTTTTTTTTGGTTAATTGTTATTTTATTTGAACTCTTTAAAATTTAATTTATATATATATATATATATAGTATAATTTTTTCTGTTTTTTAAGACAATTGGTTTTGAAAATTATATAATTTTGTGTATTTGTTTCGATATTTAATTTTATGTACGTACGTACATGTTTATAGTTAGAATCAAATAAAATAACAATTGACCCAAAAAAGAATTGTAATATATAATTTCAATTTTAAACTGCATTTAAAAAAAATATATACGTAAGACATAGCGTCGGTGGATGTGGTGAACCGACGCTATCCACGTATGTAGCGTCGGTTTACCACCTCTACCTTTCTTTTGTACTATTGGCACTTTTACAATATCCATATTTTAATAAAAAAACAATTAAATTAACCATGCTTTAAAAATATTTTCATATAATAACTATAATATTAAAAACAAATTCATTAGTATCTATTATATTTATAAAAAAAAGTTCCTATTTACTCAATTTTGAACAATAACGAACCAAAAAAAAAATCATTTTGTACTATTTGGATAAGGTAAAATGATCGTTCCATTTCATTATTTTAATTCCCTTTGATTTAATTAATTTTTTTTATTTCTTTTGGTTTCAGTTAGCAAACAAAAACCCAAATTTTTTGAAGACAAACACAACTCAAGCATAAAAACAAAAGCACAATTTCGTTGTCTGGGATTCATTCCTTGGTTTGATTTTGTGCGAAGAAATCTAAGAGGTGGTAAAATTTGTTATGTCGTGGGGTATTACAGCCTGGTATTGAAGGAATACAAAAGAAGAGGGGTTGGATTGCATTTTGGTTATATGGGTGTAATGAACGAAGATGATATAACCCTAATGAAAGGATTTGTGATGAGATCTATTGGTTGAGGATAACCATCATACTGTAAGTAGAAATATTTTGTATTATTTGTATTAAAATTTTAAATATTCCATGGAAATATTATTTTATACATGGGATGCTTTATGTAAAGTAGGAATATTTTGTAGTTTTGTTATTCTTTGTAGTATTTTGTTTTCATTAAAGCATGGGTGGGGATCATCATGGGTATTAGGTACATTATTTTTGTTTTTATTAATTCCATGCATACATGATGTATTATGGTCCCTGCACAGGTAGGGAACATTATTTTTGTTTGAAGCACGAGTAAGAAACATTATGGGTATTAGGGTACTCTCACATCAATTCTTGAATGAGGTTGAAATTTTTAGTAGTCCGTAGTGCCTATTTTGTTGGTTTATGTTGCACATTATTTAGAATTGTATTGTATTGTTTGTTTTTGTTCCATAATATGAAAGATTGAACATAAATGTGTGTATTTGTTAAAGATTGATCAAAATTTCAGTTGTACACACCATCTATTAATGCATTTGTTTTGTTCCAAAACTGTGTGTTCCATTAGGCTTAATTGCTCAAACTGCTCTTTAGTGCAAAATGTATGTGCTGTTCCAATAACGCATTTTATGATTTTGTTTGATTGTTAGCATTTCTCTAAACATACTATTTCATTTGAATTTAATTTGTTGGCCATATTGATTAATTACTTCACCTTGGAAATGCATATAGGAGGGGGTTTTGTTATAGAAAATGATAATAGGTGTTAAGATTTAACTTTTTTTCAAAGAGATAAGTTAAGATAATTGGTTGAATGTGTGAATCTCATAAAAGGTTTATCTATTTATAGAACATTATAGATACAGGTGTCTGTTACATATTGTGTACACATTTATATATTAGAAGGTTATAATTGGTATAAAGTACCACATATTATGGGTTGAGATCAATCCTAGCTCGCTCTAGTAGTCAACCATATAGGGGATTCAACTCCTTAAAACCGACGTGTTACTTGTTGATGCATTTTGAGTTATTCCGTCTTATGGCTCAATCTACTTATAGGCTCAGGTTGATTACTGAGCTCGGATTGGTCTATAGGTAGGACATTTGGGGTACTTTGCCTTCCATCTCAGGTTTATGACTTTGTTTGAACGATTGGAATGGATTGAGCACTAGGTCGGTCCAGATATCCAAGTATCTCGTCCCCCTACAATTTCAACTCAAGCTTTAAGTTTAGGTGGAAGAGTAATTCCGGGGCAATGGATATGAACTGTTCAACTCTCCTAATAAATGCATGTTAGATGATTGGAGAGAGAATTTTGGTGCCTATATTTAAAGAGGTGCTAGGATCGGGACTCATTATCATTTTCTACACATGGACAAAAGTAAGAAAGAATGCTCTGTCACATTAGATTGAGCTATTAAGGTTTTTTATTTTGGTGGTAAGGTTTCCACTTGGGCTATAGTTTTTTTGGTTGATTTTTTAGAGCACAAGCCTCTAGTTTAATGTTTTTCTACTTTCTTTTCTGGTCAGTTTTTAAAGAATCACTTCGTTTTATTTTTCCAAACTCGATTCTAAATAACCCTTTCTTATACCTTACTCGTTCTTCTTTTCTTTTTGTGATTTGTGGTTTTTATAGATAATGCGCCGAGAAGAGACTTCAGGCTCAGGCTCTTGGGAAAACCCCTAATATCAAAGTACTAGTGATGACTCAGGGTCCTCTAAGTTAGGCTCTTCTAGTGAGACGAGTCAATCTTTGCCTCAGCCATCTACCTAAACCACTCATAAATAGGTCGCTTAAACCATTACACTTAGCATGCCTCATACTCAACTCTTGGTAGTTAGGACTTGGAGAAAGGAAACTAGGAACGTTGGGTCTGGAAAATTTACATATCGTACCAGAGGTTGGCCTGCCTAAACTAAGACTAGTGGCTTAATACCCCAAGATGAGGAGTGGTTGAGGAAGACCTACAATATCCCCTCCTCCATTCATATAATGATTCCACTAGAAGAAGCCTATGATAGCAACCAACCTCCATCCAGGTGGACAGTCTTTTATGAGAAGGTTATGTGGTTGGGGTTGAGGTTCCCCTTGTATCCCTTTATTAGGAGATTTTTAGTTATGACTCAACTCACACCAAGACATATGATGCCTAATGGGTGTAGGTATCTTCTTTTCCTGACCATTATATGCCAGGAACTAGGGATGGATTTGGAGATGCTTGAGTTTAATGAGGCGTATATACTGAAGTAGAACCCCAAAGACCAGAAGAGGGTATATATGTCTATGAAGTAGGACCAGGGTATTAATATGTCTCTATCTAAGAATGAGAAAAATTAAAAGGAGTAATTTTTATATGTCTTAAGGTGGTAGGAGCCCCCAACCAGTAAGACCAGACTAATAAGAAGCATTTGGAATGACACTAATGTCATGCTAAGGAATATGACCTCTTTATTCATTACCTTGAGTCTAGATGTAAAGAAAATGCTGGCTGATATCTAGAACTATCTTGCCTAGAAGACCGCTTGAAGGAGCATGCTTGACAATCATCATTTTGTTACTTGTGGGCTGATGAGGCATGGTGAAGTGGAGCCTCCTTTTATGATTGTTTGTAAACCCTGGGCTTTTCCAAGGTGCCAAATCCCTCCCAAAAATTGTGGGGGTTGGTTCAAGGTGGTAGTTGACGATGGTAAACTAGTTCTAAGACTCTACCCACTCTCTATTTTTTTAATATAGCACAATGTGATGAAAATAACCTATCCTTGTTTTTGTTTTATAGATTCTATAGAGTTTACAACTGCCCATTTGTTGTCTTCTCTTCAGAGTAAGAAGAGTATGCCTTATTTTCCTTAATAGGGCTTTTCTAAGGGCAAGAAGAAGGGAAAGTCTGTTGATCATGAAGATCACCCTATTTTTTTAATATAGCACAATGTGATGAAAATAACCTATCCTTGATTTTGTTTTGTAGATTCTATGGAGTTTATAACTGTCTAATTTTTTTCTTGCCTTTAGAGTAAGAAGGGTATGCTCTATATTCCTTAATAGGGCTTTTCTAAGGGCAAGAAGAAGGGAAAGTCTTTTGATCATGAAGTTCACCCTATGTCTCTACAAAAGAAGAAAAACAAAAAGGTAGTCATTAATGAGGTCATGCTTAGCCCTAAGCCTATAAATGTCTTTTCCCCTTTACCTATGTCGCAAGAATGTGCTCCATCTCCATCTCCTTGCTCAGTTCCGAAAGTTCTTGCCCATCCCATACTGGATTCAAGGAAGAGGAAGGGCATTGTTAATGATCTTACCACCAACGTGAATAGGATAGCCTTGTATCGGGGCTTAGAGCTCGAGCAGCTCGATCAATACCTAAGCCAACTTCCTATTGAAGCACATGAAAATTAGCTTGAGGCAATATATGAAGGTACAAAATCTGATGATGTCATTCATTATCACATGTACCAAGTTTGTGACCTCGCTCTAAGATGACATTTGTTTTTCTTAAGTTTGACATAGCGATTTGTTGGTTAATTATTGACCGCATGCCCGTTTTTTTCTTTCAACTATAGCTGCTTTATGATTTTGACAGTGCTTAAGAGGTAGGTCGATTGAAGGATGAGTTGGAATAGGAAAGGAAAAGTCACTCATCTTCTCAGTCTAAGTACATTATGCTTCTAACTAGGTCGAAAAAATGGGAAGGTGAGGCCATTAATGAGGAAAATTTAAAAAGGGCCACTACCGAGCTAAATGAGTATACCAACTATCTTAGGAAGCTGGAGGAGGAAAATAATTGAGCCAAGTTAGAGACTGAGGTGGCACAAAAAAAATATGAGGCTGTGATTGAGGGAGCCCTGAAGGCAAAGGCTGAGCCTCACTCCTTGGCTAGGTAGCTCGAGTCAAGCGTAGAGCTTGCCATGGAATCTTTCAAGATAAAGGCTAAGAAGAAGGACCTGGGAGACTACTATTATCATATTCTGAACATCCTGATTACTCCTTCATATGCGCACTCTCCCTTTAAAAAAAGGAGGAAAGGGAAGGCTTGTGCTCTAGTAATGGAGCAGATGTGCCCGAGGCGACTAATGTAGGGGCTGGGCAAAAAGATCATTAATTTCCTAGGTTGTACCCTTATTTTATTTTTGATCTCGATGAAACTTATGGTTGTGTGGTCACGAGCTTAGACTTATAATTTTGATTGAATGGTAAATCAATTTTATTAATGAAAAAATTAATTTTTCTGAATTGTTGTGTATTTATGATGTTGACCTACCGACTTGATTTATGATAACATTCATTTATTAGTTTATTTTTTTTGTTTATCATTTTTCCAACATCATCCTCTATAAAAAAGATATCAATAGTACTTGCTTAATAAGTGCAACAAGGATTTTTTTTCTAATTTCTCCCCTTTTTTATCAATCTTTATGGATTCTGATCAATCCCAAAGACGTTCAGTTCGAGCTTTTAAGACTAACAATAACAAGCTTAGAAGCGAGGTTATGGCACTAAAATTCAAGGTGCTCAATCTCAAGGGCAAGGTACGTCCCTTTGAGGAGAGCAAGTGTGAGCTCGCTTTTTATAAAGAGCAGTTGATGCAAACTCAATCTCAAAATAGGAGGGCCTTGGATGAAAATGGACACCCTTGTAGGTAGGGAGTCTTATTGGGCAAGCTTCTATATGAAGTGAGATGATAAATTGTTCCTCAAGGTGATGGAGGCCATTGAGGATTTAGAGCGAACAGTGCTTGCAATGAGGTCTGCTAATCATGGAGAGGTGACCTATGTACAAAATAAAATCACCAAGATTCAAGATGAGATTTTACCTCTAATGGAAGAAACTAATGACCCAGACACTGAACATGTGCCCAAACATTTAAATAGTTATTAATCCTTAAAGGGATTAGCTTTGTATTAATAACCTTTTCAAAAGATTTGTAATATCAAATAATCAAAGTTTTCTTTATTGCAAGTATTTGTAATGCTCGAACTTTGCACGTGTGTATATATATTTGTGTATGTGTGTGTCTGTGTCTATATATATATGACCTGGTTGCTGACCAAAGTGGTCAGCTCAACCTTTACTCTTGTTAGGGTGCTATACCTGGTTCTTAATCAAAGTGATCAATTTTGTGGCATAAATTGGTAGGAGAGGAAGCCCTAATTAGTTCCTAACTGAGGTGCCCATATCCACCTTCAATGTTAGAGCATCGACCTAGTTCCTAATCTAGGTGGACAACTCGTGACCTTTTCGAGTGCTAGGGACCATGATGAAAAAATTGGCAATGTTAATTTTGCAAGTACTTTGGTTTTATATTTGTAAAACTCTCACAAGTGTACGAATCATTTTATAAAAAATGAAAAGTATACTCCCAAGGTCGATCTAAGGAAGAAATAAGTGTGGTTTTTAATTTATTAATCAAAATTTTCAAAACGAAATTAAATTTTAAACATTCTGTCATGATATTTTGGTTTTTGTGTTTCCTAATCTAATAACATAAAAAAATAGATATCAATTCAATAAACAATTATGCAAATTTATATCATTCATAACAGTAGATTATTTGTGGATATAATAATTAAGTTATGTATGCTTGTTCATATTATTTAGGTTATTAAGTATATAAATTGATATTTATTAATTCTCTTTGTTTTATATAAATATTACCTTTTGTGGGATAAGATATTATTTGTTAACTAAACAAATATTTTAACACATATAGGTGGGATGAATAATTAATTTGGTTAATTAAATTAATTTATTTTTTTAAGATATTGAAAATAAACCATTTAAATGACACCTTTGGTGGGATTAGACATTTTAAACTTTATTCAAGTTGTCCAAATTAATTAAACCTAAGAATTTAATTATCCGAGTACTAACTTTCAAGTTTTAAAAACATTAATGAAAATATGTTGTCAATACATTTTCAAATAATAGTTCTTATAAATTTTTTTTGAAATAGAGTTTCACTCTAACTACTAGACGATTGTGCTAATAAATAAAAGAACACTATTCTAAATCAGACCATATAATTAAACCTTAAAATCTAATTTTCAAATTTAAGTTTGTAATGAAAAATAATATATTTCTCTCTAATATCCTTAATATAAATCTTGAATAAAACAAAATCAATTTATTTTATAGAAATATTTTACCTATTTAATATTTCGCAACATAACAATATTATTATTATATCATATTTATAAACAGTCATCCATCTTAGATTTAATTACAAAAAAATTAAATATAACATATAAGAATAAAATATAAAAATAACTGTAAAGAATTCATTTTAAAAGTGTACCTCAAAAGAATCCTTATAGAACTTTGATGTGCTAATTTTGTTTCCAAAAAACCTCTAAACTCATTTGCATTTCTGTTTATTGAATTAAAAACTAGAAATCTACAATATCATAACTAGTTCTTCTAAAAAAGAGAATAACTTTAAAACTAAAAACTAAGAAAACTTTCTACAGAGAGAAAGAATTGAGAAAAATGGTGTGTTTTGAGATTGGGGGAGATAGTCCTTTTATAGGTGAGAAAAAGCCTAAAAAAAGTGGAAAAATATCTTAAAACATGATCTTGAACGCGTATTGGACATGCTGGCATGCGTGTGGGGCATTGATGCTCGTGACTGGGTGATTTTTGCTGTAGAAAATGCACTGACACATGTGGGATTTGAGGCATGGATCGGTGCTGACGCGCAAGAGATTTTGGCATGAATGGGCACAAATGTGCACAGGACATCACAGTGAATGGGCACGATTGCACGTAGAATAGGCATGATGCGAGCGTGACTAGGTAGTTTGGTCCATTTTTCCATTTGTTTTGACTCTTTCTCATTTCTTTTCTCAACATATTTGTGATGTATTGCCTCAAGTATTTTTTCTTTTGTCTTTAAATTATTTTTGAAGTGAAAATACCTGAAAAGACAATAAAAATACTTGTGATTCTGTAAAGAAAAATTTAAATAAAAATATAATAAAATCATGCAAATATAAATCTTTTTAATCAATTAAAGTACATTAAATAACGGTAATTTTATTACTTTTTAAGCACTCATCACAACCCCAAACTAGTTTCTTGCTAGTCCTTTAGCAAGAGAGGCGATAAAAACTAAAAATTAAACTATCCTAAATCACTTCCTTGGATTGAAATGACTGCATTTAGTATATTCAACAAGTCTTTAAACCCCTAGTTTTCCTAGTGAATGAGTTTTGAGTCTCGTGAGGGTTTTCAGTAACGATGCCCACAAACATTGAACTAAATGTAAAAATTAAAATGAAAATAAACAAATAAAAAAATAACAACCCAAAAACTAAAATTATAAAAAAATAAAAACTTAATAAAATCAAAAATTAACTTAAAAATAAAATAAAATAAAACAAGAAAACAAAACAAAATAAACAAAGCATAAAAATGTCTCATGTTTTTTAATCTTCTTTAATATCATAATTAAAATCTAAAGCATAAATTATTTTCAACTTCTTAAAAAGTCATAGTTTATAATAATAATTAGTTGAAAATCATTTTCATACTTTATTTCCAAAAATGTTTCAATTTAAATTTACCCAATTTCAGTGTCAGAAATTCGAATTTACTTCGACTCTATCCTTACAAGTCAATACTCTCAATTCACTGAATCCTATGGGTTCAAGCACTCAAACTAAGGTGTATGCGAATAGAGTTTACGTTTAGAAATGAACTAATAAGTCCGCATACTTATAGAAGAGGAAAAGCTCAAAATAGTGTATAACTTTGATCTTATGAAAGGAATTGAATGTTAAGGATTTCATAAAGAAATCACAAAATTATTTTCATTCCTCAATCAAAACCATTAAATAAAAATTTCAATATATATGCCATATATAATGAGAGAGTGCAATGACTTTTTAGGGATTTACTTCCTATAACATTCTTTTGTAATTATCATTTTCTCACAACTTTGAAGTCTATGTGGATCATAGTATGTAGATTATACTATTCATTTTTCTCTCTCTTGTTTTAAAAGATTTTTCAACATATTTTTTTAGAGAGTGGACTCATGTACATATTGTACATTTTTGTAGGATTTTAATGAATGGTTAATTTTGTGGCTTTTCTATTTGATTTTGGTTTAGGTATTCTCAAATATGTCTCATTTTGGTATAAGTCATGCATGAAGGATGAAAGGGCATATACTATCAATTTCTAATTAATTCATTCAATCTAAGTAGTAAGAAAACAACATATGATACTTTATTATATGTGCAAATCCTAACATTCAATGCTAATACCTATAGAGATTATCTAAAAATTTGAAGAAATAAGAAATGTGTTTTTAGTAGAAGAATATATTTCAATCAGAATAAAGGAAATTAGGCTCAAATTATATCTCATAAGGGTAGTCTTTACTTTGATCCCTAAACACTCATTATGAGTTCATTATAATTTTCACACTTATCATGAAATACTACTTTTGACAAAAACTAACTAATTACCATATACTCTATGATATGTAATTTTCAAGAGTTAATCTAACAGTGCAAAAACCTTAACTATTTACTTAAATTTGATATAAAGAAATGATAAATTTTTAAAACTAATCCTAAAATTCTAAAAATTATTAAACCACAAAAAAAATAAAATCAAACATAATAAAAATGAAAATGTAATATAAAACATTTTAAAATTGTTAAATTTTTTGAAATTAAGCATGGTAACTTTTCACCACCCTCAACTAAGAACTTACATTATCCTTAATGTAACAATTGTAAATTAAAGATAAAGAGAAAAGTGAAGAAAAGTTACCTATTTTTTGAGAATGTGTAAGTAGCGATGGAGAAATGTAGGTGTATCCATCATGTTTATCTTTAAAGTTCACACAGATAGATTGTTGTGAACTTCTAACATCTTAAAAAATATTTTAGTTTTAGCAATTCTAAAAATATTCACATGAAATTAAACTAAAATAAACACATAAATTAAATAAATAAAACAAATAAAAGAAAATTACGTAAAATGATGGGTTGTCTCATATCCAACGCTTAGTTTAACGTCTTAACAAGATGTAAGTTAGGGGATTTCATTTTAGATAAACTCAATGTTCACATATCATTGAGTCAATCAAAACAACATGTAAGACAATTTTGTCTACCTATACTTTTTTGGGTCATGCCCTATGGATTTTCAAAATTTTATTTACATAAAATTAGGGACATGATTGTGGGTTTTAGATAACCCACTTTTAGGTGCAAGTCAAATAACTAAGCCATCAAAATATAGTTGTACCTAGATCTAATAAATAAACTACCTCATTTTATCACACTTTGTGATTAAAAACTTTGAAATTTTGGAGATAGCTTCAAAAAAACATTTTTTTTTTTACTTTTTTATCATAATTTTTAAGTTAAATAACATAATCAGTATTAACTAAGAGTTCTCTCGAGAAATAATTGTGGGGAAAAGCCTCCTTAAAACCCATCATCCTAGATAGAGCAACGTTCCTAGGAAATACTAGTGGCACAAAGGTTTCTAAGAACTAGTCTCTTAAACAGAACTCCCTTAGATCTTTAATTTTCATGCTATTAAAATCAAAGCTAATTATGTTAATAAATTAGATTAAGTAAAAATATAATATAATTAGTTTTTATTATTATTTATTTATTTTTTAGAGCACATTATTTAAATAATTTTTTTAATTTTTTTTAAAACGTTTTTTTTTAAATTTTTTTTAACTCAATATAAATAAAAAAAATCACAATTATTTACAACACAAAAAGTTTTAAAATTTTTGATAAATAATTTAAAAACGTTATTCCTTACCCGACAACGACGCCAAAAACTTGAAGAAAAAAATCAACAATGTCGATTTTGTAAATACTTTGGTTTCATATTTGTTAAACTCTCGTAAGTACATGAATAATTTTATAGAAAATTAAAAGTATACTCCCAAGGTTGTTCTAAGGAAGGAATATTTATGGTTTTTAATTTAATATTCATGTTTTATTCTTATATGTTATATTCAAAATTCATTCAAGATTTATATTAAGAATGTTAGAGAGAAATATATTATTTTTCAGTACAAACTTAAATCTGAAAATTATATTTTAAGGTTTAGTTATCCGATCTGATTTAGAGTAGTCCTCTTTTATTTGTTGGTATAATCGCCCAATAGTTAGAGTGAAGCTCTATTTCAAATTTTTTTATAAGAATTATAAATGTATTGACAACATATTTTTAGTAGTAGTTTTAAAACTTGAAAGTTAGTACTCGGATAATTAAATTCTTAGGTTCAATTTGAACACCTTGAATAAAGTTTAAATTGTCTAACCCCACCAAAGGTGGCATTTAAATGGTTCATTTTCAATCTTTTAGAAAAAGGAATTAATTTAATTAACCAAATTAGTTATCAACCCCACCCATAGGTTTTAATTGATTTGTTTAGTTAACAAAGAATATCTAACCCCACCAAAGGTGGTATTCATATAAAAAATGAGAGAATCAATAAATATCAATTTATATCTTTAATAACCTAAATAATATGAGCAAGCATAATTAACTTAGTTATTATGTCCATAAATACTCCACTATTATAAAAGATAAAATTTGCATAAATGTTTATTAAATCTGAATCTATGTTTATTTTTATGTTATTAGATTAAAAACACAAAACCTCAAATATCGTGACAGGATGTTTAAGATTTAATTTAGTTTTTAAAAGTTTGAATAATAAATTAAAACCAACATATATTCCTTTCTTAGATCGACCTTGGGAGTATACTTATCATTTTCTATGAAATGATTCGTGCACTTGCGAGAGTTTTATTATGTCCATAAATACTCCTCAAGTTTTTGGTGTCGTTGCTCATCAAGTTTATATCATTAGTTTAGATATTTAAAAACCAAACTTTGTGACATGATGTTTAAATTTAATTTTTGTTTTTAATAATTTGTTGAATTATTTAAAAATCTCGTAATTATTCTTTAGACTAACTTTGGAAGTATACTTATCATTTCTTACAAAGTAATTCGTGTACTTGCAAGCTATTTTATAAATACAAAACTCGAGTATCAAATTTTTGGCATCGTCATCTGAGAGAAATAACATTTTTAAATTTTTATTATGATAATCTTAAATACTTTTTTGTGTTATAAATATTATGATTTTTATTTAAAATCTTAAAATATCTTAAATCTTATATATAATTTTCTTTTCTTTTGTTTATTTAATTATTTTGTCAATTCATTTTATTTATTTTAAATCGTAATTATCTCTTGTTTTATTTATTTACTTTAATTACTTTTTATATTTTTATATTTTACTTTTATTTCTTCTAATTGTTTTATGTTTAGTATTTATGTGTACAAACATTTTATATTTAATATACTCGATGTAATTATAGTATAAATTATATCATAAATTTCTTGTATCATAAAATGTCTGTGTTATAAATTCTTTCTAATATACTTGCATATTTATTTCATTTTTCTACTTGATAGGTAGTTTTTAATTTTTGTTTTCATAAGTTTATGCGAGGTAAGAGGTCCAGAGCATACATACTCATTTTTGACCTAAATAATATTAATAGATCAAAAGAATTATCAATAATCTTGGACTTTAAGATCTAACAACCTTTAATTGAGAAACACAAAGAACTAGACCTGGATCTTCCCTTTGACCCAATAATTATGGGGAAAAATTCAAAAATTAAGGAGACAAAAGTGAAGGAGTATGCAAGTCCAATCATTGTCACTATTACTGCTTTAATGAATACCTAATGAAAACTCTCTCTCATTTATTAGGGACTTATATTCCATAGTCCAAACATTCCCACTTGGTGTACTCACCAAAGACCAACTTAAAATGTGGTGTTTTCCCTATACCCTCAAAGATAGGATGAAGCTTTGGTTGATGTCACTCAATCCACGTTCCCTGATAACCTGGGAAGATGTATATAATAAATTCATAGAAAAATTCTATTCTCATAAAAAAATCAGAGTTGAGAGAAAATATTGCTACTTTTCTTAGATGGAGGGAGAACTTTTCCACAAAGTTTGGGATAGGTTCAAACTCTTTCTCACTCAACGCCTCAATTATAGCTACCTTTGCAATTGTAAAACCGATTTTTCTATGATAGAATGACATAACAAGGTTAGTTTGTCGTTAACAACACTATAGGAGGAGCGATGGGAGAAAAATACAATGTTAAAGACTTATTATCCTTTTGAGATGTTAGGTAACATAAAAACTCCCAAGTGAAAAAAGATGGAGTCCATGAAATAAACTCCAATAATGAAGTACAAATGCAACTTGTACAACTGATGAAGCAAGTTATGCTTACTACACATGTAATAACCAACAGAGGACAATATAAAGTGTTTAGTACTTTGGGACATGGTGTTGATGCCTGTCTCTACCAAGGAAAAGAAGTTACTAAACTTCAAAAGGTCAATGCATTATGAGGGTACCAACAAAGACCCATATTTGACCCCAATGTAAATCCCTATAATCTTGGATGGAATATTCATCCCAATTTCTCTTAGAGGCAAAACAATCCTCCATTCACCTAGAGTTCAAATCAATAGAGCCAACAATACCGCCAACAGATACCTCAGAATCCTCCCAACAAGCCAAATATTAAGGATAACTTGAATTATTTAATTCAAGTGAGCAGAGACAATGAATCTAAAATAATTAGAGATTGGACTCAATGGAGGTACAAGTTGAGCTACTAGCTAAGCACTTGTAGAAGAAAGAGTAGTTGCTAGGTCAGATGAATAGCTAAATTCAATGACGAGGGGACATTGAATTTATTAAAATGATGAAGTCCCCAAGCAACATCCCACTCTAGATGATCTATATAGTCCTAGATGGAAGGTAACCCATTAATCACTTTTTTTAGTTTAATTTATTTTGTTTGTTGTTTTATTTTTATTATTAAACTATTTAGGTATAGATTTTTTGGTAGTTATTTATATTATTATTTATTTATTATTGTTATTATTTACTTAGATTTAATATAATTAGTATTAGGATAATTATAAAATTTAAAAAAAAATCAATTTTTCTATTTAGTTAGGTGTGTTTTAAGTAAAAATATATAAAAATAAATAAAAAGGGGGGCTTCGTAAAAAAATGAAGAAACCTATGCTCTTCGAGGTCCATAAGAAAGCCATGCCTAGACAAAAGTTTTACTAATTAAAAACTAAGTAATTGGAAAAGGTTCATGTTGTGGCACACAAAAACCCTCGTCATGGCTCAAGTTATTTTTTTATATTTCTAGCCCTAATGCTTTTTCATTCACTCTTCTCCCAAATTTTCTCACTTTCTTCGCATAACCTAACATTTTTCCTCCACAAATAGCTAAAATCCCTCAAAAATCACATCCTTATTTCATTTTTGTTTTCAAATATTTTCACAAATACCATTTTCTAACTAATTTCTAGCCATTCCATCAATTGTTTTTTGAAAAAACTATCAACTCTTCGAAAATATCTTCATCCTCAACAACACAAAAAAGTAATAATTTTTTTTAATCCAAGTCTTAAATTAAATTCTCTAAATTTTGTGGATTATTTGTGAATTATTAAGAGTTTCAACCCCTACTTTGGACAAAGTGGGATCAGTAAAATTTTGGATCAAATTATATTATGTTGTTCTTTTGGATTGTCTTTGAGAAACCCTTGGATTTGGATATTTTTAAATTTTTATAATGGCACCAAAAGGGGGTAGAACTAATAGAGGAAAAGGTATCAACTTCTAAGGATTATGATAGGGCCAAATTTTCTAGTAATTAGGCCAAATTAAGATTTTATACAACTACAAAAGTAAAATAATGATTTATATTATATTGGAAGGGGGAATAGGCTTTAATTTGGGGCCTAATGCCTAATTTGAGGGGATATTTAATGTGATAGTAGTATTAGGATGGAAAAGGTTCGTTAAGGAACCAAATGCTGCTATAGAATCAATTGTTTGGGAATTCTATGCAAATGTTTCCAATGTAGTCGATAATATGATTGAAGTACGAGATTTACTAGTCCTATTTGGGCCACTTGATATTAATTATTATTATTATTTAATTAATATTGTCCAGGGTACATAAATATGAGACTTATATGGAAAATTTCAATTACACTACAGTAATAGAAAGCTTACCAATAGAAGGGGCTGAATGGATTATACCTATGGAAAACCTAAGGGCTTTAAAGCTAAGTATTTAGATATGGCTGCCCACATATATCAATAATTTTTTTGTTCAACTAGTGCCCACCAGACATTACAACTCAATGGATATAAAGAGGACAATATTACTGTATGATATAATATCTAAAATGTCCATACATGTAGGAAATATAACTCATCACAGGATCAAATCATCTACTAACAATTACTATTTTTGTTACTTTTTCCTAGCTCATCACTACTTTATGTAAAAAGGCGAGGGTGACTCACTCAAAAGGTGATGTTATAATTTAACTTGAAGAATTATTAAATATGGCATATTATGATGAACTCACTTTTGGTACAAACATTGCTCAAAGGGATTGAAGGGATACTTTTTCATATAGGATGACTATGAAAGATGAAATGCAATGCATCATTTCGATGAAAGAATGACATACATTGAAGAATATGAACAAGCATACAATACCTAACAAGCTACATTTTCAAATTTACAGTGTGATCAAGTGGATCATAACCATTTAATGTATGAAATAAACCAGTTTCATCAAGGGATGGATACAAGCCATTTAGTAATACCCAAGTATCAACATTATGATTTCACCTTTACATGATCAGAACTATCATGATAACATTATGAAGAACATGGACTGAATGATATCGAGGACTGAGCTCTAAATTTGTTCTGAAATTTTATTAGTTTTAATTTTTCATGTACTTTATTTTATTTTATGTGGTAAACTTTAGTTTAATTGTTTATATTTTTGATATTATGTTTGTTTTTATTTCATGTTATTTATTTTAATTTGTTTTTGTTTCCTGTCATATTAACAAATGTTTATTATATTTAGAACTATTTGTTGATATATGTAAGAAGTACATAGTATTCTATCTATATAATTAAAATATTTGGAATGATGGATGTACCTACATTTCCAAATCAATGCTTGAGCACGTTTAGCAAATAGGTAACTTTTCTTTTCTTTACTCTTTATTTTAGTTTGCAATTATTATATTGAGGGTTAAAAAAGTTACATCTACATAAATTTGAGCAATTTTTAAATTTTTAATAAATGTCGTTTACATTTTCATTTATTTTTATTTGTTTTCATTTTTATTTATTTGTTTCTATTTATTTTTATTGCTTTAAGATTTTTAGGTTTAATTTTAATTTTTCTTGTAAAATTATAATGTCTTTTAGTTACTTTTAAACAAATGATTAATTCCTTATACTGTTACATTAATTTCTTGTACATATCATAATATAATGTGCAAATTAGTTAGTTTTTGTCATAATTTGTATTTCATGATAAAATATTGAAATTACAATAAATCCAAAATTGGTATTTAAGAATCAAATAGTAGAGACTAACTTGTGAGAATATTTTGAGTCTTTTTCTTTCCATTCAGAGTGATAATATTGTTCTATTCTTTTAAACACTCTTTTTATCAAATTCAAATTATTTAGATGATTTGTACAGGTTTTTGCATTAAATTTTAGGATTTTTACATATGATAAAGTATCATATATTTATTTTTATTGCTTTATTCATGCATGATTGCCACAAAAGAGACATATATGTGGTTACCTAGGCCAATACAAAAGAAAATCCAAAACATTTCCACTCATTATATCATAAAACAAATATGTACAAACTATATATGGGTCTTCTCTGTAATAAAAGAATATCTTTAAAAACAAAGAAAGAGAAAGAAAATAAGAAAAAGAGAGAAAAATAAATAGTATAAACTAAATACTATAACCCAAAAAATTATACAAAGTTGTGAGAAATAGCTAAAACAAAAGAAAAATAGGAAATATCCCCAAAAATTCTGCATTTTCTTCACTTCTAAAAGGAATATAACTTCAAATTTTTATTTGATAATTTTGATTGATGCATGAGAATAATATTTGATTTCTTTACAAAATCCTTTCATTCGATTTCTTTCACGAGATCAATATTATGC
Source organism: Hippophae tibetana (assembly GCA_037013495.1). NCBI lineage: Eukaryota > Viridiplantae > Streptophyta > Magnoliopsida > Rosales > Elaeagnaceae > Hippophae > Hippophae tibetana. Next base: position 59,071,311 of record CM072803.1, on the reverse strand, counting down.
ACTATTTTGAGTCTTTTCTTCTTTGAACATATGCAAACCTATTAGTTCATTTCTTTATAAACTCTTTTCGTATATACCTTTGAATGAGTGCTTAAACCCATAGGATCAATATTAACTTGTAAGGTTAGAGTCAAAGCGAATTCGGATTCCAAACAATGAAATTGGGCAAATTAATATTAATGCATTTTTTTTACATAAATATGAATATAATTTTCAACTAATTATTATAATAAATTATGAATATTTAGGATGTTAAAATAATTTATGCTTTGAATTTTAGTTGTGAACTTAAAAGAAATTAAAAGCATTAGGAGTTTTGCTATTTTACTTTTACTTAGTTAAATTTTTTACTTTGTTAAAATTTACTTTGTTACTTATTTTTTAATTTATGTTTTTATTTATTTTTAAATTTTTTGCATTTTAGTTTGATATTTGTAGGTATCATCACTAAAAGTGTTCATGAGACTTAAACTCCTCCATTAGAGCAACCTATGGGTTTAAAAGCTTGTTGTAGATACTAAATGCAGCCATATCAATCTACGAAAATGACTTAGGATAGTTTAATTTTATTTAGTTTTGTTTTTAGTTTTTCACTTTCCTTGCTAAATATTAGCAAAAAGTTAGTTAGGGTTGTGATGAGTGCTTAAAAACACTAAAAATAACTTGATTTTATGCACTTTAAATATTAAAATATATTTATATTTTAATAATTTTATTATCTTTAGAGAAAATTTATCTTTTCGAAATCACCGATATATTTTGTCATTTTTTAGAAAATGATTCAATTAATCAATACTTGAATAATAGTTCCTGAAAGCATTCCATTGTAACCATAAAGCATAAAATTCTAACATGTTTAAACCATAAATAAAGCATAAAAGTCTAACATGTTTAATAAGGAGTTTCTTGAAGCATAACAACATGCGTGTCGTGATGACGGTTTTTATGTGCCATAGTGAGGGACAATCATATCGCATTTCATGACACTTTACAGGTTGTCTAAAGCCACGGTGCAAAGAAAAGCATACCATGGTTCCCAATCCTCTAATCCATTTTTTTCTCTTTTCCAAAATTTTCTACCCTATATAAACCTATTCTATTTCATTGTAAAAATCATCACTTTCATCTCTTTGCTTCTTAGTTTCTCTCTTGTCTAGTTTCTTAATTTTTATAATTTTGTAAAAAATTTCTCTTAATTTTGAAAGTTGAACATAGATTAGTTTATGTAATAATTTTTTTTATTCAATAAATAGTGTTGGAAAATCTATTTGGAGGTTTTCTAGATAACATAAACGATACTGAATTTTTGTACTCAGAAGAATACACGTGAGGTATAATTTAAATGCATTTTTTTATTTTAGATTAATTTTGTATATTGTTCTAAATGTTATGTTTAATTTACTGATCATTTATTAAATTAAGCATGCCTGGTTGAATATACTATGAGATATTAGTAATGTTGTTATGCTTGTAAAATATTAAAGTAGGTAAATATTTTTATAAAATTAAGTATTATTTTCTATTCAAGAATTCTACAAAGTTTAGTGATGTTAGAGTTTTTGTAACAAACTTAAAATATGAAAGTTATATTTAAGATTTGATTATCTAGGTCTGACTTAGGGTAGTGTTATTTTATCTTTGATTTATATATTTTAAATATATAGTTATAGTGAAACTCTATTTCTAAGATTTTTATAAGAATTACCATATAGTAACGACATATTTTTAATAGTTGTTTTGAAATTTGAAAGTTATTTCATAAATGCTTAAATTTTAAATCCAGCTTATATGCCTTGAATGAAGTTTAAATTATTAGACCTGATTGAAGGTGACAATTAAATGGTTTTTTAATCTCTTAGAAAATAAGTATAATTTATATAAAGTTAACTAATAGTTCTAATCAAAGGCTTTAAATTATTTTAGTTAATAACAAATGCTATAAACGATCTAAAGAGCTATTTCTATATATAAGAGAGAATTAATAATCTTAATTCATATATTTAACAACCTAATTAATATTGAGCAAATATAATTAATTAACTAATGTATGCCATAAATTCTCCATTGAGTTTAAATATTTATTTTCCAGATGCTTATTGAATTTATGTTTAATTTTATATCATTAGTTTAGATATTTAAAAGACCAATTTATGTCATAGGATATTTAGGTTTAATTTTCATTTTTAAGGATTTTTTTAATTATTTAAAAACTATGTAATTCCTCTTTAGACACCGATCTAAAAATATATTTATCATTTCTTATAAAGTAATTCGTGCACTTACGAGTTATTTTATGAATACAAAACTTGAGCATTAAAGATCGTTACAATTTTTATTTGACTCTTATTATTTTATTAGTTATCTTTCCCAACAAAAGCTTTTTCTTTTTCCTCCTTCGCAATGCTTGAAGTATTTTGCATGATATAGATTTTCCTCCGTATATCTCTTTAAATTCATATGAACTTGACACTTTTTGTTGCATTTTTAACTCATTTAAACTTCCCTAATTGATTAAAAATTATAAGAAATATCCTGATATATCAAGAAAATGTAGGAGAAATATGAAAATAAAATTCACCTTCTTCGTCTTTTAGTTTCTCTTGAACAAAATGTTACACTCTTATTCACATATTAATTGATAAAGAAAAATAAATTCAAATTTACGGTAAAAAGTTAAAAAAAAAAATTGGCTCATTTATACAAGTAATGGCAAAATGTGGAATAAAAAATGTTAATTTTTTTTAATGTACAATTAAATGGTATGCAATAAACAAATAATTTATTTATAAAAATACTTAATTGATAGTTGCTTAGTTTTTCATTCTAAATAATTTCATAAATAATATTGAGAGGGCAACATACAATAATGTAAAATTTAATTATACTTTCAGTGCTACTTGAACAAAGTTCAGAGTTCTCAAAGTATGAGGACATGCAAGGAAAAAGTTTCCTAAAACAATTCCATCAATTCCATTGGAAAATAAATCATTCTTTGTTTGGATAAGAGGTAGTTAAGGTTTTAAATTAGCATTTAAATAATTAATAATGGAGAATGAAATGATGATACATGTTACTAAATATTAGCTAATAAAAATGAAAGTTGCATATTATTGCATTTAACATCTCACTAGAAAGCGGAAAAGTATTAATCAGATTTCCAAGCACCTGGTGAAAAGTTTTAGATTACTTCTCTTCTGTTCACGAACTTTAACAAAGAGGTATGATGAAGCAAAATTTGGTCAAATTTTTAAAAAAACAATTTGACCAAATTTTGTAACTCCATCCATACACCTTGAATTTCTCCACTTTCTAAAAATTTCCCCCCTCCGCCTTTTAACTTATAAAGATAAAGAATCAATAGCTTGTTGCAAATTAACAAATTCCAAAAAAAAAAAAAAATACCGCAATAAGAGGCAAAGTTTGTAAGGAAATCAATGCTATATTTTCTAACTTTTGTTTGAGAAAGTGATATATTTTTAATATTCATGTCTCGAAGGATGAGGGGTGGAGGTGGGGGATTGGTGTGCTACGCCCCCAAACTCCGTAAATTTTTAATTTTTAACAAATTTAAAGATAAAATAAGATATTTGATCAGTTTTAATGCAATAAAATTGTTGTTATTATATATAAGTAAATAAAAATAAAACTAACATAATAATTTACATTTTAAAAAACATCTTACATTTATTTATTAAATAAAATATAACTTTACTTATCATTAAATAATTTATAACATAAAGTTTAATCAATCTCAGTCCACATATGAAATAAATTTTCTCTACACCAACCAAGGATTAAAAAACTAAAGACTTAAAAGAAAATTAATAATAAGTGTCATATAATTTATAACTATTTTTATACTATGATTTTTATTCGTAGAACTAATATTAAGAATTTTCATTTTTGCAACAAAAAAGAAGGAAAATAAGCTGAACTAGACCCCTTCATTACTTTTATTCTAATTTAGACACCAATTTGCATAAGAAATATTGATGTCATCGTCAGGTGTAAGACCTCCTTTCCTTCAAAAACAACGACTCTATGGTGAATATGAGCATTAACTCACCAACCCGTTTACTCTTTTGAGGCGAGAAGGACCAATATTTCCTATTGTTTTTGAAGGAAGGGATGCCTTACACCTAACAATGGCCCGTTAGTCATCAAAGCTAAAACCACACTTAATGACGTGCGTTGGATACTAGTAGACAATGGTAGCTCTTTGGATTTGTTATATTTGTCAACGTTATTGAAAATGAGAATAGATCCCAAAGAGAATACACAACAAAAAGGCCAGTAGTGGGCTTCAATGGTAGCGTAACCAAGTCGGTTGGCACTATACGACTCTATCTTTTTGTAGAAAAGGCTATCATGCTTACCAATTTTGTGGTAATACACACTCCAATCTCTTATAATGGTATCTTGGGTAGACCATGGATCAACAAAATGAGATCTATTCCCTCAACCTATCATCAACTTATCAAATACCCTATAATAGTTGAGATGAAAGAAATAAAAGGAGAACAAAAGAATGTGAGAAGTTGTTACAACACTACCATAAATAAAGCACTATTGTCTGGGTCGAAATAGAAAACAAAGGATGGACGATGTTTGAGTTCCAATATTACATGCCTCTTGAAAAGTTGGTTAATGACAGTGGCTCCTAGATATTATAAAAGACAATTCTAGTAGGAAGTCCAGAAGAGGACAAGTTATTGAAAATCATATGGAAGCTTTCAATTGAGTTTTACTTTTTAATTTTAAAATTAGTTTCTAATAACAAAATCTTTGTAGAAACAATCTCTTCTTATCATTATATTACTTGTTTGCAATACATATACTTGCATACCTATTGCACACAATTTGTGTCGATCAAATATGCTCCACAGGAGTCCAATATAGGGGTCAAGTAATTCATCTTGCTCATCATCATCATCCAGTTCAGATTTAACCTCTTGAACATTTGATGTAGTAGTTAGAGGATCAACAACACCAACCAAAGCAACTAAAGCCAGAAGATCAATGTCATCCTCATAATCACTATTGGTACTGTTTGAAAGATTAACCTCAGTCTTCAAATTGCGCTTATTTTTTCACTTATGCTTCAAAATTATAGAGGTCTACCTACATTACCTCATTCTCGTGACTCCATTAGAGAGAAAGTGTGTAGGTGACTAAGTTAATATAATGAACACTAGAGAAATTAGACCTACAAGGGTGCATCCATTCTGATACCAGTTGAAAAAGTCTACGACTCAGTATAGTACAAGGGTAAGGAGATGTGAACTCCTAAAGAACTCAGCCTTAACTCACATAGACAAAATAGTAAATACTTATACAGCACATGTAGCAAAAGAATAGAAAATATAATATCAGACAATGCATATAACTTATAATATTATATATCAAAAAGCATGTAAACAATAAATGTTTTCTAATAAGAGTTTATGCTTCAATATGTTGAGACATACACACATCAAACTCAAATTATACTAGGCCAACAACTAATAATGCATAAAAGATGATATAACAAGATAAACTTACATAGAGAATTTATCTCTGTGGTAACATACTCGAGTTGCTTAAGGAAATCACCTGAAGCAAATAATTCACTAAATAATAAAACAGTTACAACTCTAATATATAATAAAACCACTATTATCTCTATCTACTAGAACCTTCATCCTAACTACCTATTGTTGCTCTTTACTTACTGCTCCCACAACTAATGGGTTCATGAACCCTACAATAAGGGGTATAAAAGTCGGTTTTTAACCGACTTTAAACAAATTTAAAGTCGGTTGTATGAACCGACTTTAAATTCAGAGACTTAAATTGTAAAGTCGGTTCATGCCGTGAACCGACTCTACGTGTAGAGTCGGTTCATGGCATGAACCGACTCTACATTTTATTTGTTTTAATTTTTAATTTTATTTTTCGTATAATAGTATATATAAATAACATAAAAACACTAAAATATAAATAATAATACTGAATAATTAACAATATAAATATATTTAATGACTTAATAATTAAATTTATTACAAAATCAAATAATGCATATAAATAACTTCAATTACAAATAAAATAATGTCGTCAAATTATGCCATCGAGTAAGCTTGGTTGGCGTAGAATCTTGATTGGCCTTCACAAGCATTATGGGAAAAAAAAGGCTGATCCATATAACAAATATTCTCCTACATACATGAGCACGTAAAACATACATCAAAAAAGTAGTCTAAACTTCAGACGTACGAATGAAGAAATTAAATCATTATTGAGATTAGCACGTACAACGACATTCGATGAACTCATATTAGCATTATTAATCATTTGTCTATATATGAAGTTATCTAGAATCTCTACTACTATTTTTTAATGCTATATATAATGAACTCTAAATATGAAATCAATTGCATGTAACTTCGATTTCTTGGCTAAGCTTGTGTGAGTTTTGGTGCCCTTAAACATATGGAACACGTTCATATGCACCAAAACTCATACAAACCAAGAAACAAATCGGACCGACGTACGTACACCTGATTTGTACATTTAGAACTCATTATATATCATTAAAAATACTAGCAGAGATTCCAGATAAATTCATATTTATAAACAATGCATTCCCTTAAATACATGAGCATATATATGATTAATCATCATCAACCAAGTGATTTCAGACACAAGAATAGATATAGAAGGCCAAATCATTAAAAAATTTACTGTTATGTTGTCATATGCTATTCAAGATCATCAGAATCTTCTTCTGATTCTTCTTGCGATGATATAATTTGAACCATGTGTTCTGCCCATTCCTCTCGTAAATCATCAAAAATTTGCTGGTCGTAACCCGTCTTGTTCCAACCGAAGAACTACATGTATTCAAAATCAAAATAAGAATATGATTTCATTTATTTACAAAAACAAACTCAAATATGTTAAAACTTGTATGTATATGGGTAAAATATATTACCACATCATCAATTGGAATTTTGATATTTGTGATGATTTCACTCATAAACTTCATGACATAATAACCACACATGACTCCATTATTTTGTTGTGGAACCTACAAAAAAAAATAGCATGTATACATGAATTTTCATATTCGAACATCCTTATTATTTAATTGTAAAATTAATAAAATTATTAATATTGAATTGTACATACCATAACTTTTGTCCATATAAGCTTATGAGATTTTTTAAGGACAATGCCCCTAGACTTGTTCCATAACTTCCATGCCCTGTCAAGATATAAAACGATTAGTTTTTATTAAATATTACAAAAAATAATAGAAAAAACTAATATGTAACTAAATATAACTCTTACATTTCAACAACTGCTTTTGTATCTTTACTCAGTTCTATGGAAGCTGAGTCACAGTACCAAGCATGATTATTGAACATATCAATGATTACCAACATCCAATGATCTTGGCCTTGTTCAAACCTTAATGGCCAAGGGATTATCAACTTTTGATTTCTGCTAAGCGTTAATGCTCTATCACATAATTGTTTAGCTCTGATGCTAACATCCTTCTCTTGATATTGATTAACATATGAAGAATCATAGAACATTGCTAAATGTGATGAGTGATTATGTTGAAGTCGATAATAGCAAGCCCTATATATGTATATATATAATTAGATAATATAAATATAATGTTCTGCATAAATAAAAGAAAACTAACTAGATTGAGGACTCACCTTGTCCACACTTGAATTATACTTAAATCGATCATTTGATATTCAAATATTTGCACCAAGCACTCGATCGATATATAAGTTTGGCCGATGTCTACACCAGAAATTTCAATAGGAAGTGGCACAGTCCATCCATCATTTATGCTAGATGCCCTCCCAACAATAGTCATCAAACTGCCAAGATTTCTACTGAATTGTAACGCATAAGTATGACTATACTTTTTCCAAGGCTTCTTCTTGAATGACTTGGTGCACGATGATTGACCACTAGTCATAGATTTAGCATGAGATACTTGCTTGGTATCTCTTAAATGTGATGCATTTAAGAGTTCTGGTATAATAGACTACCAAAAAAGTATCATATATGTATTTTTAGTAACAATATAAGATCACATTAAATAATAGTAGTAAACAAGTGTTATTTTTTAAGTTAAAAAATAGTACCATGTCAAAATTTAGAACAACTTGAATCGACGGCCAAGCCACATACTGTCCAACCGCCTCTTGGACTGTGGTAGCATCAGAAGGCACAGGTAGTGGACAATCATGAAACAATGATTGATCAATTACTATTCGCCAATGATTAGGCAAATATTGATTATGAATCATCCGATCATCGCTCAATTGTTGTACCGTTCCAATAGCAACATAGTCCGTTGACGAAGGATGTTTCAACAAACATTTCATATTCTGTAAAAAATTTAATTGTTATATATAAAAAATAAAACATATAATAAGAATTTAAAAATTAAAATCTTACCACATATGATTCATCAAATAGAGGAGGACTCTCATATGGGGTAGCTATTGGATGTACATTCTCACCAATATGTTCATCTTGGCTTGATTTATGGTAAGAATGTACAGATTGCATTGGAGAAAATGAACCACTACTTGATTGCATGTGCAATCCTGACATATAATGAGGACCAATAGGATGGCTATATCCCATACTGGATGTAGTTTGAGCACAATGAGATTGGGTGGATGGCATGCCTGGCATGGATGGTGGCATGCTTGGCATGGATTGTGGCATGCCTGGAATGGAAGGTGGTATGCCTGGCATGGATGGTTGCATGCTTGGCCAATATGGCATGCCCTGGTTGTAGCATGATGCCATGGCTGACAATTGTTGTGATTGATGTTCTTTTAGAGTGGCAATCTCACTCATCACGGAGGCCTTAAAGGAGTTGAATTCTTTTTCAATTTTAGTGTATTTCTCCTTACTTACCGTCTGAGGCTTATGTTTTGGAATTTTAAAATACTCCAAAGCACCATCATATTGGCTACCTCCCCTAACACGACCAGGATGATCGCATCCGATTGCATGATATAAAGCATCTCTCCCAGGCTCTTCGATTATTTCACCCCTGTATAGTTTTTCTTGAACAACTCTCTACAAATAATAAAGCACACAAACATATCATTCATTATTACATCAATTATTAAGTATCAGTCAGACTTTTTATCAAACGAAATTACTAACCAACTTATTTAATTGTTCTTCTCCTCGTTGACTCATCGGTCTTGCATTCTTCGTTTTGGGAGTCTTTGTTTCTATGTACAATTCCATTCGGGTAACAGGTCTACCCAATTCAGCTTCCTACATAAATTAGGAAAATTTTATTAACAATGACATGAAATTAAATTGAGAAAAATTAATATAAAAATATTTATAAAATTAAGACAAATTAATAATACCATTCGAAATCTAACTTCAGGATTTGAAGACCTCCCAGTACGGTTAGGAAGAATGTTATGCATTTGGACATTCTGGTGATCTTCTCTAATAATTTGAAATTCTTCTGAACGTCTATAATCCACAAAGTCTTTCCAAACTTGAGGTGTAATCCAGGGGTGTCCTTCAGGGATTTTGTATATCACATTCTCATCAAGTGTTTCCAAATATGGAAACACATATTTTTCGCCAATCTAGAAGTCTTGTATTCCTTCCACGCCTTATTTGCAATCTTATAACACTTGCCCTGCCAATTGTCATCGACTTTGTAACGATTCTGTAAAAACACAGTACAAAAGATTAGATACAATCAATATATAATATATATATATATTGATTATAAAATATAAGAGACTTACATAAATGGTTATCCATATTTTAAACTTTTCTGCATCGGCAACCTCAGACCAATGATTTATATTGATTGGTATACTGGACTTTGCCAGTCGACCAATAGAAGATTTCAATTGTTGACCATTCTCCCCTAGTGGATTACCAGTGGCATCAAATTTAACGGGTATTCTATCATCTGGGTTAAGTGGAGCATCAGGTATATTCGCCCAACCCCTTCTTTTCAAATACCCCAATGGATCATTTGGATCTACAAGCTGAATATCCATGAAATATCTGCAAAAGTGGAGAAATATAAATTAATTGACAATTTTAGGAACACACATATATACAAGAGTTATTACAACAATATAGAACATACATTATGTTTAATTAGGTTGTTGATCGTATACATATATTCCTTCACAATCACTACGAGTCCATGTTGAAGAATCATCATCATCAATTAGATCATCACGTACATTAGGCAATTTATTTGAGAAATTACTAATATTGGTTAATGTATCAAGCATAGAGTCATCATCTTCTACAACATCACAATGGTAAAACTCTTTTTGTGGAGGCGTTAACACAACAGACCATATTGGATCAATTTGATCGCTCACGTAAAATACTTGCTTTGCATGAAGTGCTAACGTGAAAGGATCATCTGTGTGACTTATCCTGGATAAATTTACAAGAGTAAATCCAAAATCATCTATTTTATATCCAACATTGATAACATCTTCGACCCAATCACACAAGAATACTGTCTCATGGAAGACCTCATAATCCAATTCCCAAATCTCTTGTATTATACCATAATATGTTCTATCAGAAAGGACAGGATTATCATCTTTTGAACTGGAAAATTGCATAGTGTGTGCAACCATCTGCACCCCACTATTTTGATTTACTCGGACTTTGTCCCTAGCTTGAGTCGTAAACCTCGATCCATTTATTGTGAAACTATGAAATGATTTGACATCGAATTTTGGGCCATGTGCAAGCCATTGTAAACTTTCTGATATTTTATGATTGGGTTTCTTGAGTTCACCTCGAATCTATGTATACAAAAACACGAAATGTGTTTAGAGCAAAGTTTTAAAACATTGAATATATATAGGAAGATACATGCATGATTTTTTGTTTGTGACACTTACGTGGTTGCGAAACCAATTAATAAGCTCTCGCTTATGTTCATCATACAACCATTTTTCTCCTCCTTTTTTTTTATAACGAGGATCGATCTTCAATAAGTTTAAATGCATCCTGTAACGTTATTAAATATATATTAAGTTATATATCATCATTAATAGTTAAATAAAAGATGAAACAATGAACATCACTTACTCTATGTACGGTTGTGCCTCGTTATTATTTACCAAAATGATTCTGTGTGCTTTTTCCCATCGAGTGCGATCAATAAATAATTTCTTAATTCCACCAAGCATAGGGTTACCTACTTGGATCATGTGACGTTCTAAGAATAACTTGTGCGTAGGATTCCCAATTTCAGTGCAACCACTAAAGTATTCAGAACAAAACTCAATGGCCTCTTCAGCAATGTAGCATTCCACCATGCATCCTTCAGGTCTATATCTATTATTTACATATCCTTTAAGGACTTGCATATATCTCTCAAAAGGATACATCCACCTTAAGTAAGTAGGACCACATAATTGAACCTCTCGAACTAAATGAACACATAAGTGAATCATTATATCGAAGAAAGAAGGAGGAAAATATTTTTCAATTAGACACAAAGTTTCTACAATTTCTTTCTGTAAAGAATTTAACTCGCCAATTGATATAGATTTCTTGCATATGGTATTGAAGAATGAACAAAGCCGAATTATTGATATTCGAACATGTTTTGGAAGAATTGATCTAATAGCAACTGGTAATAACTGTTGCATTAAGATATGACAGTCATGTGATTTCAATCCATACAGTCTCTTATCGGTGATAGACACAAAATTTCTTAAGTTGGATGAGTAACCATCAGGAACTTTCACACCTTCCAAACATTTACAAAACACATCCTTCTCTTTTGTTGACATTGTATATGATGCTGGTGGCAAGTATGTTCGATTCTTATCATTTTCCACCCTTGGTTCCAATTCAGGTCGTATGCCTAGTTTCTTTAAATCCAATCTTGCTTTAATGCCATCCTTTGTTTTTCCAGGTATATTAAGTAAAGTGCCAATCAAGCTTTCACATACATTCTTCTCAATGTGCATGACATCTTAGATGTGACGAATGTGTAGGTCTTTCCAATAAGGCAATTCCCAAAATATTGATTTTTTTTTCCAACAACCATTCGGTTCAAAATCTTTTTCATTTTCACCAATTTCATTAGTTGACCTCCTTCATTTCCCAGACTTGGTGAGTTTTTTTTTCATCTTTCCATATCGTTTGAATGTCATCCCATTCAATTGCCTTAATATCTCAATACCTCGCAAAGGTCGAGTTGCATGATCATGATCTTCTTCACCATCGAACGGTTTCTTTTGGTATCTAAACTTGTGTCCAGATGGCAAAAATCTCCTATGTTTTCTATAAGACATCTTTCGTCCGTGAACAAGATACTTTGCAGAAGTTCCATCACTACATATAGGACATCCCTTGTAACCTTTTGTTGCATGTCCTGATAAGTTTCCATAGGCAGGAAAATCATTAATTGTCCATAAAAGAACCCCCTTCAAGTTAAAGTATTCTTCTTTATATGCATCGTAAACATTTACACCATCATTCCACAACGTCTTTAAATCATCTATCAGAGGCTGCAAATATACATCAATATCAACACCAGGTTGTTTCGGTCCTGAGATCAATAATGTTAACATCATGAATTTTCTTTTCATACACAACGAGGGAGGAAGGTTGTATGTTACCATAATTACTGGCCAACAACTATATCTACTACTGAGGGAACTATGTGGATTAATTCCATCAGCAGCAATGGCAAGACGCAGATTGCGCGGATCAGATGAAAATTGAGGAGATAAATTATCTACTACTTTCCAATTTGGAGAATCACAAGGATGACGTAGCACCCCATCATCAGATCGATTATCTGAATGCCAAGTCAACATTTTTGATGTATATTTACTATTGAACAACCTTTGAAAGCGAGGGATCGGAGGAAAGTACCAAAGAACCTTTGCAGGCACGCCTTTCTTATGTGTTGTATCATTTGTACCATGCTTCCATCTCGATTCTTTACACATAGGACAATCATGTAATGTCTCATATTCTTTTCTATAAAGAATGCAATCATTCGGACAAGCGTGAATCTTATGATATTCCATGCCAAATCAACTAAGAGATTTCTTCACTTCATACATTGAAGATGGCAATTCAATACCCTCTGGAAACATATCGACTAGTAGAGTTAGTAATTCTGTGAATCCCTTGTCAGAAAAACCATGTTTTGCCTTCACATTGTACAAATGAACCAATCCTGACATCTTAGTGTATTTTTTGCATTTTGGATACAACGGTTTTTCGGCATCTTCTATAAGTTTATTAAAGGTTTCGGGATCATCCCCGCGTAATTCATCTTCAACACCACGAAACATATTTTTTGTCTGTACATTATGATATGATGTATGTAATCCACCCACATTCTTATTATACTTTTCTCCATGAGTATTATCAATATTTTCTCCATGATAATACCAACATTTATAGCTCAATAGAATACCATTACGGATAAGGTGATACTTAACCTCATCAAATTCATGAAATCGCTCATTTTTACATTTAACGCATGGGCATCGAATCATACTACTTCCAGTATTACTAGTTCTACAAGCAAATTCCATGAAACTTTCAACTCCAGAAATATAGTCTTGCTCAATTCTACACTTTGACATCCAAGATTTGTCAATTTTCTATTAATGACATTAATTAAACATATTACTTAATTATGTATTATTATATATAAATTTCCTAATTTTTAGAATATATATCAAAACATACATAATGCAAAATAGTTATTATTTTAATCATTTTACAAAACCATTTATATACAAATTAAAAAATAAGCAGTTCATGTTTCATGAATATATATATAAAAACCAATCACGCGGTTGATTCTAATTTCTAAGCATGTTACTATATCATAATTATAAAGTAATATTAATTATACGTATAAATTTATCCACGCAAACCCACAAAACATTTCACATATTATTGAATACATACAAGTAATAATTCAAACATTATTATTACAAGAAAACAAAAAAACATAACTAAATCAAAAATTTATACAAAAATACGCTGTTCGATTAACGAAATACATTTACACGCTGATAAATTAGCACAAATTAAACGATGTTCACTATATTTCGACTATAAAAAAGTCACTTTGTAATATTAATAATAATAGATCACAAACCCTTTTTGATTTATCCTACTTGTCACAAGCATATGTATTTTACAAATTATCACAACCTCCGGTTTTTAACTCATACTTATATAAGTTAAGATCAGCCTTTGAATATAATGGATCATCCCATTTTATTAAAAACGAAATAAAGAATTATTTTGTTCTACCGCACGAAATATTGCACTCCAAATTAAGACATAAGAACATTCATAATTCGGGAATTAATCAATGGAATACCCATACGCAGATTTTAACATTTTGCTAAAAAAAAAAGAAGAACTGACAGATAATATTGTGAGAAGAGAAAACTTACAAACGTCCGTTCAAATGGTGGTTGGAGGTGGCCGGAAATGTAGAACGAAGGTGGCGCACGGTTAAGATTTTGGGAGAAAAGTGACTCAAGTGAGGAAGGAGAGGAAGAAGCAGATCGAAAACTGGAAATCTGCGTACTAAATGATATGTTAGGGCATATATTACGTGGATAGCGTCGGTTGTCCACGCCAACCGACGCTATCCACGTAACATAGCGTCGGTTGACGTGGACAACCGACTTTAAATTCATTAAAAGTCGGTTTTTTGTAAAAACCGACTTTAGACATCGACTTATATACCCCTTTTTGTAGTAGTGTCAACACTCAAACCGGACTATCTTACACACCCAACATCACACAGTGCAGTGTGAATGGTAACCATTGATGAGTATAAAGAAGTGTAACTACTTATAACCTTAAGGACACAGAGTCCATAACAACTATCAAGTCTTAAACGGGAAATACACAGTCAGACAACGTACCAACATAGATTACGATTTCATAACTAAATTCAATAAATGACCCATACTCCAATATAAGCTCTCCAAAATAATTTTGAAAACATATATTATGAATTTTAGTAGAGTTTAGCACTAAAAACATAGGTGAGAAATAATAGAAATGAGGATATTTATAGCACTCGGATTTGCAACCTCACGAACAACCTCATAGGGGGTGAGGGTAGTAGTGAGGTCCATGGTGAGCTTGTTAGAGAGGTGCTAAAAAGTCACAATTTTAGCTCCATAAATTATCGAGTACTCTTTATAAATATGCACACCACAAACAAAACTAAAAATGCAAGTGACAATGTTGGCTCATTCGTACGCTCACCTGCCCAAAGCCATAACCATTAAATTAGCATACACATAATAAAAACCAACCTCATAGTGTGTGTAAACATTCTTGCATACAAAGTGTACCTGACTATGTTCATATGTAAATTACTAATCTACAGTGACCAGACTTATATAGAGGAAGAGAAATACACTAAGTAAAAAAACAAACACCTTGTTTTGTACTCGAGAAGCCAACACAAAGACACAGAGTACAATAGTATTTACATTCTCCCCCTTTGGATTTTCCTATCAAAACCCTGCATAACTACGTACATAAACTCATCAAACATGAGATAAACATGAAGATGTCCTAAAGTTGCTTGTTCCCATGAACAACACAACAATACACACCAAAACCCAAAAGATGCATCTACAACAAATGCATCCAACTTCATGAATCAACTCATCCAATATGAAGTATGAAGACTTCACTCTACACTTGTAACCTGCATACAAGAAATAAACACATATAGGTGGACGCATCATGTATAAACAACATGTAGTAAAACCATATGCTATCGGGTTACCTCTACACAATACACAGTGATAGGCACAAACACAAGTAAACATGCATAACTCTCATTGAGTCAGTGCAACACTCCCCCTAAATGGGAAAGTCAGAAAATAATATGTAATGCAATTCTACACTTATAGCCCATGCATCACATATCATGGCAAAAAATATATAGGTGTGCACATAAAGGTTTCCCTCTTTTTGACATTGAAATTCAAAGTTACACCATTATATGAGGGAGAGAAGACATACCAATATGCTATAAAGACACGAAGTACAACAAGAATTACATATATCACGTAATTTTGAGTACTTTTTAAGAACTCGTCACCCAACATAAATTAAAAGAGATGATCACCTCGTCAAGTAAAAAATTGTAGAGCACTCAAGCCTAATTTTGTGAGCCTTAAGAAGTTGGCATCATTTATCCCTAGGTCAATAAGAAGCCCAACATAAATTAAAAGGGTTGATCAATTCTATAAGAAATCAAGTAGAGTACTTGGAACACACCTTGGGAGCTTTGGGAAGTTGGTATCATCTAGCCTCAAGCTAAGGATGAGCCCAATATAATTAATAGGGTTGATTGCCTTTGTAAGGAACTAAGCAGATCACTCAAGTTAAACGTTGAGAGCCTTGGGAAGTTAGCATCATCCAACTTCTAGCCAATGAGGAGCCAAACATAAATTAAAAAAGCTAATCACCTCAAAACAAAACTAAGCAGAGCGCTAGGGCCAATCCTTGAAAGCCTTGGAAAGTTGGAGTCATCCAACTCCAGCCTGGTAAAGAGTATAACATAAGTTAATAGGGTTGATCTCCTCAATAAGGAACGGGCAGAGTGCTTAGGTTGCTTATTGCAATGACTCGGCAGTAAATAAATCCACTAAATAATAAAGCAATTATAACCCTAACAAAAATAAAACCACTAATACCTCTATCATTCGGAACCTCTATCAAAATTTCCTATTGCTAGCTTGGCATGTTGTTTCTACAACGACTTGGTCTGACACACAAACTAGCCTTTCCTCTATAGCCAAAACCACTCAATGTGGTATGATTAGTAAACATAGATCAATAAAGTGTACTGATTTCCACACAAGTAATTTAATGATAAGAAAATATTATTCCCATGAAAATTATTTTATTAGAAACTAATATTTTAAATTAAAAAAACAAAAATAAATTTTGTTTTTTTTATATTTTAAGGAAGCAAAATTAAAATAACTAAAAATAAATAGCAATAATTAATTATATCAAATTTGGAAACTAAAAATATATATGAGAAAATATCTAGGTGATCGCCACACACTAAGTATGTGCAACAAATACACAAGTATACGTATCACAACAAGTAATATAATGATAAGAAAAGATCATTCTCATGGAGATTATTTTATTAGAAACTAATTTTTAAAACCAAAAATAATAAAAAACAATTTTTTTTGTTGTTTTTATATTTTAAGAAAAATTAAAATAACTAAAAGTAAATAACAATAATTAATTAAATAAGATTCTTTGACTAAAAAGATATATGAGAAAATATCTAGGAATACTTAATACCCCAACTTTCTAAACATGTGAATCGCTAAAATCCACCCAATATAATTATCAATTAATTAAATGATCAATTGAATCTAATCTAGCATGTATTCATCTCTCAAGTAAACTACACACCATATAGTAATTAATTTAATTACACTCTCATGCGAATTAAATTGCATACTACTAATGAAGTTCATCAATTATGGATCACATACATAAGAATCATACATCTCTGCCTAGAACTATGCATGTTATTTAATCAAGACAAAAAAATAAATAATTATCTCAAATCTATTTAATTGCCTCTATAGATAAATTGTTGGCAAAAATATTAATAACATAAAAATCATATTAAATAATATAATTTAATTAAATTTATAATTTAATTATATTAAATAATTCTCTCAAATCTATTTAATTGTCTCTATAGATAAATTGTTGGCCAAACAAATAATAGAATACAAATCAGATTAAATAATATAATTAAATTATAATTATAATTGGGGTAAAATATTAAATTATCACATGGTGAAAATTAGGTTAATAAGATCGCAAGATTAATAAATTAATTACACATAATTGTGTTAATAAAGCTTATATTTTTCATAAAAAAGACATAAAATTGATAAAGAAAATATTAGAAGAAGAAATACCACTACTACAATCTATACTTATGGCCTCGGTTTTTAACCATGACCATAGGTCTATTGCCATGGTTATAAGAACCGAGGCCTAAGTGAGAGAAACCATTATGTCGTTACCTATGGCGTCGATTTTCTAATAAATGTTATGTATGCATAAATTTAAAAAAATAAAATTATTAATTGTAATATTAAAAATCACTATAAATTACCATAAATTTATTAATTAAAATATTAAAATTAAAAGTATAATTACATTCAAGAGTTTATTATACACTAAAAATTAATAAACACAGTGTACAATAGAAATAACTTGAGTATAGTATTTATTTTTATTGATTTTGACACCCAAAACACAGTGCGCCAGATGCACTAGGGTGCTGGTGCGTCTACTACGTTGGTGCACCTGTTGTGCTGGTGGGCTGGTGCGCCTAGTACGCTGGT
This sequence comes from Hippophae tibetana, assembly GCA_037013495.1. NCBI lineage: Eukaryota > Viridiplantae > Streptophyta > Magnoliopsida > Rosales > Elaeagnaceae > Hippophae > Hippophae tibetana. Next base: position 59,052,859 of record CM072803.1, on the reverse strand, counting down.
GGGCTGGTGCACCTACTGCATTGGTGCACCTGCTATACTGGTGAGCCTGGTGTGTAGGTATGCCTAGTGCTTACCATGAAAAAAAAATAACAACATATAAAATAATAATGAACGATAAACACAATGTACAAAAGAAATAATAGCAGATAAAATAAGAATGAACCATAAAAAATGTTTGCAATAGACTCAAAACACAGTCTAGCATAGCATAGAAAGCAAGCTATGCTACTAAAGTTAATAAACTAGAAGGATACATGAATGTTGTTGTAGAGATATTTGACCATCCTCAACCTATAAACAAGACAACATGTTAAAAGCAATCAAGAAACAAGAAGCCATAGAATCAAGAAAGAATAAAAAAATGGGGAAGACACTTTGCCAATCATACATGTGAATCTTGCACCAAAATAATTGCAGAATATGTTAGACTAACCGATACAAATATCAAATATCTATTCAAAATTCATGTAAACCAAATTGTAATTTATTTTTCCACATTTTGCATTTAAATGTTACCAATCTGCAATCCATAAATTAAACATAAAATTTATTCTCAAATTTGCTTCGCTTTGTAAAAGTAAAGTGAAAATTATGAAATACCATAACACATCATTTGCCTATATTTCTAAAATTATTATTCCTACTACTAAATTGACATAATAAGCATATCTAAAATCTACAAAATATGTATGTTGAAAGAGAAATTACAAGAAAAAGAAAAGGTAAAAGTAATCTTGCCTCAGCACCATCACCCATACTTGGCACTAGCACCCGCACCCCCACCCACATCAGGCACTAGCAACAGCAGCACCAGTACCAGCACCCGACATAAGCACCAATACCAGCACCAACACCAGTATCATACACCAGTACCAGGTACCGACACCAAGCACTAGCACTAGCACCAACACCACCATCAACACCAGCACCAGTACCAAGTATAAGGCACCAGGCACTGGTACCAGTGATACTGAAATATAAAGGTATAGGCCAGTTATTGAATGTTGCTACTAAATGTTGCAACTAAATTTTGCAACAAAATGTTGCATTGCATTTAGTTTTGCATCTGTAAACATGCATTGCATGTAAAAGATCTTGTGAGCAAAGGAAGGAAGAAAACTATTGATTGGAAAAGAAAAAAAGAGAATAAAATACCTTATAGTCATCTTTTTGTTTCTTTCTCATTGGTGTCTTCAAGTCTAAATTTCATTTAAAAAGGGACTTAATCAATAGTTGACAATGAATGCCAGAAATCTTGATAAATATTTAATTTTCTAACCCACAAGTCAGACAAAAAAATAGATAAGACTGATACGCTAGTGATGGTATTGGGATTTCTGAAACCTAAGGATGTCTAAAAAAATTTCATAAAGCAAAGTAGCAAATGACAATTATATTTGCTCACCATTTCATTAACCGGCAATAACAATACTACATAATAATATGATGCCAGAGGATAGTATTTGGGCTTAGACCCTCTTTACAGTTTCTTTTGAAGTGTAATTCTATCTAAAATCCCATAAATGGATCTGCAATTATGCCAAGAAAAAAATAAGAGAAAGACCAGTGTATTATAGAAGCAAAATTGAACCATATAACATTATTGGGAATCTAATTTATGAAACAAAATTATACAACCAGAACCAGGCAATCCATAAATGGTTAAGAAAGTATAGGCAAATTGTGAAAAGCCACACAACTACAAAGGAAAATCTTAACCCCTAACTCTTTCATCCCATCTGAGTTGAACCCCTAACTCTCACATCACAACTAGAGACGCCGCAAACGAAGAAATGTTTCCAGAGCTTTCTTTCTGGCCAGAGTGAAAAATAAATAAAGCATGTATATGGAATCGATCAACTGGCATGGGAAAAATAAAAAAAAAAGAAAGAGAGGGAAAATGGAAAAAAATAAAAGAGAAAAAGGAAAAAATTAATAGAAAAATTTAATGTTATGTATAAAAGAGAGAAAATTAATAGGGTGTGTCTATGGCCTCGATTTTTAAATAACCGAGGTCATAAGATATATCTATAATCAAGGTTTTTAAATAACCGAGGTCATAGGATATGTCTATAACCGAGGTTTTTCAATAATTGAGGTCATATGGTATGTCTATGGCCTCGGTTTTTATTAAATCGAGGCTAAATTTCTGAGACTATATGCATATATTACAGTAGTGTACAATCAATCTCTTGAATTGTAGAGTTAATATCCTCTTAAATCTCCACTGAAATTGTGTCTTCTCTTGAATTTTTTTATGTTTTTCACTCTTTTTAGCTCCAAATATTGACCAAAATTATGCTAATGGAGGCCACCTTGAGTTTATGGAGTGATTAGCAGCTTAAATATTGCTTAGGTGCCATCTGGACCATTAGATCGGCTTCAGATCAAGGGCTACAATCAAAACAAGCAAAATTGACAACTTTAGCCAATCACAACACGACATGTTGCATTAAATATTCATTGGTTGAATAAGGGAGCGACGTGTGGCAGGGGAGACCGATCATAGTCAACGCTTGTTAAGTCAGCGACACACAGTGTGACATGATTCATAGAAATAGATGGCATGGTGCATGGGTGGAATGTGTGAAGTAATGGCATGCTAACACGTGGCATGCATTTTGTCCTCCTCACACGTGGCGTACGTTTCCTCCTCCTCACATATGGCATAACATGATTCTCTCTCTATGCTTGTGTGGCATCTACATGGCTTATCCAGTCAGCTCATCTGCTTGCATGGTAGACCATTTGGTAGCTCCTGATTAGTACTGTGTTAAAAATCAATAAAAATTCTAAAAATTATATTTTTACCCCTTTTCACTAAAAAGTTTACATTATAATATTTTTTACCCAAAAAATACTATTTATTGAATAAAACAAGTAAATATTAAGGAAAAACTACACTAATGACTCTATTTTCATAGAGTCATCACACCCCCAAACTTAACTCTTTGATTGTCCTCAAGTAAAGCTAAGTATAACTAAATAAAATAACTTAGGTAGTAAATTCATAAGTATACTTCTATTAGTATATGCATATTTCACGAAAACTATCCCTCACAAAATTTGTAGGATTCTATGATAAAGAGGTTCACATATTCATCAATCAACATTTCATCAATACAAGGATATGCAAGGTTTTTGAAAAATTGATTCATAAGTGTATGCTACACATGATATAATCCACTGCACTCATGAAATCAACCTATATGAGCATGCTAATCAATTCAAACTTAGAATAAGTCTCATAAGTCTATTTTTCACATCCCTCTACACTAATATAAATATGCATTTAGCTCAAGATCAATAAGGACTTTACATGGTTGTAATGTAAGGCTTAGGTGGGGGTCGATAAATGAAGACATTTTAGGTTGTTTCCACACCTTACCTTTTTTTTTATCATGCACTTTTTTAACTACAATTGAGCTTTTACTTGATATTTTAGTGCACTCTCTTTTGATATTTTTTTCATATTATTTTATTCCACGTTTTTTCTCTCTCTCTCTCTTTTTTTTTATAACTTCACAACACCCCCAAACTTATTTTCAATTATATTTTCTTTTTCTTTAAAGGGATAATTATGTTGTGAGTTTTGCTTCTTTTTTTCTTTCTTTTTTTATAGAGTGCATTACATTTCATCTTACTCTAAATCATAACACATGATTGCAAAAAAAAATTATTTTCATACAAGCTAAAGGTGCAAGGGTAAAGGTAATGCTTATGGTTCGACATAAAATGCGGCTTAAAGATATGAATGGTTCTTTGTTAGGCTCAAATGGATAACTAAAAATATTAACAATGGTTAACTTGAAAGACTCAATTGATCCAAATAAGGCCTAAATCATTTCTCTTGCTAAATACTATTTAGGATTTTGCCTGAAGGGATGATCAAATAGATTCTAAAACTTGGTAGATCTCATCGACTTGCCCAAATCACTACAAATTTTCTTTCAATAAGAACACCAAAATAAATTATGAATATGTGCATAAAAATTTGAACCAATCCAATCAAAACTAGCAAGCATATCACATGATTAATGTTAATATCTTAATAAATATGTTATATTCCTTATCTTAGTCATGACAACCAATTTTTATCATTGAATTCATATGTTTCATATGAAGCATGCATGCATTTACTTTCCATATATATATTAATTTTTACCTAAATTATGATTAAAAACATCTTAAAAATTAAAAACAGTTCCCTAAAAAATATTTAAAGTGCATAGTAAATACTAAAGTAGTGATTGAAGTTCCCTTCCCTAAAATTAAATTACACATTTTCCATAATGTGCACATATAAATATGAAAAGTTAAAAGAAAAGAAAACTCCCTTAATCATGGCACACCACATCTATTGTTGAAATGCTTATTCTTGTTGCACCACTACTCTTCACATTTATTCACTTATAAAACAAAAACAATGAAATATGTAAAATAAAGTTGGGTTGCCTCCTAATCAGCATCATATTTAACGTCCTAGACTAGATGGTCATATCAAGTCCTAAGGCACATCCCTTTCTTTCCATTTCTTTTGAGTTTTTCTAGAAGTAGTTTGAGTCTTGATTTGTTCAATAATACTTTATGTTCTAGTTCACAAATATAGTGCTCAATTCTCTTCTCATGCCATTTTTTTCCTTTTGAACTTTTTGGCATTCTTCTAATCACTCCATCGTACCTTATCCAATTTATGTATTTCTAATAGCTTTTTCACCTATCCATTGGACTCTTTCACTTTCATACTAGGCTGGGGATAGGAGGGTGAAAGTATGGGGTCCAAACTTGGTGGCTCTTTAATTGATGTTTTGACCTTTGATCCTATCTCAAAATTCTCAATAATCGGTAGAGCTATCATGTGGCCTGGCGCATCCTCCAAAAGGTTTACACAGTCTATAATTTCAACCTTCGATGCCATACTTTCAAAGTTAAAATAGGTTGAGTTATTTTCAGTGCTCTCTTTATCCACTAGTTCCTCCTCATCCTTGTTAATTTCTTGTTTCTCTTCATCCTTTTATGTCTTATGTTCATGTTCTAAAGTTTTATCACTCCTTAAGGATATGGTGTTGCACAAGTCCTTACCTTCTCTTCTTGGGTTTACAATTGTGTCACTTGGAAGGTTTACAATTGTTTGGTTTTTTGAATTCTGAATTAAGGCCTCTTGAGTGGACACTTTGGCATTTACTGATTGGATGAATAATTTCATCATCCCCATTAAAACATTTGTATTTTCCTTAGTAGGTGGTTTCTTCTCTTGGGCATGTGATTGCTATGGTTGTTGAAAACCAAGTGGTGGGAATGATTGATGGTAGTATTGATTACCACCTTGACTATTGTTATTACTCCAAGAGAAATTTGGATGTTGTCTCCATCCTGGGTTATATGTGTTCGAGTATGGATTATTATTTTGATTCACATTACTCACATAGAAAATGGATTCATGATTATTTGGACAATTATCAAACAAATGAGCTCCTCCACAAAACACACATGACACTTCTGAATCTTGGACCTGGTTTATACTTGATGGCGAGTTTTGAGCCTTCAAAAGATTAACCAAATATGAAACTTGAGTTTTAAGTGTTGTGATATCATTTACCTCATGCACTTCGGCTACTCTTCTTATGATTGTCATTCTGTCCATTGGATATTGATAATTATTGCTAGCCATTTTCTTAAGTAAATCATAAGCTTGATTATAAGATTTGTCTAGTAAAGCTTCATTAGCATATTCATCAACAATAGTTCTTGTTTGAGCTTTGAGATCATTGTAAAAAGTATCCATTTCAATCCAAGAAGGAATACCATGATTAGGACACTTCCTTAGAAATTCCTTGAATCTTTCCCATGCTTTATATAAAGATTCTCCTTCATGTTGTTGGTAGGAAGTGATGTCATTCCTAAGCTTGGAATTCTTTGTTGGTGGGAAGTATTTCATTAAGAATTTCTACGCCAAACCATTCCAAGTGGTAATGTAATCAGGTGGCAAAGAGTTTAGCCAAGCTCGAACACAGTCTCATAGCGAGGAAGCGAACAATCTAAGCCTAAATGCCTCCTCTATCACACCATTGAACTTAAATGAATCTATAACTTCAATAAATAATCTAAGATGAAGATGAGGAACCTCTGTTGGTAATTAGCTGAATTGTCCAACTGTTTGTAACATTTGAAACATCACTGCCTTTAGTTCAAATTGATTAACTTGAATGTTTCGCCTTGTAATACTTGGATTCAGCCCTTCCAACGTAGGTATTGCGTAATCATTCATAGCTTTATCTCTATCATCCATCAAAAGAATTTGATTGTTCAAGTTTAGCTCATTATTGTTTATTTCTAATAGATTAGTCATTTCTTCCTCTTGGGTGACTTTGTTTTCTAATTAATCTCAAAGTACGCTCAATTTCAAAATCTAAAGGTAAGATTTTTCCCTCATGAACTCTGCTCATGCAATAGACTCAACTATGTTTCTACAATACTAAAGTAGATATCTAAATAAAAACTAAAAAAATAAAATAAATTAACAACTAAATAAATAAATTAAAGTAAAAATAAATAAATAAGTCACTAAAAGAATATAAGTAAATTAAAATTAAAGTAAAGAAAAGAAAAGAAAAATAAATTAAAATAATAATAATAATTATTATTATTTTTTATTATTATTAATTTCTAATATTTATAATTCCCGACATCGACGTCAAAAACTTGATCGCTACATATGAAGTGTATGCAATGAACATGCAAGTATACATATCACAACAAGTAATATAATTATAAGAAAAAATCGTTTGCACAGAGATTATTTTATTAGAAACTAATTTTTTAAACTAAAAAAATAAAAATCATTTTTTTTTGTTTTTAGATTTTAAGGAAACAAAATTAAAATAACTAAAAGTAAATAGCAATGATTAATTATATCAAATTTGGTAACTAAAAAGATATATGAGAAAATATCTATGAATACTTAATCCCCCAATTTTCTAAACATACAAATCACTAAAATTCCCCAAAGATAATTATCAATTAATTAAATGATCAATTGAATCTAACCTAGCATGTATTCTTCTTTCAAGTAAACTACACACCATATAGTAATTAATTTAATCACACTCTCATGCTAATTAAATTGCATATTATTCATTAAGTTCATCAATTATGGATCACATACATAAGAATCATACATCTATGCCTAGAAACTATACATGTTATTTAACCAAGACAAACAATTAAATAATTCTCTCAAATCTATTTAATTGCCTCTATAAATAAATTGTTGGCCAAATAATTAATAGCATATAAATCATATTAAATAATATAATTAATTATAATTATAATTAGGTTAAAATTTTAAATCATCACATGGTGAAAATTGGGTTCATAAGATCCCTAGATTAATAAATTAATTACACATAATTGTGTTCATAAAGCTTCTATTTTTCATAAAGAAAGACATAAAAATTCATAAAAATATAGTAGACAAAGAAATACAATCAATCTCTTGAATTGTAGAATTAATCTCCTCTTAAATCTGTACCAAAATTGTGTCTTCTCTTGAATTTTTCTATATTTTTCGCTCCAAAAATTGACCAAAATTATGCTAATGGAGGCCACCTCGGGTTTATAGAGTGATTAGGGGCTTAAATATTGCTCAAGTGTGATTTGGACCGTCAGATCAGCTTAAGATCAAGGGCTACAATGAAAACAAGCAAAATTGATAACTCTAGCCAATCACAACACGACACGTGGCATCAAAAATTCACTAGGCGAATCAGTGAGCGACGCGTGGCAAGGGAGACCGGTCAGAGTCAACACTTGCTGAGTTTGTGCAACCTAATTCATGGAAACTGATGGCGTTGCATACAGAGCAATGGCATGGTGACACGTGGTAATGAGGATTGACCAATTTCTAAACTCAGATTGAACGTTGTATTGACACGTGGAGTGTGTTTCATTCTTCTCACATGCGGTGTAACATGATTCTCTCTCCATTCTTACGTGGTGCCCACGTGGCTTACCCTGTCAGCTCCTCTGCTTATGTGGTAGGCCACATTGCAGCTCTTGATTGGTCCTATGTTAAAAATTCATAAAAAATCTATAAAAATTCCAGAAAAATCCCAAAAAATTCAAAAAATATATTCTTACCCGTTTTCACTAAAACGTTTACATTTTAATATTTTTGACCCAAAAAATACTATTTATTGAATAAAAATCGTAAATATCAAGTAAAAAAGTGTGCTAATTACTCTATTTTCATATAGTCATCATGTATAGTGTGAAAATTCAAAAGTGGGGACTAACCTCAACCACAAACAACCAATAACCATTGTGGGAAACACATTCAACCACATACTAATTGACACACGACTCACTACCAAAAAAGGCTCCTCACTTGAGAAAATGTTATATCCAAACAATTACCAACTCACACATGGCCAATAGCCATATAGGCTTTGCTGACTCTATGAAAGTAGAGTCATTAGTGCACTTTTCTACTTAATATATACTTTTTTATTTAATAAATAGTATTTTTTATGGCCAAAAATATTAAAATATAAACCTTTTAGTGAAAAAGGATGAAAATATAATTTTTAGAATTTGTTTGAGATGTTTTTGGATTTTTTATGAATTTTTAATGCAGGACCAATTAGGAGCTGACTGGGTAAGCCATGCAGATGCCACGTAAGCACGGAGAGTGAATCATGTCGTACCATATGTGAGGAGTACGAAACATGCACCACGAGTCAGCATGGAGTTTGATCCAAGTTTGGAAATTGGTTAACACGTCATGCCACGTGTCGCTATGATATTGTTATGCACATTCCACCCATGTGCCACACCATCCCTTTCCAGAATCACGTCGCGCCACTTGTTGCTGACTTAGTGAAGGTTGATTTTTACCAGTCTCCCCTGCCACGCATCGCTCCCTTATTCGCCCAATGAAATTTCATTGCCACGTGTCACACTGTGATTGGTTGAAATTGTCAATTTTGCTTATTTTGATCATAGTCCAGATTGCACTTGAGCTTTATTTAAGCCCCTAATCACTCCATAAACCCTAATTAGCCTCCATTAGCATAATTTTGGTTAGTTTTTAGAGCTAAAAAGAGATAAAAATTGAGAAAATTCAAGAGAAGACACAATTTCGGTAGAGATTAAAGAGGAAATTAATACTACATTTAAAGAGATTGATTGTATTTATTTTTCTACTCTTTTCCTTATCAATTTTATGTCTTTCTTTATGAAAAATATGAGCTTTATAAATACAATTATTTGTAATTAATTTATTAATCTAGGGATCTTATGAACCCAATTTTTACCATGTGATGATCTAATATTTTTTCCCAATTATAATATTAATTTAATTATATTATTTAATCTGATTGTTATGCTATTAATTGTTTAACCAACAATTTATCTATAGAGACAATTAAATAGATTTGAGAGAATTATTTAATTGTTTGTCTTGATTAAATAACATGCATAGTTTCTAGACAAAGATTATGATTCTTATGTATGTGATTCATAATTGATGAACTTAACGAGTAGTATGCAATTTAATTGGCATGAGAATGTGATTAAATGAATTACTATATGGTATGTAGTTTACTTGAGGGAGGAATACATGCTAGGTTAGATTCAATTGATCATGTAATTAATTGATATTATATTGGGGGATTTTAACTATTTATATGTTTAGAAAATTGGGAGATTAAGTATTCTTAGATATTTTCTCATATATCTTTTTAGTTACAAAATTTGATTTAATTCATTATTTCTATTTAATTTTAGTTATTTTAATTTTTCTTCATTAAAATATAAAAAAACCAAAAAAATTTGATTTTTATTATTTTTAGTTTTAAAATTTAGTTTCTAATATAATAATCTCTGTGTGAACGATCTTTATTTATCATTATATTACTTGTTGTGATATGTATACTTGTGTATCATTGTACACACTTCATATGTGGCATTTAGGCTCCTCACATAAAATCCACTCACAAACATCACCTTGATTACTCACCAATCAAGAGCACGATTTTGCTTACATAGTCACCAATCACTAATACTGAATAACACTTAAGGTAATAATGATAAAAAAAAATAAAAAATGAGATGTGAATTTGACAAAGCTCCGCTACAATGTTTTTAGATAACAAACACAAAGAAAAGCTGGTATTTATAGAAATCATCAAAGCTCATGGCCAAACTCGCTAAGGCCTTACCAAGGGTTCTCGTCAAAGGTCGTATCCATTTGGGAAAAAATCCTATTTTTTGTTTCCAAAATTGTCAACTAATTTCCATAAATATCCGCATCCAAAATGAAAAAAAAAGATAAAGCAGTAAAGTTGGTGAGCGAGCATGCACACTACAAAAACCAACCCCGTCGTATGTGTAAACATGCTTCCAATCATAGTGTATCTAACTATGTGTATGTGTGCATTACAGATTTCCAGTAACCAAGCTTACATAGAGGAAGATAGAAGCAATGAGTAATATAAAAAGACTCTATATTTTACACACAAGAAGCCAACACACAAACATAAAGGACTACAAGACTTACAATCTACCCCTTAGGATTTTCTTGTCAAAAGACTGCACAACTAAGTACAGATGTACATCAAGCATGAGATGATCATGAAGATGACCTAAAGATGTTTGTTCCCATGAACAAAAAATCAACACATTTTAATATCCAAAAACACACCTACCTAAAGTGCATCCATCTTGTGTGCTCCATCCATCTTTATGGATCAACTTATCCAAACTCTAGAAAGTTGAAAGTGAGGGTCTCAACATACCTATACATAGAACATCTGAAAATCAATATCTTCAATCTACATTTATAACCTGCACACACAAAATAGACAATTACCATATAAACAAATCATGTAAAACTAGCATGTAGTTTATCATATACTATCTTGTTACCCCTATACAAGTACAAACCAATAGGCTAAGGACAGTTAACATGCAGTACAAACAAACACAATCTATATGCAACACAAGTATGTAGACTCTCCTTGAACATATGCAACATTCCCTCTAAGTGTATGCATATTAATCTTTCAAATATAGTACAAACTACACACACAAGCCAAGAGAAGTACATATGTAAAATATCTCCCTAATGTGGTACAAAACATGGAGCCTCACATCTTTACATGTTATGGGAGGGCATAAGGGACTTTGCAATATGCTTACAACATATTGGTAGGACATGTGGTCAAACACCAATGTCACATAAACATGTAAGTGAATCCCTAAGAAGAAGTTGACTTGGAGTCCAACTATCTTCCAAGTTGACACACTCCTAGTGACTAAACTAACTTCCCCCAACGACAATTGGGTGGATTCAATCCAACAACCTTATCCCATACTGTGCACACACATACAGAAAGACATCCTAGTCTACCAAAGAAAACATATGCAATGCATTCTAACAAAAAATACCAAACAAACAACTACATGCAAGAAACATGCAATAAATTACTATAGAACAAGAATGATGGTAAACAAATAAGATGTCATATGAAACAAAAAATGCATACTATGCATGCTACATGTCTTACTAATAGTCCTATTCATGTATGGTTCATAAAAAGTGATGTCAAGAAGTAGAAAGCATTACAAGAACAATAGCATAACATAAACTGAAAAATAGGACAAACAACAAGGATGCAAAATAAACATAGCACTCCTCTTGACAATATATATTGCACACACTTATCTCCCTCTAAAAGTGTGCAAGTTAAGAAATAAACAATTTAAACATCCTACACTCTCAAAACTCCCCAAAATAAAAAGAATCTACACACAGTAGAAAATAAACAACACAAGTAAGGAAACAAACTAAACATGTTCAGAAAAACTCACAAAAGAGAAACATGCTAGAAAGAGAGTAAAATAGTCGATCTCATGAAACACAACAACAACAACAAACAAGCGAGATGAAAAAAGATGGCCTCAAAGGATATCATAGGCCAAAAAGACAAGAATATGCCTCAAGAGTGATCATCAGCACTAACCATATAGTATTGCCTCTAGAGAGAGAAATGTCAACAAACTGCACACTATTGCCTCATAAGAGGTCATTGGTAACACTCATACCATTACTAGTGAAGAGAAGGAAAGAAATCGACTAACTAGCTAGCAACACAAGCAACACCCCCCAAGCGTTAGAAGAAATAAGGGATGTTAAATACATCTAAGCATGTGAGGAAGACTAAGATTTCAACTCGGAAGCAAAAGACATGTTTAGACCATGTGAACACCCCAAACACCAAAATTACCAACTATAAACACTAGTTTAGACACAATAATGCATATAAGACAAGAATCCTAAAGACATATAAATAGTCCATATGACATACAAATGCACATGACAAACCCAAACAAGCACAATATAGAGGAATTCTCATGTACTCAAGCTTATGAGCATGATAGTTTTCTCCAAACAGATAATTATAGCACAAGATAAGGAAAAGAAAGAAAAGGATGAACTTTAAATAATAGGAGACAAATAGAAAACCAACACTCAACATACTAGGTAGAAGAAAGAACAACCTAGTAAAATAGAGGAAATATAGTCTATATGACATGGCATATGAATGACATGACTTTAAGAAGAAAATGATAATATTTTAACACTACATGCAAAGAACATGTGACGTGATATTCATGAGAAAAGCCAAGAAGAAGATGAAAGCAAGAAGTAAGGAAAACATCCACAAATATGGTAAGTAAAAGTAACTAGTGAAGGAGAATATTAGCAAAGGCTCAAACAGCTAGGAATCGCAAAAAATAAGACAATTAACATACTATGCAAGACAAGGAAGTAATGAGTAAGTGATATACATGAACAAGAAAATAGGGAGGATGCAAACAACAAAAGTTCACAGAGATAACAACCTCACATAACTGTGACAACCCACACACTAAAGACAAAGGGCACAAACATACAATGTGTATGTATGTGTAGATAGAGCTTTAGAATCTAGCACCCAAACAATTAAGCCTAAATAGGGATACCTATCCTGATACCAACTAATAATTTCATACATAGGAACAATTACACAAAGGACATTTGCTCTCCGACCCAATTAAGCAACCGAGACCTAGGTGAAGGATGGAAATTCCAACCCATGAAAACTTTTTGTGAGCTCTATATCAACTCCACCAAATAGGCCTCCCAATATGAATTAAGAAAGAAGCGTAGTGGAAGAAAAAAATAACATACTTAATTCAACATACATATAAAATAACCCATAGATACAAAAACAACAATATGTAGTAAACACATTAGTAATTATGTGCCTAAAAGGTTTCTATCTAGGCTAGCCAAATGCTTAAACATTGAAAACAACACAACATGTGAAACACGTATACATACTAGAAAATCTATAAAGGATTTCTAATCACTTCAAGACCTCCAAGTGGTAACATATTCAGTAAATGATGATTGTACTTGAGACTTTTACATGTAGGAACAATTACACAAAGGTCAATTATTCTTTCAACTCAAATAGGTAATTAGGACCTAGATAAGGGGTAGGGATGCCAACCTATGGAGTCTTTTCATGAGCTCTCTACCAATTTGGACAAGCAAGCCTCATAAACATGAATTAAGCAAATAACACAGAAGAAGTACAAAAAATTGCTTAATTCAACACATAACAAAAGAAACCAATAGTAAAGAAGAACAAAATACGGTAAACATAGTAGTGACAATATGCTTTATAAGCTTCTGTCTAGGTTAGTAGCACATATAAACATAGCAAATAACACATGTGGGAATATATTCGGTAAATGATGATTGTACTCTCACAGTACGCAATAAAAAAAACACAGTTACTCAAAAGAAAGAGTCTTACATCTGGTACACAACTAGGGTAAGGAGATACTGACTCCTTAGAGACTCACACCAAAATCACATGCAAATAAATAGCATAAGAAATATAAATTAGTTAGGAAATAGGCAGATTAAATTTATATTGCAAAATAAATTAATAGAAAGCTATAGGCATGCTACAAGTAAAGGAAAGAAAGAATGCAACCACACAAAAGAAATAAGCTTTCTAATCAAAGTCTAAATCTAGTATGTTTGCACATATATGATAGAAACTCTAATTATAGAACACATCAATCAAATCATGCATAACAACATTGAAAGAGTACAAGACCTAATACAAAATCTAGTAAGGGAAACATTGACTCCTTAAGGACTCTACCCAAATTTACATACATCAGAAAAATAAACACTTAACTGATAATCATAGTAGCAATACAATTAAGCACAAACAGACAATAAATAAGTAACTAAAATATTATCAGTAATCATACTATAAGTAATAAATATTAAAGGCTCTAATTAGAGTTTAAACCTTGGTATGTAGATACGTACATACACAATTCAAACTTAGATTGTACTAGCCAAATAAGAGAGCAAGCATAAAACCAAATATAATGAGGTAAACCCACATAGATATCCTGCCTATATGCTAACATCCTTGGGTTGCTCATGGTAACCACTTGGTAATAAAAAATCCACTAAGAAATAAAACAATTACCATCTTGATAGAAATAAACCCCCATTTCCATAGTTAGTCAAGACCACTATCTGAACTACCTATTTTTACCCACGCTTGCTACCTCTACAACGACTTGGTTCAAAAAACAATCCTAACTCTCCTCCAAAGCCAACACCAACCAATGTGGTGGATCAGAAACTATAGATCAATAATGTGAAGTGAACAGAACTGGTCACCTTAAGAAGCACCGCCAATGATGAACCATTGATAATCATATGGGACACACAATCCACCACAAACCATAAATCTTCTACTTGGGACATAGTCAATCCACATATCACACACACCTAACAATTTGATATCTCACCATAATAAAAAAAAACCCCAATCTTACAATGTTATATTTCATATAGAATGTAAATTAGCCAAGAGCTCAATACTCAAACACTTTATTTTACCCATAACATTTAGTCGATACATATCTCACAACCATATAGACTCTTCACATAAAGTCACTCATAAACATTGCCTCGAGTACTCATCACTCAAGAGTATATTTTTTCTGATATAGTTATGAATCACTAATACCTAATAATACTCAAGGTAATAGTGATCTAAAAATAAAAAAATGAGATGTTACTTTGACATATCTCTACCAAATATTTTTTGGATAAGAAATAAGAAGATAAGGGGTATTTAGAGAAGAATACAAATAGTCATACCATCTCTTCACAACCTCACCATGGTCCCCATCGGCCGCATCACCATGACCTTGTCGATGAACATGGACAGGTGCCAAAAATCATATTTTTTATTCCAAAAATTGTTGAGTAATTTTCATAAATACCCAGACAGAAATTAAGCCTAAAATACGAGCAACAATACCAGCTTGCTTGTATCCTCGCTTGCAAAAAATCACATTCTCTACTTAGCATGCACACTATGAAAACCAACCCTGTGGAGTGTGTAAACATGCTCACATACAAAGTGTACCAAATTATATGCGTGTGTACAATACTGATCATCAGTAACCAACCAATCACAAATCAAAAATGTTTCTAAATAGAGTTGAAATCTACTATATTGGTACATATATAATAAAAACTCAAACATACAATAGTAGTAAGTAAAAAACCTAATAGATAGCAATGAAAGCAGTAAAAACTAATAAAGTCAACCAGTATATTGAGTAGCATATATACTATTTAGTAACCAAAAAGTAGGCGATAAATATTAAAAGCTTTCTAATCAGAAAGCCTCGTTGAGGTGCCAAAATAATCTGATTCTTTGTTTCCAAAATTGAGGAGTAATTTTTATAAATATCCACACCCAAATTAAAACAAAGACAAGAGTGACAACATTGGCTTCCTCACACACTTGCACACCAAAAACTATAATGTTTAACGTGGCATACATATTATGAAAACAAACTCCATAGTGTGTGTAAATATGCTTTCAATCACAATGCACGTAACTATGTGCGTATGTAAATTACTGATCCATAATAATAAACCTTAAACAGAGGTAGATAGAAACATTGAGTAAAATAAATACATTATATGTTTTTCATATAGGAAGCCAATGCACAAACACAAAGGAATACATGACTTATAGGTACTATGAATGGGATAGCTGGCACCTTTTCTAGTTCAAGTTTTCTTTCTCGAGATTTAGGGATGCTAATCTATATAGCATAAAATTGATATATTTTGTCTTAAGTGAGAGGAAAATTGTGCTATACTCAATGAAAGCATGAAAGTTATTACATTCTATGAACTTTCTCAACTCATAATCCAGCTCAAGCTACCTGTCAAGCTAAAGTTTCCTTTTGATCATGAGCCATTAGAATTAATGGACCCTTTACTCTCACTAATGTTCAAACTCTATAGCATATGGAGATCTTAAGTTGTTTCACAACCATAACTATGTGCTTTTAACAAGAACAAATTCTAAAGTGAAAATATATAGAACAAAATTATAAGGAGGAGATTCCTAAAAATAAATACCTTTGTATAAATGAGGAAGCAAAGGATAGAAATTGAAGAAAGAACCGACCTAATAAAAGAAGAAGAAGAGAAGTTAGAGCCAGGTCTATGTGAAAACTATATTTCCTATATGGTAAGGATTTTGACTTAAACCAATCTTACCACCAAGTTAAAATTAGGGATCCATGAGCAAAGATTTCAAACATGGAATGAAAATAATAAAAGCTCAAACAAAAGTGACAGATTATTAGCAAGGCAACAAGCTAAGGAACTTTTATAAAATGGGAATAATATATATATATACAATCACCCCTATAATTAAAAATTCAAAATTATAAGGTCATACATGACTAGAGAATGAGAATCAAAATGTTGTCAACAATGGACAGCATGCCAATTGTAAACATACTCTCCCACCTTCTTCCTAGCTTCTCAATTGAAAGAATGGAATAACCGATCTTTAGACAGCATACATGGGCACATCACGAGGTCTAAATTGACATACAATTAAGGAGCTCGACATCAAATTGATGTTAACACTTAGCTTTAGCTATTTTTTTAACTCACCTAATACTAAATTTGACTTAACTTTACGTGTATCTCCTAAGTAAATGACACATATATATAGTCTCTATATATAATAAAACATTCCTTCAGCTACCATCATTTTTTTCTTATTTATGATGCCTTTCTTTATTCTCTCTCTAAACTTGAATTATCTCGTAACAATTTCGACCTAGTGTGGTTTTGCATTACACTTAGATTTTGATAGCGTGTGATTTTTCTCACTTCTAGTGGTTTTTAGGCATGTTTTGTTATGTTTTAATTTGATCTATTTCTAGATTTAGATCTAGATCTTATTTTTTCATTTTGGTATTTCTACAATTCAAAATGTGAAGATTTCAAAACATGAATGATCAAGTTGGATTGAAGATCTATCATCTTATCAATAAAAAGAGTCATACATGTTTAGAGAACTGAAAGAGCTAAAGAAGAAAGCTTGAACTATGTTACAAATGATTTTTATCGACACTTATGATAATTTAATGTACTTTCATTTTATTAATTTAATTATTCTGGTATTTTTTTATTTGAATGAATAAAATATGAAGTTGAAAAAACTTGCATGCTAATATATTAAAAGAATCAAAACTTCATATAACAATAATTGAGCAATGTTTGACAAAAATAAATTACAAGACAAATAAATAAAAATTAACAAACATATTAATGCACAAGCATCCTTCTCTATTATTTCAATGATAACATTGGCAATAATCACCTATTTTATGAGGTTCCATTTGTTTCATTGAATTTCTTCTAATAGTATTTTCATGTCTTCATTCTCTAAGGTAACAAAAACTCCAATAAAAAAATAACATATCTAGATATAGGTCTAGATTGAAAAATATGCCAAAAATCGCACTATAACAAGCATATGTGATACATATAAATCTATCTAAATTAAAATATAGATAGAAATACACCACAAGTCAAATTAAAATAGGTACAAAGCAAAAGAGAGATAACTACCATAGTTTTTTAGAAGGGAAACATTACCCACAAGTATTTTATTGTGATTCACCATACATAAAGCTAAACCTTAAGTTGCACTTATTAAAAAACAATATCCTTACGTGTTTTTGCAAGTTGAATGTTATCTTAGTGATAAAAAATTTATGGATCCACACATGATTCTAGGTCAAATTTAAACATATTAATGTGTTATTTATAACATCTAGAAGACCATTTTGGTGGCATCTCTCCCATATCTCTCTCATCTATATCCATGATCTCTTTTTATTTTCTTTTATTTTCTTTGTATTTCATTTTACTTAAATAAAAAAACCATGATTTGTTGTCTTTTTTCATTTAGATATAGAGTGTCATTTCTTGGATAGATTTTGTTTGGTACAATTTTCTAACATGTTTTCTTTATTATTTATGCATATTTTTTGTTTGGATCCAATCTTAGATGTAGATATGCTATTTATTCATTCAAAATGATGATACTTTGGAGAACAAGCTTATGTAATAAATGAAGTTCATTGAATATGTAAGTCCTAAAAGTTCTTTAAGTATTTGATGGAATTTATGTGTGCAAAATGAGGAGTCTATTGTTTATACATAGTATTGTATATTTCTCTTTGTAAGGATAGTTACAGACGATTCAATACTACACAAACTCACTTAGTTTAAAATAATGTGTATGTTCACATGTTTATACATACCACATGGGTTGATTTATGTAGTATTTATGTTAGGTTTATTTTTTTCTATTTTGTTTCATGTTGTATTGTAGGTATTAATGGAAAATTACTTAGCAATCATTGAAAAAAAAAATAGTAATTTTTGGTGTGTTCATTGAACCCTCTCCAAAAATGTCGGTGAGTGTAGTAACAATTATTACCTTCACCAGTGATAGCTATTACCCAAGCCGATGTGGTCAACTAGATGGGTGGTGAGTGAACAACTAGGATACCGATAGTCAAAAACTTTCTATCAATACCCCCTTTGTAAAAAACTTTGTAAATTAGAAAATGTGAGGAAACTTTGGTGATTTTGAAATTTGATCTTTCAAAGTAGAAAAGAGTTCTCTTATTCCAGGTTGCTAATACTTTGAGGGTTCTTTGATATTAGTAATTCATGATTGTTGTTCGAAAAACTTTTTCAGGGTTGGATTAATTAAAACTAGATTAACTCTCGTGACTTGGATTGCATATTAAGTTCATATGCATGGATTTTCTATAACTTTAGGTTTACACTAAATTGAACATTGGTGAGCGTTTACACCACGTGATGGTAGGGCTCCAAAGTTGTGCTAGATTCTGATTGGATCAAAGTTACTATGATGACAGTAAGGAAGGGTATCATAGAAAAGTTAGGGAAAGTATCCCAAATACTAGATGCATTTGCATTTATACTTTTATTGAGTTGTATGTGTTTAATATTGATTAGTGAGTTGTTGTTGTCGAGTGATTACCATAAGCAATCTGAGGATATTAGATATAAATTGGATTTCTATGTGGATTTACCTTATTATATTATTGTGTTTGTATGCTCTACTGCTTTGTTAGTACAATCATAATGTGATTTGAGTATGCCTGCATATATAAGGACCTAATTTTGATTGGAAAACGTTCATTGTTGTCTATCATATGTATTCCCTTCTATTATGCCATGCTTCCTATCTATCATCTTTCTATCTTTTTGTCTATCTATTTTTGGCATGCCTGTTGTAAAATAAACTATTAGTAGTTATTTTATTCATTCTTATTTTATGTTGCACTATCGGTTGCGTGCTTGTTACCTATCTTTCTATTTTTTGGTTTCTACTACATTTTAGTTTAAGGGCAAGTCTTAAAGAGTTTGTATCTCCTTTCCATGGTTACTTCTGAGGTCTTGGACTCTATCAATTGGTATCAAAGTTGGTCAACACTTTTGGGCTTAACCACTCCAATGTTGATTCTTTCTCTTTCACACACTCATTTTTATCCTAATTGACTCTGGAGAATGAGGTAATATAGGCAAACCTTCACTATTCAATGAGATGAATCATGTCTATTGGAAGTCCTAGATGTGACCTTTCTTGTGGTCTCTTAGAGACCATGTCTAGTTTCTTGTTGAGAATGGATGGAAAAATCCAACCATAACCCTTGTTGTTAATTCCATCATTCGAAAACTCATGATTTAATGGAGAAAATAAGAAAGTAAATAGTCTAAATGGAACTCAAAAGTTTGTATGCTATAATCAAATATATCATTCCACATGAATAATAAGGAATTAAAAGATGTCACACCTCCAAATAAGATTGTGATATTCTTGAGACAACGTATGAGGGTAACTTTGTGTTTAAAAGATCCAGGATCACTTGGCTGAAAAAAGACCTAAAGTATTTTCATATGGAGGAAGATTAAAATTTTGAAAAGTTTTATACTCAACTTTTTGACCTTGTAAATACTTCATATAATCTTAAGAGACCCATCGAAGAAGAGGAATAAATAGAAAAGCTCCTTGCTAATTTTCCCTTGCACTTCCATTCTAAAAATACTACTCTTGAACCTTTTAAAAAAAGGTGTTAAATTTAAAAGGATCTTGTTAATGATCTTTATAGGCATATGTGATGAGTGCTTAAAAAGTACTATTATTTTGTGGTTTATTTGTACTTAAATATAATAAATAGATTTGAATATGCATAATTTTATCATTATATAAGAAAATATATATGTTCAAATTACGTGTATTTTTTGGTTGTATTACACGTATTTTTAGCTTCAAAAATAGAAATTAATCGATACATGAAAAATAACACCTGAAGCACTCATTTTAACCTTAAAAGCTTAAATGAACAATGCATGTAAGCCCTATATGTAAAACATCCAATTTTTATGGGGTGAAAACAAGAATTGAAATCAAGCATCTTGGGCCACAGCATGGAATACAGTGGGCCTCGGCACACTCCTCACTATTTAAAGTCAAAATTTGCACAATTTATCCTATGTCATGGCATAAAAACATTGGGTCCTAATGTGATCTATTCAAGGTAAACATGAGGTGAACCATTACATAACTCAAGCTACAATAGTGAAAACGTTGGGCTATAATGAGCAAATGTTTTTTCTATCTCGAAGCCCTTTCTGGCCATCCTCAGGTATATATAAAAAGAATGTTTAGGTTGTTTTATGTATACAGATATAGTTCTTAGATTAAATATTTTAGTTTTTAGAGCTACAATTTTGTTTTCTTAGTTTTTTATAATATTGGTAGATTCAATAACAGTAATAGGTAAATCATTTGGAGGTATTCCAGATCATATAAAATATAGAAGATATCTATATATCAAAAATTACATTGAGGATCAATATCATAGTTACACACCAAGTATGTATGGTTGATTATTACTATAGGTTATTAGTTTCTATCTATGTATCTTTCTAAATGTTATTTTTAATTTACTAATCATTAAAAAAATCTAAGTATGTCTGGTTGATTATTACTATTGGTTATTAGTTTCATTTCATGTTTGTGAAGATTAATTTAGGTGAATATTTTTATAAAATAAATTGAATTTGTTTCTTCATTCAATATTTTTACAAATTTTATTGTAGAATAATATGTTGAAAACATTTTTCATAACATTAATTGATTTTATTACAAAGAATATGATCTCATCCTAAGGATATTTTCATGAAAAAAAAAAGAAAACTAAATAACTTTAATTTATATCTTTAATAACCTCGTTAATTCTGAGCAACCATGGTTAACTAGCTAATTATTCCCATAAATTCTTCATTTATTGTTAATTATTTGTCTCGCTAAAACTGTTTCAATAAATCTAAGAAAACATAGTTAATTAATTAGCAAATTATTCCTATGAATTCTCCATTAATTATTTATTATTTATCTGCCTAAAATTGTTTGAATCAATCTGAGCAATCATGGTTAACTACATAATTATTCCTATAAATTCTCCATTGATTGTCAATTACTTATCTACTTAAAATTGTTTGAATCAATCATATTCTTATCTTTAATTATATGTTATTAGTTTAATATTTTCAAAACCCAAATATTATAAGATAATATGTAGGTTTTATTTTGTGTTGATTATTAAGAAGTTTGTTGAATTATTTAAAATCACGTAGTTCCATATTAGACCAACCTTGGAAGTATATTTATCACTTATTATAAATGATTTGTGCACTTATGAGCTCTATATAAATTTATAAAATTTGACAATCAAATTTTTGTGCAATTTTTTGGCACAATGACTAGGGAATAATAGAGTTTTAAATTTTATTATCAAAATTCCTAAAACTTTTTTGTAAATATTCATAATTTTTCTTTTTAAGATTTTTAATTCATCTATAAGTTATTTAATTAAAAATTAAAAAAAATAAAACTAGAAAAATTTAAAATTTTAAAATAAATAAAAATTTTGAAAACTATTTTAGTTTATTTTTACTTTTTATTTTGGCTTTTTTTTTCTTTCATTAACTTGACTTTGTCTATTAATTTTTATTTTTATTTTAACTTAATATTATATTCTTTATTCATTTGTTTGTAGTACTTTATTTACTAACTTAATTTCTTTTTCTTTTAGTATTTTCGTGTACTAATTTTTATTCTTATTGCACCATTATTTTATTTTATTTATTTATTACTAATCTCAATTTTTTTTTATTTCCTTGTATTATTTTTATTTTACTTTATTGTTATTATTTTTTTATTTTTTTCGTGTTTAGTATTTTTGTTATTTGTTTATTTATTTTCTTTCAATTGTTTATTTTTTCTTTTTTTATTTTATATTATTTTTTTATTTTATATTTACTTTTATTTCATATATTTTTTATTTCTTTGATTTAATCAGTTACTTTTGTTTGTTTTTGTTATTTTTCTTTTATTTTTCTATTTTATGTTATCAATTTTTATTATTTATAATTGTTTAGTATTTATTTTGAACTTATTACATAGTATTTTACGTTAAAACATATTTGCTGCAACATGGCTTTTATTTAGCCATGACATGGGGCTCTTGCAATACAAATGGGTTGAAGTAAAACTTTTCGCAATGTGGCATGAATGTTTTTGGCATCGTGGCCCTCAGGTCCCTATTTGAATATGTTGGTTATATTTTTTATTGATTCATGGTTCGCGTTGAATTTTTAAACTAAAAATCCCAACAAACACATTTCAAATTAGACCTACACGAATTTTCTCTTCTTCTTCTACAAAACTTATTTTTCCACGCCCTAAACATAAATAATGCTAAAAATACTTCCAAAGATTCTAAAAATTTTCATATCAATATCACAATTGGTTATAAAAAAGGAGGTAAATGATAAGTTAGACCTAGGTGCAATTGTCAATTTAATGGCTTATTTATTATACTTGCAACTAGGGGTTGGTGAGCTAAAACCAACAATCATTTCTCTACAATTAGAGAATAAATCTCAAATATATTCAAGGGAAATGGTAAAGGCTTTAACGGTACAGGTAGATAATCTTATCATATATGTAGATTTTGTAATTACACATCTACAAGAAACCCTGAAATTAGACAATAAGCATAATGTACTTCTTGGTAGGCTTTTCATGGCATTTATCAAGATAATTATTGATGCCCCTAATAAAAGTATTTTTATGACAATCTTGGCACCAATATTGTACATTTTCAAGCACAGACTGACACAAAAACAAGGAGGACATTCAATAAATTAAATTCTACAAATTGAAACCCATTTGATTAGCATCAAGATAAAGCATTAAAATAGCACTTGATGGGAGGAAACCCATCTTTTTAGCTAGTATTCTTTTCTTTTATTTTACTTTAGTTGTTTCTCTTTTATTTTTATTTTATATAATTTTACATTTAATATAATTTGTTTTATTTTATTTTATTTCCTATTGATATGAACCCACTGTTTATTTTATTTATAAATGTTAAATTTATAATTATTTGTTAACATGTGATGTATGAGAAGCACACAACATTATGTGTGTGTAGTAAAACTGTTTGAGAGAATGGATACACCATGACTTTCCACATCATTACTTGTTAAATTTTAGCTAAAGCAATTAGGTGACTTTTATTTTATTTATCTTTATCTTTAATTTACATTTGATACATTGAAGACAATAGATTCTAAGTTGAGGTGGAAGAAAAATTACATGTGAATTTAGGAATTTTTCAACTTTTTATTAAACATGTGTTTGCATTTATTTAATTTAATTAGTTCATATTTAGTTGTTTATTTAGATTCAATTCTAATTTTTTTGTAAAATTAACATATTTTTAATTGATTTAAAATGAATAATTGAATCTTTGTACTATTTGATTGATGTCTTAAACATGTCATATGATATTGTGAAAATTAGTTTCTTTTGTTCATAATTTGTGTTTCATGCTTGGATGTTGAGATTGAGATAAACCTGAAATTGGTGTTTAGGAACCAAATAATAAAATTATCTTGTAAGAATATTTTGAGTAGGCTCAACTTTTGATTCTAAGTGGTAATATTTTTCTACTTCTTTAAACATTTTTCTTATTAATTCAAATTATTAGACAATCTTTATAGATTTTGCATTGAATCATAGGATTTTAAACATCTGGTAAAGAATCATATTCTTATTTTCATTGCTTAGATTGAATGATTCAAGTAAAAATTGAAATTTTATGCCTATTCCATCCATGCTTGACTTCTTAATAAAGAGCTATATATGGGGTCCCCTAAAGTCAATGAAAAAGAGCTAAAAACTAGCCACTTACTAAAATCATACATATATATATATATGAGTCCACTCTCTAGAAAAAAGTACAAAAAAGTACAAAAAAAAAGAATATAAAAAAGAGAAAAAAAAAATAGTACGTATAACTAAATACCATGATCCAAAAGTTCTTCAAGTTGTGAGAATGATTATTACAAAAGAAAAATAGGAAAGAAATTCCCTTAAAGTCATTGCATTTTCTTTCATCTTGAGACATAAATTTGACATTTTTGCTTGATGATTTTAATTGATGCATGAATATAGTAATGTGATTTCTTCATAAATCCTATCATTTAATTCGTTTCATGAGATCAATGTTATGCACTTTTTGAGCCTTTCTTGTTTAATCATATTTGAATCTATTAGGTTGTTTCTTTACATAACTTCTATTAACATATATCTTTGTTAAGTGCTTGAATCTATAAGATCAATGTGATATTGAGAGTATGTCTTATAAGGATTAGAGTCAAAGTGAATTCGAATTCCTAACACTTAGATTATTTTAGTCAAAGTTGATATATTTTTGTAATGAAACAGGAATTTGTGATTTGTAACTGATTTGAATAATACACTATGAACATTTGGGATATGAAAAGAGGCTAAAGGATGAGAAGTTTTGTTATTTTAACTTTTTAATTTTTAATTTTTAGTTATAGTTTTTATTTTTTTTCATTTTAGTTCTAATTTTTTTATTTGTAGTTTTTTTTATTTTTTCATTTGGATTATTTTTAGTTTTAAATTATTGCATGTTAGGATGTTTGTGGGTATCACCACTGAAAGCCCTCACGAGATTTAAGCTCATCCACTAGGGAAACCTAGGGGTTTAAAGCCTTGTTGCATATTTTAAATGCAATCATGTCAATCGATGAAAATGATTTATGTTAATTTAATTTAGTTTATTTTTTTATAGTTTTTTATTGCTTTCCTTACTAGAGGCTAGTAAGAAGTTGGTTGGTGGCTATGATAAGAGCTTAAAAAGCACTAATATTTTATGATTTATTTACAATTAACTATAATAAATACATTTGAATATGTGTAATTTTATCATTATTTAAACAAATCTACAAGTTCATAATCAAGGGTATTTTTTGTTGTATTCAGGTATCTTTAGCTTCAAAAATAAAAATTGATCAACATATGAAGAATAACACTTGAAGCACTCATTTTCACCTTAAAAAATTAAAGGACCAATGCATTTAAGCTTTACATGCAAAACCAACCAGTTTGTAAGGGGTGAAAACAAGAATTGAAATCACACAACATGGCTTGCGATATGCAATACAATGGACCACGGTGCATTCCTCACTATTTAAAGTCAAAATTGATGTAGTTCATCTTGTTCCACGACATGGAAACATTGGACCATGGTGTCACCTATTTGAGGTAAACACGAGGTGAACAATTATGTAACTTGGGCACGAAAATGGAAATGTTGGGCTGCAGTGTGCAAGTATTTTTATGTCCCCAACCTCAAATATAAATAAAATTTTATTTTTAGATTTTTTTTATGTATGCAACTATAGTTCTTAGTTTTAAGATTTTAATTTTCAAAGCTACAATTTTATGTTCTTAGTTTTGAACAATAGGGTAGATTTAATAATAGTAAAATGCATATAATTTATCTACATAAAAAAATGCATAAGATATATGTATATCAAAGAGTACATTAAGGATCAAGATTAAAGCTGTAAAGCAAAACATACCAATCTATCTTTAATTGGTATTGTAGATCTTATTTATATTCATTTTATTTGTAGACTCAATATTTTTCTATCTTTTTAAATGATATTTTTAATTTACTGATCATTTACTATATCAGGGCATGTCTGGATGATTATTACTATAGGATATTATTTTTGTTTCCATGATAGTGAAGATTAATTTAGGAAAATATTTTTATAAAATAAATTGAGTTTGTTTCTTCATTCAAGTTTTTTACAAAATTTATTGTTGATTAATATATTGATGACATATTTTTTATAACAGATTAAAATTTAAATATTAAGTTTTAGGATCTGAAAGTTAGGTTCTAGTATCTAATTTTGACACATTGAATATGAGTTTAAATTATGTACTACATCTAAAGTAGTGATTTAGTTGGTTTGTTATTTCCTTAGAAACAACACATAAGTTAATCTAATTGGTGATCCTCTCATAAGGATATTAATTGGTTTTATTAACAAAGAGTTTGATCCGTACCTAAGGATATTTTCATAGAAAATGAAAAAATAAATAACTTTAATTTATATCTTTAATAAACTAATTAATTATGAGCAAGCATGGTTAACTAGTTAATTATTTCCATAAATTCTCCATTGATTGTTAATTTTTTATCTATCTAAAATTGTTTGAATCAATCGTATTCTTATCTTTAATTATATATTATTAGTTTAATATTTTCAAAACCCAAATATTGTGACAGAATATTTAGATTTTATTTTTTAGTGTTTATTTTAAAGAAGTTTGTTGAATTATTTAAAACTACGTAGTTCCACCTTAGACCGACTTTAAAAGTGTGTTTATTGTTTATTATAATTGATTGGTGTGCTTGCGAAAGTTTTATAAATTTATAAAATTTAACTATCAAGTTTTTTGTGCATCATTATGAGATTCATCATTTCTTGCCTAGGAAAGGATAGATTGTTACTAAAAAAGTAAAAAAGCATTACTTTCAAAACCACCCAGAGAAGTGGTAGCAACATTGATATGGGAAAGGTGGTGGTTAGTGATGAAAGGTCTAGCCCTAATGAAAAAGAGATATCTTTCTTTGCCAAGAAATTTACAATATTCTTCCACAGTAAGAAGAACCTAACGTTGATTTCTGAAGGGACAAGTAGGAAAGACTCAAGATTAGGGAGAAAGATGATCAGTCTAATGATGAATCTAAGAGATAGCATAACATAATTTGGGTGAATCAGATCAAGTGTTTCAAGAATAAGAAGCATGGACACATTGTTGCCAATTGTTTCTCCAAGAAGAATCATTCTAGAAAATAGTGATGAAGGCTAAGGTTATTATTTTAGATAGTAGCTACAATGTTGATAAGGATGATTGTAATTTTATTTCCTTTATGGCATCTAAGTCTGTTAAAGATCCTCCCACTACAACCTTAAAAGGCCAAAAGTTTTCCAAAGATGAAGAAGATTATCAAAATGAGCTAATTGACTCCTATAATGAGCTCCTAAGGGAGCATACTAAGTCAAAAGAAAGGAAGGAAAAAGACAAAGTTTTAAGAGCGTTAAAGGCTGCCCTTGAAAAAAAAATCCTCTAAGTAGTGATCAAAGTCATTTCATTAAAAAATGTAAGATGATTCAGTAGAGATACTTTGATCTTCAATTGGAATATAATGTGAATCACACCAAGATGATGCACCTAGAGGAGGAGTTAAGGAAACTTCAGTTAAACTAAACATATATCAATATAAATGGATCACTATTCTCAGTAAGATGGTGATTGCATTAGAAATCAATAAAGAGTATTTGGAACATGCTCTCTCTAAAAAAGATGGGGTGCTAGAGATGATTTTGTTATGGTAAAGAATCATGGAGTTTTTGCAATATTCATAAAGGCTTCCTTATAGAAAAAGAAAGACCTAATAAAAGCCCTTGGTGAAAAGTTTTCAAAGCTTGAAGAAAAATTTTCCCTATCTAATAGTACAATGCATAAGATAATGCTAGGTATGAAGTTAAATGAAATTCTCAAGAACAACAAAGCCCCTGGTGATAAGTGGGGTTTGAGTTTTGAAGAAGGTATGTCTAATCCCCCCAGTGATACCCTAAGTCCATAAATTCAGTAGCTACTAATCCTCGTATGAAGACAATCAACAGTGCCAAAAACTTGATAAGCTTGAAAATAGGCAAGTATACGTGATCAAAATATACAAGTGAAAAGTAATTTAAGAACAAATGTTCTCAAACCCACGAGGATTACTACAATAGATATCACTAATTATTAGTTAATTAAGAAATTACCAAAAAGGGTTTTAAAAATAGTTTTAAAATAAAAATGAAATATAAAATAATAAATAAGATACATGAGTAGTACAAATTAAAATAAATATGCGATTGTGGAAAAATCATCACCAATAGCTATTATTTAACCAACTATATCATAAATCAATATTATAACTATCCTTAAACTAACAATGATAGCTTGGAAAATCTATGCACTAGTAGGTAATGACTTCCAACCCATATTTACTTACTTTTTATTTAAGTAGAATATCATCATAAATTAATCTTAAATCAAAATGTAAACCTTATCATTGTTGGTAGTTAAATTCATCCATCATATTAAGTGTGAAAAATAAGATACTAAACTTAGCAAGATCATGATTCGTAGTGACCTTCAACAAAGGTATCAATTCTACTTTTCATACTGTCACAACACAACAAGTTACTACTTTGAATAAGAATATTAACGAATACTATAACTGACAAAATAAATAGATGTATATGGGAAAGCCTATATATTTCCTAGATAATCTAGTAACATTTTAAACTAATATTAAACATACACATGCAATAAATTAGTCAATTACCCTAATTCATGCATGCATAGTCATGGAAATTAATCATAAAGTCGAACACATCAAAACTCAAGGATGTTATCTAAAAATCATAATCTAGAGCTTGAAAATTGTCCATAATCATATAAATAAATTAGCTATTCAGAATCATAAATAAATTAAATAGAAAATAAGAAAGAAGATAAAGAAAAAGAAGCTTATTGATTAATATCAATGACTGAATTACAACCCCTTCTTTGCTTCTTTAAATTCCTATCTTGACTCTATTGGACTTTAATTTCTCTATAAAAGTAGTCATCAATACACTTTTTTACTTAATATTTGCTCGTTTTATTCAATAAGAGTATTTTTGAGGTTAAAAATGATACAATATGAACTTTTTAGTGAAAAATGATGAAAATATAATTTTTAAATTTTTTTAGGATTTTCTAGAATTTTTATAGATTTTTTTATGAATTTTGAACACATGACCAATTAAGAGCTGCCATGTATGCAAAAGATCTAACAAAGTAAGCCACATGTATGACACGTAAAAAATAGGACCAATCACACACCACCACATGTACGAGATGACGTTGTGCCTTACCATATGTAGGCACAGCGTTTATTTCAATTTCATTGCCTGGTCAATGCCTTTTCCACGTGTCATCACATGATTTTCCATTCTTTCCATCCGTGCGCTACACAATTTGGAACCATAAATCATAGAGTGCCAAGTGATAATGACTCAACTTGCATTAACTGAGACCAACCTCATATGACACGCCTTTCTCACTAATTAGTCCAGTGAAAACTATGTGCCATATGTCGTACTTTTATTAGATGGAATTGTTAATTTTTCCTTTTTTCATCTCAACTCTTGACCCGAAGCTGATCGAAAGGTCCAAATTCCACCTGAGTTGTATTTAAGCCCCTAATTACCCCATAAATCCTAATGAGTCAAAATTAACATAATTTTTATGATTTTTTGGAGCCAAGAAGAGAGGAAAACACAAAAAAAAAAGTAGATACAATTTTGGTGGAGATTGAAGAAGAGATTAGTACTACAATTTAAGAGATTGATTGTATTTCTTCTTCTTCTCCTTTCTTTATCAATTTTTATGTCTTTCTTTATGAAAAATATGAGTTTTTTGAACAAAATTATGTCTAGTTAAATTATTAATCTAGGGGTCTTATGAACCCAATTTTCACCATATGAAGATCTAATATTTTACCCCAATTATGATTTCAATTTAATTATATTATTTATATCTGATTTTTATGTTATTAATTGTTTGGCCAACAATTGATCTTTAGAGGTAATTAAATAGATTTGAGAGAATTACTTAGTTGTTTTTCTTGATTAAATAACATACATAGTTTCTAGGAAGAGATGTATGGTTCTTATGTATGTGATACATAATTGATGAACTTAATGAGTAGTATGCAATTTAATTGACATGAGAGTGTGATTAGTTTAATTACTATATTGTGTATAGTTTACTTGAGAGATGAATACATGCTAGATTAGATTCAATTGATCATATAACTAATTGATAATTATATTAGGGGGATTTTAGTGATTCATATGTCTAGAAAATTAGGGGATTAAGTATTCTTAGATATTTTTACATATATCTTCTTAGTTAACAAATCTGATTTAATTAATTATTGCTATTTATTTTTAGTTCTTTTAATTGTTCTTCCTAAAAATATAAAAACACAAAAAAATTTGATTTTTTTTTCAAAAATTAGTTTCTAATAACAGGAATGATATTTTCTTATCATTATATTACTTGTTACGATACGTATACTTGCATATTCATTGAACACAATTCGTGTCCGATTAATAGCTCAAACAACATTATATGAAATCCCAAAAATAAAGAATATAATATTACAACAACTAATC
Source organism: Hippophae tibetana (assembly GCA_037013495.1). Taxonomy (NCBI): domain Eukaryota; kingdom Viridiplantae; phylum Streptophyta; class Magnoliopsida; order Rosales; family Elaeagnaceae; genus Hippophae; species Hippophae tibetana. The sequence goes on along the minus strand of CM072803.1, from coordinate 59,021,661 downwards.
TTTTAAACAAATGACAAATTAACACAAAATGAACAACTCAAATTCACAGAGATAATACAACTCCTCACATATACCTATTATATTACAATAACAAGTTAATAACCATTTGATCCACATCGTGTGTATCCCTTATAACGCACTTACTATAGTGGCATGTAAAAGTACTTGTTCCATTCCTAGATCTATTTTGATAGATTTGACTACAATACTTGCACTTCTCTCGTAGAATATTATGAGAAGTCAAAGGGAGAGTCTCAAAGTGTGCATATATCCATGATCTTTTAGACATCATCTTTTGCTTCTATGAATTTGAAAGAATGTCAATGCTTGTTTCATCTCCCTTTACTATGTTTTCCATTACATTAGTTGTGTCATCTCCATCCACCTCCATATTGCTTTTTGACTAAAATTGAACCATGTTTACAAGTTAATAACCAAAAGCTAAAACAAAAAAATAATTAATTAACCAAAAATTAGAACACACCATAGATTTACCATGTATAATAGGACACTTTCGTTCTAGGTGAACAACAACTCTTAGGGAATACAAATTTACCAACACCATCTCACAAGTTATGAATATAATGTAGTAATTACTAATATTCCCCCTTTAAAACCATGATCTATCTATTGCTTTTACATTATTCCGTTCCTTTCTGAAATTTTATTTGTTGTTGAGTTTTCTAATATGAACATGACAAAATGGACAAGTTATGATGTATTCATAACTCATATAAATTTTTAGATAATGACTTTCAGTTTTATTTTGAAAGAAAATATTCTCCTTGTATGAATTGCAATATGATATGAGAAAAAAAATATGTTTCTCCAACTTTAATTTATTAACTTAGTGTGTAAGTTGTAATGTATTATAGCTTTTTTTAAATTTTTTATTTCAGACTAACGGGTTGGCTCAAACCCAATTTAATTTTTTTGGATTATTTGACCTAGCCCAAATATGACCCAAATTTAATTTGATTCATATTCAATTTGAGTTCTACAAATCGGATTTGATTCGATCAATCGAACTATAATGAAAATTTCCACCCTTAGTATCACATTTCTCAATTAGCTTCTGGTTAGTCCATACCAAGAGAAGTGCTCAAAATAGGTTCTCAAAAAGAAAATAAATAACTAAATACTACACTAAACTATATTAAACTAAATCATTTTTGTAGATCACAAGATTGAATTTAGCATATGTAATAAGTTTTTAAACCTTTGGGGTGCCCTAGTGGACAAGTTATAGTCTCATGAGGGTTTTCAAGATGATACCCATAAAAATCACAATTAAACTAAATTAAATTGACTTAAAGAAAAATAAATATATAAAAATAAATAAAATATAAAAAATAAATGAAGACTTTAATTATTTAATCAATTATATATTTCTTTGAAATATTTCCCATAATATTTAATACATAGATTATATCTAATGCTCACTTTTCATAAGATAAATTCAAATATTAATTTTACTTTCATGATCAACTCTTAAACAACCATCTTACCACAAAGATATAATCTTCATACCAAATAATCTTATACATGACATTCATAGAACAATATTATTGGCCTCTAGATTATGCAAATATGGCATGTGTAAGTAGTAATTACAAATTCTATAGACTTACCTTTCAATTCACTCTTCATTAATATAGAATGGTCACAATATTTTGGATCAATAAACCTTTATTAAAGTTTAACTTTATGCTAGTATTTATCTTTGCATTCATAGCTAAGTACAATATGGATACAATTTCACGTTGTATCAAATATCAATATACTTTTTTTCTTCTTTTTTTCTTTATTTCTTTTCATTTTTCTCTTTGTTTTTCTATCTTTTTATTTTTTTTATTTTTCGCTTCTCATTTTTTAAGAAGAAGAAAATACAAAATTACATTATCAACCTTTTAACCTTTTCATTTAAAATTGATTTTCTATAATCTCAACCTATTATTTTCAATTATTTTTGAGTTAATCATTTTTTACTTTTTGTTTGTTCATAAAAGGTGGGTTATATCATGTTAAAGAAAGAAAGTTTTTATAATTAAGAAAAGCTCAAAAATGATACTAGTGATAAATATACAAGTGGTAGGCTTGAAAATGTACAAATGGTCTAAAAATGGCCTAAATCCTTTCTTAAGTATTGTGTATTCTATAACTTCACCTTGAGTGTATTTCCAAATAAGTTATAGAGCTTGTTGAGACCTCAAATGTGTTTATGAAACATTCACACATAAAACAATCTTAAGTAACCATAAGAGTTTCACATTCAAATCATTCCTTAATTGAAAAAAAAAACTTAGAGTCCTCTAGATATTAAAATTATCACAATCATATTCATATCAATGACGTATAAATTGATTTGAAACACTAAAACAAATAAATTAAAAATTGACTCAAAATAAAACAAAAAGTAAAAATTTTGAAAAATTGTATCCTAAATTTTGTTTGAACTCTTGAAAAAATAAAAAAAAATATATATAGAAAGAACTTTTTTCATTGTCAGCCTAAAAATCTACATTATTTTCAATGTTCCAATGTATCTAAAGAAAAGAGAGAAAAGAAAAACTGCCTTCCTTATGGTGATGAATTGTGGTTATTCTAAGCATTAGGTTCACATTCTCAATGCATCATATATATGAGTTCTAACATGCCTTGAGAAGTTAATTATACCTCACAAATAATAACATCACTAACAAAGTTATGAAGTAAACAATTCAACTAAATATCATAACAAAATTTCAAAATAAAAGGAAATAAAAGGAAATAAATAAATAAAACTATATTTGATGATAATGCATCATCAACCCCTAGGTAATATCCACATTATGAATAAACAACAACACTATAAAAATAAAATAAAAAAGACTACAAAACAAAAATAAAATAAAAAGAAGTTAGTAGATAAATACAAAAAAATTAAAAATAAAAAACTAAAAAGAAGTTGAGTTAGTAAAATCAAAATCAAAATCTGTGAAAATAAAATAAATATTAATCTAATAGTTAGTGAAAAAGAAGTTAGAAAAAAAAATAAAAGAAAAGAAAAAATTAAACTAATTTTATAAACTAAATAAAATAATTTTTTTTATTTTCCATTTTTTTATTTTTTTTAAAAAGGTAATAATAAAAAATAAATATAATTAATTAATTAAAAAAATTAATTTTTAAATTTTTTAAAACTAATAATTAATGACAATTGTAAAAACAATCCCCAGTAACAACGCCTAATGCTTAATAGGCTTAGAAAAATACAAGTATATGTGATCAAATTGTATAAGTAATAAGTAATTTAAGAATAAAATTTGTCGAATCCATGAGGATTGGTTCAATAAATATCACCAATTATTAGCTTCTTAACAAATTAACAAAAGAAGGGTTTTGAAAATAGTTTTAAAATAAAAATAATAAAAAAGATACATGAGCAAATAAATCGAGAGAAATATATAATTATGGAACAATCATCACCACTAGCCTATTATTTAACCAATTATATCATAAATTAATATTTGAGCTATCCTTGAATTAACAACAATAGCTTGGGAAATCTATGCACTAGTCGACAATGATTTTCAACTTACATTTTCTTACTTTTAATTGAAGTAGAATACCATCATAAATCAATTTTAAATTAGAATATAACTTAGTCATCACTGCTAGATAAAATTCATTCATAGAACTACGTACGAAGAAGGAGATAGCTAAACTTCACATGATCATAATTCTTAGCAACCTTCAATGAAGGTATTAATTTTATTTGTCACACTGTCACAATACAACAAGTTAACACTTTGAATAAGAATATTAGCAAATACCATAACCAACGAAAAAAAATAAAGGTAAGTATTCCTGACTGTCATACAAGAAAACCTATATATTCCTAAGATAATCTAGGAACATCTTAAACTAGTATTACACATACATATGTAGTAAATTATAATTACTCTAATTCATATATGCATAGTCATAGAATTTAATTAGAGTCGAACAAATCAAAACTCAAGGATATTATCTAAAAATCATTATAATAATTTATTAATTAAAATCATAGTTTAGGGCTTGGAAATTACCCACATCACATAAATAAATTATTTAGGCATAATTATAATTAAAATAAATAGAAAATGACAAAGAAGATAAAGAAGATAAAGAAGAAGTATTTTATTGATTAATTTCAATGGCTAAATTACAACTCCTTAATTGTCTCTTTGAGTTCCAATCTGCCTCTAGCCTTTAATTTCTTTGTTACCCTACATATTTTTTGTGAATTTTTGTGTCTATAATCTATATAATTTGTGACTCATTTTGTTGTTAATTCTAGCTATATATTTATAGTAAAAAAGTTACAATATAATTACAATTAGTTAAGATAGGGTTGTAGAGATCTAAAATATTTAAAATTATAATCTACAAATTTAGAACATTTTGGATAAACATGTGCTAAAAGTCTAGAGATTATTGTGCATATCCTTTTGCATAAGTCACGGTATGGGTCAACTCATGCCATAGTGCCACTTTGTTTCCAGTTCTGTGAGATTTATAACGAGGATGTTATCTTGTGGTGCACATATATTCATACCGCAGTGTGCCCTTAATTTTGAAAATTAATGTTTTGACCCCCTTGATGTTTCTTGTATAAATGTGTGCATTTATATCCTCCATTGTATGACAAGTATACACCTAGTTGTGAGCATTTAATTGATCTTTTTTCATTGGAATATTTTAAGTCCCAAAATACCTAAAATACATAGAAACATATCTCGTGATTCCGAAAACACAATTTATAATATACTTAGATTAAAATACGATATTAAAACCTAATTTACTGTTTTAATTCTGATAAATCATAAGATATGTGTGCTTTTTGAGTGTGTATCAGTCACAATCCCAAAAGGTAAGTTGGTTGGTTCTCTCAGTGTTCCTCTTCTAGTGATGGACTACTACCTTACTTACTCAGTTTTCTCTTATTTTCCACCATTGTGGTAAATGTGGGTATGTAAGGACTCATTGTGAGAAATTAACTACTCATCCTCATATGAGAGTTAATGCGAGTGTTTCTTTCTCTCCCTTGCCTCCTTATATTATTCCTCAGGTTTAGAGACCTTATTTCTTTCATTGTCTACTTATTCATGCTATATATGTGCTATTGTTGGCCATCTTGCCAAATAGTGTCTGATATACTTCATGAGCAATCTTAGGGGACCTTCTTCTCACTCTTCTTAGTCCGTGTTCGCAAGATACAGGTACTGTGGTTCTCCTAAACATGTTTAATATGGGTGCATTATGCATCGACAACAAAATGTTGAAAGGGAAAATCTCTATAAAAATCCTTATTGGTCGTATGTATAAGCCATACTCAATAGGTTTTTCTAGAATTTCAAATCAACGAAGTTCTTAAGTGCCTCATACATCACGTGCTCATTAGAACAAGAGACTACATTTTGTTTCTATTTCCCCTTATAAATTCTTTTTAAAACAATATGATGTAGTTTGATCACTCTTTGTTATGAACTAACTGAGCTGAGATTTCTTATTTTCCTTCTCTTTTTGAAGCTTTTTGTTTGTGTTTTTGAGTGCTTTTCCTTTTTATGTATATTTTCATTACTTTTTGTTTGTGTTTTTTTTTGTTTACTTGTGTTTTATTAAAGAAAATCCAAAAATACCTTACTTTGTAAAATTATACTAAATATTCAAAAAATTATTTTTGTACTCTCTCTCTCTCTCTTCTCATGTTTTTTTATCTTTCATTGAACCTCAATGAGCCCTCACCAAGGTGCTCATTGAGTGTGATTTTTTACACTCTCACTAAAGGCCTTATTGACCACATCAGTGAGAAGGTAACCTAGCAAGTCGGGAAGGCTACAATATTCCAATAAAAACTTATTTTCCTCCTCATTTCAACCCACAAATTTTCCAAACACTTTACTTGCCTTTAAACAATTTTACCCTCTCTTATAAACAACCTACCCCTACCTCATCCTACCCTTTCTAAATGGCCCTCAATAGATCTAAACGTAGAAGAGTCCCTTCAGTAGATCTAGAATAGTAGTCAAAGTTTACGAGTCCTTCTTCTCACCGCCTAGCCCCTATACTTTTTAATAGATTTGTGATGATTAATAAGTTTCCTGCAATCCATGAAATATTTTCCTACTTTTCTTAGCTTTCTCTCTATACTCTTTCTTATCATTATGAGCCTCTCTTTGTTTGGGAGTTTTATTTTGCAATTGTCTCGTATCACACTCTTCTTTGCTCTACCACCTTTCTTTTACAAGGATGTCAGATCACCTTTTTCCCGATATGATGCCCTTAGGATATTAACTCTTTAGGATGTACACAATCCTTCTTTTCTATCATCCTTTTTGAGTTTGAAACCTCTTAAATGGTGTTCTACCTAACAAGTTTTCAAACATCTTCTCTAGCAACATTACTGAGTTGGTTAATTTCTTGGCTGGACCTGGCTATAGATATGGTAGAGATGCTCTTCAGGTGAGTGTAGCTTCTTCTTATCATTATCTTAATGACCTTATGAATTCTGTTATTCATCCTCCTAGTCATGGCTTCCTAAGATCCTCTAGTTCTCTTTCTTCTGTCTGACAGTCTACTAGCGGTATTAATATGTCTCATCTCTCCTCTACTAATGCCAGCTATAATGCTTTGCTTTGTGATGTTCACCTTCTCTAGACCACTACCTTTTTTTAACAGATGATTGAGACCTCCATCCTTGACCCTTTTGATGAGTTTCCTCCCCCCCAACACCTAAGGATGCTAGAACCTCCTCTAATGATAAGGATGAGAGAGGTGGAGAGTACTAATTTGATTGTTGATTTCTTTCTCTTAGTTTTCTCCTCTTTTTCTTTTCAAAAATTCCAAAAAAGTGTAATTAATTTTTTATTAATGAAAAAGGTTATGTTGCTTTTGTTTCAGTAGTTTATTTATGTGTATTGTGTTTTTCATTTATATGTCTTAAATTTTGTTATGTTTTTGGTTTAATTTGTCTCTACTTTTTGCATGAGTGTTAGAATTATTACTGTATTCCTTCTCTCCCTTATATAGGGGTGCTCGTTTAACTTTTAGTGTTAAAAAGGGAGAGAAATTTGGTTGCACAACTCTTTATTTACTATGTTCTTATGATGTGAGTGTAGATTGCACTACATCATAGTTGTTTTACTTACATTCACTTAAAGGGGAGTTTTGTATGAAGTCAAGTATAGTTGTGTTATTTCTCTATTGTATGTTAAGTGTGCTTAGCCTATCGGTGTTATTTTGTGAAGGGATAGCACGATCATACTTGGTTAGACTACATGTAGGTATGCATGATGAGTTCAAAAGTATGTGTGGTTTTGTGTATGCTGGATACATATGTAGCAAGAGACCTTGAGTCTTGGGTGGAGCTACAGAGTTGACGTGCAGCATGAAGTGTGCATCAAGATGGATGCACTTTGAGTAGGTGATTGCGGGGGTGTCTGTGTAATGTGTTAATGTTTATTCATGGGAGCAAATGTCTTTAGGACATATTGCATGATTTTCTCATGTTTTGATGCAAAGTCTATTTTAGTTGTATAGTGTTTTGTCACGAAAAGTTAAAGGGAGAAATTGTAAGTTTTGTAAGTCTTTCGAGTCTTTGTTAGCATTCTCATTTACGAAATAAAGAGTTTTTTTGTTTTACTTAATATTGTGTCTTTTTCATTGTAAGGACAGTTAACGATGATTCAGTATTGTACACACTCACTCAATTTAAAACATTATGTATGTTTTCATGTTTACATGTACTACTTGGGTTGGTTCATGTAGTATACATGTTAGGTTTCTTTTTCACTATTTTGCTTCGTGTTGTATTGCAGGTATTTATAAAAATTACTTGATAATTGTTTAAAGAAAAAAATATAATTTTTGATATGCCTATCTAGCCCTGCTATTAGCCTTACGTGTGTTGGTAAGGCTTGCCGACGTGCTCAATGAGATGGATGGTGTGATGATTAGAAAGGATATCGATAACCAAAAAATTTCTATTCAACTATTAGTAGTTAGTTTATTCTTGCCTAATGTGTGTTGCATTGTTGGCTATATGCTTATTAACTTTCTTTTTTTTCTTCTTTTTTTCTGTTTTTAGTGTCTACAAGTTTAGGATTGAGTCTTAAGGAGTCAGTATCTCCTTTCCCTATTATTTATTGGGTCTTAGACTCTCTCAAAACACATTAATACACTCCTCGTAACAATCCAAATAAATAAAGAAAATATTATTAATACTAATATCAGAACGATCCAAAAAGATGTTTGAAATATAATATGCCTATCCATTATATTTAATCATATAATTATTTTCAAGTTAAATGGATGAAGTTTATTATTTAAAAGAAAGAAACTTAATATTAAATATTTTTATTTTCACTCAATTTTTAATATTTAACCTTCCTTTTCACTCTATATTTTTCTACGAATATGTTTATTAATTCATAATAAATATTGATTAGAAAATGTGTTTACTAATTCATAATAAATATTTATGAGAATCAAAATAAATATGAATCAAAATATACAAGAAAGAGAGTGCAGAAAGTATTTTCTTATTTGTAGAATCCTTATTCTTTTTTCACTATGTTTTTAAGAAGTAAACAAGGAAATGTGTTGCTAGTAACACACTCTTAATATCAAATTTTCTTCGGTGGTTCTCTTAGTAGTGCAAAACATCTCCTAAATAAAACTCACAAATATGTTTAGTTATAAAAAATTATTTTAGCAAAAAAAAATATATTAACTTTTCTAAAACTCCTAGATAAAACTCACAAATATTTCAAAGTTACAAAAAATTATTTTAGCAAAAAAAATATTAATTTTTCTTAAAATATATATTTTAGGACAACTTCATGCACTAATCTACATACATGTCTTACTTTAATAGACACTTATTTATAAGTTAACTCTTAATTAGTTTGTGATTCAACTAATAGTCTAACAATAAGACTCATTTTATCCCTGTTTAACAATGATTTTTATTTTCAATATTTATTAAAAAAAATATACTTAATTTGAGTTTATGTATGAAAAATGAGACATTATAGGTCCATCATGATTTATGGTATCTTAGGTTGTAAACTTAGTGAACTTGTAGTGTAAATTTTCACTTAGTTTCTTAGAAATCCACTAAATTTACAAATTAAGACATCATATATTCTAATCTAATAGATCTATAATATCTTTTTTTAAACTTGATGGACATATAAGGTGTCACAAACACTATCATAATGATCCCATAGATTTAAAAAATATGACAATTTCAGTCCATTAAGTTTTAAAGGTAGAATAAACAAAATATTCACGGATTTTAACTTCGTATTTACATATACGCATATAAATGCAAAAATCTCTCCTGGGAGAAGTGATTAAGTAAGCCCTCTCCCGAAAAAGTTCAAATCTATAATCATGCCCATAGAATTGTTTATGATTGTAATATATTATAGTATTCTTATAATATAGCATTACTCATTTTATTTGACTCTCAGCTCCCTCATCCTCTTTATCCGTAAAGCAACAAATGGGTAATTTTATCTTGTGATTATACACAAAAATCTAACAATTTTTTTCAAAAGTAAATGTAACCAATTAAACATAAGACAAGAATAATAATTGTAGTTCCAAAATCGCATATAACGAAAATCAAACATCATTTTTATTATATTTTTTACATACATATATTTATATATTAAAAGAATCTTTAATATTAAACATACTAAACTTCTAATAATTAAATTAAATTTTCTTTATATTTGCACTTATTTTTAAAATAAAAATATGTATTAAATAGTTAAAGAATGAAAAACTATATTAACATTTTAAATAATTTAATAAAAAAAAGTATTGTTAGTTTTTAATTTTTTAAACTAAATATATTTTTAATAAATATTAAATTAAATTAAAAAACCATGATTTCTCAAAATTACCCGAAATGGATTCGAAACAGTTTTAATTATTAGTATAGCATCATGCACATCTCCCCGCTCATACCTAAATAAAGCCTTCATTTGAAATAATATTTAAAATTGTTTCAATTTTTAAAACTTCTCTCATGTTTTTCTAAAAATATACACTATAAGAAAATAAAACAAAACTGTACCTTCCAAACTAAAATATTATATTAAAGTGCATCTTACTTAGCATTCCACCGTGACCGTCCTTCCCAAAAATAAAAAGGGAAAAAATAAAAAGAAAGAAAGAAGGAAACAAAACTCTTCATAAGTTGTTTTGTACATAAACTACCAAAGCTCGACTTTTATCCTTAAAAAACAAGAGCACAAAATAAAAAAGCCTACTAATTATTTACCACTCAAAACAGCAACACCTTTATTTTTATCATTTAGACACACAACTTTATAATTATATGATTATAGTATCTTAATTTTAGAATAATTTCTATATTCCTTACAAACACTATATAACCAAAGTGTTATAAAAACACAAATAAAATATCACACTACTCCAAAGAATGAAATTTAAAATTAATACATTTTTTTTAAATTCTTAATTAATAAGGAATATAATCTATGAATAATAAATGCTACCTCCTGTGTAGGGATGGGTAAAAAAATCACGGGTTCGGTTTTTAACCGTATAATTTCGAAGATAGGTTCGGTTTCGGGAAAAAACCGAACATAAAGGAGCTGGTACGATTCGGTTATGGTTATACTCAAAATCATACCCGCCCGTACCCGAAATTAATTATAATTTATTTATTTAAATAAATTATATATTAATTAAAATTTATTTATTTTTAACCTAATATATAAACCTAATTTATGTCAATCCCTAATTCCCAAATCTGTCTCAATTCTCAAACACTCGGCGTCTCTTTTTTTTCTTAATCTCTCAGAGGCTCAGAGGTCAAAGCACATCCGACCATCCCTATTCCCTAATCTCATTTTCTCTAATTTTTCTTCCATCTAACAGCACCGCGTCGTCACCAATCGCCAATCGCCAGCCATCCCCATTCACAATGCCAGTCATCGCCGTTCACAGCGCCAGCCATCGCCGTTCACAGCGCAAACCATCGTCGTTCACAGCGCAAGCCATCGCCATTCACAAAGCCAGTCATCGCCATTCACAAAGCCAGTCATCGTCATTCACAACGCCAGCCATCGTCGTTCACAGAGCCAACCGTCGTCGTTCATTTCAGTATTGTTTCTGAAACATGAATATCTATTTGTAGATGTTGAAATATGGTTAACTTATATCTGATTGCTGAAATAATTATTGATATTTCTGTATTATGGTGGAAGGCTTTGCGGAACCTTGAGAAACTATGTTTTTTTCATTTCAGTATTGTTTCTGAAACCTGAATATCTATTTGTAGAAGTTGAAATATGGTTAACTTATATCTGATTGCTGAAATAATTATTAATATTTCTGTATTATGGTGGAAGGCTTTGCAGAACCTTGAGAAACTATGTTTTTTTCATTTCAGTATTGTTTCTAAAACCTGAATATCTATTTGTAGATGTTGAATTATGGTTAACTTATATATGATTGCTGAAATAATTATTGATATTTCTGTATTATGGTGGAAGGCTGTGCAGAACCTTGAGAAACTATGTTTTTTTCATTTCAGTATTGTTTCTGAAACCTGAATATCTATTTGTAGATGTTGAAATATGGTTAACTTGTATCTGATTGCTGAAATAATTATTGATATTTCTGTATTATGGTGGAAGGTTTTGCAGAACCTTGAGAAACTATGTTTTTTTCATTTCAGTATTGTTTCTGAAACCTGAATATCTATTTTGTAGATGTTGAAATATGGTTAACTTATATCTGATTGCTGAAATAATTATTGATATTTCTGTATTATGGTGGAACGCTTTGCAGAACCTTGAGAAACAATGTTTTTTTTTCATTTCAGTATTATTTCTAAAACCTGAATATCTATTTGTAGATGTTGAAATATGGTTAACTTATATCTGATTGCTGAAATAATTATTGATATTTTTGTATTATGGTGGAAAGCTTTGTAGAATCTTGAGAAACTATGTTTTTTTTCATTTTAGTATTGTTTCTGAAACCTGAATATCTATTTATAGATGTTGAAATATGATTAACTTTTATCTGATTGTTGAAATAATTATTGATATTTCTGTATTATGTTAGAAGGTTTTACAAAACCTAAATATCACTTTACTCGTTGCATGGTAACATTCTCTTTCTTCTTTAGGTTCAAAACTTGGTTCATGTATAGTAAAATGACTACTCTGTTTTTGAAATAAAATGACTACTCTATTTTGTGTATGGATCTATGATTTGTGGCTATTTTTTTATCCATTAATAGTGAATATGAAATATAGTATGATGATAATTTTTTATCATGTCTTGTAAAGTTAAAGATTTGTAAAAAAGACAGAATTTAAATATCATGACAACTGAATATATTGAAAAAGTAACGTAAAATAATAGAAAATATATGTATATATTTTTTATATTTTTTATATATGAATTTAAATTTTAAAAATTATTTTTTCAAATTTTTTCACCACGATCATACGAAAGAGTAAATAACATTAAACTTAATTTGGAGATAACAAGTGGTAAAACTTCAGTGCCGATCAACGTACAAATGTTTCTCTCCTTGCATTAACCTCTTCACCTGACAAATGAGAACAATTTTTGGGCGATTTCGGGGACAGATTTTATAATTCGATTCGGGAACGATTATATTCAAATCCGTCCCCGTGACCATCCCTATTCCTGTATCACTTTTAAATCAAGAACCGTAATAACATTTTAACTGAATCTGAAATCAAAGCCGAAAATTAATGGATTCGTGAAAGAATACATTTCTGTTCCCCAATAACGAAAACATAACACGGAAAACGAGAAGAAAACCAATAATATTAGTAAATTCCTGACCTACAATCAAAATCATGAATGCTTCAATTTAATATTTCTAAGTACAGCAATTCATTGAAGATCAAAACTTCTCCGAACTTCAAGCAGTCTTTGGCTTTGGCTTAATGCGCTTCACTCTTGAATATAGGAAAACTCCAGCAAGTGCCAATCCCGTGCCTGCAAAAAAAAAACCCAAACAAAATTAAACCTCTCAGGCAACTTGAGGTCATTTAATTATATATATCTCAAACAAAATCAGCTTACCAAGGGCATTGATAGATGAGACAGATGTTTTAAAAAAGAGAACAGAGCTGACAATAACCACCACCCGCTTCACGCAGTTACCAACAGAGTGGGTGACAGGTGATACCCTTTGTAATATCATATAAGAAACCTGCATTTCGCCAGTGTAAGTGTCATAATAAATCTTCATAGGTGTTCTCAAATGTTCAAAAGCGTCAAAAGAAAATCCAATCATTTTTTTGTAATTTCTTGTATCTTTTGCACCTCATTTTCTGTAAACCAACCAAAGCCAATAGCAAAAAAGCATGAAGCTTAAGGAGAAAATTTTCTAATTGAATTGACTTGGTAGAGATTGATTATATCATCCTTTAGTATATGATGAAGACAAGAAGAAACAAAAATGCCAAAACAGAACCACCAAGTAGAAAGTGCAAACCATAAATTATTAAAAGACCCACCTGTTGATAAGCATGGAAGCAAAGAGCTGCTATAAGAGACCTTATGTACAGTTGCTTGATGTTTACTCCCTGTTATTGAATAAAAATAAAAAATAAAAAAATGATGAACACTTCTAGTAGGACAACCATTATGAACTTCCAAGTATATTTTAGCTCTGGTAGGAAACTCACAGTAGATTGTATGTATGCAGGCGTAAATTTGACACCTTCCACAAGTATAGTCACGGGGGCTAACAAGAAAAAGGACATGACGGTTATAATGGAGAAAAGGGTAATGTTGTCCATGGATTCCTGTTCGAAACAAAGCATTGATTGAGGTCACTATGTGATAAAGACAAGTAGAAAATTAGAAGAAAAGAAAAATATATTATGACAAATCTATAAAATCCTAATGCATTTTGGACCAAGAAAAAGAAAAAGAAAAAACAATCCATTAATTAAACAAGAACAGATGCAAATATCATATTGTTAGTTAAAGTGATTAACATGGGCATTATCTATTACCTCTTTCTTGACCATTACTTTTTTGCTAAGGACATTACGGGATTGATTGGTTACATTTGAAGCCATTGCACTCCAAAATCCAGCCCTTTAAGGTTAAAATAAATACAGTCATATATCAAATCTTGAGATATTATACATTAAATATGCTCTAGCCCTTTTATTCCTTCATTCCTTTCACGTGAATATATAAGGATATAAGTCTTTACCAATTAAATGAGGCCTCAGAGACTGACGCCAAAGCCACTCCTCCAACAATTGGCATCAATGAAGCAACCACCCAAGGTGTAGGCATCTGAAATAAAGATGCAATAATTTAAGCGAATGGACTGGCAACAAATTAGATATCAAATCCGTGAAATGCTACAGAATGATGTAATGGGAATGTATGTATGTGTATACAATCATACATTGATACTGGTTAGAAAATTTTACAGAAGCCTTCGGAGCAACTATTTCTCATTAAAAAAACAATAAAAGATGGGAACATCGTTGATTAAATTTATATTAAAAAAGAAAACACGAAAATAAATTATCACCTCCCCAAGAAACATAGCAGAGAGGAGAACTGAGAAAAAGGGCTCCATAGCTTTAATTGTGTGAGTGAATGACACAGCCACTTTTCCAAGACTCATGTTAGTGAAAAGATTCCCTAAAGTGTGAACCACAGCCAATGGTACTATAGCTGCAAGCTGCAAATCAGTAACCACTGTAAGAATCAAAAGAAAATCAATTGCCTACGAATCAAAATACACACTAGTGAAAACTACACTTTCAATACAATGAGTACCTGTGCACCAGTAATTTTCGGCCTTTTATAGAGATTCAAACCCCACATAAACAGGACAAGTACAGATCCAACAGCAAATTGAACGAGGGTGACTGTCACTGGATAGTGGAAAGCCTTCAAGACCTGCCAGCAAGAATTATCACATCCATAGCTCGATTTATCAACTGTCAAATTACACACTATTGATGGAAGTTTAATTGAACTACTGGATAAAGCTATTGACAAAAAAAGATTGCCATAGATCAAGATCCCGATACGGCTCATTATATTTTCATGGAAAGTTAAAGCTAAAACTTACTATGATTTTCCAAGAAAGTAAAACCTAAAACTTCTCAAAAGGTCCATCAAAAGATAGCCGTAACACAAACGATGTTTCGGAGGTTATATTTCTTTAATTATAGAAAATTATATACAAAGATTTCATTTCCGACAAAAAGAAACAGATGCCCCATAAGAACCAACATTTAGATCTGACATATCGAAACAATTGTCAAATACGTAAGCTTTGATTGCTAGCTGATTTGAAACACAAAAAATAAAAGTTAACAATTCCAAAAATATTCGATTAAGTGAAGAAAAAACTCTAACAAAATCATATTTAACAAGGAGAAAAACTTCAAGAAAGAATCAAGAACATACGAAATTTCCCAAAACTGTGGAAAGGAGACGATAAACTTCCAAGCAATAAGCATAGCAATTACCTGCTTGTTGTAGATATTGAAGTAGATGTTGAAGAGATACCAAAGGCCGAACAACGATCCAAGAACCAGAGTCTTAGAAAAGTTAATCGACTCGGCACTCTCGCCAGCTCTCTCCGGCACCGATGCAGCTCTAACCTCAAAACGATCGGTTTGAGCATCGGAAGAGACGGCAGGCAAGGGACTCCATGGCCTGAACTTAAAAGACGAAGAAGACGAAGAAGACGAAGAAGAAGAGGTTGAATTCAAAGACCATGATCTGCGAGACAATGAAGCCGAGACAGTGACATTGGAGGAGAGCTTACGATCGTGAGACTTCGAAGAAGAAGAAATGATACGAATGGGATCGAATCGAGAGTTAGGAGTAGGGTTTAATGGCGTTCGATGTTTTGGGATAGTGTTAGATGAAGAGAAAGTTAAAGCTGTGCTCTGCATCTTCGAAGTTGAGAGCTGAGAGCTGAGATCTGACAATGGAGAAGAGAGAGAGGTTTCAGAGAGAAAGTAAGAGCCTCGGCAAGTCCGTCGAGGTTGGTAATGGGTTGGTGGCTTTGGTGAAATAGTAGGTAGTAGGAGATTGTAACTAAGGCACAAAAAAATAATTATTTGTTTTGTAATAAAAAATATGAATCTTGAAAATAAAAATTGAAATATCTGGAATCTGAACGTCGGATACGAGATATTCTGAAGGACTTTCGGATAAATTACCATCACATACCCCCAGTTTTTGTAATTTTTATTTTTAAATAATTATTTAGTGGAGTTAAATTCTTGTTGATATTTTTAGTGTATTATTTAATAATACGGGATACACATATGTATAAAAGTGTGATTGAGAATGTACGCCACATTGTGCATTTTGTACTTGTCTTCTGTTAGGGATCCCACCAATGATAAAGAAATAGTGATCCAATCTTATTAGTTTACGTTGAATTATTATATTTGTATTATTTAATTTTTATTAAATTATTGGTTTTCTTTTTAAAAAATATCATCTTAAATATTCACATAAATATTGTTAAGAAATATCTTTATAGTAACAGTTCTTATTTAAACACTTAAGACTAAGAATAAAATCATCTGAAAAGTATAATCTCCAACCTTGTTTTGATTAAGAGTTGTGATTTTTTTCGAATTAAACTAATTAAGGAGGTCTAAGATCCTTCAAAGTATCTTACAAACTCTAGCACGTAACAACTTGGTATCAGAGCTAGGCATGTCCGATCACCGTCTAAAGCAAGTGGAGAATGACACTATTATAAGAGGGGTATTTAAGTCGAGATTTAAAGTCGATTTTTGAGAAAAATTGACTTATAATGAATTTTAAGTCGATTTGCTAAATAACTGACTTAAAACATGTAGATTGTAGCTTCGGTTGACATGTAGGACCAACGTTACACGTATGACGTAGCGTCAATTCTACGTGTCAACCAACGCTACACACGTTTTTATTTTCCCTTTCTCTTCTTTCTTCCCCATACAGAACGTATTTCAACGTTGTAAACTCAAAAACCAAAAACCAATCGACACTCCCTCCTCCACTCTTTCTCATTTTTCGATCACCTCTGACCACCAATTCTAACGACGTTTAATGAGTTTTCTTCCTCTCCAATTTATCTTTTAGATCTCCTATTTTTTAAGCGAAATACTCAAATTTGTTATACCTATTTTCTCACTTACAAAACACCATTTTTTCTTCATTTCATTCATTTTGTCACTTCATTTACTATTATAAGTATTTCTATTAATCTTACACACTTATTTTTCATATTTCTTTATTTTTTATATATTATGTGTTATTATTTATGTGTATACATTTTTATATTATGTAGGTTTTGTATTATATATGTTATTGTTTTTATTATATAGGTTTTGTATAAATTTTCATAATAAATTAAATAATTCTGTGATATATTCGTTATAAATTTATATATTTATACGTTTAACCTTTTTATATCATTTTGTTGAGAATGACTGTGATTTAAGGTCATTTTTAATTTATTTATTTTTGTTAATATGAAATGGAAAAAACATGATTCAACAATATGATGTTCATTAAAAATTTAGGTTTTAAGTAGTGTAGTTATTTTAAAAAAATATTAATCATCACAAAATTGTTATATAAATTTTGTTTTATATATCTTAAATTTGAAATCAACTCAAATGATGTGGCATATTATTACTAGTAATTGCAATCAATCTCATATAATTATATTTATGTGTACGTATTTGTTATGTTTGATTTTTATGTATTTATTTTTATACGATATTTTAATAAATATTCTAATAATTAGAGAATTCATATATAATAATATCTAAAATATATTGGTTGAATACATATTTAATATGCTTAATATCATTTATAGAAAATGGAAAAATCTTGGATGTCAAAGTGTAGAATGGAGTAAGACTACATTTTTGGAGTTGAAAGTTTCTTGGAGTTTGCTTGTAGAAATAATAATAATATAATTAGTATGATTCGATGGTCATGTATTAAATGTAAAAATGAGCGATTTCATGATGTTGACGAGGTTAAGTATCACCTTATCCATATTGGTATTTTTTGAGTTATAAATGTTGGTATTATCATGGAAACAATATTGATAATACTCATATGGAAGAGATAAATAAGAATGTGAGTGAATTATATACATCTTATGAGAATGTACAGACAGAAAATATGTTTCATGGTATTGAAGATGAACTATATGAGGATGATCCCGAAACCTTTAAAAACTTCTAGAAGATATCGAAAAATAGTTGTATCTAGAGTGTAAGAAATACATTAAAATGTCAGGATTTTTTCATTTGTACAATATGAAGGCAAAAAATTGTTTTCCTAACAAAGGATTCACATAATTACTAAATGTACTAATAGATATGTTTCTTGAGGGTATTGAATTTTCATCTTCAACGTATGAAGTGAAGAAATCTCTTAGTCGATTTGGCATCAAATATCATAAGATTCATACTTGTCCAAATGATTGCATTCTTTATATAAAAGAATATAAGACATTAGACGATTGTCAACTATTGGCAAATAGTAATTGATCAATCATTGTTCTATGATTGTCAATTACCTGTGCCTTCTGATGCTACCAGTTCAAGAAACGATTGAAAAATATGTGGCTTGGGCGTCTAGTCAAGTTGTAATAAATTTTAACATGGTACTATTTTTTTACTTAAGATAACACTTTTTTTACTACTATTATATTATTATTCTTTTATTGTTACTAATATATATAATACTTCTTATTTAGTCTATTATACCAGAATTAGTAAGTGTGTCACATTTAAGAGATACAAAGCAAGTATCTCGTGGTAAATCTATGTCTAGTGGGCAATATCGCGAACTAAGTCATCAAAGAAGAAGCCATGAAAAAAGTATAGTTCTAATTATGCTATAAATTTCAGCAGAAATCTTGGCACTTTGATGACTATTATTGCAAAGGCATCTAGCATAAATGATGGATAGATTGTGCCACATTCTATAGACATTTCTGGTGTAGACATTGGCCAAACATATATATCGATCAAGTGCATATTGTAGTTGTATGAACATCAAATGATCGATTTAAGTATAATTCAAGTGTAAACAATGTGAGTTCTCAATCAGTAAATAACTTTCATTTATGTAGAACATATATATTTAATTATATTTATATTATCTAATTATTTATATATATTTCTTTTATATAGGGCATGTTATTATTGACTTCAAGCTAATCACTCATCACATTTAGTAATGTTCTATGATTCTTCATTTGTCAATCAATATCAAGAAAAAGATGTTAGCATTAGAGCTAAACAATTATGTGATAGGGCATTAACACTTAATAGAAATCGAAGTTGATAATCCTTTGGCTACTAAAGTTTGAACAAGGCCAAGATCATTGGATTTTGGTAATCCATGATCTATATGGAAATCATGTTTAGTACTGTGACTCAACTTCCATAGAATTGAGTAAAGATAAAAAAACAGTTGTTGAAATGTAAGAGTTATAACAAGCTATTTTTCTTCTATTGTTCTTTGTAATATTTAATAAAAAGCTAATTGTTTTAAACTTTGATAGAGCATAGAAGCTGTGGAACAAGAGTCGGGGCAATACCCTTAAAAAATCTCATAAGCTTATATGAGACAAAGTTATGGTATGTACAAGTGAATATTAATAATTTAATTAATTTTACTATTGAATAATAAAGATGTTCAAATATGGAAAATCATGTACACTTATTTTTTGTAGGTTCCACAACAAAATGATGGAGTCATGTGTGGTTACTATGTCATGAAGTTTATGAGTGAAATCATTACAAATATAAATATTCTAATTAAAGATGTGGTAATCTCTTTTACCAATATCCCTTTTTAACACATATAAGTTATTTTTTGTGAATTCATGATATTACATTCTTATTTTGAATTTAAATACATGGAGTTCTTTGGTTGGAACAAGTCGGGCTCTAACCCACAATTTTTTGATGATTTATGAAAGGAATAGGGAGAACACATGGTTCAAATTATATCATCACAAGAAGAATCAAGAGAATATTTTGATGATCTTGAATAGCATATGACAACATCATGATAATTTTTATAACGCTTTAATTTCTCTATTCATGTGTCTGAAGTTTAAGTAGCTTGTTTAAAGGATGTTTATGTGCTTATGTATTTAGGGGAATGAATTATTATATGGATCTGTTTTTTGCCCAAACTTCAACTCATCTCTCTTGCCTAGTTCCATGGTATGACAACATCATGGTAGTCACTGGCCAGCCAAGTATAGGAAAACCACCAAGAATCATCATATCTTCAAGAGTAATTGTTGTTTCACCCCAAGGAAATACAAAAGTATTAGTTTATGGGCACCAAAACTCAACAAACCCAAGTAACAAATTAGAATTACACTTGACTTCATATTTAGAGCTAATTATAGCATTAAAATACCAGCTTGATTCCAAATAGCTTTATATTTATAAACAAAAGATTAATACAATGCTGATATAATTTTGAAGGGAAGAGGTTATTATTATATTACTTCGGTATCGATGTGATAATCTCTTTTACTAATCTTTTAACATATATAAGTTATTTTTTGTGAATTCATGATATTACATTATTATTTTGAATTTAATTACATATAGTTCTTTGGTTGGAACAAGTCGGGCTATGATATGCAATTTTTTTATTATTTACGAGAAGAATGGACAAAACACATAGTTCAAATTATAATATCACAAGAAGAATCCGATGATCTTGAATAACATAGGACAACACCATGGTAATTTTTATAATGCTTTAATTTCTCTATTTTTGTGTCTCTAAAGTTTGGGCTGCTTGTTTGATGGATGTTTGTGTGTCATGTATTTAGGGGAATGAATTGTTATATGGACCAATTATTCCATCTCATCTCTCTTGTCTAGTTTCCTAGTCACTATGTTGGTGATTCTAAGCAAACCAAGCTTCCCTTTCTTGAAATAAAGTAAGAATATCACAAAATCCATGACAAAAGAGACGACATCATTTTATTTGTAATTTAAGTTATATATATATATATATATATATATATATATACATATATATATATATGTATGTATGTATTGTATATAAATTATTTTTTTGTAATAAATTTAATTTTAAAGTAATTAATTAATATTTAATTTTTCAATTATTTGTATTATTTAAACTTTGTTAAATAGATTTTGGTTTTTTCTGCTATTAAGTGATCGAATACAAGTTCTGAGTATAGTAGAAAATGAGTAAAATGTGTAAAACAAATATAGAATTTAAAGTTGGTTCACACGTTAAACCAACTTTAAATTTTAAGTATGAGCATTTCAAGTCAGTTCACCAAATAGACTTTAAATTGATTTCAAGTTGGTTATTTAATGCTCGATTTTTAGCATAGTGTGAGCTTAGCTTATTGGCTACATGCTAACAAGAACTACAACAAGCTATGAGGGCTAGTGAAAAGCGTCTCTTAAAGCATATGGAAAGCATGTTTGCTCATTTTTCTATGCGTGGTGGAGGACATGAAGACGATGACGAGTCTTCTCATGGGCCCCATCGTAGCCCTTCTGAAGGAGGTTTCTTTGCACCAAAAATCAAAAAATTGGATTTTCCACGCTATAATGTTATGGATGATTCAACCTGGTGGATTTGTTGGGTATATCAATTTTTCGAGGTCCAAGGCACGATAGAGGTGGAGAAACATCCCATGGTGGGTTATCACTTAGATGGTGATGTTCAATTGTGGTATCAACATTTCAAAAACTGGAGGGAAGGCATCAATTGGGAGGTTTTCAAATACGAGTTGCATTTAAGTTATAGGCTTTTGAAATACCAAATTGTTTTTGGGTGATCTCACCAAGTTTAAACAATAAGGAAGCATATGTGATTACCAAATAGAGTTTGATTGTTTGTTACATCGAGCTGACTATTTTTTTGAAGAATAACAAGTTGTGTGCTTTTTGAGCGGGTTAAAAGAGGCGATACGAGTTGATGTGCAAGCTTGTAATCCAACATTGGTCTTGCAAGGCTCTAAGAGTCAAAAATGCATGATCAAAGGAAGACTCCTATGAGAATTGGCCTACCTTCTTTGCCCTCGAATTTTTTAACATGAGCATGAAATCCAATCATTAAAAAATTGAGTCCTACGGAGTTACACGAGAGGAGGAATCATGAACTTTGTTTTAATTGTGACGAGAAATTTTCTCCAAGACACCACTGTAAAAACTATTTTTATTAGAAGGGAGTTTTCCTTCTTGTGAAGAGTCGTTGAAGGAAGCACATGTGGAAAATGAGGAAGAAAAGGAAATTCTTGAAATTAGTTTTCATGCTATTTCGGGAACTTTAGCTAGACTATGCATTTATTTGGAAAAATTAGACAATCAATTGTTACAATATCGGTTGATACAAGGAGCACACATAATGTTTTGAACTCAAAAGTGACTGAAACATTGGGACTCAATCCCATAAGAAAAGGAGAATTTTCTGTGAAAGTGGCATATGGGTTTAAAATGAAGAGTGAAGGAATTTGTGAAGGTACATCAATCTCCGTTCAAAAAATAGAATTTCAAGTGGACTTTTTCCTCTTATAGGTGGAGGGATGTGATGCAATTTTCATAACTCAATTTCTCAAGAAATTAGGTCCAATTACTTTAGAATTTAATGAGCTATGAATGATATTTTTCTCGAAGGGAAGGAATGTAGAGCTACGTGGAGTCAAGGACCCTAGCAATAAAATAATAAAGGGCTGTAATATTGGGCAACAATTAAGGAGGGGAAAAAGAGCTTATTTGTTACAAGTTAATTCCTTGAATTTAGGAGAGAAGCAGAAGCTTATGGAAGGAAATTTAAATCCAAAATTATTGGTTATTTTGGAGCAATATTCAGATATATTCAAGGAGATACAAGACTTACCACCTCAATGATCTCAAGACCATAAATTTTAGTTAGTAAATGAAGCCAATCCAATTTCAGTCAAGCCTTATCGGTATCCCCATTACCAAAAAAATGAGATTAAAAAAATGGTCAATGGATTTCTATCATCTGATGTGGTAAGGCCTAGCACGAGTCCCTACTCCTCTCCCATGCTATTGGTTAGAAAACATGAGATCTCTTGGAGATTTTGGGTAGATTATCGAGCACTCAACAATCTAACCATCAAGGATAAATATCCAATACCTGTCATCGATGAATTATTGGATGAATTTCATGCTGCGTGATTTTTTACAAAGCTTGATTTGAGGTCAGAGTACCATCAAATCCCCATGTACCCAAGAGATGTGGAGAAAATTTCCTTTTGCATGCACCAAGGCCACTTTGAATTTTTAGTGATGTCCTTTGGCCTCACTAATGCACCAACAACCTTTCAAAGCATCATGAATGAGGTATTCAAGGAATTTCTTCGTAAATTTATCTTGGTATTTTTTGATGATATTCTTATTTTTAGCAAATCTTTGGAGGATCATTTATTACATGTTGGGCGTGTACTGCATGTTTTGCAAGCTAAATTTTTTTTGTGTAAAGCATGAAAAATCTCAATTAAGACAAGAAGAAGTAGGCTACTTGGGTCACATGATCTCTCATCATAGGGTAGGGATGGACCCAGAACAAATTTCCGACATGCTGACATGGCCCAAACAAACTAGTTTGAATGGGTTGGGAGGTTTTTTGGACCTCACCAGTTACTACTAAAAATCCATTCACCACTACAGAATCATCGCTCAACCCTTGACCAATATGCTCAAAAAATATTCTTTTAAATGGAGCCCCATCACCGAACAAGCATTTGAAGAGTTAACAATGGAAATGACATCTGAACCTATACTCCCTCTATCGGATTTTTCTCAGCTATTTATTGTAGAGTGTGATGCCTCAGGAGTTAGCTTAGGAGTGGTGCTCATGTAAGGGGAACGACCAATCATATTTTTAGTGAGGCATTAAAAGGGAAAAATCTAGCATTATCCACATATGAAAAATAAATGCTCGCATTTGTCAAGGCTGTTCAAAAATGGTGTTTTTATCTTTTGGGTGTCAAATTCCTTTCATACGGATCAAAAAATCTTGTAATATCTCTTGCCTCAAACAATAATTACTGTTGCACAACAAAAGTGGTTAGTTAAGCTTTTGGGATTTTATTTTCAAATTCAATACAAGAGAAGGAAAGGAATTTTTGTAGCTGATGTCTTGTCAAGGAAATTTGAAATTCAATCAGATGCCTTATCCTTGACCATTCCTAATTGGGTAGATCCCATTAAATCTAAGATTTTAGCTAACTGTCAACTGCAAGATCTTGTGGAGAAAATTCATCAAAAGGAGGCATTGGGTTCGTGGGTATTCAAAGAAGGAATGATTTTTTTTAAAAGGTTGCATCTTTATCCTTTCATCTTTAGATCTCACAATTCCTATAATTAAGGAATTCCATTCAAGCACACATAAAAGACTTCACAAATCTGTCCACAAGATCAAATCATTTTTTTATTGGAAAGGGATGAGACAACATGTAAGGAAGTCTATTCAAGAATGTTAGATTTTCCAAAAAAAATAAGGTGGACCATGTCAAACCTGCTAGCCTTTTAAGCCCCTTTTGGTTCCAAGACATGTGTGGACTGACATATCTATAGATTTCGTGGATGGATTGAAAACTTCTAGAGGCTACTCTACTATTTTGTGGTAGTTGATTACTTGTCCAAATATAGTCATCTCATCCCTATCAAACATTTTTACTCAGCCATCACCATTACTCACACATTTTTTGAGCACATTTTCAAACTTCATGGAATGCCGGAAACCATTGTATGTGATTGTGGTCTAGTATTTACTAGTTCTTTTTGGAAGACTTTATTTCTCTTAAATGGGATTAAATTAAATTTTAGATCGGTATATCATCCATAAACAGATGGTTAAACTGAGGTGGTCAATAGGACCTTAAAGATGTATTTATGTTGCTACATAGGAAACAAGCGCAAATAGTGGGTTGTTTGGCTTCCATGGGTTGAATATTGCAATAATACTAACATCCATTCATCTTCAAAAAGACCCCTTTTGAGACTCACTTATGTTCATGGCACTACACGTGTGGAATCAATTGAAAATTTTCTTATGGAGAGAGATGTGGTTATTAGAGAAGAAAAAAATAATCTAAAGGTGGCACAAGGAAGGATGATAAAATTCTTTGATACGAAGCATGCAGAAAAAGATTTCTTGGTTGGCGACTTTGTGTATCTTAATCTACGTCTATATTGACAACTATCTCTAGCTCAATGGAAAAATCTCAAACTCAACCCCAAGTTTTTTGGACCCTATTGATTAAGAGTTGTGATTTTTCTCAAATTAAACTAATTAAGGAGGTCTAGGATCTCTGGAAGTATGTTACAAAATTATTATCATAGGTAGAAAATGCAAGGATGATCCTTATTCTTTTCACGTTCACAAACCCACTATGAGGTAGTAAACTCTAGCACGTAACATCTTATCTCTTTAGTTGGCACATATAATGTGACAATAAAGTCATATTTTATTGATAGTAATAAAAATATTAAATTGATTTAGTGTATTGTTATATTTAATTTGATTGTTAATATAAAATTAAATGTAAGGAATTCTAACAATAGTATGAATCCTCATTCTTCCCATACTCTTCAATAATATGTTTAAATGCTCTATTTTTATCATATTTTGTATAATTATTTATTTTATTTTTATCATTTTATCTCATTCAAAAATAAAAAATATATTTTTATTTTATTTTATTTATAATTTTATAAATTTTATTTAATATGTAATCATTATTTTGATTACATTACTCAAATAAATATAATGATAGTAATATTATTTTCGTAAAATTCATTTCTTATTTCCATTTTATTCTTATTATGTTTTCATTTTAAGAATAAAATAATAATCAAACATGACTTAAAAGTACTATAAAATAGGTATAATTTATTTAATTTTGATAAAATATAAGAAAAATATAAAATTTGTATAACATTCCCAATTCCCTTATAAAAAAATTACTTCATTTTAGTTCCATATATAAGGTTTATACATATATGTATAATCATATAACAAAAAAAAAAACAATATTAACATGTAAACAATTATTAAACTGTGATTTCTCGTAAGAAAATAAATAAAAATAACCTAATGTTTGAAAATTGTTTTGAAAGATAATTTTATTTTATTACCAATTTTTTGACATGTGTATATGTACGTAATTTAAATTTAATAAATATATAAAGGTGTTATTGTTTAACAATAATTATTATTGATTTGAAATTCTTTATTTTGTTAAATATAGAAAAAAAAATCTTTAAATATAAAATTTTAAGTTATTTTATGATAACAATATAAAAATTTTGTGTTAAAATATTTTGTAAAGTAATTTACAATGATAATCTTAAAACTATTAATGAATTAATTTGATACTTTAGTGAATAATACAATAAAGTTTATGAACGATAGAATCAAAATACTATGCATGATATTATCCAAGATTTACGTGACTTAATTTAATAAATAAGTAAAATATAAAATAAAAATACAAATAAAATTGTTTAGTTAATATTTTATTACTATCTAAGAAGTTAATTTTAAATATTTTAATAAATAAGTAAAATAGACATGATTTGATCAAATTTAATAAATATTTTTATAAAAAAATATTTTCTTAAATATAATTCATTTTAGTTGATTATATTTTAATAAATACGTGATATAACATGATATCTACATGTTGGTATTAATTCAACACAAATATAATTTATTTATAAATAAATTTATCAAACTCAATTCGTTAATTAAATAGAATGCATTTTATGATTTGTTATTCTTAATATGCATAAACCAATTATTCAAGGAGTAAATATAAAGTTAATACCAAAATAATTGGTTTATGCAATGACAAATCATGCTTTATAAAAAAACTATTATATAAATATTTTAAAATTTATTGATGTAAAAGAAAAATCGACCATAGGGAAGAAGAAGAAAAAAACGATCAAAACATTGAGATTTTTATATATACTAGTTTTGGACTCAAACCATACACGGTTTGTATTTCTATATAAGTCTATTGTTAAAAATTACTTTATTAATTATATTAATAATTTATTGTATATTTATTCACCAATAAAATAATCAAGTATCTATCATATAATAATTATACTTTTAGTTTTAAATAATTTTATATTTTAATATCCATTTTAAATTAGCTATTGTTGTGGATCGGAAAGAATAAAAATTGAGGAATATTATAAAGAGAAGAAATTAGGGTTGAGAATTAGAAATTTATAATTTAGGATGGAATTATTGAATTTAGGGAGAAAGAAAATAAATAAAATACAGGAAGAAAATAAAAAATAAAATTATTAATTAAAACATATAAGTAATATAAGTATTATTTGTGTTGTTGGAACTTAACGATCATTTTGTGATTAATATAAATTTGTGTGATTACATTCACATTTCTTTATCATATCTCAAATGAGAGCATTACAATGATTAATAAATATATTTTTATAAAAATAATAGTTAATATATATTAAATGTACCAGAAATTTTATAGAAATCTTGAGCTTTAGTATTAAATATCCCGTCAATTATAAAATATTTAGATTTATAATGAAATTATAATTTTATCCTTATTTTTTAAAATTAAACAAGTCATCCTGTTAAAAAACATAAAAAGGCATCCCAACCTCCCTTAAATTAAAAAAAAAAAAAAAACTTCTCTTTTAAAGTAAGGGAAGGTTGAGATGAAGAATGAGAGAGATTTATTGGGATTTTAGAAGATAAGATTTTTTAGTTTAAGTAAGGCTGCGATGTCTTCTTTTGGTTTTTTAGTGGGATGACTTGTTTAATTTTAATATACGAGGATAAAGTTATTATTTTATTATAAATTTTAATATTTTATAATTAATGGAATATGTAGGAGTTGAATTTGATTTTCTCTGTAATTTCTCTAAATGTATTAAAATTAACTTAATAATAGATCTCATTTTGTAACACATTTTTAGTTTTATTTATATCAATGTATTTTGATAATTAAGTATTATAAGTATATAGTAGTGTAGACTATAAAATGATAATTGTTATTAATTTAAAATTCTTTACTTTAGAAAATAAAATATTTATATTAAAATTTAGAGATAAATACTTAGGCTCTTTTACTTAATGTAAAAATGACATTTAGGTCTTGTGTTTATTTTTTGTAACTGTTTAGTCTTATTGTTATGAAAAAGTGGTCGGACAAGGATAAAAGTAATTTTTATTTAATTTACTTTTTAATTTTTTTAATTATATTAGATATAGATTATTATAACTTAACTAAACTTTAATAGAAAGAATTGAAGAAAAACATTAAAAAATAGTTATTTGTCTTTTTTTAATTACTTTTTTTATCACAATAAGATTAAACTATTACAAAAAATAAATACATAACCTAAATGTTACTTTTAGAATAAATATAAGACTTTTATAATAACCTTATCTAAAATTTATGTTGTTGTTCTTTAAGTTAGCATTTATTATAAAAATGTCAAAAATTTAATGGTAAATTTTTGTATAAAGGTTTGGTATTATTAAAAAAAATTAATTTGTTACTTTAGTAGATAATAAAGATACAATAAGTGCAACCTATCAAATTTAAACGTGTTTTACTTAAAAATAACTTATATTGGTTTACTATTTTTTAGTTGCTATGAGATGATTTCGATACAAAAATAATGAATTCAACATAAATATAATCAATTCTTAAATAAATTGGTTAAACTTAATATGTTAAATGCATGAACCGCATTAATTATAAATCTTAATATAAATTATTACAAGTTATAAATAAAATAATTATTGTATCTAATATAATGATAATACACAATTCAGTGAGACACTACAAGTCTACTACCTATAAAAAGGTATACCAAAAGTCCAAAATTTTAAATACATCAAAAATGGAGAAGATGAGCACACATATGTATATATTTTTTTGAGTTACATACTATATGTTCCATAAATTAATTGTAACTCAAAAAATATGAATTTTGATAGGTTTAAACACATATCAATTGATTTAG
Source organism: Hippophae tibetana (assembly GCA_037013495.1). Classification (NCBI taxonomy): domain Eukaryota; kingdom Viridiplantae; phylum Streptophyta; class Magnoliopsida; order Rosales; family Elaeagnaceae; genus Hippophae; species Hippophae tibetana. The sequence continues at coordinate 58,992,529 of CM072803.1, read as the reverse complement.
AAACACATATTAACTCAAAAATAAGCATATGTGTATTCACATGCTTCATTTCTAACATTTTGTTTTTAATTTTGGGCCTTTTGGTATAATTTTTATAGTTAGTGAATTTCTAGCATCTAAGCAAAAAGGTTAATAGATTTTTATATACTTTTATCATAGTTAGTTTACTTCTATTATCTTTCATCGCTTTATTATAATGATATTTTGATATTTATTAGTTTACTGGAAAATATAAAAGAGAGAGAAAAGTCAAAAAATTAATTAAAAAAACAAAAGCTAAAAATGTAATTAAAAAAATCCAAAAACGTAATTTAAAAAAAAGGGATATTTCGATCCTCACAAAGTACAAGAAAACCCACAAAACATGAGTCCAAATGTTATGTCCCATATTATATGTTGATGAGTCTATTCAATTAAAAATTATTACATTGTCTAGTAACGAACAATAGTTGCTTGATCATTCCATATAGATAATTGAACAGTACATTGTTTAGTATTGTTTGGTGAAATAAACAGTAGCTTCTCAACACCGTTTCATCTTTTGTCGTCTTTTGTGAAAACAACAGTAGTTGTTTTCAGACGGGTTTAATGGGCCTTCTGTTAGGCTAATTAATAGTAATGGACACGTAGGCTCAATAATAAACAGTAATGGATACATAGGCTCAATGATAAATAGTAATGGACACACATTCCCGATAATAAATAGTAATGGACACGCATGTCCAATAATGAATAGTAATGGACACGTAGGCCCAATGATAAACATTTGGACTAGTAAGCCCTGTAATATTTCAAGTGGACTTTTTTACTGTCCAAAAATTCATATCTACAGTTAAGGTTTCTAAATCTATTAGGTCATCTTCTAAAGTATTTGATGGGGTGATTATTCGATCAGGTGATTGGGTTTCATCCTAATCGGGTTCTTCTTTTGGGACTTGAGAAGTTTGTCTAGATGATAATTGCTTAATAATTTCCAAGAGTTCTTCCTGGGTTTTTGCTTGTGATATTAAGGAATTTGTATGTGCCTTTTGTGCTAATAAGATTGAAAAAGCTTATATTTCCTTCACCTGGGGTTCTTTGTAACCCTTTTGGATTAGCCATTTATCAACGGCTAGTAATAGTATAGTTTTAAAGATCGTAAATGATGCCCACCATTTGATCTGAAATGAATGGGTAATGGTAATTACCTTTGTTTCCACAGGGTTTAATACCCATTGACATACCCAAGGAAGGTAAAATTTTGAACAAAAGATACATAGGGGAGAGAATCTAGCATCCTATGTTGATAGTTTATAATGTGACTGAAAAGATTCAAAACTTTCTTTCATATGTGATATTAGAATACCACTAAGGTTTCCGAATAACTTCCACCATTTTGAAAACCAAGATGGAAATCTAGATGGATTAATAGATTTGTTAACAAAGAAAAATAACCAAGAATGTTGGTTATCTTTGTTTTGGATTAAAAATGCATTAAACCATGCCTGGTAATAATCCCAGTAATTATATGATGTACAATGTGGGATGGAAGATGTGATGCTAACTGGAAAGGTCAACTGTTTTGATAATTCATTTCCCCAGTCTACCAAAGATAAAATTTTATGACGTTTGGTAGTTGAAAACTATACTTCTAATGATTTAGCATAATGGAAATGTTTGAATTCTACACTTCCGGTAATTTCCAAAATACTTCGATAGTATTGAGGTGTTTTTGAAATTAATGTTGGCCTATAGAAAATCCCTTTTGCAAACATTTTTTGAACGGCCAAGTAAGGGTTTTGATCAAAAAATTGTTTTTCTAAAATTGTAACCACCTGAGCTGGCTGTTTCTTAAAATACTCAGAGGTTATTTTTGTTTTGGGAATAACTTTCCTTTCTCCTTTTGATGAAAATATGTTGAAGATGTTGCTCTTCTTTCTGGAATGTAAATTGTTCCAGATGATTTTTGATCAAATGATTTTGATTTGGAAGGTATTATTTCCAAATTTGATGAATAAGTTGGTCCACTAATCTTGGGATACAACGAAAAGCTGTCCTGATTTTCTCAGAATCCATATTTTGCAACCATTGTTGAATGCGTTCATTTAATTCTACATCCTTAGGGATTAACTGTGGTGATGATTCTTCCAAAATTTGTTGGGAAGATGATGCTTGGTTTTGGGTTGCCTGATAAATTCAATATCAAAATAAAAAATGCTTAATATTGCTTGCCATTTGGCAAAAATCTGTTTTGATGCAATGTTTTTAACATCTTTTAATAAAATTTCTTTTGCAGACTTACAATCAATTCTTAGTAAAAAAAATTGATTTAATAAAACTGATTGAAACTTGGAAATACAAAGTACTATAGAAAGTACTTTTTTTACAGTAAAATAATTCTTTTGGCAATCATTCTAATGGTCGTAGACAAACTGAACAATTTGTTCATTATGATCTTGGAATTGCTTTAATATACCACCGTAGCCAAGTTCACTGGCATCGGTTTCTACTATCTTGGGGATTGTTGGATCCGTAAGGTGTAAACAAGGAATATTTTGTACTTGTGCTTTAATGTTTTACACAATTTTGGTATGTTCTTCTGTCCATGGCTCAGGGGCTTTCTTAAGCCGGTTATGTATTGGATTTTGCAGTCTATTGATATTTGGACAAAAACTTAGAACATAATTTAAGCTACCAAGAAATCTTTGTAGCTGGGTTTTGTCGATAATCCTATTAGTAAACTTTGTATTAGACTGAAGTGATCGGTCGATTGAAATAATTGTTCCATTGGATACGTTGTGTCCAAGAAACCTGATATTGGTTTCAAAAAGAGTCATTTTCTTGGCTGATAAAGCCAATCCATTTCTCTTGATGATATGGAAGAAGGTTTTGATATATTGTCTGACATCTTTGGAAAATATAAGTACATCATCGATGTATACAATGCAGAATTCCGAGTAGGGATTGAATATGTCATTCATTATCCTTTGAAACTCAAAAGGTGCATTTTTGAGCCTAAATGACATAACATTCCACTCAAACTGTCCGAATGGAACAATGAATACAGTTTTGTACCTATGTTGAAGTTCGATTTGGATTTGCCAAAAGCCTAATTTCATATCAAACTTTGAAAATATGAATGATGAGTATAATTTTTGAAGCAAGTCTTTTTTATTGGGGATAGGGTACCTAATCCATTTTAAGGCTTGGTTCAAAGTTTTATAGTTGATGACTAGCCGAGGAGTTCCTCTTTCAATCTCGGTAGATTTATGGACATAGAAGGCCGCACAGCTCCACGGTGATCTAGATTTTGAAATCAGTTTCTTAGATAAGAGATCTTTGATCTCCTTTCTACAGAATTGTTCAAGGTCACTATTCATTTGAATAGGTCTTGCTTTTGTGGGGATATCCTTATTGTTGAAGGATGATTCATTTGGAAAATCTACCATATGTTCTTTTCTATCCCATAAAGCACTGGGTAGTTCAAAACAAAGCTCTTTTTCAAAAGAGTTTTGTAATTTTGAGATCTTGTCTTTGATCTCTGGGATTTGAAGCTCTTTCTCAACTGTATGAGATTGAACTTTAGTTTTGAGATAGAGAAGGTCCTTTTCTCTATGATTGATAAGAACAGAAATCTCTTTTGAAGAGATTGAATAGGTTTTGATGAGATTAAGATCTCTAGTTTTTGGTTCTTTGATGAAAGGGAAGTTGAAGGAAATCCTATCATGGTTGACAAGATATGGGGTAATAATATCCATAAAGGGAGTTCCTAGTATGATTGGGTAGCGTATATAAGAAACTATTACGAATGAAGTCTTAATAAGGTATAATCCTTTTAGAATCGATACCTGGGTTTTTCCAATAATATCCATACGAGATTTATTGGCAGAATTGAGTTGTTCTTCAGTTGGTTTGTAAAATCTTCTGGAAACAATTGATGGTTTGATGCAATTAATATCTGCACCTGTATCAAACAAAGCTATGACCTCAAGTTTTGAGTTATTAGGGAAAACTAGGATTATATTAATCTTGTAGTTCCGGGTGGTAATTTTCCTTAAATTTTGAAGAATATTATTGGGAATTTTCTCTAGATTTTTAAGTTCTTGATTTGGTGCAAGTTCATCATCAGAATCACTTACATAAGTAGATGATTTGTCTCCAGGTTTATTAAGTATCTCGAACTTAATATCATGTTCTTTTTTGTTTTTCTCTAAGCTGATGGAGTTCTAGCTTAATAATTTTCATTTCTATTTTTAAGTCTTGAATTTGACTTTCTAGCCAAAGATGTAGTTAGGTATTCTACATATAATTTGGTCATTGATGGATCATTTAACTTATGGATTTTATCTTAAAGTTGTTCATCTTCTTCCTTAGTTAATACGTTAATATTTTTATTAGAGGAATCTGAATTGGTGGTTGCAAATTCATCATCTTGGGGATTTGATTCTTCATTTGTCCATTGTCTAGACTCAGATGATGAGGATATATCTACCATTAGGGCAGATATTTTGGCAAAGGTGCCTTCTTCAAGTTTTAATTCGTGAAGTTTTTAGACATTTTGCAGTAATTAGCCGTGTGACCTTTCTTGTCACATTTATAATATTTAAACTCTTTAAAATTTTTAAATAGTTTTTTATAAGATTTTGATTCCTTATTAAAATTTCTTTTATAAGGTTTGTTATAAAAATTCATTCTTTTTTCAAAGAATGGTTTTTTAGATTTTGAAAATGTCTTATAAGTTTTATGAGTTTTCTTATAAGGTTTTGAGATAGTTTTACTACAAGTTCCCTCACAAGTTTTGTTAATAGAGAGCTTGCTATCCAACTATTCGCAGAATGATTCAATTTCTCTTTTGGAAACTTTGAGTTCCAATTTCATTTGTTTTTAGATTTTCAGATCTTGACATATTTAAAGACCCTGGTTTTGAGCAAAACTAATCAATTGACGGTAGATTAATTGGTCATATGGGATAATGTGATTCCCATAAGTTTCGCGTATTTTGTTTTTGGTTTTCTCACCTAAGAGAGGAGGAAGTCCTGCTAGGAATTTCTCCTTCCAGAATGGTTGAATAGAGTCATCTCTTAACATAACTCTAGATAGAAATGTAGTTTTATAATTTTGAAAATTTCTCATCTTCCAACATTTTATGTTGGAAAGAAGATCAACGTTTTTTATCTTTTAAATGGGATGGATCTTCCATGAAATGGTGTGATATGGTAAAGAGTAATTTAGAGACTGCTGATGAGCAAAAACCGACATCGCCGATTCTTGCCAATACTTTGGTTTTATATTTATAAAACTCTCGCAAGTGCACGAATCATTTCGAAGAAAATGATAAGTATACTCCCAAGGTCGATCTAAGGAAGGAATATATGTGGTTTTTAATTTATTATTCAAACTTTTAAAAACGAAATTAAATCTTAAACATCCTGTCACGATATTTTGGGCTTTGTGTTTTTAATCTACTTACATAAAAATAAACATAGATTCAATAAACATTTATGCAAATTTTATCATTTATAATGGTGAAGTATTTATGAATATAATAACTAAGTTAATTATGCTTGCTCATATTATTTAGGTTATTAAAGATATGAATTGATATTTATTGATTCTCTCTTTTTTGTATGAATACCACCTTTGGTGGGGTTAGATATTCTTTGTTAACTAAACAAATCAATTAACACCTATGGGTGAGGTTGATAACTAATTTGGTTAATTAAATTAATTCATTTTTCTAAGAGATTGAAAATGAACCATTTAAATGCCACCTTTGATGGGGTTAGACATTTTAAACTTTATTCAAGGTGTCCAAATTAAACCTAAGAATTTAGTTATCCGAGTACTAACTTTCAAGTTTGAAAACCACTCTGAAAATATGTTGTCAATACATTTTCATATAATAATTCTTATAAAAACTTTTGAAATAGAGTTTCACTCTAACTACTGGGCGATTGTACCAACAAATAAAATAGCACTACTCTAAATCAGACCGAATAACTAAACCTTAAAATCTAATTTTCAGATTTAAGTTTGTAATGAAAAATAATATATTTCTCTCTAACATTCTTAATATAAAATCTTAAATAAAAATAAAATCAATTCATTTTAGAGATTTTTACCTATTTAATATTTCACAAGCATAACAACGTTATTATTACATCATGATTATAAACAGCCAGCACAGTTAAATTTAATCACAGACAAATTAAATATAACATGTAAGAATAAAGCATAAAAGATAATTGTAAAGAAAATAAAATCCTTACAGAACTTCGATGTTATTCCCGTTGCTAGAAAACCTCCAAGTGGAATTTGCACTCCCATTTATTGAATCAAAAAGCTAAAAAATTACAAAAACATAACTAGTTCTTCCCAAAAAGGGAAGAACTCTAAAAATAAGAGAAATTAACTAAGAAAAGCTAAAAACTAAGAAAAACTAAAAAAAACTAAAAATTAAGAAAAGAGAGAAAGAAAGAGAGAAAAGAATGTGTTTTGTGGTGTGTTTAGAAGTGAAGAAAATGAGGGTATTTATAGGTGAGGATGGGGAGAAAAAGTGAGTGAAAAAATGTTAAAAAATTGTGAAAACGCAGTGTGGTAATTTCTGATGTCAGCATGACGTCATAGGGCCGGCTACGTGCGAAAATGGCAGTGGCGCGCGCGGAGGGCAGCTAGGCACGCGACTGGGAGGCGCGACGGCACGATATCCTTCTTTTTGACATTTTTGACCTTTTTGACCCATTTTGTTCAATTTTTCGATATTTGTTGACATTTTCTCATTTATTTATTAATATATTTGTGATGTATTGCTTCCAGTATTCCTCTTTGAGTCTATAAGTTACGTTTTTAAGTGAAAATACCTGAAAAACAATAAAAATACCTGTGATTCCGAAAAAGAAAAATTTATATAAATATATGATAAAACATATAAATATATATATTTTTAATCAATTAATGTGCATAAAATCATGGTAATTTTAGTGCTTTTTGAGCACTTATCAACTGCGTCCTGTATAGGAGCTCCATGATGATCAAGGATGGGTATACCATACTCATCAATCAATATCGGATTGTAGATATCTAACTGTTGTTATTTTGAAAGATGATGATCTCACCATCCTTTTAGTTGGCCTGAAAAGCCAACTATTAATAACTCAGCAACTCTTTTATCAGTTGTACCAATTTGGGTTTTATAAGCATTTAACGCCATGGTCATTTGCTATAAAATATTTAATATCTAACGATCAATCATTCCTTCAATGTTCCAAATATAGATAGAAAATGCGTTATACTTAGATTGGATTACCTGACTCGGTTGGGTACCTATGGTATGTGGGTACCTAACTGTACTAGGTTCTTGCCAAGTTAATTTTTGGAGGTGAAGAATTGGTTCAGAAGGAGTTTCTTGGGAACTATCCTCAAATGATATATCAGATCCTAGTTTACTAAGAATACTAAGATCCTGTAATGGTTTCTGGGTTGATTTTGATATTAATGGTGTCTGAGGAACAACTAGTCCTATTTTGTTTGAAAATTGGTCTTCTAACCTAAGGGTACTATTCCTATTTTGAAGTTTTTCAAATTTTTTAGTTATTTCTTCCTAGGCTAGTTCGAAGACCTAGAAGGGTTTGAGGATAGGGTTCTTAACCTTACTATATATGGTTTGATAAGAGGTAGAGGGAATATCTAATCTTAGATTTTTCTCTATCCTTATGAGTTGTTTACCTAAAGTATTTATGTTGATGTTTGTGAAATTATTTTGGGTAATGATGTTTTTAAGGTTAGTTGTCTGGTTCTCTTGAGAGATCTTAAAAGGGAAGGCTTCTACCTGATTATCCTGATAATGGATGGTAATAGGTCTTAATGGTGGATGTTTAGCTTCGACTAACCCATTTGGAGTTTCCTATACGGGTAACTTCTTTTCAATATTAACCATGTTAATTGTATTAACAGGTTCATTAGTTTCTTCTAATAGTCTATCAAAATCAGCTTCAGTGACTTCACTAGGACTAATTTCTGAAAAAGTTTTGAGTTGTGGAGTTATAGCTATTGGTTCTCTAGCTAAAGAATCTACTTGTTTATCTTCTAAAAGCATATCGAAGTTAGTTTCTGTGACATCCAAAACACTAATTGATGGGAATTTCTTATAGTGTGGAACTATAGCTATAGGTTCTATAACTATGGGTTTTATAGTAATGTTGACTGGTTTAGGGTCAATTTGAACTATAGGTTTAATTATAGGTTCAGGTTTTGGATCCTCCAAGATAGCTGGGTTAGGGTTACCTATTAAGACCGGTAATGGTTTGACTAAGTTAACAGATTCTACTATTTTGACTAGAGATTTTGAGCTAACTGGTTTAGGGTTAACTGTTGATGAAGTTGCAACTATGCTATCCTGGGTAAGGGTAACAATGTGATCTGGTAATGTTTCTACTAGCTTAGGTTTTGCCGTATGTGCCTTAGTAGTAAATTTTATTTGATATATGAATGGAGAGTTTAGACCTTTGGTTGCCCTATAGATTTCTAACCATTCAAAAAATTCTTTATTTTTGTTATGTTCTTTAGCATAACGCTCATGTTTTCTAAAGCAGCTTATCCTAGAGTGTTCTGAGTGTGTTTTAAAGAATCAATGTTTTAATTCTTTTGTTAAATGGATAGTCTATGTCTAGACGTAGGATTTCTATGTCCCATAATTCATCTTCCATTGTTAATACGTTTAACTTATTTGTCCAAACATTTTGGCTAGGTGATAATGATTGAGTTGGTGATGTTGGAAAAATAGGTGATAACTGAGGTGATTTGTTCATCTAAAAATTTTTAACAATGTAAATTGGTCTGGGTACTGGTGTACTACAGTCTACTCCTTTAAGTTTTGTTTTCTTAAGGATATTTGAAGTTGACAACCTAGGGTTTGTTTTGAGTGGTAAATCCACATATGAAAATTCAGAGGCACTCGATGATCATTGATGAAGATCTATTGAATACTATTTCAATATTTTCATTTTTATATTTTATTATTTCTTTTAATTCTGTATGTTGTAGAGGTTCTTCCGATTGATGAGTTTCAAATGTTGGCCGAGAAATAGAGTTGTTTGAGGTAAAAAAATCAATATATGTAATTACTTGTTTTGATATAATATGATTCAATCTATTAAAAGTATGCATTCTAATCATAGTTAATTAACTCAAATACTACCAAATAGAATTAAGATACAATTTGGAGAAATTTGATTAAAGAATGCGTGTTCAATTTATACAATTTTTCGGGGAAACCTTTCTAGATTTCATTTTACAAATATCTCCTATTTTTGCTCCATCATTTCTCTCCACTATTTCAGCCTCAGCCATATTTACTTCATATAGATCGTTATCGTGTGGTAAACAACTAGTGTATGTAGTCGTCGTCGGTGAACGACCAGTGTTGATTATAATCGCGGTGAAGAAAATCTGAAAATCTGTCTATGTCCAGACTGTTCGTACCATTATCTTGTTCCTTTGACACTCGTTGCATTTTTGCTGTTTTAGTAGCTATGACAGAGAGTTGTGCACAATCCTTCTTGATCAAAACTCAAAAAGGTGCAAAATTCACTGAGACATATCAACAAAAATGTATTAGATATATCAAGTATCTAAAAAAAAACTACGAATAACTTGAGCAAAGTAAATAACAGATTGCAGACTACCTAGCAAAAATGGGCTCAGAAAGAGATATATAGAGAGAGAGAGAGTAATTGGCATTCCAATCTATAAAGATTATGAATTAACAAAAGGAAGAAGTTCAAAAAGGAATAAACAATATCTTAATTCTGAAAAAAATAAGTTCCTTTCTTCTTTTGTTAATATCTCGTTGTTCAATCAAAATCAAGATACTATTTAGTTATTTTACAGGAATAAAATAATTAAAAAAATAATTTTTATTTTAAATGAATATGTACGAATCTTCCTTACAACTTATAAATTATCGTACGTACTTTGTAAATTTTCCAATATAAATTCAATATAGAGTTCCAATTTGTTTTGTTTTATTATGTTTATTTTTTTATATGTTATTTGTAAAATGGAAAAGAGAACTTATTAAGTAGTTTTTTTTTAAATTATGGACAAAAATAGCTAGAGGGAATGAATAGATAATCATCGAAATAATGATAAATTAATTAATACGAAAATAATTATATGATTTTTGTAAATGGTCAAACATGTAATCATATATAAATAAAAATAATACGGAAATATAAAGCCCATGTTTACACTGAAAGTCAAAAATAGAAATATCCAAATAACTTCTCCCAAAATACTCATGGTTCATTAGTTCAGTGTATATAACAATGTAAAAAGTGAAGAATATTCGTAAGAGTGAGCAATCATAAAATAGAAATTAAAAGACATTACATTTCTTATGTGCAATATTTCTAAAGTAAAAATTCAAAGTTTATTCTCCACCTAAATTTAATATTCTAATTTTCTCCCTTTTTGTCATACGAATAGACGATATAGCATTGAACCTTAAATCCAATACAAGGAAGAAGAAGATGTATACAATGAATGAACTTCCCCTAAGTTCTATGACTCCCCAAAATAAAGTAAAAAGGATAAAAATTTATAGAATCTAATAAATATAATTTTTTTGTTAATAAGAATGGTAGATTGAGCTAAACATGACTACAACATTGTACACAAATACAAAAATTTATTTGTGTGACTATTCATTAATAACATAAATATACTGACACATATATTGACTTAACCATAGTCACCTAAAGTGAGATAAATATTGAACTGTAATAGTATGTCAATTAGTTCATTTATGATTAGTCATGAAAGATTTAAAGAAAAGAGCGTCATCAATCATGCAAAAAATTTAGTTGAATTCATACTTGCACATAATAAAAAATTTCTTATTAAGAGAGAACTTTAATTAACTTTTTTTTGTATTCCCTCTCAATATTTATTATATTATTTTTTATTTTTTATTTTGTGTGAGGGAATGGTTATTTATTTTTCTTTTTGTATAATCATTTGTGACTCTTTCTTTGTGTGCATTCAATTATTTTTATTCTTTACTACTATTTCCTTTATCATATTATTTTTCTTTTTGCAAAGAAAATATGCATGAGCCAATATACCTAGCATGAAGACTTTCACACTAGTTGTGAGGTAACCTTCTACACTCACTATGGTAACTTTCATACATCATAGTAGGTAACCCTCTTAAAACTATGGGTCTCTTTATAGTAGTATTTTATACAATGAAAGACAAAGTTCAACCATAGTTTTCACAATCATGGATATCTTATGCCCTAAAATATCATATAATTAATTATAAATTTCTAACATTACATACTTATGTGTTCAATGAGTGTGTGAGTAGGTTCATGTTGACATTGATCACTAGATGTGAGTAATAAGTAAATGCACAAGTCATAATATTCATTTGTATAATGCATAGTAAAAAAATGAAACTAGTATGTAATTTTCATGTCAAATTAAAGCAAGTCTACTTCCTTTTCTTTTTTTAATATATTCTAAAAAAATAATAAAAAATACTAGAAAAATTTAATCAATAATGTAGATTCCTAAGGCACTTCTATGAGATTTAAATCTTTGAATATTAAGTGCCTTGGTGAATAAATCAGCTAATTGCCTTTTTGTAGGCACAAACTCAAGGGATAAAACTTTAACTTCTACTAGTTAAGTAATGAAATGATGTATAATGTCTATATGTTTTGTTGGAGAATGCAGAAGCAGATTTTTAGATATACATATATCGCTAGTGTTATCACAATAAAGGAAAATTGTACCTTGTTCAAATCCATATTCCTTGAGCATATTCTTCATCCAGAGAAGTTATATGTAGAAGCTTCCGGTAACAATGTATTCTACTTCTACAGTAGATTATGAGATGGAGTTTTTTTTTTTTTGCATTCCATGATACAAGATTGTTTCCAATATAGAAACATCCATCTGAAATGCTTTTTCTTACATCCTAATTTCTTGCCTAATATGCATCTGTGTATCCACTAATTTCACATGTATTATCATTAATAAACCAAATACCAAATTTTTTTGTTCCAGAGACATACCTAATAATCCTTTTACAAATACCAACTCTAAAACAAATAATTGGTCTACTTGTTATGAGGTACAACAAGCTTCCTATCATGTTTTCTTATTTCAAATCCAAATTTCTTAATTAAATTACATGCATACTTGGTTTGAGAAATAAATATTCCATTATTTAATTGTTTAATTTTCAAACCAAGAAAATATGTGAGCTCACTCATCATTTCAAATTCACTAGTCATTATATTCATAAATTCATTAACAAGAGAATTAGATGTTGGCCCAAGAACCATGTCATCGACATATATTTGAGCTATGAATATATCTTCTTTGGTGAGAGGTGCTGTTATTCCACCAAAGTGCATAATAAATTTTCTGTAATAGCCAGCCAATCCTAGGAATCCTCTGACTCCCTTTGCTGTGGTTGGGGTTGGCCATTCTATAACAGCTCGAATTTTTGCAGGATCCACAGCTACCACTTGTTTTGATATCAGGTGCCCTAGGTATTCCACCTGCAATACTCCAAAATGGCATTTGGAAGGTTTAACAATTAAACTGTTAGTTGCTAATACCTACAAGACTGTTTGTAGATGCAGTGTGTGATCCTCCCATGACTAAGAATACACTAAAATGTCATCAAAGAAAACCAATATAAACTTCCTGAGGTAGGGTCTGAAAAGATCATTCATTAAGCTCTGAAAGGTGGCTGGGGCATTAGTGAGACCAAAAGGCATCACAAGAAACTCATAGTGGCCTTCATGTGTCCGGAAGGCTGTTTTTGGAGTATCTTCTTCACGAACCCTGATATGATGATACCTTGATCGAAGATCCAGTTTGGAGTAGACTCTGGCTCCATGCAATTCATCCAATAGTTCATCTATGACCGGTATAGGGTATTTGTCTTTGATAGTAATGGAGTTCAGAGACCTGTAATCCACGCAAAATCTCCAAGTCCCATAAGTTTTTCTTACTAGCAATACTGGTGATGAGAAGGGGTTGTTGCTTGGTCTAATCAGAATAGAGTGTAGGAGCTCTGATACCATTTTTTCTATCTCAGTTTTATGATAGTAGGGGTAACGGTAAGGTCTTACACTTATGGGTCCAGTTCCTGGTTGTAGGAGATACAGTGATCATGTAATCGTTTAGGAGGAAGGCTGGTGGAGGGTTCAAATACTTGGGAAAATGCAACCAATATTTCACTTATCTCAGGTGAATGAGTTCTGGTTTGTTCCTCTGAAGGTTTAGTGGGAAGTATCTGAAGGAATAACCCTGTATCTGGCAAGCTCTGGGTCTCCTTGCATGTTAGGGCTATAATGTTTGTGTGCCCTAATCCTTGAAGTTTATGAGTAGTACCATTTTTCCTGGAAACTGATGGTTAGCTTCTTATAATCCATCTCAATAGGACCCAAAGTCTCCAGCCATTGGACCCCTAGCACCAATTGGCATGCTGCAACAGGGAGGACATAGAAATCTGCGGTTACCTGATACCCCTGTATGGTAAGGCTAAGGTTGCAGCATTGCCCTACGCATTCTACCTTCTCACGATTGGCCACCATTACTTCTAGCCTCTTTCCCTTAGTGATAGTTATTCCACACTGGAGAGTAAGAGCTTGATCAATGAAATTATGAGTACTACCTCCGTCAATCAACACTAACACTCTTTTTTTTAACTGCCCCATTACTCGTATGGTTTGAGGATGTTCAGCTCCTGCTATGGCATGGAATGAGATTTCAGGCATTACCTGTGGTGATTCCTGCTCTACATCTTCTTCAGAGTTCCCTGAGAGAATTTGTTCCTTCTCTTCTATCATAAATAGTTGTGGTCTTGCACAATGGTGACCAGCTGTGAACTTCTCATCGCAGTAGTAGCATAGTCCCTTATCTCAATGTTCACGTGCCTCCTGATTAGTGATGCGACGAAAGGTATTAGTTGAGGAAATTGGTGCTGAGTTGCTTCTTTATTGAGGAGGGGGTCCTAATACACCAGTAGTAGGATTAGAGGAAGTCCTTACTGTCACAGAGGATGTTGCGTATCGTGGATACTGAATGGCCTTCCTCTGGAGCAGATTCTTTTCTTCAATTAGCCTTGCCACCCCTATAGCTTCAGCCAACGTTCGTGGCTACTTAATTTTTACTTCAATTCTGATCTTATCTCTTAATCCAGCAATGAAACAGCCTATCAGAAATTCTTCTGGAAGACCATCCACTCTGTGAGAGAGTTTCTCAAATGTTTCTTGGTAAGTAGCTATGCTTGAGGTATGTTTGAGTCTGGTCAGGGCTTCAGATGGATCTTCATAATCAGTTGGGCCAAATCTCAGTTGCATAGCGTGGACAAATTCCTCCCAAGTGAGTGGTCCACGGAACTTGGTGATTCATCTATGCCACTGTAAGGCAATACCATCCAAATGAAATGATGCCAACTACACTCGTTGTTCTGGTGTAGTATTTGTGAATTCAAAGTATTGCTTAGCTTTGTATATCCATCCAGTGGGATCTTTCCCTGCAAAAGTAGGGAATGATAGCCTAAAGTGGGAACCTGGTGGCTCATTAGGGTTTCTGAACCCACCATTTGGGCATGGGTTTTCTTCCCGTGCGAACAGGTTTTCTTCAGGTAAATTCCGAGTGACGCGAAGTCCCTGTAACTCGGTGAGCACAGCTTGTAAGGTTGCGCCTATCTAATTAAAGTCTGATTCATGCCTTGCCAGGGTTTCCATTACCTCACCGCGAAACTCAGCGTTGGATTTGCCCTTGGTGTCCACGGCTTTGATACCACTGTTAGGGATTAATTTGGGTTTTGATTGAAGAAACGACACACAAGAGAGGGAGATTAAATCTTCATATCTATTCATATCATTCTCTGGATTCCTTGGCATTTATATAGCCTTACAGATCAAATTATTGAAAGGAAATTACATTAGTTACACTAATTTCGTTGGACTCACCTACGCGCCTTTCATACCTGTCAGAGTGCCTCTAACTGCCTTGGTGGTTCCTCACTAACCGATCGGGTGTTCCTCCACTCCTCTGAGCATGATCGTTGTCCCAGGATCAGCCCTAACCCTCTTCCTTCTTCTTCTGCGAATGCGTGAGGGTTGGTGCGTTTTCGCACCCATAATGAGTGTATGTTACAGTTTGATTTATTAAATTTAAATTATGATTATTAATATTGATAAACTAGTCAATATATTTTGCATGTAGTGATGCAGTGTAAAGTTCTTTTCAAACTCATATCCCTTTTGTGATTCCTTCGAAAATATGATCATATAATTTTTTAAGTGTACTTTAAGTGCATAAGTTTATCTATATGTATGAATATTGTATATGCAAGTGTTGAATTTACATATTTGATTGATTTTGATGACATATGATTATGGTGATTTTTAAAGTCTCCCTCTATAAGTAATTTGGGGTTAATATGACTTGCTTGAGTTTGTTTTTTAAACTCAATATTCAATATATGATTCAATTTTATTTCTTGAATTTTTTATTTTAAAAATTTGATTAATTAATTAGCGATTATTGATTTTCTGACTAGTTTTAGATTTTAAGCAGTGAATATTTTGATTTGAGACAGATTTACTAATTTTTTGTTTTTCTATTATGAGATTGTGAAATATCACACTTAATACATGGTAAATTAATGCATGTTTTTTTCTAAATCTACTTGTAAGTATCAATCATATTAGTACAAACAGTTTTTTTTTTTTTTTATAATTAATCTACATAACTCATCTGTTTTTTCAATTCAATTTAGTACTACATGTGATTAATATGCTCTTTGGTTAATGTTTAATTATGCATGTGTCGATGATTTCTTGTGGTATGATGATTTTAATACCTGATTGATATTATGATTTTATATTATTATTACATGTTAAAAGATGATCTAATTCTTCGACCAATAGTATTTGATTTAAAACTTATATTAATTTAGAAGGCCTGCACATGATAGAGACACTAGACTATATATGCATCTGGAGTATTAATCCCAACTTTGTTCGTGTACCACTATAATTTGATTTTGATTGATTATTAATCTTTATAGTTTATGTTGTAATTTTCTAAACTGCAACTTGATTTATGGTATAATAACATGTGGTTGTTGTCATTTAAAAATATGTACTAACAATTTCTAGATTAAAATTGTGGATGCTAACTAATAGAATTTTGGCATTGAGATGTAGAAAGTTTTAGAAAATTTTCTTTCCGAAAGAATTCACAATTGATGAGTTGTATGAATTTGTAATTGACCAATTGTGGTATTTCACAAATGACATATTTCTTAATTTTTTTTATGAAATAAGTGAATTCATATTCGTGAAATATTGAAAATTTTCAAATGACCAAATTGCTCGATTTTAAGTATCAAAATAACTAAATTTTATATTTGTAGAAGTAGTGAATTTTTGTATTCGCTGAAGTTAAGTATTTCCTATTACAAAATAAAGTTGACAATGTTCGAAACAATTGATTTTCAAAATAGGAAATAAATTCTGTATTCACAAAGTGATGAATTAGTTTTTCATATAAATAGTAAATTTTGAGTTCATTAATTTTGAATTACTTAATTTTATATTCTATATATTATTGATATTTTGTATTGGTTGAATACAAATTTGAACTTGGTTAATTTTTTAATATTGAAAAAAATTAATTTAAAATATTTTATTATTAATTTTTAGAATTTTTAATTTATGACACTATTGTTTCTAACAAATTCATGATTTATTTACTAGATGTCATGAAGTTTGATAACAAGTAAAGTTCAGAACGTAGATCTAATAAATTTGAGGCATGTGGACAAGCTGTGTGGTTTGGTATAGTTGGTTGTGATTCATGTGTGAATCATAATAAGAAACTAGGTTGATTTTCATTAGATGGCATCAAAAGATGTTCTTTCTAACCATTTTTAATCTTGTGAGATTTTAAATCAATGTTGGTTATGTCATCTTGTGTTTCTACATTGATTGATATTCACATTATGTGTAGTAATGATCAAAACTACCAAGGGATTGTTGAATTTAAAGTATCATAGATACCAGACCAGTTGATATAATATTGAGAATAAAGATATTAATTATGTCTAATGGTCTCCTTCAAAGTATGTGCCATTAGCTTGACAAAATGCTATTGAAATTTAACATCTACGATTCTAAAATTATCAAAACATATGTAGATGTTAATCTACACCTATCCATGAATATTGATTAGAATGTGTCTCTAGATTATTAAAAAAATGATTATAAAGGAAAAAAAAAGGTAAGAGGGAAGATGATAATAGATGAACAAAAACTTATATAAACCATTTTACCCTCATTTTAATAATAAAATTTTATGTAATTATTTAAATTGTGATTAAACTGTACTATTTTTAATAAATGAATGATTTATATGTTGATTGTGAAAGTAATGTAATTAAAATATCTTATTTATCGAAGCAAAATAACTTATACCTTACTTTATCCAACAATTTGTAGCTCGATAAGCATTTTCATGTTTTAATTATTAATGCTATAGCCATTCTTTTCATATTGTTTACATGGCAATTTATACGTAACAGTTGACTCTTGATTCAATATTGATGATGATGCAAAACACTTCACATTTTGTACTTTTGTTGCAAACATTGTGACATCGGGCCTACTGTTGCACTTTTGTTGTTGAAACTCAAAATAGAAATCTATTGGCACATAACGTTCGGATGAGAATCAAGAAATTTTACCAAAAGATTCATAAAATGATTACATCTAAAAAGCATCATCGAAATGATCCATGATATTTTAAGTAGGCCCATTACAAGATTAATGATAAGCAACTCAAGGAAGTATTAAATGGATTAATTCAAGACCAAAAGGTGCCAGGAGCTCAATTCCTTACATAGTCCAGTCAAATATTTTTTTGACACAAGAATGGACAGCAATATACAAATAGCTTTAATTGCACAAAAAATTGGCCAAAAAATAGGAAAATAAATAAAAAATGAAATCTCTAATCAAAAATCTTATATAGAAAAAAAATTAGATTTTGTTCCAAGATTTCATTTGGTTATTTGTTTCCTTATTTCTTACCCAAATTTTTATGCAATTAAAACCATTTGTATATTGTTGTCCACTCTTGTGTTAAAAAAAAAATTTATGAGACCATGTAATGACTTAAGTTTCTTTTGTGGCACCCTTTGGTCTTTAATTATCTCTTGAATTAGCATGATCAATATTTTCTTGAGTTGCTTAGTTATTGATCTCGTAATGGGTCCACTTGTAATGTCATGGATCCTTCGATAATGCTCCTTGGATCTCATCATTTCATGGATCCTTTGATGATGCTCTTTGATTATCATTACAATAATTGCACAGTTTTATGACATTGCTTGAACTATAACTATGGAAATACATTAACCCAAGTTAACGGCTTGACAACTTTGGGATCATCCAAGCAATACTTGAGAAATCCTTTGCCATGTTGGGCTTAGAAAAAAACTTATCTAGTTTTGCACAATTATTTGAGGAATGAGGTGATGATCTAGAAATGAGATAGAGCAAGTGACCTAGAATGATAATGGCATCACATTGTGCTAAAGAACCAAAAAATTTCTAAAAATCACTTGTTAGGACGAACAGTAATAAAGGTTAGACCAAGCGAGGATGGTATGGGATGGCACAACGAAGAAGGGTAAATCATGGAAATACCAAATAGTGGCTGGCTAGTCTGTGCTGGTTATCTATCAGTAGTGACTAATTAGCTGGGTGGATGGTTTGGTTTATTGAGTATAGCCTGAGTGGACAATGATTAGGCTATTGCAACCTAGGAGCTTGATGGCTGGTGGTCACCATTCTGTTAGCACGATGACATACTCCTATTGCAACTTGATGGTCGGACTCTAACTCTTGCCTTTTCCTTTCCATGATATTCCATTCCTTTATACCTTTCATCTTTTATTTTGAAGATGTTGAAATTTTTTCTAAAGTAATTGGGTGATTTCTCAAAAGAGTATTACTCCTTACAACTCCTAGGTTGTTCCCAAGTCTTTACATTTTTTCCAAGTGTTGAGTGGTCAAATCATGGGATAATACTCCTTGGAACCCCCTTATCCCCTAGCTCTTTGCTTAATAAACTTCTTGGTGTGGTAAGCATTAATTATCTTTTAGATGTGAACCTATAAAATATATGGCCTTTAACTTCCTTCCAAAGAAATTGTGTGATCTAAATGATCTCAACATAAGGCTCGAGATTTTTGTGATACTGCATGACCTTAATGATCCAATGCAAGTCTCGAGTATTTACGGGTAAGTTACTAGACACAAAGGAGGTAATACCTCACTCTTCTTCGTAGTAGACTTCCTATAGTATCATTGTATGGGTTATAGACCGAAATCATTATGAATTTCCAAATGAGATGGATCCTCACTTTGTGTAGCACATTAGACTTCAGCTACAAAAATTTCCGTAGTCTATTAAGACATTATCATTGTTTGGTTCTAAGTAGGTGGTCCTAACATTTCCCTGGCGAGACTTCTTGTGGCAACACATGCCTTATTCTTGTTAAGACTTAGTCGTTGTAAGGTTCTAAGTAGGTAGTCCTAACTTTTTCGTATTAGACTTTTTATGGTGAAACATGCATTAAGAATTTTTTAAGGAATGTCACCATATGGTTCAAAGGAAAATCATCCTCATTTTTCCTGTGTAGGGCTAAATGAAACAATGAGCCTAAATCCTAAGGGGAAAATGTTGCTATATGGTTATGAAGAAGGTTGGTCATTCCTACTCCTGTACAGGACTTTGGCAGTGAACACACCTTGTTCTAATCACAAATGTTCTGTGGGTGTAAAGAATGAATGATCTCACTCCTTACCGCACGTAACATCATAGGGTGGTGAACCCACCTAGATCAAAACTTGGAACTTATTGGTGGTGACACACCTAAATCTTAACTTTGGTCCAACATGGCTATTGGGTATAAAGGAGGAGTGAGATTTCTCCCAACCATGGTGGCACATTTAGTGGTAGTCCTACCTTAGCTCAAAGTTATGTTCTAGGTTCCTACCTTGGCCCAAATTTATGTTCTAAGTAATTATCGTTAACTTATATTAATGTAAAAAGTGTCTGGGTTCTCAAGAGAATGTTGTAATACTTTGGTTAGCAACCCAAATCTCAAGGAAAATGGAAAAAAACACATATATGTAACTACTAACATGGCTATAGCAATTTATTAATTCTTATTTTGGATATATATATATATATATATATATTTCATTATGGCTCTCTAGCGAGTCTAGATGTTGGTGTTGGTGTTGGCATGGTTAGCAGGACCTCTCCTAATACTTTATAGAAATATAAAGAATACAATCTGGATGCTTACATCTTTCCATGGTCATTGGCAATTCTTCTTAAGGTGTTGTGCATTCCAAGCGTTTAAGACCTCTACCTCACTCAATTACTCCAATATATATGATTCTTTTTCCAACAATATTTTACTTATTAAGCGCCTTCCCAGTTTGGACTTATGGTTCCTACCTATCTTTCCACTATTGACTGTGCATTCTTTTGAGACTAGACCCCTATTTTGAAATTACATGGAGTTCATTGATCTGTTGAATAGTTAGCAATTTCGTAGGTGTAAGTCCTATTTGACTACCTCCACTCCATAAGAAAAGGAATACGAGGTTTCTCTTACGGTGGTCCTGGATGCCATTTTATAAGCCAGAGTACTTATGGAAAATTTGCTACCCATCCAGTCTTGCATTTATCTTTCTTGTAAGGTTTAACTTAATAACCTTGTTAGCTGTTTCCACCTAGCCGTTAGCTTATGGGTGCTCAACGGCCAAAATCACATGTTAGATCTCATACCGACTACATAATGTTGGTGTGTGTTGTGGTGCATGCTGCAACAATGAAAGACACCAATGCACAATGGAACAAAACGTGGAACATACAATAATATTAGTGGAGCCATAAAATATGGATGTGCAGGAATTATGGTTATTGTTTAATTTTCGTTTTCCTTGTATACATATATCTTAACTCTTGTATAGAAATAGAACAGAAATAATAATGAATATACATGATAATTATCAGAAAAATACAATATTTTTCATGGTATCAGAGCAAGTTATTGCTAACTAATGGAATTACCTACTGCTGATTTCTGATTTCTGGTTTACACTTACCCTCTGAATCTGATTTCTGGGGTGGCCATTTTGGTTTACATTTCTGGGGTGCCCATTTCTGATTTCTCGACATTGGTTCGATCTTGGTGGTCGTTCTGACTTACTCATTTAAACCATACTGGTCTAATTGGTTGGGTCCAATGCTAGTTGTCTCATAGTATGGCCGGTTCCACCATCAGTTTTTTTTCTAAAAAAGAAACATAACACAACGATAAACGGTGCTGAGGTCACATTCTTTGAATCTGCGGTTGGAGTCATAGATTGCTCATTGATCGTGGAATTATCGCAGTCTCTCTACGTAGCCGTGGGCAACCGCACCAGTTTCCTGCCTCCGTGAAACTTGAAACGCAGCAACATATATTTTGTGTTTTGTCTCTGTGCGTGTGGCTGGTTGGAGCCATAGGTCTATCTGCAGTTGTGGGTAACCATACTATTCTTCTAAGCTCGAACAAGCTTGGAACGAGAAGGAACTGCACAGAGGCTACATGAAGAAAGGGCTGTTGTGAAGCCACAGTAGAAGAAGTTGCGCTGAGGAACGCAGAAGAAGCTGTGCGAATTTGGCTGAGGAACGCAGAAGAAGCTGCACGATTTTGAAACTTTTTTTAGGGTTACGAAATGTTCTATATATAGTGTACGAAGTGTAAAAAAAAGGAAAAAAAAATTTAGATTTCATGGCAGAATCTAGAGATTTAACCACCAATTTCATATTGGAAGATTTGACGGCAAAAATGACAGAAGTTCTAACTAGAGCTCAGATCACCTCACAACTTCCGCTAACTGAAGCGTCGACTACTCCCATTAGTATCAAGTTGGGAGGATCCAACTATGCTTTATGGTCCCAGGTGGTAGAGATGTATATCTCTAGCAAAGACAAACTGGGATATATTAATGGGGATTTTTCTCAACTTGCTGAAACCGACCCCTCATTTAGGAGATGGCGTACTGAAAATGCAATTGTCAAAGGATGGTTGATCAATTCGATGGACCCCTCCTTGATTGCAAATTTTATTCGATTCCCAACTGCGAAACAAGTTTGGGATTCTACTGCTACCACCTACTATGATGGGACAGACATGTCTCAAGTGTATGATCTTCGCCGTCGAATTACTCGTATGAAGTAGGCGGGTGGATCCATTGAAAAATACTACAATGACCTTCAAGGGTTGTGGCGAGAAATTGATTTCTGTCGTCCTAATCCAATGGAGTGTGCGAATGACATACAAAAATACAACTCCATCGTACAGGATGATCGAGTGTATACCTTCCTCGATGGACTTGATGACATATTAGATAAAACACAAAGTGATGTGCTTCAAATCAAACCATTCCCTACGGTGGAACAAGCCTATGGATTCATCCTTAGGGAAGAGGTCTGGTAGATTGTGATGATCACGGGTGCAGATACGACACCCGGAGCAGTTATGGCTTTCAAAGGGATCAAGGGACACCATAATCCATTGCCACCCAAACCAGGAACCTTTTTGGGTAGCAAGAAATCCACGGGAAATCCACCGTCTATTGACATGAAATGTGGCCATTGTGGAAACTCCAAACACACTCGTGAAAACTGTTTCAAACTACATGGGTATCCAGAATGGTGGAATGATCTTCAAGCACGGAAGAAACGGGAAACCACTGGGCAAGCCGTTGTGGCTACCAATAATGCATCACTATCCATTATTCCTCAGGCCAAATCTTCCCAAGATCCAGGTATTTCAAGTAAAGCATTTCACATCTCTACTTGTAGTGATAATGAGGATTGGATTCTAGAATCTGGAGCTACAGATCATATGACATTTGACCCAAAAGATTTCTCCAATACAACCCAACTGACATGGAGCCATGTTGCCAATGCCAATGAGGTCACCTATCCAATTACAGGGGCTGGAACAGTGACTTTATCTCTTTTATTATCATTATCTAATACATTACTTGTACCTTCTCTTTCAAACCGACTAATTTCTGTCAGTCAGGTCACTTCAGATTTTAACTGTGTAGTATTGATGTATTCTACCTTTTGTCTTCTACAGGATATTCTCACCAAGGAGATCATTGGGCGTGGTACTAAGAGGGGAGGGTTATATTATGTGGATGACCTCAGTTCAGGACGAGCCAATCACATGCAACACACTGTTGGTAACAAGGAACGCCAGATTTGGTTATGTCATCGTCGATTTGGGCATCCATCATTCGAGTATTTAAAGCACCTACTCCCCAGTTTATTTTCAAATATTACACATTCAGATTTCAAGTGTGATACTTGTATCCTAGCAAAAATTCATAGGTCGTCTTATCCTATGAGCATGAATAAAAGTATGTCTTCTTTTGCTTTGGTACATTCTGATGTTTGGGGACCTTCCCCGGTCACTACGTCATCGGGTCATCGTTAGTTTGTTATTTTTGTTGATAATTTTACACGAATGACATGGCTTTACCTTCTCAAACATAAAGATGAAATATTTTCTATATTTCACCTATTTCACACCATGGTTCAGACACAATTTTCTGGAAAAAAAATTAAGATTCTTAGGTCTGATAATGGAAGGGAGTATGTTAATCAACAATTCTGGACATACTTGGACAACCATGGTATTCTCCATGAAACCTCGTGTTCACAAACCCCACAACATAATGGGACTGTGGAGAGGAAGAATAGGCATATTTTAGAAACTGTTCGGGCCTTACTAATCGGTGCACATATGCCTAATAAATACTGGAGTGATGCTGTTACTACAACTGTGTATCTACTCAATCATATGCCCACAAAAACCTTACAATTTTAGACTCCATTAAAGGTGCTATCTGATCATGTTCCCTTGTCTACTATTTGGATGCTTCCGCCCTGAATTTTTGGATGTGTTGCTTTTGTCCACCTCTATAAAAATCAACGCACTAAGTTGGATCCATGTGCTGTCCGATGTGTATTCTTGGGGTATGGCATTCAAAAAAAGGACTACCGATGCTACGATCTGGTTACTAAAAAAACCTATATTACCATGGATGTCACTTTCCTAGAATCTGAATGGTTTTTCCCATCACTGGTATCAAATTACCCTCTTCAGGGGGAGAGTTATGGTGAAGAACGAAATTGGCTTGATATTGAAATATTAGATACTAGTAACAATCCAGCATACTCGGATCATGCCAACAATATGGAGGAGCCAATACTTAGACCAGAACTTGAACTTCCAAGAACTGAAGCTGAAGTAGTAACTGAATCTCCAGAAGATGAAGTGGTTGATGCACCCTTCCACTCTCTAGTAACCAATGATCCTCCTGCTGAGAATACTCCTGAGGTAAGCTATCCTACCACACCTTTACAAACTAACGCTATAGATACATCTGTTGGTTATGTTCTACCTTTTATACACAATCGAGGCAAACCTCCAAATAGATACTCCCTAGAAAGAGAAGAACGAAAACCCAAGTATCCAATACCAATTATGTATCTACTTAAGGGTTATCAGAACCTATCAGGGCGTTTGCACAAACACTTTTCTCATGTCAAATTCCAAGTAACATTGAAGAATCCTTATGTGATCCAAGATGAGCTCAAGCTATAAAAGAAGAATAACACATGAGTGTTAAGCAAGTTGCCTCAAGGGAGGAAGATGGTAGGATGCAAGTGGATTTTCTCCATTAAGTATAAAGCAGATGGGTTAGTTGATCGATACAAGGGGAGGCTAGTAGCAAAAGGATATACACAGAAACATGGGATAGATTATCAAGAAACCTTCTCACCTGTGGCTAAACTAAAAACTGTGAGAGTTTTGTTATCTCTTGCAGCAAATTTAGATTTTCCATTGCATAAACTTGACGTGAAGAATGCCTTCCTTCATGGTGACCTTGAAAAAGAGATTTGGAAAAATAACAGCTCTTATAGTCTATGTAGACGACATGATCATTACAGGGGATGATAAAGAAGAAATCTCTAGGCTTTAAGAACAACTGTCAAATGAGTTTGAAATGAAGGACTTGGGAGGACTCAAATACTTCTTAGGCATTGAGGTAACAAGATCAAAACAAGGTATATGTCTTTTCCAAAGGAAATATACTCTAGATCTACTGGCAGAGGCATGATTGCTAGATTGTAAACCTGTCGATATTCCGATGGTCCAAAATCATAAACTTGGAGAATATGTGGACCAAGTATCAGCAGATAAACAGAGATATCAACGGTTAGTAGGTAAACTAATATACTTATCTCATACTCAACCTGATATTGCTTATGTTGTGAGTGTCGTGAGTCAGTTTATGCACTGCCCAAGTGAAGACCATATGGATGCCGTCATGCGAATACTCCGTTATTTAAAATCCTCCCCTGGGAAAGGACTTATGTTTTCAAAGAATGGTCAATTGGAAATCGTTGGATATACAGATTCAGACTGGGTAGGGAATATGAAGGATAGGAAATCTACTGTTGGGTACTTTACTTTTGTGGGGGGCAATCTTGTTACATGGAGGAGCAAGAAGCAAAATGTAGTTGCCTTATCTAGTGCTAAAGCTGAATTTCGAGGAATGCTCAAGGGAATATGTGAGCTCCTTTGGTTGAAAAAATTTACTTTTGTGGGGGGCAATCTTGTTACATGGAGAAGCAAGAAGCAAAAAGTAGTTGCCTTATCTAGTGTTGAAGCTGAATTTCGAGGAATGATCAAGGGAATATGTGAGCTTCTTTGGTTGAAAAAACTTCTAATTGAGATTGGTGTTGCTCCTAACTCTGAAATGAGCTTGTTTTGTGATAACAGAGTAGTCATTGTCATCTCTCACAATCCAGTTCAACATGATCGCACGAAGCACGTTGAAGTGGATCGGAACTTCATCAAACAGAATCTTGAAGAAAAGATTATTCAGCTTCCATTTGTTAAATCAGAAGATCAATTGGCTGATATACTCACAAAATCTGTGTCTGCAAAGAACTTCTACAACTCACTTGACAAGTTGGGCATAAGAGACATATATGCACCTACTTGAGGGGGAGTGTTGGTATGTGTTGTGGTGCATGCTGCAACAGTGGCAGACACTAATGCTCAATGGAGCAAAACATGGAGCAAATAATAATATTAGTGGAGCCATAAAACATGGATGCGCAAGAATTATGGTTATTGTTTAATTTTCGATTTCCTTATATACATATATCTTAACTTTTGTATAGAAATAGAACAAAAATAATAATAAAATATATATGATAATTATCAGAGAAACACAATATTTGTTACATAATTCTTTGAGTTTTCTATCAACAAACTTAGTTTCATTATCTAAAACTAGAGTGTGTAGGAGTCCGAACCTAGAGATGATGTTTTTCCATGTGAACTTAATCACCGAGTCTTTTGATATCTTGATGAGTGGTTTTACTTTTACCCACTAGGTATAATAATCAATTTAAACTATAGCGTACTTGGTTCTTTTACGAGTGGAAGCGGACCAATGAGATCCAACCCCCTTTAGCAAAGGGCTAAGGGTTTACTACTACAACATTATCATGTATTGCCACTTACATTTTATCGGTTTATTAAAAACCAGAGAAAAAATAAAATTCCTTGGTTTATGAAAACTGGTCCAATATTTCTCAAATATTTTGCCAATTTTTTTTCAAATATTTCATCGATTTAAGTAAATCAACTCAATTATTTTAAAATTAAATAGTAGATATGTATTATCTAATTAATTAATTTAGGTAATATCTTATAAGAAAATATTTCTTAAATATGATTTATGTTTAAATTCAAACATATCTACTAAATATGTGTTTAATCATATGTTAATTATAGCTCCTTTGACCGATCAATGTTGACGTAGACCAATTATAGGATGTCTGTGTACTTAATCAAATTCCCTCCAATATTTTCTATGCATAAAGAAAGCATTAGGAGGTGGTCTCAAAACACTCTTGGAGCCTATGAATAAGGAAAATCTAATAGTTAGAGTGAAATTCTTCCCATTTTGTTAAATTTGCTATAGAATATGACTTTTACATTTCTATGATTTTAGAGTTTATAAATTTTGATTAAATTTATTAGTACTTAATGAAGTACGAACCCCATAAATATATCAATTTTATATAGGATTACAGAAGTATTTATAGAGCATATAGTTTCTTATTGAATGGATATACAATGGGGAAGAAATTTTACCGAAGATATTTAAAGTTTTGCATAGATTTTGTAATAATTTAGGTGAATACATTGTTCATGCTCAATGCTGGGACAACTCAAGGGATTTTGTGGCCTAAGGCAAAACATAAAAATGATGCCCTCGATATTTTTCATAAATCTAAATTTCATTGGTCGATATATAAGAATTGATTATTGATATTAGAATCTTTTTTTGGTCAAATATAAATAATAAATTAATAATTAAATAAACATTGATGTAAAAGTTAATTTTCTTATAATCTTACAATAAATTATAACTTTATTTTAAACACTATAATTGAGTTCTTTTTTCTAAGAATAAAAATTTGAAATTATCTACAAAATTACATTGTTTATAGTAATGCCTAAATATGTGCTCTCTGGTCTCCATAACTCAAAATTAGGCTAAATAGTTTTTGAAGTATTTAAACTTTGCTTTATTTTACATATGGTGTCTAAATTTTTCTTCCCTACACAAAGTATCTAGACTTTCATTCTGTTTACAAATAAATTTTTTTGTGCTAAAGTTCTACCATGTTAGTTTATTAGTGTTAATAAGCAGACTTAACAAAATTTAATTAATGTTAATTAACTTACATAATATAACTTAATCATAACAAAGATTTATGTGTAAATAGTATAAAAGTCTACACACCTTTATGTGTAAAAGAGTTCAGACACATTTATATAAAATGGATGAAAGTTTATATACCTAGAAAGTTATTTGGCCTAAAAAATATGTATTTATTTTAAAACGATAGAGATTTTATTTTATTAATTTATTATTTTTAATGTAAATTTTTTATGAATTAACCATGAATTAATAACCATTGATTAAAAAATTGACAAAGAAAAAAAATCCTTATCTCTCATCTTTTCTCTATATTTTTCTCAATCTCTTCTATAGGGATTTACTCTCTCTCTCTTAGTAAGATTTGTTTTTGTTTACTTTTTGATAGGTTTAATAATATCATCATAAACTTATTTTAGAGTGATTTTCATCGGATTTTTGATTAATTTTTCTATTTTTTCAATTTAGACATAGATATAGATTTGTAACTTTTCTTATTGGTATTGTTTCTACTCCGGGGCTAAATATGTGAGCACAAGTTGATTAGTTGAAAACATGAAATCCTATAAAAGAGAATAATGAAGCTATTGCATTGATGTGTTTGTCAATTTGTTAATCATTTATGTCCTCTAATTGAATTCTCTAATGTACTGTAAATTCAATAAATAAATGCAAATTTTCATTTTCTTTTTTTCTAAAAAAAACATGGATTTCATTTTTACAATTTTCAAACATCGATGATATTTTTATGACCATTCATTAATGAGCATAATTTTTTTGAGAAAAAAATATCAAAAATTAAAAGATCATCAATAATTAAAATTATTAAACAAAAAATATAAACTTTGTTTAGCATATTTAGAAAAAAACATTCGGTTCTAAAACATTCATCTTTTGTTCTCTGTAAAATTCATTAAACAATTAAATGTTTAGTTGTTTGAATTGATTTCGTGCCTTTTTAGAAAAATAAAATCTTAATATCATTTATATTATTCATGATTTTCAACATGATAAATCTAAATGAAAATCTAAATCGATATCAAAACACAAACTTAACAAACACATAAATCATCTTAAATGAATATCTAGATGAAATAAAAATCATCTTAGAGTAAGATCTAGGTGAATAATAATAAAAAAAAATTATTCTTAGATGAAACAAAACAAACTTAACGAAAAGGAGCTATCATAAAAAGAGATCCCTCTTTGACAAAAAAAAACAAATTTACCCTCTAGAAGATTTCCCCAAAAAATAAGATAACAAAAATGGATATGGTTACCATCTACTAGTAAAAAAAAGTAAAATTTGCACACAAACTTTTAGGAGAAAAGAAACACTTTAACACAAACATTTTTTTTCCAAGTCCGACTCTAAGGGGACCATCTAGAAAAGTTTTTCGTTTTGGAGTGAAGTGAACATGATTGAATTATTTTTTTGTAAATAACATGATTGAGATTAGAGGACGTCATCTTGAAAGAATTCCAGGAATAACCCAACAATTCATTAGCATATGAGTCTTAGTTACTGGTCCCCAACAACCATCTATGCCCCGTATTTATTATAAGTATGTCATTAGGTTATTGACAATATTTGGTTATATTTTTGTTTAATGTCAAAGTAAATAAGTAAAACACTAATAAAGCTATAATGATCAAACATATTACAACACAAACATCTTTTTAAATAGTTGTGATAATTTGTTAGAAGAAGTCATGTCTTCTAACATAACAAAACAAAAACATGATCATCTCCGATGAGTAACATAACGAAACTAAATAGATTAAATCCAAACCAAAAAGTACACAAACAAAAAAAAATTGAAAAGTATAAAAATCTCGTTAGAATAAATCTATGCAAAAATATATCATCATAGATCTAGACCTAAATGACAATACTATAAATTGAGGTTGATTCTATAGAAAAAACTATTATAGGAGAAAGCCATCCCAAGAAATCGATATCTTCAATTGTTAAGATCTAAAAGCAAAGAACGTAAAGAAACGTGTTTATGGCTTGCATTTACAAAAGCTGTTTTAATGCAGGTGATTAAAGAGAATACCACAACACTTTAATGTATCATTATCTCTTTTTTTTTCATTTTTTTATATTTTAATCTTACATCCTCACCTAAACAAAAATATTTTAATCACTTGCATCAAGTAATAATAATTTATTATAAATTTTACTTTTTATCCTCCTATAATCCCTTTGGCAATAACAACTTACAATAAAATTATATTCTAAATACCTAATCACTTTAGGCCTAACCTACTAGACTTTGACAACATTTTTTTCTTTTCTTTTCTTTCACCAAACATAAGAAAAGTTTTTAGTTTTGTTCCCCTTCTAATTCCCACATTACTTTATTTCCCACCAAAATTCATGATCCAAACATTGCCTAATAGAAAGATGAATGAACAAGGTGTAAACAAAATACTGTAAATTTTACGTGTCGTAATAATTGACAAGAAAAATAAAATTCATGTAAAAGTTGTATCTTATAAGCATCGTAGCTGGAAAGCTTTCTCATAATTCTCTCCATCAATTTCTGAATGGTGAGGGAAATCATAAGGCATTTCTGCAGAAGAAAACCAGGATTCACTGAGAACTCTAAGGACTTCCTGGTGGACCACGGCATTGCCGTCCGGTGTCAGATGCAATCCATCACTGTAAATGGACAAAATAATTAGTTTTCGTAGCTATCACATGTTTGGTGCAACATATCAAAGAAGTTAAGTACAATTTATTAAACTCAATCATATTGGATTGTATTATAATTAGTCTATATAATGTATTATAACAACTTATTTAATATAATTAGATAAAATTGATAATAAATATTTTAATAAAATAATTTATATTTAAAATACTATGTAATTTGTTTTATATAGTTTTTTACATGTCAATAATTTTATTATAAAAATTTATTTAAATAAATAGTTAATTTATTTTTAATATTTTCTTACATTTTAAAAATAAAAAATATCATTTTTAATTTGATGTTAAAGAAAAAATCAACACATTTTAATTTTAGAATTGAAAATTCAGGAAACATTTCTGATGGGTCAATTTCTACAAAACTGTATAATTTTTATTTTCTACGATACTATCTTACAGCCAAACGCATGCCTATACAAAAATTATACAATCAAGACTAGAGCGGAAAAATACTTTAATGACTATGAAAGAAATGACACTCCAAGAACAGAAGACGAACCTTAGGAATTTCTTTGGCCAACCAACGGTCTCCTGCATCTTGGACCACAAATTAATAGAACGAACTCCCAGTTCCTTTGCAAGCTCAATACATTGTTCTGCATAAGTTCTCGTAGCTTCATTTGTCCTTTCAGGCAATTTTCTTGCATTCCCTCCATACAAAGATCTGTTGTTCCCAATAATTCATTTACTAATTATATCAAAACTTACACCTTAACTAAGATTTCAACAAATAAAATTTATGTGTACATGCTATACTTTCTTGGGATCAGATCTAGAACTAGAATGTAAATAATGCAAGGATGTATTTGCTCTTTTCTATCACGTCAGGGGACCTTGTGCTGAAAAGAGAAAATTCAAGACTCAAGAGATATCTATCAGTAACAGTCTACATGGTAATAGAGCAGTAGAGGACGGTCTAGATGAAAGGAGCACTTCCTTTAACATGAAATAAAAAGGGAAGCATTGTGAATGTTACAACAATGCAAAACAAAATGTTACAACATTGTATGGAGGCTAATGTAATATTTGAAAAGAAAAGTCTATTTATCAAAATTTGTGATAAATCATAACTGATGTGCGTAATATTATTGATAAATACAATCGGATCTATATAATTGTATTCAATGAAAAACCGTTACATCAATTGTGATTGTGATGTAGTTGTGATATATAGATATACTTACCATAATACTACATCACATCAGTATTGATTCATTACAAACTTATAATAAATAGACCTTTTCCTTTACAATTAGTCATATAATTGTACAATTGGGTTATATAGACAGGCAAAAAGTGGACAGATGAAGGAAAAAATCGAGTTCTTGTTAAAAGGTAGATATATACAGGAATTTTCTCTGAGGGATGAAGCTGTACATAAGGGGTGAGAAGGTTTGACTTGAGATGAGCTGGAAAGAAATATGGTGATTCACCTATGATGGTGCTTTGATGAGAGTTGAAACAGCAATATCATTGAAGACAGCAGCTGTGGTGGTGGTATTGTATGCAGTGAGTGTATTGTAACCAAGTGAAATGCAGATAGAAATTTTTGAAGGACAAAGTCTAACGCGGTATTATGTGGCTGGTCAGCAGCAATGCCATAATATGTTTCTATGTTAAATTATCATGAAATAACAATTTTATTATACCGGGCATATTCATTACGTCCTTCCTCATCTACAGGCGGTGGGGTAATAATCACAATTAGCACAGTAGGAGAGCATTTCTGCAACCAAAATTTGTAGATACAATTAGACGTAGGTCATCATTTTGAAAACATTTGTTCCTCTCCCAAATCCCCTCCAAAAAGGAATAAGAGAAAGAAAGTAACTAGTGAAGGAAAGCACAATCAAATATTAGAAACCTTAAACTCCTGTCAAAACAATGTTTAATTGCAAAAAAATTGAAACCTCTTCACTGAATTACTCTGACCATTTGAGGTCACTAGTCAAGAATTGCATTATTTTGTTCTTATATCAATAATATTACATTGAATAAAATCTTTAATTGGAAAAAGTAATAGGAAATAAGAACAAGGAAGCGTTTAAGGTTTAAAAAAATGATACTTTAAAACTTCACCTTTTCAATGCTAGGTTCATAAAGGGGTATACCATTGATAAAAAGATTGATTCATTAAGAAGAGAGACAGGGTAAAAATGGCACTTCAAAAAAAGTGAATATTAAAAAAAATCTAAATAGAAATAAAACTCAATCAGAGCTATGTCCACATCAATAATATCTCTCTTCGAGAATTTTTGAGTAACATATTTTTATCTGCTTCAATCTTCAAAATGGCAGTACCATAAATTTTATTTTTTCTGAAAAAAAAGGAAACAATGATATAAAAGAAAAGGTATCTCCCAAATGAAGAATGTATAAATATGCAGCACATATTTTAAATTTAACTACATAGACTGTTCTGTTTACGGTTAGGAATTAGGAGTACAGCTAATAGTGATTTTAAAGTTTCAAATGACCAGTTGGGTTTTTCTTT
Source organism: Hippophae tibetana (assembly GCA_037013495.1). Lineage (NCBI taxonomy): Eukaryota > Viridiplantae > Streptophyta > Magnoliopsida > Rosales > Elaeagnaceae > Hippophae > Hippophae tibetana. The sequence goes on along the minus strand of CM072803.1, from coordinate 58,959,408 downwards.
TTGGCTAGTGTTAAAGAAGTTGAATTTAACCATACGTGGTGGTGGTAGAAGTTGGTTAAGAAAAAAAATTCAAGAACAGCTTGTGGAGGTAAAGATTGTACATCAAAAGAATTGATTGCTAATCATGAAACTTTAAGCTTATATAGTTGTAATGTTATTAGAACTGAGAGGTATCAATGTCCGAAAGCTTTCAATAGTTTGAGCAAACAAAAAATGAAGAGGAGCGAAGGAATAGCAGTTATGGAGTTTTTAGGAGAATAAATATAACACAATGAAATAATGTTATGGAAATGAATGTGCTGTCTCCTAAAAAAGCCATTTATGCCTTGCCCAGTACTATGAAGCACTTAAACCGAATGATGCTCATTGTCGTGTTGAGCACCATTGATCCAGTTTAATTTAAAGGGTGATGCTAAACTTCCTTTTTAGTTCGTTTGCATTTCTTCTTAACTATGGACCAGCAATCCGTTTCCCCAAAGAAGACAAACTTTAATAATGAAAATTCAAATTATGGATGTTTAAGTAAAGGTAGGTGCATTAGTCTTAAACCAGGTAGCTATCTACCACACATTTAGAACATACTAAAGATTTTATTATACTGAAAAGGATAACAATTGTTGAAAGAACAAAACGGGTACCTTCAAATGAAGAACAATTTTCTTAAGATTCTCCTTGTACTCATCTAAAGGAACATGCTGCCGTTCACTTGTTCTTCCTAAAATAGCAGCATCATTAGCCCCAAAGAAAATTGTGACAGCAGAAGGAGGTTTTGTAGAATCCTGAAACATAATCTATATAAGTAGCATGTTCTCTTAAGTCTTAGCTATCAAATGACAAGAAAAACAAGAGTCACCAGAGTGCCCATAAGAAGGCTCTCTATTTACTAAGGCACCACCACATTGGCATTGAAAATTTTAAGATGCACGAAAGATACATTCTGCATCACATATCGCTGCTACAGTATTATTACAATACCAACATAAATGTAGCTCTTGACCTGATCAATATTTGTCTCTCCAATCTTACTCGCAAGGTATGATGGTGAATGTTAATCAGATGTACAAAATGAACAATCATAACATGCATTCCTAGAGCAAAAAGGGTTTCATGGGATTTCATCTTTTCGTAATTCCATATTCAAAAGAAAAAAATGGCGGTAATGAATCATCTTAATAGAAAATCCATACTCAGATCTTCATTTAAATATTAAAAAATTAAAAGAATCATAAATTTTCAATACATTACATGGAAATACCAGCTAAACCTATAGCCCTCATAAATAAATAAATGAAATCGTTTATACTTGGCTTGGAAGAACACATACCAGAGAGAAAATATGATGTAACAAGAACAAAGCCCATCTAGTATTGTATCCTCCATAACCACGAACTAATACATCAGCCTGTTAGGCATAATGAGGAAATAATATGTGTAATTAATGGAACTTCAAAAATGAATTTATGGGCATTTCTTAATTCAGAAGGAAAAAAATAAAAATAAAATAAAATACATGAAGGAATGAAAAGTAGAAGACTGAGAAAGCAAACGAAAAACCTTGCGAGAGTAAGTGTCAGCAAGAGCAGCACCCCAACCACCAAGTCTGAATGACTGCTCTGTAATTGAATCCCCAAATAGCACGATCTGTGGTCTCATTGTCTCTCTTCTCCAACCACTTTTCAAATGCTCCGAAATTTGGTGTGAGCATATAGGCTGTTGTAGAGTAAAGAACAAAGTACCGATGATGGATGAGTAAAGAAAAAGGTCAACTAATTTTCCTATACCCCTTAAATCCACCTTTTTCTTAACTTTAGATTTCATTTTATTTAAACAAAAAATAATTATATAATAAATTTTGTCCCAAAATAATATGCTAATTTTATACATTATGTACAAATTATGTATCCAATTTATATACATTTTATATTAGGGTGGATTTAAGTTTTGATTTTAGAAGTATCGTTATATAAATAGTAAAAAATAATGTTATTTTTTATTATTATTAATTAGTTTTATAAGAAATTATAAATGTTTGTGATTTTCGTGGATAAAATATTAATTTATAAATTAGATTTTAAATTTATTATCAAATCAATCAAACTAAACTAAGTTAAAGAAACGCTCAATTTCAAATAGTTATATTTCAAGTTTATTATTTATAATTATCATATATAGTGTTACACTCATGCATTTACTAACACATGTTCATAACACTTTGGAATTACTTTTTGTTCTAAAATTTGTATTAGTCAATAGATCGATCATGAATATCGATCGATTCTTATTGAGTCCATCTCGGGCTGTTTCTGCATTTACTTTATAGTACTCTCATGTCAATTTTCTTAACGCATCTCGATCAACTGATCGAGGGACTTGATTGATCGAGCAAGCCGTTAAAGTGATTTAAAAATTCTTTTTAATTTGACTCATGTATTAAATTACATAATACCTTTATTTTAATTACGTGTTTTAAAACCTCATGAAGGGTATTTTAATCTTTTCTATTGACATATTGGTTTAGGTATCAAAACCTTATATATACACAAACCTTGGAACACTTTAAAGACAAATAAATATATTTTTTTAGAGCCATTGTCGTCTTTTTCATGTTTCGTCACTCTATAACTGTTCTTTTCATATTTAGTTCTAGGCATTCTTAATTGTTATTTGATACACAAATCACTATCTAAATTATTGATTTATTATATATTCTAAAAATCTTAGTTTTATGGTTGATGATCTAGGTCTTGAACTAGGATTATGACTTGTTTTTTAATGAAATCCATCTAGAACATGCATATGCATTTTTTTGTGCTAATCCTTTTTGCAAGTTGATCTGTGAACTTGTCTAAATTATGAGGAGTTAATCAAAACATTGATAAGAATTCACTCACGCTAGTTTTAGAGGCTATTAAAATATAGTAGTAGCTCATAAGTAAAGTACATTAAGACATTATCCCAAGAAGGGTAGTATAAGATTGAATTTATACTTTAGCATTAAATTCTCATAGCGCATATATATATTAGGTGATCTGACGGATATGTGGTTTTTCTCTTAGTTCATGGTTATGACCTGGGTTGTTTCCACTTAAAAATTTGGTGTGTTATTTTTAATTTTCACATTTTATTGTTTACATATAATTGCATGTTTGACCGTTATAATTAGGTTACAAATTTATAATTTAATAAAAATAAAAATAACTTCTTCACCCATCTAGGTTTATTTGGTTTATTTTATAAATTTCATTTGGTATTAGAGCATACACTAGACACACTTACTTTTAGACTTAATGAAAAAATGTGGGTTATCTATTAGACTATCACTCTTTGATGGGTGTAATTTTCATTATTGAAAGGCTCGCATGCAAGCCTATCTCAGACAAGATGAAAAAGTCTGGGATTTTATTTTTGAAGGTTGGGAACCACCTTCTGTAACAAAAGATGGTGTAACAACCATAACAACAAGAAAAGAATGGACCACTAAAGAAATAACCCTTAGTGGATCAAACCAAAAAGGGTTAAGTTCAATACTTGCTGCAATATTTGGTATTTCCTAAATGAAACAAACAAAACTGAGATTGTTAACATCTTAGTTTCTCTCTTAGAATGTGTAACATTAAAATATTTGATCAATTTTATACTCTTTTTTGTGATATTATTAATGCTTACTCTACACTTGGAGAGAAAATATATCAACCTATACTTGTATGCAAACTTCTAAGTTTAATAGTAGAAGATTATAAAATGAAGATCACTACTGTATAGAAGAGAAAGAATGTGGACATTCTGAATATTGATGAACTAATTGGGTTTATCCAAACATATAAGCTTATTCTTGAGCCACATAAGAAGGACAATAAGTAGCATTTAAAAGCTCTAAAAAAGTAACTTCTAACAGTGATGATGACTCGATTGATGAGTCTATAGTTTTATTTTCTTGTAGGTTCAAGAAGTATCTTAAGACAAAGAACTAACAAAATAGCTCATCAAACAAGAGACAACATAATCGATTCAAGAATAGAAGGTCAAATGAACTTAACCCCAAAGGTTCAATAATAAGAAATCTAAACCCGTTGGACCTCGATGTTTTACTAGTAGAAATTTTGGCCATATTTCTATACACTATGCAAACAATAATAAGAAAGTTGTAAAAACACTCAATGCTACACTCTGATATATAGAACAAACAGGTGAATGAAAATAATTCAGAAAATGGTAAAACCAACTTCTATGTCTTCACTGTAAAAGCCATTGTACGTTCAATTTACTCTAACGCTAGCTTAGATGAAGATGATAAGGGAGCTAACTCTCTTTTCTTTTAGATGAATATAATGCATCAAGTTTTGAATAATTATTTATGGATTGCACAAGTGCTAATGAATAAAGATACACTTTTTTATTTAAAGTGGTAAAATTGAATGAAATAATTAGTGTGCATAAAATAAACACGTTTGACTTAGAAAAAGAAAACTTAAAATTGTCTTAGTATATTATTAGTCTTGGTCTAAATCTTGCATTAACAAAATAGTAAAGATGTAGACTCAAACAAGAACTTTTTGCTACGAAAGAGAAAGTGAAAAACTGGCTATAGGCTATAGAAAGTCACATAGTGATACATATGGATTTATATATCTGGATGAAAACTCCATCCCTTCTACCTCGTAGACCATGTTTGTTCGGTCATCTAACACTGCTCCTACTGTCCCTTAACCTTCACAAACAACCACAACTTGCTTTGTGAAACTTGTTGTCCCTTTAACAAAAAAGGTAAAATCTACACCTTACTCTTTTGAGAAAAATGTGTTTGTGCTTGTTCATCATCATTGTGGTAAGATATGTCATATTAAGCCCAAGTATAAATTTTTGTTGACTATTGCCCATGTTAATAATTCTTTCTATGCTTCTAGTTATAGGACTCATTATCATCATCCTACCATGCATGTTGTATTTTCAATTAGGATGAATATGAAAAGTCTAGCTACATCCAAAAACATATGAAGCCTAATGTAGTTGAATCCCAACACAAAAACATAGATCAACCAAACTTTAAGAAGATTTAGGTTATGAAAGACTATCTTTTTTTGATCATCTGGCTATCTTTTATTGTTCACTTAGGTACTTTTGTTTGAGGACCTAAATGATCCTAGGTGAACAATTTCATAGAATTATATTTCTTTTATTTTTTTAGGATTCTTATTTGTTAAAATTCACAAAAGAAACAATAATAAATAAAAAAAATAAAAAAGAGTAGAATTGCTTTTAGCCAACAAGGTAATGGAATTAGACAACATTTATATACATATAACCTTATCTTTAGTGGCTCATCTCATTTTGAAATACAAAATTGCGCATATATATATGTTTATATGTGATAATCGATGTTGGCATAAACTTATTAACATACTCACTAAACACAAATGTATGTTATGCGTGAATTTTATAATTGATCTTCAAAAACTCTAGGACTTCAACTAATCTTGATTGCAAAATTGTGTTGAGTTATATTTCTTGTACTCTAAAATTTTACCATACGAAGACACCTAATATTGAGAGAGTTATCTATTATGATATATGTAGCTACTACAGTGAGCGAAGAGGGTTACCTTACAACTAGTGTAAACATTATCATGCTAGATTTATAGCTTCATGTTGAAACCGAAATAACAAAGGTTGTACAAAAAGTGATAATGCTTATAAAATAAAAGAATAGAAAAATGTAATTGGCATGCATAAAAAGAAAGATTCAAAGTGGTTAAAGAAAATTAATAATATTATGCCCTCTTTATAAAGTAAAGATAAATAAAAAGTTCAAAATTCTCTCTTGTTAAAGATATTTTATTTTGTGAGACTAAAGACTGAATTATAATTTTGCATGATTTTTGATATTTTTCTTTTGGATCCTTTATGATTGGTCATAAATAAATTAATTGGTATACTAGTGGAGCTCAAATATGTGTACTATTTTTAGTGAATATCAACGTATCATTATATATGCTAGTGTGTTGGTGTTTCTTATCTATTTTTATTGCTTGTTTACACAATTATGGTCAAGTTTTGAGCAAAGTCAAATTCTCAATTGGTTGTGCTCTTGTTTGTTGTTAAATAAATTTATTGTTTTTTGTGGATATTTATAAAAATAAAATAAAACTTTAATTTTTAATTTTTTTAATTACACATTCTCCTTATTTTTTCTTTACTATTTAATTGGTTTTATACTCAGTGAGTAATTTGTCTAATAGGGAGTTATTTTTTGTTATTTATATATAGAAATATGAAACTGAGTCAAAATTGTTATTTCTAATAAATTTTGGAATTTTTGAATCTCAATCGATCAAAAGTTGAACGTCGATTGTTCGAGAACGTTGTTAATCGATCCCTCTCCCAAGACCTAACTCATAAATTGAGGCCTTCCTCACCTACTTCTCTCAAATCTTCACCAAAATCCACATTTCTGGTTAAGAATCACTAGAAAACATCTCCTTGATGCATTTATGGGTTCAATTCTCACCAAAAAAAGTCCAAAAATCTTCAAGTCCGTGCATTTTTCCATCACTTTCTCTTATTTTCTCATTAGCCAAACACCATTTTTTGGCCACTACACTCTCACAAAAACATTCTACTGCATAACCCTTGCAACAAATTCTAGTTTTTGTTTAAAATGTTTTTCAAGTTCTACGACAAAATTTGACTACATTTTTAAAAATTTCAACAATTTTAAATCATTCTATTGCTACAAAATGTCTTCTAGAATTTGCAACCTTCCATCTAGTGCTCTTGTCCCGAGTAGCCCACAATGGTGGACTCAAAAATGTTAAACCAAATTTAAGGTTTTCTTTTCTAAACATTCTATTTTACTAAAGTATGGTATTGACTTACATGACCTCCATGAGATTGGAGTTACTTTATCCATTAGGACCCTTGGTTGGGAGTCAATGTTTTCTCCTTAAAGGTTGTGTCTAACCTTAGTTTAGGAATTCTATTCAAATATGCATGAAGAAATCAGGAACCCAGACCGATGTAATATAAGGTGCTTATCCAAAATAAAACTATGGATATATTGGCATTTTCCCTTAATAATATTTTGTCAATTGTTTGAAATGGTTGCCTATAGATAAATATCAACAAATTCAATCCCTCTAATAAATATCCCTTAATATAATTATCAGGGTCTCCAAATGTTAACATCAACCTTAAGTGGTTGTATATCCCCTTAATGAATTCAAGATATACTATAGAGTTTTTAATAGAATGATATGTGCTAAATTGCTACCAAGGATAATGAAACTTTCAAATACATGAGTGACCTTGACGATGGCACCATCTCTAAATTGTCCGCCTAAATCTCAAAAAATAAAAGACATACGAAGCAAGGTCAAGTGGAATACCTAACATTCTAGGTGATGACGAACTTGAAAATTTGGTTGAACCTCAATCCTCCAGTTCTAACCTTGAAGATGAAATGAGGACTCATATAGATGCATTGTCAACTCAAATGGGTGCCATAAAACTCTCTATGAGGGGTTAAATAGACGAGTAATTGACATAAGTGAAAGGGAGTAAGGTATACGCACTAACATCACTATCATTTTCTCTATGGTTCAAGACTTGCATGCTTATCAGAGCTCTACAGATGAGAGAAGTCATGATCTATATTAAGTTTAGTTATTTTATTTCATTATGAATGAACTTTATCCTCAATATCTTTTATAGTTGTTATGGTAATTTTGGTTGAAATATTTTTATACTAGATTGAATATTATGCTTAATGTTACTAATTATATGCATGTAGCTCTAAGTTTGGTTAATTGGTTCTAAAATAATAAATCTAATTGATTAGTGCATCGTGATTATTGATTTTTAATTTTCATATGTCAAAAAAATGGAAAGTAATTCTAGTTGCTATGTGATGAGCGAAAACCGGCATCATTGATTCTTGCCAATACTTAGGTTTTAATATTTATAAAACTCTCGCAAGTGCACGAATCATTTCGAAGAAAATGATAAGTATACTCCCAAGGTCGAACTAAGGAAGGAATGTATGTGGTTTTTAATTTATTATTCAAACTTAAAAAAAAAAAATTAAATCCTAAACATCCTGTCACGATATTTTGGGTTTTGTGTTTTTAATCTACTTACATAAAAATAAACATAGATTCAATAAACATTTATGCAAATTTTATCATTTATAATGGTGGAGTATTTATGGATATAATAACTAAGTTAATTATGCTTGCTCATATTATCTAGGTTATTAAAGATATGAATTGATATTTATTGATTCTCCCTTTTTTATAAGAATACCACCTTTGGTGGGGTTAGACATTCTTTGTTAACTAAACAAATCAATTAACACCTATGGGTGGGGTTGATAACTAATTTTCATAATTAAATTAATTCCTTTTTCTAAGAGATTGAAAATGAACCATTTAAATGCCACCTTTGGTGGGGTTAGACAGTTTAAACTTTATTCAAGGTGTCCAAATTAAACCTAAGAATTTAGTTATCCGAGTACTAACTTTCAAGTTTTAAAATAACTACTGAAAACATGTTGTTAATACATTTTCAGATAATAATTCTTATAAAAACTTTTGAAATAGAGCTTCACTCTAACTACCGGGCGATTGTACCAATAAATAAAAGAGCACTACTCTAAATCAGACCGGATAACTAAACCTTAAAATCTAATTTTCAGGTTTAAGTTTGTAATGAAAAATAATATATTTCTCTCTAACATTCTTAATATAAAATCTTGAATAAAAATAAAATCAATTCATTTTAGGGATTTTCACCTATTTAATATTTCGCAAGCATAACAACGTTATTATTACATCATGTTTATAAACAGCCAGCAGATTTAAATTTAATCACAGACAAATCAAATATAACATGTAAGAATAAAAAATAAAAAATAACTGTAAAGAAAATAAAATCCTTACAGAACTTCGATGCTATTCCCGTTGCTGGAAAACCTCCAAGCGGAATTTGCACTCCCATTTATTGAATGAAAAAGCTAAAAAATTACAAAAACATAATAGTTCTTCCCAAAAAGGGAAGAACTCTAAAACTAAGAGAAATTAACTAAGAAAAACTAAAAAAAACTAAAAACTAAGAAAAGAGAGAAAGAAAGAGAGAAAAAAATGTGTTTTGAGGTGTGTTTAGAAGTGAAGAGAAGGGGGTATTTATAGGTAAGGATGGAGACAAAAAGTGAGTGAAAAAATGTTAAAAAAATGTGAAAATGCAGAGTGCAATTGCTGAGGTCATTGATGATGTCATGGGGGCGGCTGCGCGCGAAAAATGGGGCGAAATGGGCATCGGCGCGCGCAAAAGGAAGAGCAACGCACGCGGGCGCGCGCGGAACTAGAATTTGGCGTGCACGGCTTGGCGCGGACGTGGGGCGCTGCGCACGCGATTGGGCCCTGGCGCGTGCGGGACTAGGCGCGGTTTTCTTCTTTTTGACATTTTTGACCCATTTTGTCCAATTTTTCCATATTTGTTGACCTTTCCCCATTTATTTATTAATATATTTGTGATGTATTGCTTCCAGTATTCCTCTTTGAGTCTTTAAGTTACATTTTTAAGCCAAAATACCTGAAAAACAATAAAAATACCCGTGATTCCGAAAAAGACAAATTTATATAAATATATGATAAAACATATAAATATATATATTTTTAATCAATTAATGTGCATAAAATCATGGTAATTTTTGTGCTTTTTGAGCACTCATCACTATGCATATAGAGGGAGAGATTGCATTTAGGGGGAGAAATTTCATGATTTATTACTTATTATATGATCTTCTATTTACTCCTTGAATGTTAATTGAACTAATAACCAATAAGGCTTCTATGCCAAGCTGCTATACTTTATTTGTGATGTTTCGATTACATAAAGATGAAAAGAATGAAATAGAAGATATATTCACTAGATCGATCATGGGATAGATTTACTATATAATCTAGGACTTCAATGTAATATTTTTATTCCTATAAGTATCGTCTATTGAGAGAGTGGTTTTTCCACACGAAAATGTCAAATAGGGAGTTTTGAAAGAATTACGAGTGTTTTTTATTTCCGTGGATAAAGCATTTATTTGTAAACTAGACTATAGACTCATTATCAAGTCTATTAAGCTAAGCCGAAAAAATGCTCAAGTTTTAAATAATCATAGTTCAAGTATATCCTTCATAGATATCACACATAGTGCTACACTCATGCATTTACTAGCATATGTTCACAACACTTTCATTACTTTTTAGGTTAATAGTTTTGTTAGTTAATCAATTGACCAAGAGTATCAATCATTGAAGTTTTCGATCGACTTCTATCGAGTCCCTCTTTGGTTGTTTCGGTATTTACTCAATCGATCAACCTGAGATCAACTTCGATTGAATACTCTCAGGTCAAATTTCTTGACACATCTCAATTGAGGGACTTGATAGATCAAGCAAGTAGTTAAAGTGATTTAAAAAAAATTAAACTTGACCCTTATATGACATAATACCTTTTTTTTAATTAAGTGTTTTAAAATCTCTCGAGGGTATTTTAATACTTTCTATTAAGATCTAGGTTTAAGTATCAAAACTTTATACATATGCAAATCTTGGCTCACTTTAAAGATAGACATAATATATATATTTTTAGAGTTATTTTCATCTTTTTTGTACTTTATTACTCTGTTCTTGTTAGATTTAGCTTTAGGCATTCTTAATTGTTATTTGATACACAAATTAATACCTAGATTACTACTTTATTATTTGTTCTATAAATCTTAGTTTCATGCTTGCTGATATATGTTTTGAACTACGGTTAGGATTTGTTTCTTAATGAAATTTATCTTGAACACACACGAGTACTTATGTTTTTTTATACTAATCTTGTTTCTATGTTGACCTGTGAACATGTCGGATTTGTGAGGAGAAAATTAAAACATTGGTCAAAATCCACTCAAGATAATATTAGAGACATTGAAAATAGGGTAGAGGATCGTAAGTAAAGTACATTAGAGCATTATCTTAGGGAGGTTAGTATAAGTGTGAGTTTGTATTTGAATATTATATTTTCATAATGGATATATTAGGTGGCCTAATAGACAAATAGTTTTCCTCTTATATCATGGTTGTAGCTTAGGTTGTTTCTACCTAAAACCTCGTGTGTTATTTTTATGTTTCATACTTAATTATTTAGACCATCGCATATTTAGAAGATGTGATTAAGTTGTCACTTTATAATCTAATAAAATTAAAAATAACATATTCATCCATTTTAGGTATATTTGATCTTATTTAGAACTTTTAATTTCTAATTTAAGAAATATCTTACATGTATTAAAGTGAGTGTAAATATATTAAATTGTTGACTTTATAATAATTTTTGTAAGTATTAAAAGCCTAAATTTAAAATTTAGGAGATATATAGATCAATTTTATGAATATAACGTGTCTACGATTTTATAAATATTATACCTAAAATTTAATTTGTTGAGAGGTGAGAGAGGTTAGTGCCCCTTCTATCTCCTACATGCTTCTGTCATTGATTCTATACATAAATGAATATATATGATGTATAATATGTATATAATTTAAGGCCCGAATTTAATTTGTTAGATAAAATGATTAAATTTTAAAAAATAAATACTTAGTACATAATAATCAAATTTTGAAACCGTATTTTGAGTAACTTTCCTATAAAAATAGAAATAAAAGTAAAAAAAGTTAAAATGTTTGATATAAAATATGAATTAATTGATTGTTTCGTAATCTTATTCATGTATTACAAGTCATTTAGTGTTAAGTTAGTATTTACACTATTCACTCTATACTTTTTTTTTTAAAAAAAAATCTTATTTCTTTTCTAAAATGATAAACATGTAATATATGAAATGAGGATGGCGGGAAAAAAATTTGTTTCACTCATTTTAGAAAGCGTGTGTAATAGTCCAACTTAAAAAAAAGTTATGCCAGGGAAAATGATGGAGTTTGTTAGAAGTAACTCAATTAATATATTGTATATTAAGATTCGTTATCTTTATTATTATAATTTTAATATTTTTTACCTATATTTTTATGTGATATCTTATTGATACTTTATTTTAAAAAATATATTAATTTAATAAAATTTATCATTTAATTGAAGATATTTAACATGTGTGATCGTACATATATTAGATTAGGAGGACATCTTCATCCTTCAATTAAATAAATAATTTTTTAAATAAAAACATAAAAGAAAAAAATTAAAAAATAATTCACCCCAGTCCCATACACTTAATCATGCATGTTAGAGTATTTAGCCATATGAGTTTAAATAATTATGTTTTGATTCTTTCTGATTATGTTTTTATATTTTAACTTGTACTTTCTGTTTTTTAACCTTAACAATTTAAGCAAAAATTAATATGCAATAACTATAAATATATACAGTTTATAGTTTTTAAATAGTTTAAATAATTTTTTAAAGCAATTTTTTAGCATAAATAGTTTTTGGATAAAGTGTACAATATTGAAGAAATTAAAAGTGAGATTGTTTCTATAGTGAGTAATAACTTGTGCTATATTAAAGAAGATGAAATTGAGTGTAAAAGTTGTCCAATGTGCCTCTAAGGAGATCGAAATCGATGAAAAAATAACTATTAGTAGTTTATAGATGAGAAAAGGAAAATACTTGAAAAATATAATGTGAAAATTGTATTAAAGTTTTATTTTTTTTAAATGGAGGTATCACTAAGATACTATCTTAAATATATGAGTAAAAAAAGGTATCAAAAATAGAATCATTGTACTAGCAAACTCAGTATATTTTATGTCATTTATTATTAAAAATTATGTTTTAATATCTTAGTTTCATATTGGTACCTTTTAACTATTTAGAACTAAAAAAGTCTAAGACTCGGTACTCTATTAGGGTAAGATGATACAAACTCCTTAAGAATTTGTCCCGAACTTGCAACAAACAAAATGAAAAAAACTAACAGCACACAACAATAGCAATAAATAATAATCTCAGGCAGTCAGATAAATTTAAGCAACAAATATATTATTTTGTATACAGAAGGCAAGTAAAGAGAATTAAAGTTTTCCAATCAGAGTTTAAACTTTAGTATGTGGTTACATATACGATTTAAACTCAAATTGTACTAATAGAACAATAGAGCATGCACAAAACACGATGTAATGAGGTAAACCTATATAAAATTCTTATCTATGTAGTAACATCATCGAGTTGTATATGGAAACCACTCAACAACAAATAACTCATTAAGCAATAAAAAAATTACAACACTGACAGAAATACAACCCCCAATATCTTTATCATTTAGGACCTCTATCCAAATTACTTATAATTTCCCTCACTTGCTACCTCCGTAAAAACTTGATTCGACACACGAACATGACTTTCCTCTAAAGCCAACACCACTCGATGTGGTGTCATTAGTAATCGTAGATCAATAAAGTGAATGGAACAATAAAATATGAGGACCATCCTCTATTACAAACAACCAATAACCTATGTTGTTCCATTTTCAACCATGAACAACAAATTGTCTATGTGTGATACAAGGTCAATCACGTATCCCACACAGATAACGATTTGCAAAAACAACCAAAATATCCAAACTAATCTCATGGTGTTATATCTTGTACCAAAAATAAAATAGTAAAGAGTTTTCCATACTCAAGAATTCTATTTTACCCACAACATCATAGCATAAATATTAGAGCACTCTCAAAGTAATTTGAGAATCAAATGTAATTTTTAGAGAAAAGTATGGTAGAGTATCAACACATAAAAGATGGTTGAAGATAGAAAAATAAGGGGTATTTATAGAAAAAAAAACCAACACTAACTGCTACTTTCATCGTAGCCTTGTATAGGGTCTTCGTCAACCACCTCACTGGGGGTTTGTCGAAGGGTCTAGCGAGGTCCTTGTCAAGGATCTAGTTGAAGTGCAAAAATGTAAAAAAAATTCAATCCAAAAATTATCTAATAATTTCAATTAATACTCGCGCCTAAATCGAGCCAAAATCTACCACTCATGACCTAACATGCATACTAAACAACCAACCTCATGGTGTATGTAAAACATACTTTCAATCTTGGTGTACCTAACTATGTGTGTATATGCATTGCTGATCTTTAGTAACCAATCTTACATAGAGGAAGAAAAATACTGAGTAAATTAAATAGACTTTATGTTTTACACACGAGAAGCCAACATACAAACATAAAGAACAACAGGACTTACAATATCCTCCTTTGGTTTTCAATGTCAAAACACTTCATAATTAAGTACATACATATATTAAACCTGAGATGATCATGAAGATGACCTAAAGACGTTTGTTCTAATGAACAAACCATCGATGCATATCCAATGCCCAAAAACACACCTAAATCAAGTGCATCCATCTTGTGTGCTCCATCCATCATCTTGGATCGACCCATCCACACTCTGTTAGTTGTAAATACAAGGATCTCAATACATCTACACATAGAATAACTATAGCTCAAATACTTTAGTCTGCACACATAAAACAACACATACCTTGTAAACGTATCATGCAGAAATAATGTGTAGTCTATCAAAATAGTATCATTTCACCCCTACAAAGGTACATATTTATAGGCAAAACACATAAAATCATGTAGCAAAACACATGAAACACTCCTTCTAAGTGTATGCAAGTTAAGTAACAAGATGCAATGTAATCCTACATTTACCTCCCATGCAACACAACACATAACATGACAACAAACACATAGTTATGCATAAAAACTTCTCTCCCTTTTGACACAAAATGTCAAAGTAACACCTAACACTCATGCAACATGTTAGAGAAAATTAAAGAAAACAAGCAAGTTTCATAAACAAAATAAGAAACAAATGGAGAGAAGAAAAGGTGTTCAACACTCTCCATTGGCCTCTTCCAAACCATCATCCTCATGGAAACCACTGTGCAAAGATGGGCCAATATCAGTAGAAATAAAAGGTGGTGTAGTAGGTTATGGATGAAAAACAAAGGTAGCAAACTGGACGAAAGAATGATTGGGTAAAAAAAAACATTGGAATCATCTCCACCAAACATTTTAAATAAGAAGGCCAAAGAGCCAGAAGAAGTAGTACCAAAGTAAGAAGAAGGGCATTTGGAGCCTATAGGATGAGGTCTGATTAAAGAAAAAGATAAAGAAGAGCCATGAACTATAGGTGGTACAACATAGTGATAAAAAGTTTCCATATTCTGAGAAAATGCTTAATATCTTTGCATATCCATGACATTTAGGCTAAGAATATACATCTCTTGAAGAAGATTATTCACTACACTAAGAAACTCATCACTTAGAGGAATATAAGTTGAAGGAGTAGAAGAAACAAGAATGGATTCACAATGCATGGACTGAGCAACATTCTGAGAGAAAAAAGATGAAGGGGTAGTTGGTGAACGTTGAGAGCCGCGATAAAAGGATAAGCAAAAGTGAAAGAGAAGCTCTACTAGGATAGGAAAAATGGATATTAAGAAAAATAATAGAACCCTACTTGGAAATCAAAGAGGGATATGGGAGTGTCAAATTAGAAGAAGTAATAGTACAAAAAACAATGGTCCTATAAAATAATGCTAGTGAGATCTATAGTTTTATTGTTTAGAATAACACAAAGGAAGTGTCCTCTATATGGAAGGATAGTATGACAATGAGAAAATGGATGAATGATAGTATTAATAATATCATTAAGATGATGACCTAGGGCATCTTTGTTTATAATGAGAGATAAGAGGGAGGGAGGCTCTGCCAGTTGGCTTTCTATATCAATCATCTTGCGTTTATTCACAAGATTAAAATTAGTAAGAAGATAAGTAGAAGCTATATTTTTAAATTCAAAAGGAATGATTAGAAAATAAAGGAACTCAACATCTGGAAGATATAATAAACTAATAATATCATCTCCACAGAATGTGACTCTACGCCCTCTAAGGATAAAAGAGGTATAAGAGCTAGTAGAGGCAACAGAGGTAAGGAAGCATAGAACTCCCTAATGAAATCATCATTATAATAATAAGTAAGAGAGCATATGCAAACCGTTCCTCATTGGTAGGAAAGTCATGGATATCAACAGAACACTTACAGAGTATAGGAACACTTCTTGAAGGGCCAATAGGCTTAGAATACTTTGATTTCTTTGTACTCTTGGTATGCTTTGGCCCCATTTTTGGTAAGAAATAGAGGGTAAGAGGTACCAATATAGCAAGAGGATAAGGATACAATTCTAAGGTGTGAAAAAGTAGGTACTAGGGGGTCGATTTATAGAAGTAGGTACACTTCGCTATAGTCATCGCCCACCTTCTTATTAGAGTGCTCACCGAGCCATCTTAATGAGTATGTAAAATAGGTCTAGCGAGTCACTTAGGTGAGAGGTGTGGCAAGGAGCACTAGAAAACATACAGAAAGTCCAAGGGAAGAGAGAGAAAAAAATAAAGAGTGTCAAACTGCTAAACACAAATATTTTTTATATTTAAAGTAACAAAGAGAGAGAAATAACACAAATAAAAAATAGAAGATAATGAAACAACACATAAGTCACGTACTTAAGGACTATAATCATAAGTAAGAAAAGAAACAAATATCTCAACCTCATACAGATCACCCAAAAATAGTGATCAAATAGCATCCCTTCATTTAAAAAATTGATAAGGGGCAATTGAATCAAGATGTAATTTTTGTGTCATGTGAGCATGAACAGTATATAGAACTTGAGGTTCATTTTGTTTAGAAATTCTAGAAAATCCTATTGAGTTATACATATAAACTAGGCGAAGCAATATTTTTGAGAAAGATTTATTTATTTCTATATTATGCCTAAGATGCATGATACAACTAGCTTAAAGATGCTCAAATAAGCCATAATAGCAACATCCGGACGTAGGAGATGGGGAAAAGAAAAGTGGAGAACTTCAAGATGTACTCTCCAAGTATCTAGAACACTACCTAGAAAGATGGCTAGTGGTGTCACAAGGATAATAAAGACAAACCATGGAGTTAGAGAATCTAGGATCCTTATTCCTAGGAGCAATATGCTAAACAGAAGAAGAAGCACTCATATTAACTTTTATACAAGGATGAAAAATCAATTTCTTGTATTAGGATCTCAAATTCCAAAGTTCACCACAATAGTGACATGTAATAATAACAGTAGGTAAGAGTAATAGACCATTACTAGAGAAAAGGGAAGACCTAGCTTTAGGTTAGATGTTCAATTTGCTAGAGGAAACCAGCGAAAACGACATAACCAACTCACATTTTCAGGTGGTAGTAACTGATTTCAACTTTGGATCTTGAGGAGTTGATTTAACAAACTTAGGAGCAACCGAAGTTGAAGTACAAACCCATTCATTATACCTACTACCATGTTTATCACCATAAGACTTAGTGCTACTAATGATTCCATTCAATTTTTAAGAACTAGCCATCATTTTGTTAACAGTAAATGAAGATTGAGCCAGTTATTTCTCAATCACACAGAGTTTATCTTTCAAATCTTTAATAAACTCATCCTTTTCCTTAAGGATAAATAACTAACAACACATAACATCAAAAATAAATAATAATTTCGAGCTGTCAGATAACTTTAAGCAATAGATAAATTATTTCATAAATAGAAGGTAAGTAAAGAAAAAATAAAGCTTTGTAATTAGAGTTTAAACTTTAGTATATGATTACATACATGATTTAAACTTAGATTGTACCAGCAAAATAATATAGCATGCCCAACTAATGATACAAAATTTAGTGAGTTTTTTATGTTATTATCAATTTACTGACAAAGTTGCCAAAAACTTGATGTGCCAAAACTTAGTGTACAAATTTTGTATATTTTTAAATAGCTAAACAAGTGCATGAATCACATTAGAAAATGATAAGTATACTTCCTGAAAGTTTATAAATTATGAACCTAATTAACCTAGAAGAGGTGAATATGTTACTTTGATTTTTTATGAATTTATAATTTAATAACTTCAACAAAATGCCTAGGCATGAAATCACGTATAAGAATACAATGCATAAATAAAAGAATAACACATAATATTTTTAGGTGAAAACAACCTAGGCCACAACCATGACTTAAGAGAAAAACCACTGATCCACCGGACCACCTAGCTTTCCACTATGAAAAACAAATGTTCAAGTACAAACTTAGTCTTATGTTACCATCCTTAGGATACTACCCCAATGTACCTTACTTACAAGCCACTGATCTATTTTCACAGTTTCCAATATTAGCGTGAGTTGTTTGTAGACCAACGTTCCAATAAACTCCTCACCAATCAAATATGTTTACGAAGCAATTACAAAAGAGTTAACACAAAAAACACATGTGCCCATGTGTTCTAGAATTGATTTTATAATGAGTCATCCTAATTAGATGATTCAAAAAACATGTCACTTAAATCAAATCAGCTAGTAAATCCTAGAGCAAAACAATTAAGTACAAGTTCAATAAAAATAGATTATTTAAAGATTAATAATCAAATCAAATAATTATGATATAACAAACACAATTATTTGATCTAGTAATTAAAAAACAAAAATAAAGAAGAAGATATAAGAACATCTGATCAAAATATCATAAACTAATTAAGCTTATTAATCAATCAAACATAACCACCAATATTTGATAGATTAACTAAATAAAGAAGTCTAAATAATTATGATCTTATATTTGCAAAACAATAGAGAGATTAAGAGGAAGAGAATAATTCTATTGTGTGGTTGATTGAAACAATGAGCAATGAGTTTTATTTATAGGAAAAATTAAAATTCTTAATCCTATGTAATTGGTAAATATATTTTTATTACAAATAGGATTAGTAATACTCATTAATTAAGAAGACTCCTATATAATTGATAAATATTTTTTCTATTACAAATAGAATCAGTAATACTCACTAATTAAGAAGACTCTTATTTAAAGAAGAGTTCTTTTAAAATAGACTCATTAATCATGAAGATTCTTATTTAAAAAAGAGTTCTTTTAAAATATATTTTATGCTATCTTTTAGGCTAAGATTTAAGTTATAATTTAGAGTATAGCTTATCTAATATTTTAGTATATATCTTATTCTATATTTTAACAACAAAAATAATTCTAGATTTCTAAATATGTACTATTAAATACGTTAGTGCAATCCTATGTTTTATAGTTATAATAGATATACCTGAAGTACAACTATTTGAAATTCTGAATTTTTTTCAACTTTTCTTGATAGACTTGATAGCAAGCTTAAAAACTAGTTTATATCTAAATATATTGTCCATGAAAGTAGCCAACACTTATAATCCTTATAAACTCCCCCTTTGGCTTTTTGTGTGGCAAAACCTTTCTCTCATTGCATGACACTTATAGGAATAAGATAAAATACAATGATGTTCTAGACTCTATAGTGGAACTATCCTATGGTCCGACGAATCCATCTTCGCTGCAACTTCACAAGCTTGTAAGTAACTGAAATGACTTAAACAAGGCATACGACATTTTGGCTTGAACGCCTCATTGTACATTAGTTCAATTTACATAGAAATAAGCAAAGTGTAAAGATTAATCATGTAGTGCATGCATTCATACCAATCAAGCTTAACATAAGCCTAACTAAATATGTTCTCCCCTATATGTATAAAAAAATAAAACATGAAAGTGAAACATACTCTCCCCTTTTTTGACATACAAGAAGGACAAAGCATTAGACAAAGCAATGAAGTTAAACTCTTCCTAAAGATAAAGCAACGTAAATATAGAGTAATGCAAAAGTGCAATGTGGTTTAAACTCCCCCTAAGTTCTATGACTCTCTAATTTAAAATAATAATTTAAAAAGTGATAAATAAAAAGATGTAAATGAATAAAAATATGATTTTTTTTAATTTTCATAAATAGCCACATACGGTATTAAACTAATTTAATCATAAACAAGAACACAACCAATTGAGAACTCATCATTCTTTATCTGAAATTTTGATTATTTATTATATAAATAAGCAAGTAGAGTAGAAGAGGCACACAAACACACTTTGCACTTATAATGACATATTGATATTTACTTAAAAGTAGTGTATATATTTAAACTCCACAAATATACCAATTAATTCATTTATGACCAATCAAGAAAGACTCAAAAGAAAAAAAATATCACCTATCATATAAAATTATAATCGAGTCTTTAATCTCACAAAATAAAATATATCTACCAAAAGAGGACTTAAATTTTTTCTTTATTTTATAAATGAGGAAATGATATTTTTTTCTTTCTTTAACCTCTATTGGCTATTTCCTTTTGTCCATTCCAAGTACAAGTTTTATAAGCAGTTTCTTTTTGCACAATCTTTTTTTTTTTTTTGCATGAGCCATAAACGTAGCATGATGACTTTCACACTAGTTGTGAGGTAGCCCTATCTAGTCACTGCAGTAGCTTCACACATCAAAGTAGGTAGCCCTCTCAATACTAAGTGCCTCTATATGATAAAATTTTAGTAAGCAAGAAATATAATTCAACACAATTTTACAGTCAAGATTAGGTGAAGTTCTAGAGTTTTTCAAGAGAATTCATAAACTTCAAGCATAGAATATATGTGTGTTTTCGAGTGTGTGAATACGTTTATATCAATATCGGTCATCACATGAATTAGAATATATGTATGAATAAATCAAAATTGTAGAATAATTTATACAATGAATATCAAAATGAATTAAGTCACTAAAAATAAGGTTATATGTATGTTAGTGTTGAATAAGTCCAATACCTTGTTGGCCAGATAATGATTCTATTTCTCTATATATTTTTTTATGTTTAAATAATAAATAAAATGAAGACAATAAAGATTACTCAAAATGTGACTTACCAATGCTTAGTATTTCATCTAAGTGTTGAGCTCCAATGCTAAGTCTCTTCACTACTTCACATGATTCTTTGAGCTCTTGCACTTGTTTCTTTTTTATCTTCAGCAAGCTTATTATTTTCTTCTTTCAAACCTACAAAACTCAAATTCAAAGCATTATTTTGTTCTTACAAAATATTAGTCGCTTATTTTAATTTATTAGAAAAGTTTTCATGTGCTTCAAGTTGTTCATTTAATTTTCTAATTTTGTATTTAAACTATTATTCTCTTCTATGGCTTTAAGACATTTAGGAAATAATTTTTGGAAATTTTGACATTATATTTAAAGTGAAAAGAAGATTCAAGTTCCTTATCATCTTAGCTATAATCCTCAATAAAATGATGAATAATAAAAATCTGTAGGACCAACACTAAGTGTATCTAGTGTTGGGTCTGATACCAATTGGAAGTTTATAAATTATAGACCTAATTAACCTAAAAAGGAGTGAATATGTTATATTTAATTTTTATCAATTTATAATTTAATAACCTAAAGAAAGTGGCCAGGTATGTAATGGCATGTAAGAATAAAGTGTAGAAATAAAAGAATAACACACGATATTTTTAGGTGGAAATAACCTAGGCTACAACCATGATCTAAGAGGAAAACCATCGATCCACCGGACCACCTAAATTTCCACTATGAAAAACAAATATTCAAATACAAACTCGGTCTTATGCTACCTTTCCTAGGATACTATCCCAATGAACCTTACTTATGTGCAACTGCTCTATTTTCATAGTTTCCAATATTAGCATGAGAGATATCCAGACCAACGTTCCAATAAGCTCCCCACCAATTAGATACGTTCACAAATCAATTGTAAAAGGGTTAGCACAAAAAACACAAGTGCTCGTGTGTGTTCTATAATAGATTTTATAATGAATAATCCTAACTAGATGATTCGAAACATATGCCACTTAAATCAAATCAACTAGCAAATCCTAGAGCAAAAAGATTAAGTACAACTTTAATAAAAATAGCTCTTTAAAGATTAATAATCAAATCAAATAATTATTATATAACAAACACAATTATTTCATCTAATAATTAAAAAACAAAGATAAAGAAGAAGCTATAAGAACATATGATCAAAAAGTATCATAAACTAATTAGGCTTATTAATCAATCAAACACAACCACTAATATTTGATAGATTAACTAAATAAAGAAGCCTAAATAATTATGATCTTATATTTTCAAAACAAGAGAGAGATTAAGAAGAAGATAATAATGTTATTTTGTAGTTGATTGAAACAATGAACAATGAGTTTTAAGCATTCACATTATCAAATTTAGAAACATAGGAGGAAGCAATATTTTTATATTCAAAAAGGATGACAAGAAAAGATGGAAACTAAACAACAAGAGGAGATAATAAATTATGAATATCATCCCGAGAGAAGGAAACTTTACATCCTCTAAGGACGAAAGAAGTAGAGAAACCAGTAGTAGAAACAAAAGGAAGTGTAGTGTAAAACTCCCTAACAAACTGGTCATTATATAAGTAATTTAGAGAGCAAAGAGAAAGCTATGAAAAGTAAGCAAAAATTTCCTTGGCTTGGGGAAATTCATGGATATTGACAAGATGCTCTACAAGAATAGGCACACTGCTAGAAAGATTGGCAGGCTCAGGTAACGTTGACTTCTTACTTCTTCTAATACGCTTTGGTACTATACTTGATAATAATTAGAAGATTGGATATACTGGTAAAGTAAGAAGAGAAGGAAATTATTTTAAGGTGTGAAGAAAGTAGGCTCTAAAGGGTACTTTATATAGGCTTAGGGACACCTCACAGCATACCTTTCCAACCACCTCATTGAAGTGTTTTGAAAGCTATTTGGTGAGATGATGGCAAGAATATGACGAGGTGGGTTTTATGAGACCAAACATATGGGCAAACCAACTAGTACTTTCAATGTCAACATCCACATGATAATCAATCCAAAATGTATTCATCGAAGAGTATGACTAAATTTTTGGAATCTTGCATTGTATGTGTTATGAAAAACTTATTTACTATATATATGCCATCAAGATATGCTTATGCGAACCAAGCGAATAGAGATATAGTCTCCCGTTGAGCCAAACTTCACATTTATCTTATCTCTCCACTAATGTAGGTGCCAACCTAGAAGAAATCAATATCTATTTCAAAGTTAGTAATGATAGGATGAGGTTTGGGTAGAAGAGAAGAGATATTTAGGTTTAAGCACACCTTTAGTCAACCAAAACAAACACTTTAAGAAATGAGCTCACAATCATAAGAGTAAATATTTAAGCTTGGGTTCTTTTATTTTTACTTCTCAATTTTCATACAATCACATTCCTAAAATAAAGGATATTTTTCCTGTACATGTTAACATTCATGTACTGATAGCCCTCTTTTTTTTTTCTTTTTTCCTTTCCTTTTCTTTTCTTTTTCATTGAGCATGAGGATAAAACAAAAAATCTCATAACAAATAAGTTCAATAAGTAATATAATTGAAACTCTGATTTTTAGAAGTAGTACATGGATGAAAAGAGGAAGAAGCCTCACAATGACTCTCACACTAGGATGAATAGTCAATTTCTCACAATGAGGTCTCAAGTACCCAAGTTCACCATAATGGTGAAAAGTATGAAGGAAAGTAGGTAAAAGAAATAAATCACCACTAAAGCAATGGAAAGAGCTAGCTTTAGGTGAAGGGGTCACCTTTCTAGAGGGATCTGGCTAATGAGACACATCAAAATTACTTATCGGGTTGATGGAATCAGGCTTCAACTTTGGACCTTGATCGGAGGCTTTCACAAACTTAGTTGAACCCTCCTTACTATAACTAATACCATGTTTGTCCCAAACATCTTTTGCTAAAGATTTCATTTAGATTCTTAGAATCTGTCATCATTTTGTTTAGACCAAAGGTAGAGTAAGTTAGCTACTTCCAACTAACTTTGAGTTTTTCCTTTAGAACAATAATTAAATCTTCCTTTTCTTTGAGAAATAATTCAAGATAATCTACAAATTGTTCAAAATCCCAAGTTTCTCATTTAGTTGATCAATCTCAGTTTTCTTTTTGGTAAGAGAATAGGTCATATATTCTTTTGTACTCATTAGAACTATGATCCACATCTTCAATCTTTCCATCTCTATAGTTTGATCAAGAGAAGGATCAGGACTAACAAATAGCTAAGTAACTTTACCTGAGATGGAAACCTTCAATTGTTTCTCAAGCTTTTTAACTTTTTCATGATTTGCATTAAATTTCTCAAGAAAATTTGAATGTCTCTTTTTAACGACCTCACATTTTTTGGTGAGATCAATTTGTTGGGCATAAAAGAAAGGGCTTATTTTCCTCTATATTTTTCTTTAGTGAACATATACGGTGCTTCTTTTTCTTTGTCTTTTTAGACTTGATATGCTTTAGTAGGAGCACATTATAAGAATCAAGCAATTCATCTTGTTCATCATCATCATCAACTTTAGTTGTCATCTCTTGAACACCTGAGATAGTAGTCGGAGGATTAACGACACTACTAGAGGCAATGAAGGTCATAAGATTAGTATTAGTAACCTCACTTTTCATAGCATGATTATTCAAGAAATTTTATTTCTGAAAACATTTTGTAGCAATATAACCTAGCTTCTCACACTTGAAGCATTTTATTTTATTCAAGTGTCCTTTGCTTGGCTTCTCAAATTCTTTTTTTCAAGTCTTCATCAGCTTTAGTTGATTTTAAGGCTTTGGAGCTTGAAGAATCTTATTTCTAAATAATTGGGTGAATCTATGAGCAACTAAGGTAATTTCCTCCTCATTGGGATCAAAATCATCATTACCATCACCTGTTGTACACATATCTTTTCTCAGTTCACTTCTTTTAATTTTCTTGAGGGTTAAGCTCTTTTCCTTCATAGAACAAATTTGCTCTTGTCTTGGTAACCAGTGATGTAGTTTGAAGACTTGTAGGTCACCAACTAGTTCACTTACATGATTTTTACATTGATTCAAGCACTAAATTTAGCATGAATCTATAAGGTAGATTGGTAGTTATCTTTTTGACTTGTTTTTCTTCACTAATGGGTCTACCTAAGTTGTATATGCAATTGACAATGTTGGACAACCGTGCAT
The DNA here is from genome assembly GCA_037013495.1 of Hippophae tibetana. NCBI lineage: Eukaryota > Viridiplantae > Streptophyta > Magnoliopsida > Rosales > Elaeagnaceae > Hippophae > Hippophae tibetana. The sequence continues at coordinate 58,934,380 of CM072803.1, read as the reverse complement.
AAAATTTATCGAAAGTCTCATCTTCTTTCATAATGCATAGTTCAAAGTCTTTATTTAACTTTGGCATTTTGGACCTCTTAACTATAAATGTACCTTCATGAGTTGTCTCAAGAATATTCCAAGCTTGTTTTGAAGTTGTACGGCTTTGAATCCTTCTATATTCATCAAGAGTCATAGCCTTGATGATAGCATAGAAACCCTTAATATTCCATTTGGACTCCTTATATTCTTCCTTCGTCCATTGAATCATTGGTTTTGGAAGTACAGTATTATCGAGAAGAGTTACGGTGGGAGAGGTCCAACCATTTTCAAAAAAGAACCACACATGGTCTCCTTGAAACCACAAGAAGGCCCTTATTTGCTATTTCCAATTGGCATAGTTTACCCCATTGAAAAGTGAAGGTCTACCTATTTTACCTCTTTCTCTTGTCATAAAGAATGTGTGTGTGTGAAAAATAAAGTTAACAAAATCAACACTGAATAGGTTAAGCCAAAAAGGGTGCATCCACTTTGATACCAAATAAAAGAGTCTATGACTTAGTTTAGTATCAGAGTAAGGAGATATAAACTCTTTAATGACTTAACCTTAACTTGCAAAAACAGAAAATAATATGCATAAATAGATAACGCAAGAAAATCATAGATAAAATATTATCAGATAAGTGGATAACCTTTTACAATATATATTATATAATCGACAAAAAGTAGGAAAATAGTTAACATTTTTTAATCAGAGTTTAAACTACAATATATTGTAACATAAATACTCTAAACTCTAATTTGTATTACAACAATGATAGATCATGCATAACAAGCAATCTAATGAGGTAAACTTGCATAGAGATTGTATCTATGTGCGAGTTTCTTAAGGCAACTACTCAATAGCAAACAATTTACTTAGCAATAAAATAGTTACAACTCTAAAAGAATTAAAACCATTATTACCTCTATCAATTGGGACCTCTATCCAAACTACCTATTGCTACTCTTACTTGCTGCTTTTATAATAACCTAGTTTGACACATAAACCTAGTTATCCTCTACAACTAACACTACTCAAAATGGTGTCATGAATAATCACATGTTAGTAACGTGAAATATTTATAGAACAAGAAACCTTGAGGATCATTCTCAATCTCAAGGCACCAAAGGACACATTATTCACCGCAGAACTCAAATCATGTATGGGAAAATCCTAGTCAACCCACATACGCATACATACTATGATTTCATAATTAAACTCAATAAATAACCCATATTCAAATATATATATAGATCTCAATGAAAATTTTGGCTAAAGAATTGAAAGAAATGGGGGTATTTATAGAGCCTCAACTGGTCATTTAATTAGCCATTTTACTAGCAACCTCACCAAATGTGGTTACGAGGGTGGTGGTGACCTTGTTGGTTGATAAGAGTCAAATTATTGCATTTTTGTTACGATTTAAATGTTGATATTTGTGTGAAAATTGCGTTTATTTGATTATTTATTCCACAAATGTCATTTCACGGGTATTTTGTGTTTAAAGTGCAATTTCAGGTAAAATCATGATTTTGGAAAAGTTTGGGACAAATTTCAATGATCGGGATTGAGTGAAAATAAAAAGAAAACAAAATTTCAAAATTTGGAAATCCCGTCGCCGGCTAGATTATTCTCGTCGTCGGCAAAAATCCTACCGAAAGCACGGCGAAAATCTTCCCGAGAGCACAAATTTTGGCAAACTCATCTCGCCGCCGGCCAAATTCATTTAGCCGGCCAAATCAGAAAACCAAAAATTTTATTTTTCAGAAATCTCGCCGCGGCGAGAATAATGTCACTGCCGCCGAGTTTTGTCCGAAAACACATTTTTTTGGTTGTTTTGTTCCAAAATTACCCCCAAAACCCTAGATCTATATATACAATATGATGGAGAAAGGGGCGACGATAGAAAGGGGAGTTCAAAGACATTTTTGGAGGAGAGAAAGAAATTTTGGAGAAACTTGAAGGATCTTCACCATTGTTGCTACCAAGTCTTCATCTTCTAAAGTTTTTCATCTCTTCTCCTTAGCTTTTATATTCTGCAATTTGTTCAGTTTTGTTATTCATGGATTCAATTGAAATAATGGTTGTTCTTATTTCTATTATGAACTAATTCGTTTTTGCTAAGGCTATGATGTAGTTGAATCAAGAAAATCTGATTTCTTTGGTTATTGTTATATGATTTCATTGTTTTCAAGTTGAGTATTTATTTCCATGCTTAATGCTTTTAAATTTCTGGCCAAGATTTAGATGATTTGTTGCATTATATTGAGACCAAGAGGAGATGTGTAATGAATGCTTCTTATGATAAATACCGTATGTTGAATGCAACTGTGAGAACTAATGCATGATGTATGTGGTTGTTGTGTGTTTTTGAAACACATAAAAACGTGCAAGCATACACGGTTACAAGTAATAATATTTGATAAGTAAGTTATCGTTCTCACGGAGATTTGTTACTATAATTTGTTGAGTACTAAATTATCTCTCTCTGATTTTATTCAAAACGATCGTTAATTGGAACAAATTTAAGAAAATAGTTTAAAAACAAATTAAAAGAAATCTAGGATTGCAATTTTTCACTAAATTAATCAACTAAAATCATGTTATTTTCTTTTGATTTATATTTTATAGTACATTTAATTTGTCGACCGAAAACTTCTAATTTTATTCATACATCTCTTCCGAGCTCCGTACAAACACACCTTGTTAAATTAATTCACTATATTTCTATGAGAATTAAATTCACCAAGATTCATTACGTTCTAAGTTCTCAAATGGCCACACATACAATTAGGGTATATTCCTATCCTTCATCATACATGTTATTTTATCTATGAGCAATATACACAAAAATGCCTCTTCCAAGTTTATTTATGTGCCACGGATCATTTGATAAAATTCGTAAATAATCAAAAGCATTAAGAACAAAATAAAATAAACAACTCAAACAACTTATAAATCATTCAAAAATAACTAAAATAAAAGTTTCATAAATTTAGATAAAATGCAACCCTAGAAAAATTAAATTACTTCATAAATTTAAAATAAAAATTACAACAAATACAGAAAAATTAGATGAAGAAGAAGGAAAATTAAAACACAAATATTTGGCACACGCAGAACACAACAAAAGCCAAAAAATGGCTTCTGCGTGTTCTACAGTCCAAAACCGAACAACACAAAATAATCTCAAAAACTAAACACTCCAAAACTCTCCAAAACTTTCCAAAAACTCTTTTTTACTCTCTCATACTATCCCATATTTATAACATCAAATTTATAAAAAAATACATTTAAAAATATATTATTTTAATACACGCGGGGGACAGATAGTTATGTAGAAATTAATTAATTAATACGCGTGGGGGACAAAATTATATCGAAAATGTAAACTGGTATCGAAAACGCAAACTAGGATCATACGCGTCGCTGCTCATTTTTTTAGATTCACGCTGCCACGTGTCGGCTTCTAATTCGCTGCAAGAATTAGTGCGGACACGTGCCAGAATTCAATTGGCTGCGGAAAATGGGCGCAGGAGACATCAGCGCACGAGAGACAACGGCTACAACACGAGCTTGATCCTGCACTTTCATGCTCATCGTAACATGCCACGTGTCATCACATGATTGGCTGAAAAATAGAGTGGTACACGTGGCATTTTCTGATTCGAGGTAAGGATTCAGGTGGACACGTGGCTGCATTTCATTCGCTAAAAATTCGGTTGCACGTAGAGATCAGCACACGGGATCAGAGGCGCACGTAAGTGGGGGACAGTGGCTGGACGCGTCAGACACATGGGTCCCACCTGCACGCCGGCCTGTGTATGTTCAACTCTCAAATTGAGAGATGAACTTTAAAACTATGAAAAGAAAAGAAAAACTATAGAGAAACTAAGAAATCAACTAGAAGAGAGTTGAGGGATGCAAGGGATGTTTTTACAATGAAGGAGGCATACATTGATTTTGCACCATAGAATGAGACAACCTGTATACATTGAATTGGTCGATGCACTACTCCTATATCGCAGCACACAAAATACCATGTCGTGGCACGCATCTCTCGGAGCTTCTTGAACCCTATTTTCTTTTGCACCCTTTTCAATGATTTGGAATATATGAAAGCTTTATGTATGTTAATAATTTATGCTTCAATGTATCGGTTAAATCATTGTGAAGCTAAAATACCTAAAAAACAACCAAATATACCCATGATTTTGAAAATGTAAATTTGATTTTAAAGATAATAAACCTTTATAAATAAAAATCTATTTTATCATTTAAAGTGCATAAAGTCATGTTATATTAAGTGCTTTTAAATACTCATCATCACCCCAACTAGTTTCTTACTAATCTCTTAGCAAGAAAGTCAAAAAACTAAAAACAAAATTAGAATAAAATTAAACTATATCATTTCTGTAAATCGACAAGGTTGCTTTTAGCGTATGTTTCATACCTTTACCCCCCTAGGTTACCCTAGTGGACAAGTTTAAGTCTCGTGAAGGCTTTCAAGAATGATACCTACAAATATAAAACTAAAAATGCAAAAATTAAAAATAATGAATAAATAACACATAAAAATAATAATAAACTAAATTTTAAACAAAAACAAAATCAAAAATGAAAAATAACAAAGTAAAAAAGAATAGCAAAACTTCTCATACTTCTAATCTCTTTTATACCTAAAATCCATAGCATAATTCATTTTAATATTCTAAACATTCATAGTTTACTATAATAATATGTGAGAAATTATATTCATATTCAAATAAAAAATGTATCAATATTAATTTGCCCAATTTCAGTGAATGAAATAACCTCACAAGGCATGCTCTCAATTACACTCATTATAATGGTTTAAGCACTCATTCAAAAGTATACGTGAATAAAATTTATGTAAAGAAATAAACTAATAAGTTTGCATACGTTTAAACACTACTACAAAATGGGCCATTAATCAATTTAAAGTCTGTTTAACGCGTGAACCGACTTTAAAATATATATTGATTTTTTTTCTTCATATTTGTACCCATTTTCTACTCTACTAGTAACCAGTATTCGATCACATATAGCATAAAAAAACCAAAATCTGTTTAACAAAGTGTAAATAATAATACAAATAATTAAAAATTTAAATATAATTAATTACTTGATAATTAAATTTATTACAAAAACAATAATGTATATATAATACATACACACATACACACACACACACACACATATATATATAGTTAACTTAAATTACAAATAAAATGATGTTGTCAAAGTTTAATGGATTTTGTGAGCAAACTTGGTTGGCTTAGAATCACCAGTATATTGACAAGGAAACTGGACAAAAAATAGCTGGTCCATATAAAAATTCATTCCCCTACATACATGAGCATGTAAACATCCATCAAACAAGCAGTCTAAACTTTAGAGACATATGATTGGAGAAATTAGAGCATTATAAATATTACCATGGTGTTTTCCTAAGTTATTCAAGATTATATTCTTTTCCTGATGTTATAATTTGAAAAGAATGTTCTGTCCATTCTTCTTGTAAATCATCAAAAATATGCATATCATAGCCCTACTTGTTCCAACCAAAGAAATATACATAATTAATTAAATTCAAAATAAGAATGTAATATCATGAATTCACAAAAAATAACTTATATATGTTAAAATATTAGTAAAAAAGATTACCACATCGTCATCCGAGTGATATAATAATAACTTTATCTCTTCGAACTCATATTAGCACTTTATTAATCTTTTGTCTATAAATATGAAGCTATCTGGAATGAAGTTGGTATTTTTCATGCTATAATGAGCTCTAAATATGAAGTCAAGTGTAACTGTGATTTGTTACTTGGCTTGGTTGAGTTTTGGTGCCCTTAAACATATGGAAAAATTGTGTAATACGTTTATGGGCACCAAAACTCAACCAAGCCAAATAAAAAATTGGAGTTATACTTGACTTCATATTTAGAGCTCATTATAGCATTAAAAATACCAACTTGATTCCAGATAACTTCATATTTATAGACAAATGATTAATAAATTGCTACCATGATGTTTTCATAAGGAAAGTAGGCAAAGGAGATGAGATGAAGTTTGGGAAAAAAATAGGTCCATAAAATAATGCATTCCCCTAAATACATGAGCACATAAACATCCATCAAACAAGGGACTTTAGACACAGGAATAGAGAAATTAAATCATTATAAAAATTACCGTTATATTGTCATATGCTATTCAAGATCATCATAATATTCTATTAATTCTTCTTGTGATGATATAATTTAAACCATGTGTTCTGCCCATTCCTCTCGTAAATCATCAAAAATTTGCTAGTCATAGCCCGTCTTGTTCCAACCAAAGAACTACATGTATTTAAAATCAAAATAAGAATGTAATTTCATGAATTCACAAAAGATAACTCATATATGTTAAAAACTTTTCTGTATATTGGTAAAAGATATTACCATATCATCAATTCGAATTTTGATATTTGTGATGATTTCGCTCATAAACTTCATGACATAATAACCACATATGACTCCATTATTTTGTTGTGGAACCTACAAAAAACAAGTGTACATGATTTTCCATATTCGAACATCTTTATTATTCAATAGTAAAATTAATAAAATTATTAATATTCGCTTGTACATACCATACCTTTATGTCATATAAGCTTATGACATTTCTTAAGGGTAGTGCCCCTAAACTTGTTCCACAGCTTCCATGCTCTATCAAAGTTTAAAACGGTTAGTTTTTTATTAAATATTACAAAGAACAATAGGAGAAAAATAGCTAGCTATAACTCTTACATTTCAACAACTGCTTTTGTATCTTTACTTAATTCTATGGAAGCTAAGTCACAGTACCAAGCACGATTATTGAACAGATAAAGGATTACCAACATCCAATGATCTTGGCCTTGTTCAAACCTTAATGGCCAAGGTATTATCAACTTTTGATTTCTGTTAAGTGTTAATGCCCTATCACATAATTGTTTAGCTCTGATGCTAACAACCTTATCTTGATATTGATTGACATATGAAGAATCATAGAACATTGCTAAATATGATGAGTGATTATGTTGAATTCGATAATAACATTCCCTATATAAAAGAAATATATATAAGTAATTAGATAATATAAATATAATTATATATGTTCTACATAAATGAAAGAAATTTATTGATTGAGGACTCACCTTGTCCACACTTAAATTATACTTAAATCGATCATTTGATATTCAAATAGATGCAATATGCACTTGATCGATATATAAGTTTGGCCGAAGTATACACCAGAAATTTATATATGAAGTGGCACAGTCCATCCATCATTTATGCTAGATGCCCTCGCAACAATAGTCATCAAAATGCCAAGATTTTTGCTAAAATTTAAAGCATAATCATAACTATACTTTTTCCAACGCTTCTTCTTGAATGACTTAGTGTACAATGATTGGCCACTACACATATATTTACCACAAGATACTTGCTTCGTATCTCTTAAATATACTGCATTTAAGAGTTATGGTATAATAGACTAAAGAAAAACTTGAATCGACGGTCAAGCCACATACTATCCAACTGCCTTTTAGACTGTGGTAGCATCAGAAGGTATAGGTAGTGGACAATCATGGAGCAATGATTGATCAATTACTATTCACCAATGATTTGGAAAATAATGATTATGAATCATCCGATCATCGCTCAATTGTTATACCGTTCCAATAGCAACAAAGTCCGTTGATGAAGAATGTTTCAAAAAACATTTCATATTCTGTAAAAAAAATTAACTATTTTATATAATAAATAAAACATATAATAAAAAATAAAATAATAGATTAGCTACATAAAAAATTAAAATCTTACCACATATGATTCATAAAATAGAAGAGGACTCACATGTGGGGTAGCTATTGGATGTACATTCTCACCAAAACATTCATCGTGATGTGATTGATGGTAAGAATGCGTAGATTGTATTGGAGAAAATGAACCACCACTTGATTGCATCTGCATTCCTGGCATAAAACCGGAATCACCGATTCTTGCCAATACTTTGGTTTTAATTTTATAAAACTCTCGCAAGTGCACGAATCATTTCGAAGAAAATGATAAGTATACTCCCAAGGTCGATCTAAGGAAGGAATGTATGTGGTTTCTAATTTATTATTCAAACTTTTAAAAATGAAATTAAATCCTAAACATCCTGTCACGATATTTTGGGGTTTTGTATTTTTAATCTACTTACATAAAAATAAACATAGATTCAATAAACATTTATGCAAATTTTATCATTTATAATGGCGGAGTATTTATGGATATAATAACTAAGTTAATTATGCTTGCTCATATTATCTAGATTATTAAAGATATGAATTGATATTTATTGATTCTCCCTTTTTTGTATGAATACCACCTTTGGTGGGGTTAGATATTCTTTGTTAACTAATAAAATCAATTAACACTTATGGGTGGGGTTGATAACTAATATGCTTAATTAAATTAATTCATTTTTCTAAGAGATTGAAAATGAACCATTTAAATGCCACCTTTGGTGGGGTTAGACAGTTTAAACTTTATTCAAGGTGTCCAAATTAAACCTAAGAATTTAGTTATCCGAGTACTAACTTTCAAGTTTTAAAACCACTACCGAAAACATGTTGTCAATACATTTTCAGATAATAATTCTTATAAAAACTTTTAAAATAGAGCTTAACTCTAACTATCGGGCGATTGTACCATCAAATAAAAGAGCACTACTCTAAATCAGACCGGATAACTAAACCTTAAAATCTAATTTTCAGGTTTAAGTTTGTAATGAAAAATAATATATTTCTCTCTAACATTCTTAATATAAAATCTTGAATAAAAATAAAATCAATTCATTTTAGAGATTTTTACCTATTTAATATTTCGCAAGCATAACAACGTTATTATTACATCATGTTTACTAAACAGCCAGCACAGTTAAATTTAATCACAGACAAATTAAATATAACATGTAAGAATAAAGCATAAAAAAATAACTGTAAAGAAAATAAAATCCTTACAGAACTTCGATGCTATTCCCGTTGCTGGAAAAGCTCCAAGCGGAATTTGCACTTCCATTTATTGAATCAAAAAGCTAAAAAATTACAAAAACATAACTAGTTCTTCCCAAAAAGGGAAGAACTCTAAAACTAAGAGAAATTAACTAAAAACTAAGAAAAACTAAAAAAAACCTAAAAATCTAAGAAAAGAGAGAAAGAAAGGAGAAGTGTGTTTTGAAGGTGTTGAAGGTGTGTTTTGAAGTGAAAGGAAGGGGGGTATTTATAGGTGAGGATGGAGAGAAAAAATGAGTAAAAAATGTTAAAAAAATGTAAAAACGCGTAATGGAATTGCTGAGGTCATTGATGACGTCAACATGACATCATGGGGGTGGCTGCACGTGAAAAATGGGGCAAAACGGGCGTCGGCGCGCGCGGAAGGGCTACTGGGCGCGCGTGGATTGGGAGGAGGGCGCGCGCGGCTTGGCGCAGATGGCTGGCGTGCTGCGGGCGCGGCTGGGCAACTGGGCAGTTGGGCGCAATTTTCTCCTTTTGGACATTTTTGACCTTTTTGACCCATTTTGTCCAATTTTTCCATATTTGTTGACCTTTCCCCATTTATTTATTAATATATTTGTGATGTATTGCTTCAAGTATTACTCTTTGAGTCTTTAAGTTACGTTTTTAAGCCAAAATACCTGAAAAACAATAAAAATACCCGTGATTCTGAAAAAGGAAAATTTATATAAATATATGATAAAACATATAAATATATATATATTTTTAATCAATTAATGTGCATAAAATCATGGTAATTTTAGTGCTTTTTGAGCACTCATCAGTAGCATCAGAAGGTATAGATAGTGGACAATCATGGAGCAATGATTGATCAATTACTATTCACCAATGATTTGGAAAATAATGATTATGAATCATCCGATCATCGCTCAATTGTTATACCGTTCCAATAGCAACAAAGTCCGTTGATGAAGGATGTTTCAAAAAAAATTTCATATTCTGTAAAAAAAATTAACTATTTTATATAATAAATAAAACATATAATAAAAAATAAAAATAATAGATTAGCTACATAAAAAATTAAAATCTTACCACATATGATTCATAAAATAGAGAAGGACTCACATGTGGGGTAGCTATTGGATGTACATTCTCACCAAAACATTCATCGTGATGTGATTGATGGTAAGAATACGCAGATTGTATTGGAGAAAATGAACCACCACTTGATTGCATCTGCATTCCTGGCATAAAGGAAGGACTAATAGGATGACTATATCCCATACTAGATATAGGTTGAGCACCATGAGATTGCATAGGTGGCATGCTTGGCATGGATGGTTGCATGTTTGGCCAATATGGCATGCCCTGATTGTAGAATGATGCCATGCCTGATATGTGTTGGACTTGATATTCTTTTAAATTGGCAAGCTCACTTAACATTGAGGACTTAAAGGAGTTGAGTTCTTCAATTTTATTGTACTTCTCCTTATTGACCATCAGAGGCCTTTTGTTTTGGAATGTTAAAATACTCCATATAACCAGCATATTGGCTACCTCCCCTAACACAACCAGGATGCTCGTTCTGAATGCATGATATATAGCATCTCTCCTAAGCTCTTTGATTATTTCACCCTAAGATATTTGTTCTTGAACATCTCTCTACAAATAATAAAGCAAACAAATATATCATACATTATTACATCAATTATTAAAAATCATATGGACTTTGTGTCAACCAAAATTACTAAGCAACTTATTTAGTTTTTCTTCTCCTCGCTTAGTCATTGGTCTTGACTTCATTTTGGGAGTCTTTATTTCTATGTACAATTCATATCGGGTAACCAGTCTACCCAATTCAACTTCCTACATAAATTATGAAAATTTTATTAACCATGACTTCAACTTAAATTTGAGGAAAATAAATATAAAAATATTTATAAATTAACACAAATTAATAATACCATTCTATATCTAACTTTAGGATTTAAAGACCTCCTAGTATGGTTAGGAGGAATATTTTGCATTTGTATATTCTGATGTTCTTCCCTAATAATTTAAAATTCATCCGTACGTCTATAATCCACGAAGTCTTTCCACACTTGAGGTGTAATCCAGGGGTGTTCTTTAGGGATTTTGTAAAGCTCTACTTCATCAAGTGGTTCCAAATATGGAAACACATAATTTCTTGCCAATCTGGAAGTTTTGTATTCCCTCCACACCTTATTTGCAATCTTATAACACTTTCTCTTCCAAGTGTCATTGAATTTAAAATGATTCTATAAAAACACACTATAAAAGATTTGATATATATAATACAAAAAAGATATAATATATGTAATTAGTTATAAAATATAACAGACTTACACAAATGGTTTTCCATATTTTTAACTTTTCAACTTCGCCAACCTGAGTTCAATTATTTATATTGATTGGTATACTTGACTTCACAAGTCTACCAATAGAGGATTTCAATTGTTGGCCATTTCCTCTATTGGATTACGAGTAGCATCAAATAGAATGGGCACTCTATCATCTGGGTTAAGTGGAGCATCAGGTATGTTCGCCCAATCCCTTCTTTTCAAATGCCCCAATAGATCATTTGGATCTACAAGCTCTGTTACCCAAGGATCCATGAAATATATGCAAACAATGAAGAAATATACATTAATTGAAAATTTTAGGAACATACATATATATAAACATCCAAGATTTATTAGAACAATAGAGAACATACATTATGTTTAATTAGGTTATTGATCATATACATATATTCCTTCATAATCAATTCGAGTCCATGACGAAGAATCATCGTCATCAACTAGATCATCACATACATTAGGCAATTTGTTTGAGAAATTACTAATATTGGTTAATGTATCAAGCATAGGATTTTCATCTTCTAAAGCATCACAATGGTAAAACTCTTTTTATAGAGGTGTTAACACAACAAACTATCTTGTGTCAATTTGATCGCTCACATAAAATACTTGTTCTGCATGAAGTGCTAACGTGAAAGGATCATTAGTGTGACTTATCTTAGATAAATTTATAAGGGTAAATCAAAAATCATCTATTTTATATCCAACATTGATAACATCTTCGACCAATCACACAAGAAAACTATTTCATGGAAGACCTCATAATCCAATTCTCAAATCTCTTGAATTATAACAAAATATGTTCTATTAGAAAGTACAAGATTACCATCTTTTGAACTGGAAAATTGCATAGTTTGTGCAACCATCTTCACACCACTATTTCAATTTACTCGAACTTTTTCCCTAGCTTGAGTCGTAAACCTCGATCCATTAATTGTGAAACTAGAAAATGATTTGACATCGAATTTTGGACCATGTGCAAGCCATTCTAAACTTTCTGTTATTTTATGATTGAGTTTCTTGAGTTCATCTCGAATCTATGTATACAAAAACATGAAATGTGTTTAAAGAAAAGTTTTAAAACATTGCATAAAAGTACTAATGAATTCTTGTATGTGACACTTACATGGTTGTGAAACTAATTAATAAGTTCTCGTTTATGTTCATCATACAACCATTTTTGTCCTCCTTTTTTTATAACGAGGATCGATCTTCAATAAGTTTAAATGCATCCTGTAATTTTATTAAAGATATATCAAGTAGATACCATCATTAATAGTTAAATAAAAAATATTTTTTGCATAAATGGAAAGGTTAAACATCACTTAATCTATGTATGGTTGTGCCTCATTATTATTTACCAAAATGATTTGGTGTGTTTTTTTCCATGGAGTGCGATCAATAAACAATTTGTTACTTCTACCAACATAGGGTTACCTACTTGGATCATTTGACGTTCTAAGAACAACTTGTGTGTAGGATTTCCAATTTCAGTGCAACCACTAAAGTATTCATAACACTTTTATTTTTATTTTTTTGGTCAATTATTTTTTAAGATTTTAATTAACTATATACCTTTTATATTTTTTTGAAAACTTTTCTGTATTGTGTTTTTCATGCTATGGAATTTGATAACTACGTAAGGAATGCATGTACATAAAATTAATTACGTATCCACGTGCATTTTTTTATTTTAACAGTTTTTAAAATTGAAATTAAACAATACAATTTTTATTTTTTTGGTCAATTATTTTTTAAGAACTTAATTAACTATAGATTTTTTATACTTTTTTGAAAACTTTTTTTGTATATTGTGTTTTCCATGCTATCCAAATTCGATAACTACGTATGAAAAACATGTACATAAAATTAAGTACGTATCTAAGTGCATTTTTTTTATTTTAACAGTTTTTAAAATTGAAATTAAATAATAAATTTTTTATTTTTTTGGTTAATTATTTTTTTAAGATTTTAATTAACTATATATAGACCTTTTATATTTTCGCTCATATATAAACTTTTCTGTATTGTGTTATTTTTCATGCTATCCAAATTCGATAACTACGTATGAAAAATATGTACATAAAATTAAGTACGTATCCAAGTGCATTTTTTTTTATTTTAACAGTTTTTAAAATTGAAATTAAATAATATATTTTTTTATTTTTTTGGTCAATTAGTTTTTAAGATTTTAATTAACTATATATATATCTTTTATATTTTCGCGCATATATAAACTTTTATGTATTGTGTTATTTTTCATGTTATCCAAATTCGATAACTACATATGAAAAACATGTACAAATACACAAAATTCTATAAATTATATAATTTTAAAAACCAATTGACTAAATAAAAGAAGAAAAAAGTATACTATATATATATATATATATCCAAATTCAATTTCAAACAGTTCAAATAAAATAATAATTGACCAAAAAAAATTAATTACGTGAATAGCGTCGGTTCTATGTGTCAACCGACGCTACATGTAGCGTCGGTTTTTCACCGAACCGACTTTAAATTGATTCTATGTCAGTTTTATCCAAAAATTAACTTTACATATCGACTTAAATGTCATATTTTGTAGTAATAAAATAATAAAAGGCTCAAAGTAGTGCATAATATTGATTTCATGAAAAGATTTATAAAAAAATCAAATGTTATCCTCATGCATCAATCAAATTTATCAAATAAAAATTTCAAGTTATATGTCTTTAAGAGATTAAGAAAATGCAAGGATTTATTTTCTATCTTTTTTTGTATTTAATAATTTATCACGGCTTTGTTGGATATTTTTGGATCATAGAATTTAGTTTATACTATTCATTTTTTTCATTTTTTTCTTATTTTTCTTTTTCTTTTTCTTTTAGAGATATTCTTTTTTAGAGAGAAATCATGTATACTTAATACATATTTTTATATGATATAGTGAGTAGTTAATTTTTGGCTTTTTTTTTATTGACTTAGGTAACCCCATAAATGTCTTTTTTATAGAATTCATGCATGAATGAAGAGAAAGGAATATACATTCAATTTTTACTTAAATTATTCAATTTAAATAAAAATAATAATTATGTGATACTTTATTAGATGTATATATCTTAACATTCAATGCAAAACCAATAGAGATAATCTAACAATTTGAAATTATTAAGAAAGTGTTCAAAATAATAAAAACATATTATCACTAAAAATAGAAAGATAATGACTCAAAATAATGTTACAAGATACTCTTCCCTATTTAGTTCCTAAACATCGAATTTAGATTTTTTTGCAATTTCCATAATTTATCATAAAATACAAATTATAACAAAAAATAACTAATTATCATATTACTCCATGAAATGTTCAAGAAATTAATCTAACAATGCAAAAACTTACATTGTTTTAATGCAATAATTATAAATTAAAGATAAATAGTAAATAAAAGTAAAGTTACCAATTTGTTGAACCTATTCAAGTATTGGTGTGAAATTGCAGGTGCATCCATCAATTTAAACCTTTAAATTACATAGATATAATACTGCATGCTTCTCACAAATTTCAACAAATAATTATAAAATAACATTTCTAAACAATGTGCATATGATAGGAAATAAAAATAAATAACATAAAATAAAACAAATATAAATCAAAGAATTAAAATAAAGGAAATAATATTACCTAAAAACGATAGGTTGTCTTCCATCTAGTGTCATTTTAACATTTTAGCAAGATGATGGTTAGGGATTTTCATTTTTAGAATTTAACATACTCAATATGCCCTTCTTCATTAATTTTCTATCAATATATGCTTGAAAATGTATAGTCTTTGCGTAAAGATTTTCATTCAAAACTCCCTTTATAGACACTAAAAACTGATTTGGTAGAGGCTTACTAATAAGTACATTGTGTTCCTCATTCAATTTCAGGTTTCTTGTACAAAAGCAATAACAAAATTTACATGTAAGATAAGGTTGTCTCTTTAAGATCTACTTATACAATTAAATCATTATATAACATGCCATTTAGATATATTAGAAATTTATTTCCTTTAAGGACATGGTTGTAGGCTTAAGATCACCCACTTCTAGCTACAAGCATAATGAATAAGGCGTAAAATTTACACATGCACCAAGATCCAACATAGAAACTACCTCATTTTATCTAATTTAAAATTTTCAAAATCTTTAGAGGTAGCTTTAGAATAATTTTTATTAATACTATAATCTAATATTAAGTACTAAAAACAATTAATTACTAAACAAAATACATAAATAACAAAAATAAAAATAAAAACACACAAATAAAAGAAAACAAAAAAAATAAATAATAAAAATAAAATAAAGAAACAAATCAAAGCAAATAATAAATGAAAAAAAGAAATAATAAAAGTAAAATAAACAATAAAATAAGATTAAAAAGTGAAAAGAAATAAATAACAAAAAGAAATAAAGTTAGTAGATAATTAATAAAATTTAAACAAAATTAGTTTAAAAAATTAGTAAGTAAAAATACTAAGTAAAAATAAATAAAAATTAGTAAATTAACAAATGAAAATAATTAAATAAAAAATTAAACTAAAGTTAAAATGAAAATATAAACCAGTATACTAGAATACTAAAAAACAATTCTAAGAAAATTAAGTTAATAATTAATATCCATATCAACTCAAAATAAATAGTTAGAAATTTGAATTTTTTTAAGTTAACTATTAAATATGATATAAATTTTTCAGATTCTTTTATTTTCGGAAATTTTGATTTTTTTAATAATATAAGTCAACTTAATGAATAACACATTAAATTTTCAACTTTTTTTATTTTTTGTTAGATTTATTTATTTGATCATAATTTTTTTTAATTTGAATTTGAATTTGAAATTAAGATATCATTATTATTGTTTTGATTTTATTATAAATTTTTAAGTTAAATAATAAAAAAACATTAATGTTTTTTGGATTTAAGATCCCTTATTGCTTGTTTTTACAAAAATTAAATTAAAATGTTTTTATTTTTTATTTGTAAAAAAATAAAATATCTAAACATCATGTTACGATTATTTGGTTTAATAAATATCTAAACTAATAACATAAACTTAAAGATATATTCAATAAATATTTAGGTAAATAACATTAATGTTCAAAAGAGAATTTATAGGATAAATTAATTAGTTAATTATAATTACTCAATATTAAATAAGTTATTAAAAATATAAACTAACATTATTGATTATCCCTTTTTTATAAGAAAAGGATCATATTTTTTTGTTAATCAATTATCAATTAAAGTCTTTTGACAAGGATTAATAATTGATAGTTGATTAAATTATGATTTATTCATAAAGAATTAATAAACCATTTAATTGTTTCTTTTAACAAGGCTATCAATTTAAACTTTCATTAAGGTGTCTAAGTTAGGTTAATGATTTAAGTATTTTAAAGTTAACTTTCAGATTTTAAAACTACTATAAAAAATATGTTGTCAATATATTTTTTTAAAAATAATTCTTATAAAAATCTTTGAAATAGAGTTATCTAAATATCCAAATAATTAAATCCAAAATCAAAGAGTTGATTCTAAATCAGATTCAAATAATTAAATCCTAAATTTAACCCTCTTGTTTATTATGAAAAATATTTCATCAACATATTGTTCTTTTATAAAATTTGTTTAAAGCTTGTTGAAGAAATAAAGCTTATTTCATTTTATAAAAAATGTTTACCTACTTCAATATTTCACAAGCATAATATCATTACTAATATCTCATAATATTTTTAGTTAGAAATGTTTAATTTAATAAATAATTAATAAATTAAACAAAGCATATAAAACAACACATAAAGATAATTTAAAAGAATACATTTAAATTATACCTCAAGTGCATCATTATAGAATATCAATATTGCATCTTTCTAGAAAACCTCCGAACAGAATCATCAATACTCTTTATTGAATTGAAAGTAAAACTACTACATAAAATATTTTTAAATCTCAAATTGAGAAAATAACTGTAAACTATGAAAAGAAAAGAATAACTAGAGAGAAACTAAGAAATCATCTAGAAGAGAGTTGAAGGATGAAAGGAATGTTTTGTTTTACAATAAATTAGGGCTTCTTTATATAGTCTTATAAAATGCTACAAAAGAGAAAAAAAAGGTGAATCAGATGGTCGGGCACCACAACATACAATGATTATGCACCGCGACATGAGATAGCATGTACATCTTGAGTTGCTCAATCCATTACTCTTGCCTCGTGGCACACAAAATACAACGTTGTGACATATGTCTCCTTGGACTTTTGGAACCCTATTTTCTTTTACACCCTTTTTCAATTATTAGGAACATATGTAAGCTTTATATATGTTAATATTTTATGCTTTAATGTTGTAATGGATTGCTCTCAGGTTCTATTCTTCGAGTATTGATAAATTAAATCATTTTGAAGCTAAAATACTTGAAAAATAACAAAATATACTCATAATTTTGAAAAGATAGATTTACTTTAAAAGATAATAAAACTATGCAAATAAATGTTTTTTTATCATTTAAAGTGCATAAAATCACATTATATTTAATGTTTTTAAACACACGATATAACGAGGTAAACACACATAGAAGTCTTATCTATACGGTAACATCCTTGGGTTGCTTATAACAACCACTTGACAACAAACAATTTACTAAGTAATAAAATAATTAGAATTCTAATCGAAATAAAACCATAAATAACTCTATCAATTGAAAAATCTGTGTGACTGCCTATGATTTCCCTTTCTTGTTGCCTCCGCAACAACCTAGTTTGGCACACAAACCCAGCTTTCCTCTAAAGCTAACACCACTCAATGTGGTGTGATTAGTAACAATAGATCAGTAAAGTGAAGTGAATAATTAAATGTGAGGACCACTCTCAATCATGAACAACCAATAGCCTCTGTGGGAACCACTTTTAACCATGAACTACAAATAATCTACATGTGATACATAGTCAATCATGTACCACTTATAGAAAATGATTTGAAAAAAATAATCAAAATATCTAACTCAATCTCATAGTGTTGTGTCTCACATAGAAAGTAAAATAGTCAAGAGTTCTCTATACTCAAGAAACTCTATTTTACCCACATCATTATAGCAAAAATACATGAATACTCTCAAAGTAATTTGCGAATCAAATATAATTTTTAGATCAAATTTTGGTAGAGTATCGACATATAATAGATGGTTGAAGAGAGAAAAACAAAGGGGTATTTATAGAAAGAACTAGCTACCAACATCCACTCTCATTGCGGCCTCACCGAGGGTCCTTGCTAACCGTCTTGTCTGGATTTCATCGAGGGGTCCAACGAGGCCCTTATCAAGGTGCCAAAAATTCTAATTTTTTGATCCAAAAATTGTCAAAATCGAGCCAAAATCTATCACTCATGACCTAGAATGTATACTAAATAACTAATCCTCTCGTGTGTGTAAGATATGTTTTTAATCATAGAGTACCTCACTATGTGTGTTTGTACTATTGATCCGTAATAATCAACCTTACAAGAAGGATGGTAAATAATGAGTAAAATAAATAGAATCAATGTTTTTCACACAAACATAGAGAACAACTAAACTTATAAGAACATTATTTTTCTTTCAAAGTTGACCACATTATCATATATAGAAAATTGGACAAGGATATTTATAGAAGTTTAAGAAAAAGAAAAAGGCAATGAAAAAAATATTAATGGCTAAAAGAGATATTAATAATTAAATTAGGGTGTTAAAATAAAATATTTTAATAATATGAGACATAAATAATACAATTACATTAACTTACAAAATTTCATATAACAATAATTTAAGTTTAATGTTTATTTTTGTATATTAATTACAGTTAATATTAATCATCATTATATATGAGGTTAAAAATGGTTAAAAATTAACAAAATTACATAAAATTTAGAATAAAAAGCTAAAATTACTTATTTATAATAATAGGTACAATATTATCACAATTATTTTTATTAACATAAACTTTATTAAATAATAATAAAATTAAATTGTAATTAATTATAATGTTAACAAAAATCAATTCATACTTTTTTGCTATTGCATTGGCTTCCTTAAGTTTTCCTAAATGTCCTTGTTAAATTTTCCACGTAGGATATATGTGATTAACTTCGACTAAAAAAACAAACACGGATAAAGAGATATCAATAATGGGACTGAGATATTAAAATAAAACTTTTTTAATAATATAGAACATAAAAGAAACCAATGTATTAATTAAGATACTTCTAACGTACCAAACTTAAAATTATGAATTAGTCATAATTATTATGTAATGTGTTCTTTTATCATGTTCTATTTTATCTAAAAAAAAATTTATATTTAATTTTATTTGTTAAAAAACAGAAATTTATTTGATAATATGTCATGTTTCAAAAACATGATGTAAAAAATCTTTTGATAAATTGTTTTATGCACTTTTATATTCTAAAAGTTTGAGTTCTATTTTACAAGGAGTGGTGATAAAAGATACATGCAGTTGTAATCTTTGTCAAAAGGAGGTCATAGAGTAAGATATGAATTTTTTTTATCAAACAATAATTTTACTGTGACTTGAAATAGAAGAATTGTGAATTTTATCAAAATAATAGGTAAATCACATATTATGAAAGTTTCAAATTATGATATATTTTTTAGAAAACTAAGAAATTTTATTAATTCATTAAAATTGAAGATACGTGAAAAATATAAAACATAATTAATTATAATATGTACATAAGTACTACAACATAAATATTCTGAATTGTTCTAGCACCGACAATATTTACCTCCGATAATGACTTTTTCTTTATTTGAATTGCTTCAATAAGTATAATCATGTTAATCAAATTTATTAATCCAGTGTATTTTACCATCATAATACCACCATCTTCAATGACTTTTTGCTATTTTGTTTCAGCACACTTTTCCAAATAGATCTAATTATATATATATATATATATATATTTAGAAAAACTTGCCGAAACAAAAAAGAAAAAAATGCATAAATTTCTCTTAAGTAATCAATTTCATACTATATTTAATATCTAGATTAAAAGCACCACAATTGAAATTGGTTTTCTTAAAAGTGAAAATAAAAGAAATAAGTATCCACAAATAGAGCCAATTTCTATAAATGATGGATCTTTATGGTAGAAGAGATCTAAAGGTGAAGAAATAAGAAAAAACAACTAAAATTTTGATGGAAGGAAAGAGAAGACAAAATAAAAATTTAAGTTAATACTTGAACTCTTTTCTAATTAAAAACCAAGGAATATTATTTCAATATAAAGTACAACCTCTTATCCAATACTACATAATGATGAGATCATTAATCCATTTGGCCAATGAGTAAAGAATATTTAAAGCCGAGTTGAAAATCTTACCCGTGAGCTCAAAACTCACAAAGCACGAGCTATGACGATAGAGAGAGGTAGGGGAGTCTGGAATATTTGTTTTGCTTAAAATATGAATAAGCCTTCCAATGCTCATTCCTCTAATATATGGGCTTACATCACCTCTATCCAATCAGCTAATAAATAAGGTCATTATTGAAAATATTTTTGAAATTTTGAAATAAAAAGAGGAAATGTTACAAAGAGAAAGGTGATTCATTGATGGTTCTATTGCAAGACATATTGTACTCTTTTGCTTTATCTGAGGATACGAGCTAATATAGTAGGAGCGCTTTATGTTTGAGCATAAATTATAACCTTTTATCCAATACTATACAATGATGTGATTATTAATCCATTACCACAAGTTCTATCATCTGGTCAATGAGTCCATATGCACGAGCTAAAGTTTAGACCTACTTACTAGAGTTTATATACATGAGCTGAAGCACAAACCTTCTAACCATGTCACGCCTTGGTATCAACTGTATTTACTAGTTTAACCCCTTCACACTTGATGATGTAGAACTCCTACTAAGCCATTCTAAGTCTTTCAATTTAGTATTTGTTAGGATGATCCAATTTTTTATAGATATGATAAATGCTATTGAATGTGTGTGGTTCAAGACCATCATATATATCCCAATAAATACTAAACTCAAAACTTCAAAAAGAAAACTAAAACAAAGCACTTAACAAATAAGATGATTAAATAAAAAGGGAAAATTTAGGAGTTGATGTTCAAAAAATAAAAATAAAAACATTAATTTAGATTGTGTTATTTTCCAAATTTTAGAAAGATTCCATCCGACCTAGAGCATACTCAAAAATATGTAGTTTGATATAGTGATATAAAATATACTATCTAATCTCTTCTCATATCTCATTTAGTATCTTTAGTATTTTTAATGTATTCAGGATGCAATATTGTCTCATTTAATCACATTTAGATTATAGCCCTAATGAACCTAACTTTAAACATATATTGTATTATTATTTTTAATTAAACTTACATTGTGCATTATCATTTATCATTTTTTTAATTGTTTTTGTATTATTACTTGCCTTATTTAGGCTCATTAGGGACAAATGAGATAGCTAGATTAGTATTGTTTCATTACAATCTTATCTCATTAAAAATTAAATAAGACAAGTTGAGATAGGTTTTAAAAATTAATGGATTATTTCATGAATCACATTAACATCTTATCTTAATTTACAATTCTAGTTTGGTGCTGCTTGTAATGTAAGCAAAACTAATTATAATGCTATCAATTACTTACAACATTTCAAGAAATGCCATAAGAAAAGGATAAAATCCCACTATGTAACAATAAAGATATGATCTAATGCACATTCATATTGGCAATATTGATGGGAAGGTATTGATGAAAGAAAGGTGAAGTGGTGACAGAAGGCTTTCATACAAAGCTACCTAGGGAATTCGTTTCTCAACCTATTGGAATAACATCAAAAATATTCTCAAGCTTTGAGGTATCTTCAAAAATACCCCCACAATTTCAAAAAATTCAAGAATACCCCTCAAACATAACGAAAGTGAATAGTAATATTTTATAAATAAAAATGGAAAAAGAAATAATAGAGAACTAAGAAGTAATAAAAAATAAAGGAATAGTAGAATTAGAAATATAATACATCTAAGGATTTTTTCATAGGAAATGATAATTAGTAAAAACAAATATGAAAAAATTCAAAAGGAAAAATTAAATCTTAAAAAAAGATATGGATTTAAAGATCCATCATTTTCATCACTAAGAAAATTATTCCTAAAAAGAGACAGTTTATTATGGAATAAGTAATAAAGAAATGAACATTAACATTACATATGCAAAAGAAAGGTATAATATACGATTAATTGACAAAGAAACTATAATGAATAAACTATCAAAAATTCCCCAAAAGGATAAAGAAAACATTGGATACATTCATTTAGGAAGAATCCAAATACTAATACAAGCTCATTTCAGAGAAAAGATAGATACACTCATTAAAATAGCAATGTTAGATAATAGAATAATAAACAGGAAAATACTTTACTAAGAATGATTCATACCAGAAACTAAAATTTATAACATATCCTAGGTTTGCTACTAATATTCATGATAAAAACTTAAATCAAGTTGAAGTTTATCTTATGAATTTAAAAGAAGAGATTTAATGAAAACTATTTTCAATACACTACATAGTAGGATATTCATTAACAGAAGGTCATAATAGTCGATATATGGACAAAATAAATTTATAAAAATAGATAAAACCTTTCGAGAAATGAGACAAATAATAAAACCAAAAATACTAATAGACTTTGAAATACTAGAAGAATGACACTTAAATATCAAGGGAATACCTCTAATACCAAGAAGAAAAAGTAATGTGGTTAAAACCAATAATATACTAAGATTTACTTTCATAGATCATGAAGGAGAAACTTATAACAAAGAAGAAGTTAAAAAACTAAAAGATGAAGTTCTAGTAAAGGAAGCAACAACTCATGATGTCATATTAGGAAGACAATAATATTTAAAGATAAATTAAAAAATATACAGTTAAAAGTATATGAGAGCCTAGTAGGCATAGCAAAAAACCAAGCAAAATTTATGAAGCCTTTAAGGCTTCTAACAGAGGAAATTGACTTAGTCCAAGAATCATACACGAAGTATTTACAATGTATAATCGAAACACAAAAAGAATTATTAAAAGAAATAAAGGAATGTAGTCATAATAAATTACAACGAGATATTCACATAGAATTTACATAAATAAGAAAAGAGGTATATAATATACATAAGAACAATGATATTATAAGTTATAAATACGATCTCTTAGAAGGATTAAAGATAGAACCACCTAGAAAATCAAACACCCTGATACCTAGAAATGAGAGAAGAAAAATCTAACTAAAAGATATAATTCTAGTCTAATGGAAAATATAAAAGAATTAGAAAAACAATTCATGAATCTTGAAAATAGGGACATAGATAAATTAATTAGTTTGTTAACACTAACTAAAGAAGGATTAAAAGAACATTATGATGAAACACATTGTACAACTAAAGATAAAGACGATATGATAATAATCAGTGAGACTGATTCTGAACCAGAAATCATGACCCCAAAAGATCATATAAAACCAATTTCATTATTGGTTCCTCACAAAGAATAAACATTTGACCCACATAGAGAAGAAATAAATAGACAAAGTTTAGAATAGCCAGACACTTCAAATAGAAGAAGACAGCTACCCAAAATGGAAGAAGGGTTGCATTGGGGAACTAGAGGCAATATCCCACCATAATTCTAGCTCCATGAAAATTATAGATTGATCTCTTAGATATAGATTGTATAAGAGATAGAAAAAAATCCTTAGATGAATGGCCTAGTGGTATCAGTGTACTTATACAAACTTCTTAAACTATACAAAAAAAATCCTTCAATCTGTAGGGTATTAGTAGCTTATAAAATGACAGGAAATGTTAAGGTTTGGTTTTAAAATTTAACATACCAATAAAATTATTAATGAAAAAGAATACTCTCATAGGAAGAGAATATTTAGATATAGTAGTGAATGAAATATATAAGGAATATATTGGAAAAGATAAAGGAAGAGGTATCACTAAATCTAGTGAAAATAAAATCAATGAAGCCAAATGGCATTTAACAAATTTGAAATTTTGTAACATATGTTACACAGATTCTTTTATTTGTAAATATGAAATGTATTACCATAAATTACCACCCCTTATACAAACAACTTATAAGGAAATTTTTTCCAAAAATTACTAGGAACATTACATAAATAGAAGGTTGGAATCAGAGAACTAGGGAGATCATACCAAACACCTTAGAAGGAAGAATAAGAAGCCTTAAAAGCTAGATAATCATTAAATGCCAAGAAAGAAAGGAATAAAAAAAAAGAGGAAATGATAAAATCTGTTGTGATATAAGATATTTTAAAATACCAAAATAATATGGATATAATATAAAATCCTATAAACAAAAATATAAAAATATAAGAAATTTAGAAGATAAACTCAAAAAACAAGATTTTCAAAAAATATAAAAGAAGATTTAATAGGAAAACCTATAGAAAAATATAGTTTAGAAGAAAAAGGTATAAACCTTTTGAAAACAAGAATTATTGCCCTTCAGGGAAAAGAAAATGCAGATGTTGGATCTACAATGAAGAAGGGCATTATGCTAATAAATGCCCTAGCAGGCTTCAACATAAGAAAGAATTTAAAAAGGAATTTCCATACAAAACAAAAATCATAGAAGAAGCTTTTAAGATAGAATTAGAACCAATTAAGGAATCAAATATGGATGATACTTACAATATTTATCTATTAGAGAAAATAACTGACTCAAAATATGAACACAGCAAATATGGGTACACTTCATAAGAAGATAAATGATTTGTATAGTATTACATATCCAAATAGTACCTATATTAAGGTAGGACTGAAATGTAAAGAATATGCCTGCTATCATTTACATGCATATATAGATACAAGAGCTAGTATGTATGTAGCAAGTAAATGTGTTTCCAAAAGAACATTGGAAAATAATATTAGAATAATCTTAATAAGATTTTAAAAGATAAAGATATAATGATAATAAGGGAAAATTTTCATATTCCTAAAATATATCAACAAGAAACAAGAGTTGATTTATTAATAGGAAATCATTTCCAAAACTTATATAAACCTTTTACATAATATTTAGACAACATAAGTCTAACAACATTAGATGGTGATACCATTTATGTATGAAAAATAAGAAAATTTTTTATTGTATCAAACTCAACTTTTATGCAACAACATAAAAAGAAAAAACACAGTGAGATAATTACAAAGCAACGAAAATCTTATTTGTAAAATATTTCATTAGATATAGAAGAGATACGAAACTCTTTTCTTAATGAAATATAAGAAGATAAGACCCTAACAGGTATCAGAAAATTATTAAAAATAGCGAGCTCAGAAAATCCTTTAGATCCAAAAATTAATAAATTTAAAACAGTTGTCAACATAAATTTAAGAGACCCTAACAAGATTATTAGAGTAAAACCAATGATTTATACGCTAAAAGACATGATTGAATTTGAAAAACAAATGCAAGAACTTTTGAAACTAAAAATTATAATACCAATTAATTCACCTCATTCTAGTCTAACATTCTTGGTAGAAAAATAAGCTAAAGAGAAGTGGAAAAAAAGAGAATAGTAATAAACTTCAAAGAATTGAATAAAGAAATCATTGATGGTGGATATTTTATTCCAAAGAAAGAAGAATTATTATCATTACTAAAAGGAAAGAATAATTTCCAAGTTTTAATTAAAAAAAGTGAATTTTGGAAAATAAGATTACATGAAGAATCTCAAAAATTAACGGCATTTAGTTACCCCAAGGAAAATTCCAATGGACTATTGTACTATTTGGATTAAAGCAAGCTACATGTATCTTTCAAAGATATATGGATAACATCTTTAAAAAATTACTAAATATTCATATATGGAAGGCATTTAGTTGCCCTCAAGGAAAATTGCAATGGACTGTGTCAATATAGATGATATTTTGGTTTTTAGTAGAGAATTAAATAATCATTATTTGAATAATATTAATATTCATCTATAATTCAGGAAAGATGGCATTGTACTCTCTAAAAGAAAAGTAGTAATTGTTAAGTAGAAATTTAAGTATTTAGGGTTAAAAATTGAAGATGAAAAACATAATCTACAACCTCATATAATAAATAACATTCAAGGTTTTCCTAGTGAATTAAAGGGCAAAAACCAATTACAAAGATTTCTAGGATGTTTGACATATGTTAGAGCATATATCGAGGTACTTGTAGAAATGCAAAAACTTTTACAAGAAAAATTGAAAAAAGACTATATTTGGAAATGGACGAAACAAGATACTCTATACATGGATAAAGTAAAAGCACATGCAAAATTTTTACCAACATTATACCATCCAAGGCTAGATAATAAAATGATAATTGAAAAAGATGCTTCACAATAATATTAGAGAGTAGTTTTGAAAGAAATATTTTATGACAAAGATGAATATCTTTGTAGATATACATTAGGATCTTTCCACAGTCCAAAATTAAATTATCACAATAATTAAAAAGAATATCTAGCTTTTAAAAAGGTTGTTAAGAAATTTGAAATATATATTATAAGTTTCAAATTTGTTGTTATATCCGATAACAAGAATTTTGGATATTTTTTAAGAACTAATATTGTAGTGATTATAGACAAGAAAGATTAGTCATATGACAACAGTAGTTCAACTACTACAATTTTGCAATCGAACATCTCCCAAGAAATAAGAATAATTTAGCATATGCTCTTACCATAGAATTATCACTTCTAACTATTTTTATGCTTACAGAAATGAAACATCTTGATATCAAAATCAAGATAAAGGAAAAGGAGGTAAAACCCTATAGTAACAACTCGAGCTTTTATACCTTGAGAAGTCTCTTATGAAGAAAGGAAATAAAGAGGAAGAATTTGATTGTTCAAAATAACTCTTAGAGTCCAAAAACTCTAAGGAATCTTCATTAAACATTCAATCTCTAGAAGATAAAACTTCTAAAAAAGAATTCAAGATGAAAAAGGAATAAACTAACAATTCAAAAGAGAGTAACACTCCTGATGTGGTCTACAATGGCTCAAAACTACGAATCTACAACAATTGGGAAGAATCAAGTAAATCTCCTTTTGGGTTTAGTGGAGTAACCCATAGAGCCTTCACAAACAAAATAGCGGGTGAAGGGTAGTTATGCCAATTACAAAGTACCAAAACTAATAACTCCAAAAGACATAGTAAAGAATTACTCTGCCATACTATAATAACAACCAATAACACCAAGCAAGTAGAAAAATCTAGGAAAAATAGTAAAGCCTCCAATACTATTTAGTGAGACATCTCTCCCAAAAACATAAAAGATAGTAAGGCATCCAATGCTATTCAGGGAAACATCCCCAAGAAATTTATTAATCATTAAAGATGAAAATGATCAATATAGAAATCTCAATAAACCAAAATGGTTAAGTCTCTAAAACTTGGCCAAAAAAAATACCCAAGAACACACAGAAGATATGAAGTTCTATACTATAGAAAAAGAATTTTATATAGGAAGTAAATTCAACATTTTGAAAGAAACTAATCCAATATTTGTTTACAAATATTTCCATGCAAGACTAATAGAAAAAATATATCCAAGAATTAATTTAAGTGAAATAAATTAGTTCTCAAAAATTTTCAAAAAAAGCAATCAAGACCTTTGGGAAGAAGATAAGAGTAGGTAACAAACCTATTTTTCTCAAAAAAAATAGTTCACTAATGGACTAAAATGATGAAGGATGTATCAGTCCCTACCACTTCATCAAGCTTGGGATTTCCAACAAAAATAGAGAACTTCACAAACCAATGGCGTTTCTAGAAAAGGAATTCAACAAAGAAGAACTTTGTGTATTAAGAGGTCAACTGTTCAATCAAATTTACTATAACCTGAGGAAAATTGATAACTATACTGAAATCAAAGTAAATTACTCAACCAGTAAAGTCAAAATCACTTCTCATAGTAGTATAGCTATCTCCTAGAAGAAGTGAAAAAATCATGAAATATGAGATAAATTTTAATAGCAACAACTTGGTAATTGGTCAAAAAAGAAGAGGAAGGTACTCTATTTCTATCCAAAAAAAAAACCATCAAAGATCACAGATGCATTTACTGCACTAAAGATCAAGAAGATGAAGATGCATCATCATTAACATCATCCATGAGTAGAAAATGAAAAGGAAGAATAAGGAGGAGGAATTGTTGGTAGAAGATGACAAAGAAAAATAAAGATGTAGACCCACATCTTTAGTCAACAACATGTTCCAAGAAAAAAGGAGTGGCTAAAATGATAAGCCAAAAAGAAGTAAAGTAGAAGAAGTAATAAAGTAAGGATAAAATAATAATTCATATCTTGTAAACATGGATTCATTGTGCTATAAAAGAACCTTTATTTTCATTTGAAAATAAAACTTAAAAAATACACAACTTTTGATGAGTGCTTAAAAAGCACTAAATATACCATGTTTTAATGTCATTTAATTAATAAAATAGATTTGTATTTGTTTTATTATATTATATTTTAGACAAATCTATTTGTTCAGATTAATGGGTATATTGTAGTGTTTTGCAGGTATTTTAATATATAAATATTAAAATAAAGAAAAATACTTGAAGCATATTTATCACACTTTTTGGAACTTAAATGAATATCATTTATTTGATATTATCCAAAGTAAAGAAAAGAGATAATGAAAAATAAAGAAAAAAAAATTGTATATTGCGAAACAAGGAAGTTTGAACTCTTCAAAAATCTTATTACGATCTAATCGCGGTGCGTAGAAAACACAAGTTTTTCTCACATTCTTTCCTATAAATAAAACGCCCTATATACCAAGAAAATAAGCTTCCAAGTTGCGTTTTCAGCAACTTTCTCTTCTTTTTTTTATAAATTTTTATATTTTTAACTTTTAGAATTTATTTAGTTCTTCCCTCAATTTTAAGGAAGAACATGTTTATGTTTTAGTAGTTTATAGTTTTCGATTCAACAAATTCTAGAGTGCAATTACTATTGGGGTTTTTTTAGTCTTAGAATCAACTCTTCAAAGTTCTATAAGGATATTGTTAAGGTATTAATTATATTCTTTTTGCAGTCCATATATTTGTGTTGATTCTTCTGTGTCATTCTTGATTTGTCTGATCCATTATAACATGACTAGCGGATATTGAATATGATATAATAATAACGTTGTTATGTTTGCAAAATATTGAACACATAAAACATTTTTTAAAATAAATTGATTTTACTTTTATTCACGATTTTATAAAAAATGTTATTTGAATGAGTACATTGCTCTTAATAACAAACTTAATATTAGAGTTAAAATTAAGATCGAATTATCTAGACTAAATTTAGAGTAATACTCTTTTATTTTTTATTTAATTATTTGGATATTTAGAGCGAAGCTCTATTTCAAAGGTTTTTAACAAAAAATTATTATTTGAAAATATATTGACAATATATTTTCTTAAATAGTTTTAAAACCTGAAAGTTATTTTTCATATGTTTAAATTCTGGTTAAATTCTTAAGTTTAATTTAGATATTTTGAATAAAGTCTAATTAACTGACTCCATCTAAAACTATGAGTAGATGGTTTACTATTTTCTTTAAAATAAAGCTAAAATTTAATACTTAATTAATTAATAAACCTCACTTAAGAATATTAGTTAATTAATATTGAATAAAAGAATTTGGGTCGTCTAAGGACACTTTCATACCAAAAAGAGAAAATAAATAAATATCAATTTATATATTTAATAACTTAAATAATATGAGTAAACATAATTACTGAATTATTATATCTATTATTCTCCACGGTTTATAAATATATTAAATTGTATGAGTATTTATTGAAACTATGTATATATTTATCTTTATGCATTAGATTAGTTTTATCAAAAACCAAATCATTCTCATAGAATGTTAAGGTTTAATTTTTAATTTTTTTTTTCATAACATTTAAAAACTGTACCGTATAACTTCCTTGAATCGATCTTCGGAGTATACTTATCATTTCTATAAATAATTTGTACATTTACAAGAATTTATAAAATTTAAAATAGATAAATATTTATGAAATTAGTATTATCTCTAATTTTGTTCATCAAGTTTTTGAGACCATCCTTGCAGAAGTAATGATGATTTTTATATCATTCTCAAATCTTAAAAACTTTATGTGATGTAAATATTTTTATTTTTAGAATTTAATTTCAAATCAAAAATTAAATAAATAATATATAAAATATATTAGATTTGAATATTAATTTCATAAACATTAAAATCAATAATAAGACAGAATCTAAATTAATATATAAATTTTTTATCAAATAAAAAAAATCATAAATAAAATATATTAGTTTTAAATTCAAATTTAAATCATTAAAAAAAGTAAAAATTTAAATTTTTTGAATAAATCTTTGTGATTTACTATTCATTAAAATAATAATAATAAATCTTAAATTTAAATTAAATAAGTCTAATTATTAAATTAAAAAATCGAAATAAACTGTAAAATCAACAAAAAAATAAAAAATAAAAAAATTTGAAAAAGCAGTTTAGTGACTGTTCGTTGAAATTTGAACAGCAAAATCTAAAATTTTAATTTAAAAAATAATAAATAAAATATATTAGTTTTAAATTAAATTTAAATCTTAAAAACAAATCTAATTTTTTTGAGTTCATAAAAAAATAATAATAAATCTTAAATTTAAATTAATTATTAAATTTAAAAAATATAAACAAAAAGTAAAAACGAAAATATAATTGAAAAAGAAGTTCATAGACTGTTTAGGGAAATTTGAACCGTAAAATCTAAAAACTTTAATCTAAAAAAATTCATAAATAAAAGATATTAGCTTTAAATTCAAATTGAAATCTTTTAAAAAAATATATCTAAATTTTTTGAATAAATCTTTGTGATTTACGGTTCATAAAAAAATAAATCTTAAATTTAAACTAATTTAATTTAATTATAAAATTTTAAAAAATATTAATAAACAGTAAAATAAGAAAAAAAATTGAAAAAGTAGTTCAAAGAATGTTTAGGGAAATTTGAACAGTAAAATCTAAAAAATTTAATTAAAAAATTAATAAAAAAAGATATTAGTTTTAAATTCAAATTTAAATCTTTTATAAAAAATAAAAATCTAAATTTTTGTAATAAATCTTTGTGATTTACGGATCATAAAAATAATAAAACTAAAAATCTATTGTTCCGGATATTATTTTGTGAATAGTAAATATGGGAACATTCAAAAAACAAAAAATCAAAAATATATCTTAAATTCAATTCAATTTCAATTTAAAATTTATAAAATAAAATAAAAATTAATTTTTATTTTAAATTTCCCTATCTAAATAAATAAATAAATATTAAAAATTAATTAAATAAAAATTTGAAATAAATTTTAATTTCATTATTAAATTACAATAAATAATAATTAATTAATTAATTAATTAAAAAAATTAAAAAAAAATAGAATTCATATCGAATCCAGTTTTTCGTAGCATGGAAAAACAATTTGCCACAATGTTATTTAAGAAGAAGAAAATTAACTGTGTAATAGCACGAAAAGTAAATATCTAAGTGAGTTTTATCTAGGAAACTTGTTCTTGGAAGTTTTTGTGTCACTTGCCTTTTCTGAAAACGTTGTTTTATTTAGGATGATGGTTTTTAATAAGACTTTATCTCATCATTTTTTCCTGAGAGCATTCTTGGTTAATATCGATTATGTTATTTAACTTCGAGATTAAATTAACTTGTTTGTTTAGTATTTTTGTACTAAATACTATGTATATTTTCACTAAATTTTTGTATAGTTATTTTATTACCTTTTTTTTCAATTGACAAGTGTTTTAAATTTACTCTTTCAATCGTCTATGTATGGTAGAAGATCCTTAGATAACCCTTTTACACCATACATAGATAATACTCATAAATTTAAACAACTGTACATAAGGCTGGATTTTAACCATCAGTCTATTTTTTAGCCAAACACATAACTAAGCCTTAATCCTCCATCGAAACCAATAGAAATGGAAGAAAACCTACATGTTAGGGAAACCATCATGAAGGAGTTTGCACGGCAAGTAATTGGCACGGAAACTGTCTCTATCTAATTGGGTGAGGCTGCTTGGAATTATGAATTGAAAAATATTCATTTTTCTATAATTCCTTCATTTCTTGGGCTGCCTAATTAAGACTCATTGTCTTTCAACAGTCCAAACTTTTCCCATCAGTGCTCTTACCGAGGAGCAAATAAGAATGAAGTATTCTCCCTACACCTTAAAAGATAGGGCAAGGGCGTGGTTAATGTCACTTCTTCCAGGTTGCCTCATGTCCTAGGAGAAGGTTTACAACAAATTCATGGGAAAATTCTACTCCCATCAAAAGACATCAGAGTTGAGAGCTGATAACTGTATTTTATATAGTTATTTTCAACTATTTTATAAATAAATTAATATTTACCTTTTATGTGTTAAGTAATACATTTTTAACAAAATTAAATAATTTGAATCGAAACCATACTTAATTGTGATTTTATGGCCACAAATATAATTTCAAATAAAAGAGTTCTTAATTTCAATTTATAAAAGTTTAAAATATAATTTAAATTAAAATCGGACTTAATTTTAATTATTAAAAGTTCAAAATTTAATTTAAATTAGAAAATGGCTTAATTGTAATTAAAGAAAGTTTAAAATGTAATTGGAATTAAATTTGGGGGTCAAAATGCAATTAATAAAATTTGAATTTTCTACGTTGGAGAGAAGAATCCCACGCGTGCCATGTGAGCCGTCAAATCACACAAGAAATGGTCAGGATTGGCGCGTGTGTTTCAAACCCGACAAAAGCGAGTGGACCCGTTATTTTTGGAGTCACACAGCTCGGTGCTCGAGTGGGGCCCACCTACCGCCCATGCCGGCGTGCAGGGTGGGACCCATATGTCTGACGCGTTTTCAAGGCATGATTCCGTGCGGCCGATTCACATACGCCCGGTTATTCAACTAATAGAAGGATGCCACGTGTCCTACCATTCCTTCCAGCGAATAATATTCTGACACGTGGCATGTTACGATGAGCGCAAAAGCACAAGATCATACCCGCGTTGCAGCCATTGTCTCACACGTTCCTCACGCCATTATCCCGTGCGATGACATCACGTGCAATCGTTTCCCACAGCCAATGAAATGCTTTGATTTTTATTATTTTTTGAACGATTTATAAGACGTTCGATTTGTTTATTCTATTTTGTGCTTAATGCTTTTGATTATTTATGAATTTTATCAAATGATCTGTGGCACTTAAATAAACTTGGAAGATGCATTTTTGTGTATATTTCTCATAGATAGAATGATATGTATGATGAAGGATAGGAATATACCCTAATTGTATGTGTGCCATTTGAGAACTTAGAACGTAATGAATCTTGGTGAATTTAATTCTCATAGGAATATAGTGAATTAATTTAACGAGGTGTGTTTATACGGAGCTCAGAAGAGATGTATGGATAAAATTAGAAGTTTTCGGTTGACAAATTAAATGTACTAAAAAAATATAAATCAAGAGAAAATAAAATGATTTGAGTTGATTAATTTGATGAAAAACTACAATCCTAAATTTCTTTTATTTTTTTATTAAATCTTTTTCTTAAACTTTTTACAAATCAAAGATCATTTTGGACAAAATGAGAGAGATATAATTTTAGTACTCAACAAAATGTAGTAACAAATCTCTGTGAGAACGATAAATTACTTATCAAATTTTATTACTTGTGACTGTGTATGCTTGCACGTTTTATGTTCTCTAAAAGAGAGAACAAAAGCGAAGATTGCTACTTTCTCTTAGATGGAAGGAAAGCTTTTCCCCAAAGCTTAGGAAAGGTTCAAGCTCTTTCTCACTCAATGCCCCCATCATAGCTACCCTTTACAGTTGCAAAACCAGTTCTTTTATGATGGACTCATGCAACAATGCCAGTTCATTATCAACAATGCTCCTGGAGGAGTAATGGGAGAAAAGATTGCATTAGAGACTTACAATCTCTTTGAGATGTTGGGTGCTAATTCTAGTACCGAGGTACAACTACAGCTTGCACAACTGAAAAAGCAAGTTGCGCTTCTCTCTAAACAATTCATTTCTAACTTAAAACAATGTGGGATGTGTAGCAATCAAGGACACGGTGTTAATGCATATCCATTTCAAGGAGAAGCAAATGTTAGACTTGAGCAGGTCAATGTATTGGTAGGGTACCAACCAATACCTAGATATGATCCCAATACAAACACTTATAATCCTAGGTGGAGGAATCATCCTAATTTCTCATGGAGGTAGAAAAACCCTTCATTTTCTCAAAATTCAAACCTACAAGGTTAGAATTTCCACCTGCATTAGCAACAAAATCTTCCAAGCAAGCCAACCTTGGAGGATAACTTGAATACTTTTATTCAAGTTAGTAAAGACAACTCAATGGTTGGACTCTATGGAAACTTCAATTAAAAAGGTGGAAGTCCAGGTTGAACAGTTGGCATAGCATTTACAAAAACAAGTAAAGGTTGACCGAGTTCAATGAAGAGCATATAAAATTCAATGATATGAAGACATTGAACCTTTAAATTGTTGGAATCTCATGTGTAATGTCTTACTAAAAGACAATAAATTTTAGTCCTAAATGGGAGGTCACCCATTTTTTTTATTTTAGTTATGTAATCGTATTTATTTTAATAAAAGAGATTTTTTTTATTTATGTTCTTTAAATTTTTGTATAGTATTTAATTTTTTTGTATAGTATTTTTCTTTTACTTCTAATAGTAATTAGACAAAACTTAGGTCCCATGCGTTCTTAAAACTTTAAACTTAGTCTTAGCATATAAAAAGTCATAAATATTTTTAAAAGTTATACTTTTTATTCAACTAGGATCCCTTTAGAAGCTGCAAGTTGATAATCAAAAGGAGGAGATTCATTTTCAAGTATGATAAGTCATGGGAGATGCTAAAGCTAGGTAGAAATTGATGAAGGAATATGCAACGCTAATCATTGGAAATGGCACTTCTAACATACAAGTGCAACAGGCTGTAAGGAATTATGAATTGAAAAAGATTCATCATTCATTATTTCCTTCCTTTTACGGTATCCCTTATCATGACCCTTTAATTTCATTAGAGATTTCTATGTTATTGTGAAAACCTTTCAACTGTAGGGAATTGATGAAGACTAACTTAGGATTGGATGTTTTCCATACACCTTAAAGGATAAAGCTTAGTAATAGTTCATGACTCTACATCCGGGTTCTTTAACTACTTGGGAGGTAGTTTACGAAAAGTTTATGGGTAGATTCTATTCCCATCAAAAGACTACTGACTTAAGGAAAAAGATAGCAAAATTTTCTCAAATGGATGAAGAGCCCTTTCACGAAGCTTCGGAAAGATTAAAACTTCTTTTCATTTAATGTCTACACCATAGCTTTCCATTACAACTGCAAAACCAATTATTTTATGATGGATTGACACTACAGAGTCAAAACATGGTTGACAATGCTGCTGAAAGAGATATAGGAGAAAATACCAAAGCATAAACCTTTGAACTTTATAAGTCGTAAGGTATTAATTCCCAAAAAAGAGTACTAGACGAAGAAGAGCAGGAGTCAATAAAGCTAGCTCGGAGAATGAAATGGCTTTACAACTTGCTAAATTGACTAAGCAAGTGCAACTTCTCACTACCCATCAATTGTTCAAACAAGAGGTATGTGAAGTTTGTTGTTCAATCGAGCATAATGCTAATAATTGTTTATATGCTTGTGATTCTAGTGCTAATTCCATGGAGGAACCCAATTCCTTTAAGAGGTATCATCCCAACACCTATAATCACTCTAACCTTTCATGAGAACCAAACAATTATCAAGCCTACACCCAATTCCAAACATAAAGCCAAAATGAAAACCACCCTTACCCAATAAATCAATATTTTAAGCCAATCTTAGAGGATAACTTGAATACTTTTAATCAAGTTAGTTATGACAACTAATGGATGAAAAATCAAAGGTTAAGCTTTATAGAGGTTTTGATAAAAAGGATTGAAGCAAAAGTTGGGTAGTTAGCTGAGCAAATACAAAAAAAACCTAGGAAGATTGCCCAGTCAAGCACAACGAACGAATGATGTAATAATTCTTTGAAGTGGTAAGGTAGTCAATAAAACTTTACTTGAAATTTATAATGATCTACCTATTAGTTCAGGTAATGAAGAAGGTGAAATTTTAGTCTCTCAAGAAGGAAAGACGAGTGTTAATCTTGAAAAACCTTTTGAAAATAACATTGGGGAGTCACCTGATGTTCCCAAAATTCAAAAGATAGAAGAACCACACTAGCTGTAAATACCATTATCACATTGGCTGAAGGAATCCAAACAAGATAAGTAATTCTATGATATTTTTAAAATGATTTTTAAAGTAAATATTAATTTACCTTTGTAAAAAGTGATCATGAATGTGCCCTTATACTAAGTTTTTCAACTAATTGAACACTAAGAAATGGAGGTACGAACTTAATAAACGAGTAGTAGTATCCGAAATTTCTAGTGTTGTGCTTCAGCATCAACTTCCTCCAAAGTTGAAAGACCCTAGAAGTTTTATCATAAACATAACTATAGGGGATAGAAAATTAGCTAGAGCAATGTTTGATTTAAGAGCTAGCATAAATTTGATGCTCTACTCTATATTCTTGAAGTTAGGTCTAGTAGAGCAAAAAAAACAACTATCTCCCTTCAACTTGCGGATAAATCTCTTAAATATCCAAAGGGAATAGTTGAGGATTGATGAGTGCTCAAAAAGTACTAAAATAACCATGATTTTATGTACATTAATTGATTAAAAATATATATATATTTATATGTTTTATCATATATTTATATAAATTTGTCTTTTTCGGAATCACGGGTATTTTTATTTTTTTTCAGGTATTTTGGCTTAAAAATGCAACTTAAAGACTCAAAGAGGAATACTTGAAGCAATACATCACAAATATATTAATAAATAAATGGGGAAAGGTCAACAAATATGCAAAAATTGAACAAAATGGGTCAAAAAGGAGAAAAACGCACCGCCGCGCCGCCAGCGCCCAGCCGCGCCCGCTGCTACTGGTAAAGGTAGAAAAACTAATCATACATGTTGATTTGGTGGTTCTGGATATGCAAGAAAATCCAACCTTGGACAAAGAACACACAATACTTCTTGGTAGACCATTTATGATAACCACTAAGACTGTTATTCATGTTCAAGATGAAAATTTGACAATGATAGTCTTAGGAGAGACTGTTCATTTCAAAGTTTTTAACTCTTCACATTTTCTTTCTATTTCTACCATTATTGAAATTTCAATGTTGATCCTTTGGATAATCTTGTCCAAAGTACCTTTCTTCAGGATAGAATAGAAGACAAACTAGAAACATCTCTTATACTTGAAAAGGTAGAATAAGATCTAGATTAAGAGACTGAGAGGTACCTTGAAATTTTAGATAATGTTAAACCAATAAGAAATCGTAGTACACCCCTAGATCTACCTAGTTCCCCATCTGGGAAAGAGGCCAATCCATTTGAACTTGAACTGAAAAACTTACATAGGCATTTAAAATATGTGTTCTTGAGAGAAGGAGAAACTTATCCAGTGATAATTTCTTCAACTTTGACAAAAACCCAGGAAAAAGAATTCACTAAAGTGCTTAAGAAGTTTTAAAAATCCATAGGTTGGAGTATCGAGGATATAAGAGGTATTAGTCCTACCATGTGTATGTATAAGATCAATTTGGAGGACGGTGTTAAACTAGTAAGAGAGGTTCAAAGATGACTAAACCTTATCATGCAAGAGGTGGTTAAAAAAGAAATTCTTAAACTCTTGGAAGTAGGAATCATTTACCCTATTGCTGATAGTAAATAGGTTAGTCCAGTGCATGTGATACAAAAGAATTCTAGAATAATAGTCGTTAAGAATGATAAAAGTGAACTAGTATCCACAAGGATAATCATTGGATGGAGGATGTGTCTTTTTAGGACATTTTCTTTTAGAAGAATTTCATTCGGGTTATGCAATGCCTCTGCTATGTTCTAGAGATGTATGATGTCTATATTCTCAGACATGGTAGAAAATTTCATTAAATTTTTGATGGACGATTTTTTTGTCTTTGGAACTTCATTTGATGATTGCTTACATAAATTGACTTTGGTTTCGAAAAGATGCATTGAATGTAATCTAACCCTTAGTTGGGATAAAAGTAATTTTATGGTTCAACAAGGGATTGTGTTGGGACATGTGATTTCAAACAAGGGTACTGAAGTGGATAAGGTTAAAATTGAATTGATTTCCAAACTTCCTCCCCTACATCTGTAATAGGGATAAGAAGCTTCTTAGGACATGTAGGATTTTACAGACGATTTATTAAATATTTTTCAAAAATAATTTATCCTTTTTGTAACCTATTGTCAAAAGATGTTTATCTTAACCTTGATGAAAAATGCATTATTGCCTTTGATACTTTAAAAGAAAAGTTAACAATTTCCTCTGTTATTATGGAACCAAACTAGTCTCTTCCTTTTGAAATAATGTGTGATGCTTCTGATTATGCAATCGGAGCAGTATTGGGATAGAGAGTGGAAAACCATTTGCATGTCATATACTATGCAAGAAAAACAATTAATGATGCCCAAATTAATTATTCAACCACTATGAAAGATATCTTGGCTATTGTGAATTCTTTAGACAAATTTAGGTCTTACTTAGTCGGTTTGAAAGTAATTGTGCATTCTGATCACGTTGCTGTGAGATACCTATTAAGTAAACCTAATGCAAAGCCAAGATTAATTAGGTGGGTCTTACTCTTATAAGAATTTGACTTAGAAATCAAAGATAAGAAGAGCAGTGAAAACTTAGTAGCTAACCATTTATCTAGTTTAATTTCCGACTTCAATTCTCTTGAAGGTGAGAGTAAAGTAGATATAATTGAAACCTTTCCTAATGAACAGTTATTTTCAGTAGGTCCAACCACTTGGTATGCAAATATCGTTAACTATCTGGCCACTGGTGTTTTGAGACCTGAAATTTCTTCTGAGGGAAAAGAAAAGGTTTCTAACTTCTTGCAAGCAATACTTTTGGGATAATCCTTATTTATTCAGAATTGGTCAAGATCAAGTCATTCAGAGGTGTGTGCCTAAAGAAAAATATAAGGGGATTTTGACATTTTGTCATGAACTTCTCTGTGGATGCCATTTTAGTGGTAAGAAAATTTCCCTAAAGGTATCACAGTTTGGATTCTATTGGCTAACTCTTTTCAAAGATGCTAATATATTTTGTACATAATGTGATAGATGTCAAAGAACATGCAATATAAGCAAAAGAGTTGAAATGCCTTTGATATCTAATTTATTTTTTGAACTCTTTGATGTATGGGGAATTGACTTTATGGGTCCTTTTCCCCCATCCAATGGTTTTGAATATATCTTGCTTGCTATAGATTCTAAAACCAATGATGCAAATGTTGTTGTGAAATTCATTAAGGATTCGATATTTATCACATTTGGGATGCTTAGAGAAATAATAAGTTATGGAGGTAGCCATTTTTGCAATAGACTCTTTGATAGAGTACTGAAGAAGTACAATGTTTCATATAGAGTGACAACTCTTTA
This sequence comes from Hippophae tibetana, assembly GCA_037013495.1. NCBI lineage: Eukaryota > Viridiplantae > Streptophyta > Magnoliopsida > Rosales > Elaeagnaceae > Hippophae > Hippophae tibetana. The sequence continues at coordinate 58,894,192 of CM072803.1, read as the reverse complement.
TCATCCTCAAACTTATGGTCAAGTGTAAGTAAGTAATATGCAAATCAAGGGAATTTTGTAACGCACCATGTGTCCTTAAAGAAAGGACTAGGAAATCAAGTTGAATGATTCCTTATAGGCATATCACACAGCTTACAAAACAACCATTTGGATGAGCCCTTACTGGTTAATCTTTGGGAAATTGTTCCACGTTCCCATTGAACTCGAACACAAGGCTTACTGTGAAATTGAAGAGCTAAACATGGATTTAGATAAAGTAGTATAAAAATGGTTGCTCCATCTTAATGAGTTGGAAGAGATTAGGGATGAGGCCTTTGAAAATGCAAAATTATACAAAAGAGCGTACTAAACACAATCATGACGAGAGGCTAATTCCTAAGTCTTTTCTTCCTAGAATGAAAGTTCTTTTATTTAACTCTCGTTTGAGATTGGTTCTAAGAAAATTGAGATCAAGATGGGATGGACCCTACACAATTGTCCAAGTTATTTCACATGGAGCAGTAAAGTTATTGAATCCAAAGACACAAATAACTTTCAAAGTCAATGGGCACCATGTAAAGCCTTATTTAGAAGGAGAATACAACATAGTTGACGTTGATTCCATATTGATAAATTGATCCTCATCACCAAGATGTGTCTTGCTAAGACGTTAAACCAAGCTATGGACGAGGGGCAACTCATCACTATAAGTAATTTTTCTTTTATGCAATTTTATTTAATTAGTTTCTTTTATTTTTTTATTTTATTTTAAGCATTAATATAATTAACATTTTGAGATGTGTTAAAATTTATAGTATTCTATCTACGTGCATAATTATTTCAAGCTAATGTTGGTTGCCCCTTGTTTTCCACATCAAATCATTAACACATCAAACGTATCGGTAACTTTTCTATCTCTATTCTTGCAATTTACATTTCTTAAACATTGAGTACAATGTAGATTCTAGTTTGGGGTAGGTATATAAAAGTTACACATTCTTAGATAATTTAAACAATTTTTACATAATTTTATTTATTACTTTTATTTGTAATTTATTTGTTTAGTAATTTTTACTTTTTTTTATAGTAATTTTAAAAAATTCACAAAAATTGATCATGTCTTAGAATTAAATTTAAATGATGATTAAGCCTTTTTGCAATATTAGATTAATTTCCAAAAACATATCATGAAGTAATGTGATAATTAGTTAGTTTGTGTCATGACTAGTATTTCTTGATAAAGTGTGTAAATTATATTAAACCCAAAATCGGTATTTAGGAATCAAATAGTAGAGACTACCCTTATGAGAAATATTTTGACCCCATTATCCATTATTCTGAGTGATAAATTTTTTTTCTACTCTAAACACTTTTCTTATTTCTTCAACATTGCTAGATGATCTCTATAGAACGTAGCATTGAATGTTTGGATTTTTACATATTAATGAAGTGTTATATATTTATTTTTCATTTGCTTAGATTAAATGATATAAGTAGAAATTGATAGTAGATACCTTTCTTCATTTATGCATGACTTCTATTAAAAAAAGACATATATCTAGAATTACCTTAATAAATACAAACAGAAAAACCAAATATTAATCACTCACTTTACCATATAAAAAATTTACAATCTGTACATGGATCCACTCTCTAAAAAAATAGATTCTCTTATATAAAAAAAGAATATATGAGAAAGAAAAAATAGAAAGTAAGAGAGAAAATGAATATTATAATCTATATATTATGACTCAAAAAAAACTAAACAGTTGTGAGAAATGGTTTAATACAAAAGAAAATATAGGAAGTAATTCCCTAAGAAGTCATTGCATTTTTCTACATGTTCTAAAAGGCATATTACTTGATATTTTTATTTAATGAATTTAATTGATGCATGAAAGTAATGTATAATATTTTATAAACCCTTACATTTGATTCTTTTCATGAGATCAACGTTAAAATAACACTTTGAGCCTATCTTCTTTATATATATGCAAACATATTAGTTTATATCTATACATAAACTCTTTCCCATATAAATTAGTATGAGTGTTTGAACTTATAGGATTAAGTGTTTTTGAGAGTAAAGATTTGTGAGGAATAGAGTCTAAGCGAATTTGGATTCTTGACATTGAGTTTGGATGAAATTAAATTGATACATTTTTTATATGAAATATAAAAACGATTTTCAACTAATTATTATAATAAATCATGAATGTTTAGGAAGTTAGAATAATCTAGGCTTAAGATTTTAATTATGAAATTTAAAAGAGATTATAAGCATGAGATATTTTAGTATTTTATTTTAAATTTTAATTAACTTCTTATTTTATTTGTTTTATTTTGTTTTCATCTTTTGTTAATTTTTGTGGATATCATTACTGAAAACTCTCATGAGACTTAAACTCGTCCACTAGAGCAACCAAGAGATTTAATGGCTTATTGCATATGATAAATGTAACTGTGTCAATCCACAAAAGTGATTTAGCTTAGTTTAATTTTTATTTTTTTAATTTTAACCGTTTTCCTTGCTAAGAGACTAGTAAGATGTTGGTTGCATGTTGTGATTAGTGCTTAAAAAGCACTAAATATACCATATTTTAATGTCATTTAATTAATAAAATGGATTTTTATTTTCTTTATTCTATTATATTTTATAAAAATCTATTTGTTCAGATTAATAGGTATATTGTAGTGTTTTGCAGGTATTTTAATATAAAAAATATTAAAATAAAGAAAATATACGAAGCATATTTATCACATTTTTTGGATCTTAAACGAATATCATTTATTTGATATTTTCCAAAGTGAAGAAAAAGAAATAATAGAAAATAAAGAAAAAATGAATTGTATGTCGCGGCATAAGGAGGTTTGAACTAGTCAAAAATTTGGTTGCATTCTAAATGAGCCGTAACAAAAAATGAATAAAGTCTAATTAACTAATTCCATTTAAAGCTGTGATTAGATGATTTGCTATTTTTTTAAAATAAAGCTAAAATTTAATACTTAATTAATTAATAGGTCTCACCTAAGAATATTAGTTAATTAATATTAAATAAAAAAATTTGGGCCATGTCTAAGGACACTTTCATACCAAAAAGAGAAAATCAATAAATATCAATTTATATATTTAATAACTTAAATAATATAAGTAAGCATAATTATTGAATTATTATATCCATTATTCTCCATTGTTTATAAATGTATTAAATTGCATGAATACTTATTGAAACCATGTATATCTTGATCTTTATGCATTAGATTAGTTTTATAAAAACCAAATCATTATGATAGAATGTTAAGGTTTAATTTTATTTTAAAAATTTGAATAATATTTAAAAACCATACAATATTACTTCCTTAAATCGATCTTGAGAGTATACTTATCATTTCTATAAATGATCCGTACACTTGCGATAATTAATAAAATTTAAAATGAACAAGTATTTACGAAATTGGTATTATCCTTGATTTCGTTTATAAACTTCTAGCATAGTAACCTCTTTTATCCAAAAATTCCAACCATTAATTATGTATTTATTAATTATGAGTGGATAAGGATCTCTTCCAAGTTCTTAATGTGCCTTAGAATTGTAATAATTATTATATTATAAATAAAATAGAGTGCATTCACTCTTTTCTAGTAAGTCTATAATCGTCACACACGAAGTGTATGCAATAAATACACAAGTATACGTATCGAAATAAGTAATATAATAATAAAAAAATATTGTTCCCATAGAATTTATTTTATTATAAATTAATTTTTAAAACTTAAAAAAATAAAAATCAATTTTTTTGTGTTTTTATATTTTAAGGAAGAAAAATTAAAATAACTGAAAGTAAATAGAAATAATTAATTAAATTAGATTTGATAACAAAAAAGATATATGAGAAAATATATAGGAATACTTAATCTCCCAATTTTCTAAACATGTGAATCGTTAAAATTCCCCCAAATAATTATCAATTAATTACATGATCAATTGAATCTAACTTAGTATGTATTCTTCTCTCAAGTAAACTACACACCATATAGTAATAATTAATTTAATCACACTCTCATGTCAATTAAATTGCATACTATTCATTAAGTTCATCAATTATGGATCACATACATAAGAATCATACATCTTTGCCTAGAAACTATGCATGTTATTTAATCAAGACAAACAATTAAATAATTCTCTCAAATCTATTTAATTGTCTCTATAAATATATTATTGGCCAAATAATTAATAGCATACAAATCAGATTAAATAATATAATTAAATTTAAATTATAATTAGGGTAAAATATTAAATCATCACATGGTGAAAATTGGGTTCATAAGATCCCTAAATTAATAAATTAACTACACATAATTGTGTTCATAAAGCTCATATTTTTCATAAAGAAATACATAAAAATTGATAAAGAAAAGAGTAGAAGAAGAAATACAATCCATCTCTTGAATTGTAGTTTTAATCTCCGCCAAAATTTGTGTCCTCTCTTGAATTTTTTTATATTTTTAGCTCCAAAATTTGACCAAAATTATGCTAATGGAAGCTACTTAGGGTTTATGGGATGATTAGGAGCTTAAATATAGCTCAGGTGCAATCTGAACCATCAGATCAGCTTCAGATAAAGGGCTAAGATCAAAACAAGCAAAAATGATAACGCTAGCCAATCACAACGCAACACGTGACATCAGAAATTCACTAGGTGAATCAGGGAGTGACGCATGGTAAGGGAGACCTATCCGAGTCAACACCACGCATCGTAATGTGATTTGCGAAAATGGATGGAGTGGTGCACGGGTGGAACGCGACGAGCAATTGGGTTGTGACATATGGCAAGGTTCGTGGTTCGTCCTCTTCAGATTGAATGTCGTGCTGACACGTGACACGTAGTTCGTCATCTTCACACGTGGCATAACGTGATTTGTTGTCATTGCTTGTGTGGCATTTACGTGGCTTACCCAATCAACTCCTCGTTTGCGTAGCATGCCACGTGGCAACTCATGTTGGTCTTGTGTAAAAAAATCATAAATTTTTTAGAAAAATCCCAAAATATTTCAAAAATTATATTTTCACCACTTTTCACTAAAAAGATTATATTTTAATATTTTTGGTCATAAAAATACTATTTATTAAATAAAACAAGTAAATATTAAGTAAAAAAGTACACTATAACTCTACTTTCATAAAGTTACCAATTTAAAATGGACACTATCTATGTATCGATGCAGAAGGCTCGTCATTACCAAAAGAGAATTAAGATTTGAGTAAAGTTGAGGCATAATCGATATAAGAAAAGAAGACGAGCAGAAGGAAAGACTATGGTGGATTCATAAAATTTAGGTATAATAATTATATATTTTAAGTTAATTAAGCATCTTAAATGTTTAAATATATGTTTATATCAATTAATAATATTGATAAAGAAGAAAACGAAGATAAAAATAACACAATATTACGATAATAAAATTAAAAATTATCTTTGATCAATAATATATTGGAATTACAATAATTAACAACTACCATTATCTAACCCCTAATTTGGAGTAATAGAAATATTAATATAATATGGATATAAAAATTAACATAATTAAATTTAAGAACATTAATGTTATTAAACATAAAGTTTAAAAATAATGTAGCATTTTTTTTGTAAATCTCAAAAACATATATAAAGATACGTTAAACCCATTAACATTTTAAATAAATATCCCAATCTTAAAAAAGAAAAAAAACTTTTATCTCGAAAGTTAAGAATCACAATATTATTAATCTCGTATTAAAAAGAATATCTTTCATCTATTCATGCAAAGAATAAAATTTATCAGCTAATTATAATAAAAATATAGAAAGTCTTGCCACGCATTTATTAACAAGAGTCCATTTATTATATTAAAAGTGGAGGAGAAGTTCAAATAAAAATTTTTAGTTAAATTTTTAAGAATAAAAATTATAATTTTAAAAAAATATATTTGTTTTTATCAAAACTAACTCGATAATTATTTTAAAAAAATTGAAATTTTTAATCTCACACCATCATAGTTCATCATCTACATTTTCGCTATCGTTAGCAGACCAATACTATCCTTAATCTTTTTCTTATATGTTCCACTTTATAAAATATTGACCAATTATAACCTAGCATTTGAGATACTCGTTTCAGCTGAGCTAGGCCTTCATGTGATTAATAAATAGGTCACAGACTATCTTTAGCTAAGGTCCTTGAATTGGTTATGAATCTACTTCAGTTCATGAAAATTAACCACACAAATGCAATGAATGTACTTGAAAAGGGTCTATAGTGGGACCCAATCGTTACTGGGGTTTAATGATAGTGCATTCCACTCCCACCCAGCTTGTTGTACTCTTTATATTCAATTGGAAGATCATATCAGCAAACTCGTAATCTCGCCTTCTAGGCTTAGAGTAAGGACCAATAGAACGAAGGATAAGTGATATATATATTCTCGGTCAATTACTTCGATAATAACTTTCATTTAAAATATCATATCATTTATACTTACAAAATAATGAATATTTTCTCTAGAACCAACGACATGGATTCGTGTAATTTTATGACTTAGTTCTAGTTAAGATAGCTTGAACTTTTAAAAAATAGCCGATAAAACATGTATTTTACAAAAAAAAAAAAAAATTAATTTAAAATATTAACATTTATCATAAAATAATATATTAATTTAAATGACATATAAAATTTAATTTAAAAATTTTATATATCATTCAAATTAATATACTATATATAGATTAATTTTAATATTTTTATTATCTTTGATTTATGAGATTTTTGTTATCTCATTTTTGTGATAATATTAACTCAAAAGATCAAAAAGTAATAAAGTAAAAAAATTAAAATCAAAACATTAAGTTAAAAATATGTATAATGATTAATCTCATATATATTAAGATATAAAAAACCACTACCAATAACAATAACATTCAATGATTTTACAACTTTAAAATTTATTAGTTTAATGAAGCTTCATTTATAGCACTTAAATTTCACATTTATCAAAATGATTATATATTTAGATGCATAACTACCCACTATATTTCAAACTAAAACATAACATATGTAATTAATTTGATATCATTTTGATTGTCTGTAATATATATATATAGCTCAATGTATTATATTCAAAATTAGAATAAAAATATTTAAAAAGTATTAAAATTTTCAAAATATTGAACATATTATATCTTATAGAAACAAGTAGAAATAGAGTGTGTCTTAATAATTTTTTAAACATATTTTATAGATTGTAAGTTTTTTAAATTTACTTATTTAACATAAATTTAGGAGAATTTTGATTTTTTGTTTTAATTTCATAATAATATATAATTATTATAATGTTCATGAATATTTTGATTTTCTTTATAATTGTTAATTTTTTACATAAAATTAAATATTTTAGGAGTCTTTTGGTTTTTTTTTTAATTCTTGTACTAAAAGATAGTTATTTATACTTAATTATTTTTAAAATAAATATAATTTAGAAAATAATCAAAATTTAACACATATTTAGTAGACTTTTATTTTTTATTTTAATTCCTTAATAATAAACAATTGTTATAATGATTATAAGTCTTTTTATTTTTCCTTTTTAAATTTCTACTACGAGGAAATTTATAAATTTAAAATTTATTTAAATAGAATCAATTATTTTAGGAGTCTTTTTTTTAATTCTCCCAATAAAAGACAATTAATGTAATAATCAATTATTTTTACACTAAATATAATTTAGAAAATGAATTATTTAAAACTATAGTTTTTTTATAAATATGTAGCTAATGGCCTTTATTGAATAAAATTGTATTGGTAGATCAAATACACTCCATTAAAAAAAATCAAAATAGTAAAACGATTGGCACTAGTTAATCCTAGCCAACAACTAGTTCACGAGTCAATAGCAATCATAAATTTTTCAAATTGCCTTTTTGTCGCCAAAACAATTTGACCAATACCTACCATCTCTTGCTAAAAAACAACACCATTTCATGATTTCCAAATCTCTTACAATCCAAGAACCATCATAGCTAAAACACCAGTAAACTCAATGAAAAAAGTAAGTTATTGAAAACTAATTTTGAAGGCACCATAGACCACATTTTAAGCAATAAGTAGTAGGTAGAAAGCTCTCATCACTTGAATGGACACCATACATTCAAATAACATATGTGAGAGAGTCCAACACCAGGTGACAAACCAGAGTAAAAAGATACACAATCTTAAGAGACTCACCCCAATTCGCAAATAGTAGAATAAACAAAAAATGCAAGGAAATAATCTTGAAGATACCTATATGTAAGAACAATTGCATGAAGGTTAAATTGCGGTAAACACACTAGTGATGGTGTCTCACAAGCTCTTGTCCAGGTTAGCAGCATGCATAAATATAGCAAACATCACACAACATAAGAAACAGTCATACATACTAAAAAGCTATAAAGGATTTTCAATCATTATAAAATCATATATGTGGAAACATATTCGATAAATGATGTTTGTACTCTCATAACATTCAATCAAACATAACATATTAGATCATAATAAAGAGTCCAACACCTAGTACAACTAGGATAAGGAGATACTAAATCCTTAAAGACTCATATCAAACTAGAATGCAAATAAAACACAAGAGCAATATAAATTAATCAAGAAGTAGGCTTATTAATTTAATACAACAAAAGTAATAAATAAAAAGATATAGACATGCTACAAGTAAAGGAAAGAAGGCATGCAACAACACAAAATAAATAAGCTTTCTAATCAGAATCTATATCTGGTATCTTGGTATATATACGATAGAAACTCAGATTATATAAACATACAAAGTGATCATGCATAATAACATTGAAGGAATCCAAGACTTGATATACAAGTAGGTTAAGGAGATACTGACTCCTTAAGGAATCGACCCAAACATGCAAACAACTTAAAGTAAAACACTTAATAAAAAGCAATGAATGCAGTAAACAATCACAGATAGCCAAAAATAAGTAGCAGATATGTTATATAGTATTCAAAAAGTAAGCAATAAATAATAAAAACTTTCCAATCATAGTTTAAACTTCATCATGTAGAAACATACATAATTTAAATTTTGATTATACTAACCAAATATTAGATCATGTACAACACTATATGTAAGAAGGTAAATCCATATAGAACCACTGCCTATGTGATAACATCATTTGGTTGCTTATGACAACCATTCGGTAGCAAAAAAAATCCACTAAGCAATATAATAATTACAACCTTGTTAAAAATAAAAAAAAACCATTACTTTTATCAATTGAGACCTCTGTCTAAATTGCCTATTGTTGTCTTCACTTGATGCCTCCACAACAACCTCATTTGACACATGAACCCAACTTTCTTCCAAAGCCAACACCACTTGATGTGGTGTGATCAGTAATCATAGATCAATAAAGTGTAATGTGAAAAATCTATTGTGAAGACCACCCTCAATCATGAACAACTAAAAACCACCGTGGGAATCACTTTCAACCATGAACCATAATTTGTTTATGTGTGACACATAGTCAACCATGTAGTGCACACATCCAAAGTGGGAAACATTCAACCACTTATTACATATAGTCAAATATATGAGAACCTAAACAATTCAGCTTAACCCATTCTATAGTGTTGTTTTCACAAATGAAAAAGTTGCATCTGAGTAAATACCAACCAACACATGGGCTCCTCACATATAAAATGTTGCATCCTAGTAACTACCAGTCAACACATAGCTCACAACCATACTGGCTTCTCATATAAAATCTACTAGTAAACACTACCTTGAATACTCACCACTTAAGAGCATGGTTTTGCTCATACAGTCATGAATCACTAATACTAAATAATAATGAAGATAATAATGATCCAAAAATAGAAAATGAGATATCAATTTGACAAAGCTCTGTTACAATTTTCTGTATACCAAACACAAAGAGAGGGGTATTTATAGAAGTCACCAAAGCTCATAACCACCCTCGCCAAGGGTCCTTACCGACCACCTCATTGAGGGTCCAAAGAGAGGTCTAGCGAGGGCCTCGTCGAGGTGTCAAAAAAATCCCATTTTTCATTTCCAAAGTTGTCAAAAAAAATTACCTATATAAGAAACAAAAAAAAAACACGAGCAACAATGAGACTAACATAAAGGACTATAGGACTTACAGATCCTAATAGAAAAATAAGGTAGAAAGTAATAACTAGGTTAAACTAATTAGAAAGTAGTCATATTGAATCAGATTAATTTAATAACAATATGTAGAATAAACATTGAATGGAACATAGAGTAAGCTAAAAAGAAAATCAAAAGGAAATAAGAATGCTACAAGAGATAGATAGAAAGATAGAAAACATGCAATATCAAAAAGGCATACATGGTTTCCAATCATAGTCAAAGTCTCATATGTTGGCACATGCTCAAATGAAACTTAAATCAAAGCATACAAGCATAGTAATATAACAAGTTAAACCCATATATAACCTTATATATGTAATAAAATCCTCAAGTTTCTTATAGCAATCACTCGGTAGCAAACAATCTACTATACAAAATAAAAGGTATACCACTCCATAGATAATATAAACACAGTCGGGACACATGCCTTAACTACTATGTTGCTTTCATTTGTTGCCTCCACAATAATTTTGATTCAACATTAGAATCTGGCTCTTCTTTAATGCCCCACTACATATAGTAGTGTGATCGGTCACTAACTATCAATAGTGATAGAAAGAGCCACCCAACTGAATAACAGACTCAACTAGAAAACACCATCCCAAAATTACACTGATACTACTTATCCTAACCTGAAAACACGATTTTCCTCATACAATCACGACTCATTAATACCAAAAAAAATCAAGGTAAAAGAGAACCATAATTAGAAAATGAGATTTCAAGTTGACAAAGCTTCACCATGATTTTTCTAATTACCAAAACAATAAATAAGAAGATATTTATAGAAAACTTCTCAGCTACCAAGGGCCTAGCCAACCCTTTCATTGAGCTAGGGTCGATAAGGATAATACCACACATGATGAGGGTAATACTGATTACACCTTTGCTATCCAGGGTTCGCGAAGGGTGGGTAAGCTAGATCGACGAGCCCTCTAAAATATGATTTTTTTTTTTCATTCCAAAAATTGTCAAGTGACTTTTCACAAATAAATGCAAGAAAAACAAAACAAAATCACAAACAATGTACCTAGCATACATACTATGAAAACCAAATCCAATAATATGTGTAAATATGCTCCCATACAAAGTATACCTAACTAAGTGTGTGTATTACTGAACCGTTAGTAACCAACTTTACACAAAAAAAGACAATACACTAAATAAAATAAACAGGTTATGTGTTTTGCACATAGGAATGCCAACATAAACATAAAGAACTTACAAGACTTATAATATGAATTAGAGTTTCTTCAACCTCACCACATAATGCACAAGTGACCTCACTATCGACTCGTCAACATCTTCTTCGAACTATATATTTGGTAGCGATCACTTCATGCATACTTCGCCAGATAAAATTATTTACCTTGGGTGTGACTTTTAGCTTCCATATTTTCTTACATAGCCTGTTATCCATGTGTATATGACTAGATTCTCTACCAACGTGATCACCTAAACTATCCACCTGAAATTTACCTTAAGCAAGTTCATACTTAGACTTCATTATATAAAGCCCATAAGGCTTAAATGCTAAATTAAATTACCACCATGATGGATAGGATCAATCTCCATTGATAGAATGAGATGTGCCTAGTTAGGAACGAAGAGTTGATTAATGAAGAAATATACAAATACTTATTTTCAAGTATACTAAATCAGCACATATTTAGTATAAATTTAATTTTTCCTATAATATTGTAATAATAAACAATTATTATAATTTTTACATGTTTTTTTATTTTCTTTTTAATTGTCAATTTTATTAACTTTTTCACATATAATCAAATATTTCATAAAAAAATCAAATATTTTAAGAGTCTTTTGGCTTTTCATTTTTTTCTTTCAAAAAAAAGATAATTATTACTACCTATAATCAATTATTTTTATAGTAAATATAATTTAGAAAATAAATTAAATTTTAACATATATTTAAGAGACTTTTGATTTTCTCCTTTAATTATGTAATAATAGAAAATTATGATAATAATAATGATTATTTTATTTTTTATTTTAAATTTTCACTAAGAGAAAATTTAAAAACTTATTTATTCTTATAGAATCAATTATTTTATGAATCATTTGTTTTTTTCCTTTTAATTTCCATATTAAAAAATAATCAATACATGTAATCAATTATCTTTTACACTAAATATAATTTAGAAAATGAATTATCTATAATTAAATTATAATTGTATTATGATATATGAGAAAATTCATTGATATTTATAGTAGATATTTTATTAAGTACATTAATTTAATACATATTTAGTATAAAATTGATTTTTTTTCTTTTAATACTTTAATAATAGAAAATTATTATATGTTCATGTATCTTTTGATTATTTTTTTTATTTGTCAATTTCATTAAATCTTTCACATAGAATCAAATATTCCATAAAAATCAAATATTTTAGGAGATTTTTGGTTTTTCCTCTTATTCTTTCACTAAAAGATAATTATTAATACATATAATTAATTATTTTTATACTAAATATAATTTAGAAGATAAATTAAAATTTAGCATATTTATGAGACTATTTATTTTGGTAATAATAGATAATTAAAATAATGATAATGAGTATTTTAATTTTTTCTTTTTAAATTTTCACTAAGTGAGAACTTGTAAATTTTAAATTTATTCATATAGTATCAATTATAATAAGTCTTTTGATTTTTCTTTTTAATTCTTCCAAAAGATAATTAATGCATATAATTAATTACTTTTTACACTAAATATAATTTAAAAATAAATTAACTAAAATTAAATTATAGTTGGATTATATTATAGGAGGAGATAATTTATATTTATAATAGATTTCACATATCAAAATATAACATGTTACTTAAAATATTATGATAATTATTTTTATATGAAGTATGAATTATCACATTTATAATAGTTATAAGATTAGTGGTTAATAAATTTTTAACATGTTAAAGGAATACCAATAAAAGAAGAAAAAAGAGACAGCTAGTGAAAGAAATAATGGTACTTTCTTGATTTGTATTTGGATGTAACAGACAATAGTGATATGAGCAAGTACAAACAATAGTAATTGATTACTTTTTTTTCAATATTAGCAACAATTAATATGACATGTAATAATTGGACAATATAATTGGGCCTTTTTTTCTAACCAATTATTGCATGCGATATCAATTATTGCTAAGTAAGAACTTGATGCAAATATGTGAAGATGACATCAAATAGGTGTTAGCTAGTCGTTACAATAGATTTACAAGGCCTGCACACGAATAGAATGCTGTAAGGGTGTCGACAGCTTGCAATACTGCTATCTGATGTGCTATAATCAAGTGTGTCAAGGGTGCACTGGAGCTAGCTTATGGTTCATAAATAACATATGATTAGTTGCCTTGTAAGATATAATTGATCACTAAAGACTTGTATTCATTACTTGTAAAAAATTATCTTTTGATAGTGACTTTTTGTCACCCTTTGTGCGTCATTGTGAAAAGAGGTTGTAAGACTCTTGTGCTGTTGTGCACAAGGAAGAAACAACTACCATTGTGCAATTGTTGTGCTAATAAAGGTGGGCTGGAACTTCTTGGTTCCAAGTGAATGTAACCTTCACACATTATGGAGGAGAGTCGCTTTAAAAACTTGGTGTCGACAGTTTTCTTTTATGATTTTATGCGTGATCTCTTCGCTTCAATCTAAAAGCATTCATTGTTTGCGAATTGCCGATACTTGCAGGAGCCATATCTCAATAAAATAGAATTTTTAAAACTAATTAGTCCTTACTTCTTCCAAGTACTGATAATCAAAGTGGAGCCCTATTTTGTTATATCATATAAAAAGATTCCCATTCATCATCCTCAAGACCTCAACTCATAACTGCAACTCTGGTCATCATGAACTTAGGTACCCTCCAATGTGTAAAATAAAGACTTGCTCCCTCTGTAGGTTTCTTCAAATTAACAATGAAGGTGGCAAAATGAGAAACCATTTACATCTCTCAATCCACTTATTTCCCTAAGGATTATCTTCATATGGGATTAAGATGAACAATTTAAGCGTTTAATTTAGAGGTCTTAAAAACAAGATTTTTCATTATCGTAATCGTGTTCTCTGTCCAGAGTAAAGAAAAGATGAAAGAAATATCAGAACTGACAAACAAGATAAGTTATACTAAGTTACACAACTATAGAACCTCTCGACAATCATTGACAAAATGCAACAGAACATTCTAGTATATTTGGCTGGAAGAAGAACAAGGAGTTATTCGTCAAAGGTTGGATGGACGGGGGCTTTGTGCTTGCCTCGTGTCAAGTTCCTTTCCATTTGAGTGGGGGCTCTGCTTCCCTCTCAGTTCATATGCATGTGGACTGTGTACTCTCTGTGACATGTGCAGACTATATGTAGGATTTTCGTTCTCTTGTAATGTAGGACTAGTAAGTTTTGGACTAAGAGTGCGGCGGACTTCACCACGACTTCCTGTAATAATTTCATCAAGTATTTCTCCACTATCAATGTTATGACTTCTTGCTTGGAGATCCTGATCCTGACCAGTTTGGAATAACATCAGTATCCTTTTAGAAGATTCTAAAGAAAGTTTTATTTTCTTTTTTTCTTTCCTTTTTTTTTTTTTTTGCTGAATAGATTCTAATGAAAGTTTAATAAATGTTTCACTGAACAGGCAAAGAATTTTCTTTGTAATACAATGTGTAGGATAACATCTGACTTTGGTAAAATCTAGGGAGCAAATATCTAACTTACTTTTAGAATACTGAAGCCATAAATTTGTTAATATGTATTTGAGTATTAGAGATGCCTATTTCTTCATATTTTTTGTTATTGTAAATTTCCACCTTTCAAAAATAGTCGATGTAACATAGGGATAGACCACTCAATACAAACATTTTCACATGTGAACCAATAAAGCATGTGTACAAAATCCAATTGCACACTCGTATCTAACTCACAGCTCATTAAAATTAAAATGAGGAACAAAATACCCTTAAGGTCCTTTACTAATTGCAAAAATGACATTTAGGTTCTATACCTATTTTTTATAACAATTTAGTCCTATTGTTATGAAAAAGTGATTGTACAAGGATAAGGTATATATATTTTTTTAATTTTTCAATTACATTAGATAGTAAATGTTATAACTTAAACCAACTGTTATTAAAAAAATAGAAGAAAAATTAAATAAATAAATAAATAGTTATTTATCTTGTGGAGTCATTTGTTCATAATAATATACCTAAATTGTAACAAAAAATAAGTACAGGATTTAAGTGTTAATTTTAGAATAAGTATAGGATTTAAGTGTTAATTTTAGAATAAGTATAAGACCTTTATAGTTACCTTCCCTAAAATAAGTATCTTCAAGCGGAGATATGTTAATATATATTTTGTATGTTCAAAACTCTACATGTTTTAGCCAAAAAAAAACTCTACATGAGAAAAAGCAAATTCCAGGTTGGTTATTATTAAAATATACCGAGGATCATCATATAATTCTATGTATGAGTTTTTCAAAGGTACAGCTAAGATAAAGGTAACACTACAACTTACTTCAAACGACATGTTGAAAGCAATAGCAGGGGCTTCCTCATATTCTGCAGCATCCAAGTCATGAAGGTGAGCTCCTTTGAAAAACTTAGGAAGAACATACTGCCGGACTGGCACAAGTAGCATGATCAACAATGGGAACAGCACTCCAGCAATTGGGATCCATGTTATGCCAAAACAAGCTAGTAGATAGACTGTCTGGAACACAGTAAACATGGCAATTGCTTTGAAAGGCACGGTCTCGAGGAAAGTTGCGTGATAATTCTCCATTACCCTAATAAGTTAGATAACAATTACTAGCTTTTTCTTCGGATGATATAGTTGTTATATATAACAACAAAATGAGAGTATCAAATTGCAAGCATCTTACAGCAACATACATGCATAAATTGTAACATATACATATAGGCATGCAGACCAAATGATGCACTTAAATTGCCACACCTCATTTTATTTGTGATGATTGCTTTATGGAATTGTCTACACAATTTAGGGCTACCATATTAAGTATGATTTATTCAAGCTACAATATGAAAGCCTAATATTGGAAGAACACCAAGGGCGAATACATTAAGTTGACATATAATTGACAAAAAGTTCTTTAGTCCTAGAACTTGAGAAGACAAACAAGACTAACAAGCCAAGAACTTGTTTGGTTACTTACTTGTATCTGCGACTTGGAGCAGTGAAAAGAAACAATATCCTTTCCCAAAATTGATTTCCAGGCAAGCTCTCTATTGCCATAAATGCAAAGTAACCCCAAAGAACTGAAGTAGGAATCGTCTTAAGAACAGGCATAGCAGCAACACAGAAACCAACCATCAATGCCTGAAGAAGATTGCTTAGGCGTTGTTCTTTTACTTCCACAGGCAAAAGATCATCAATATCGTTATCCACATCAAAAACAGTCTCATCAACAGGAGTGTCAATGTATCCAGCACCAGATGCAAGCTGGATAGTGGATTCTTTGAGCTCTTTCAGTCCCTGTCAAAGCACAGAGGCAAAATGTGTTTTTGACTTATATGTAAATATTTTAGCAATGTCACAATGCACACTTTATGCCCCATTGTACAGCTTTACAACTAGTTGTATAATTGTAAAATTGGGTAATGAGTGGGCAAAAGTGGTCATATAAGAAAAATATGGAGTAATTGTTAAAAAGTGGGTATGTAGGATAATTTTCTCAGAAATAAAGTATAAATTATTTCCTCCAGATAGGCCACAACTATGTGGAGTAAACTTACCAATGCAGGTGGCATTTGGTAGGCCAGGGGAGTCTGCATTTCATTATATACCTCTTGCATACTCCGGTATAATTGACTCAGGTTTGCATTTTTACAAATGCTTTTTCGTGCTGCTGATACAAGTTTATTACGTAGCAGCTATTCCAGACAGAAGAAACTAGGGCATCAGATACCGATTTAGATATCACAGACTAAGAAAGCACTTTAACAACATTTAGCACCAAAAATACAAACTGTAAAAATTGTTAGCTATAACAGAACTAGACAATGATAAAGAGATGTCCTCCAGTACATATAAGCAGAAACGGAAGCACGGTGAACAAGAAAACTTTAAATTTTGTTAGAGTTGTAAAGACTAGTACGCCTGAGTACCTAGTAAACTTTTAATGTAGCTACAAAGTGAACACCCAGAAAGAAAGAGAGAGAGATCTTCAGATTATCAAATGGATATAATCATTGGATTAAAAAGTCCCCTTAATATTAGTCCTACTCCTACCAGATTAGGATTTTGAAAGAGACAAAAAATAGGTTTTCATAAGTGTACTTGTCAACAGTAATTTCTCAAAGAAAAACACTTTACAACCCTATTACACTATTCAATACCACTTACGTGTCATAAATCTAATGGTTTTTTAATTTTTAATGTAATCTAATCAATAATCATGAATCTATCCACCTAAGTGATTTTGGTGCCCCAATAGTGCATACAGAATTACTCTTTCTCAAATGCAACCAAGAAGTTTATGAGATACTAACTGTTAAAATAATTAAAAGAGCAAGTATACCCTAATTTTATGGCTAAAATTCAACTGGTGAGCCTGATAGTACCTGATGTTTAAGAGTAGCTAAACTTTTAGTATGCATAGGAGATTGTGGAATCACACCATTGGAAGGAGGAATGCCAATAAGACCACAGAGAATGACCTGGAAGGAGAAATGATTTAAAGCCAAAAAGGAAACATTTTTCAAGGTATGTCTAAAGTTAAATATTCTACATCAGTGTGTGGAAGGAGTAACAGAGTTAGATGCATCACATATGATATTCCAGGAAAGCATCTCACCAAAAAACCCAAAAGAAGAAGATCATAGTGGTACGAAGATGGTTTCTTTAGATTGAATTCTTGCTGTTGAGAAAGTTGCGATGCAACACTGTGATCAAAGTAGTAAAGCACAGCAATCATAGTTGCTGGTATAAATGCTCCAACTATGTATAATGGGGGCACATTTAACATTTCCTGCAAAACCAAATGAGAGGAGTTATTTTTTTATTGCTTGAATTAATGGCAAAAGAATTATTGTTGGCTTTACTACGAAATTGAAAGTGTTTATTTTTATTAGTAAACATAAATTAGATTCACCTTGATAACTGTCCAATTTGAGTATGCACCGGGAGACCATGGATTTGGACTGAATAGTCGTCTTGGGATCCCTCTTGGCACATCATTAACTGGTATGTATGATACAGCTGTCCATACAAGCACCATAAGTGGGACTCCATAATCCGCAATGAATCCCCGTATCCAACCTAGAACATCAAATCATATTAACACGCATTGACAGCAAGAAAAAACATCTAATATGTTAACAAAAAAAAAAGAGTAAGCTGGACTGAAAGTTATGCTCATAAGATAAGAAAAGACTAATAGCCTTACTGAAGACCAGATTATCTCTCTAACTTAAATTATTTATGACGTGTGACTTGTACTTTCAATACTTAAGATCTCAAAAGTAAAATCTAGGTACCAGTGCCATAGCACCAGGATCGAGCTTTGCGGCTCCTTAATGATGTAAAAAGAAGGCCAAAAGACAGAACTAGTGCAAACATTCCATTTCCAAATCTCCAGGAAGGGTGGAGTGCAGTCTGATTCATATCCTCTCTTTTTGGTATGCCAAATTCCTCCACAACTCCCTGTAGAGTAAGTGACAAAAGCTTAAGTGACAACAAGAAGCATATTTCTAGAGCATTTAAGCAGGTTTAGTAGAAATGAACAAAAACATTTTACACATGCAATCCCCATGTGTTAACCTAACATCACCTTTTGAAGTTAAATTTTCAAAATATTAAAAAATTTGGAATCGCAAAATCATAATGCATACTCACTCTTATTGCCTGCTGCATGAAAAGCATTGCAATTAGCAGACCAAACAATTCACCAGCAAGACGTGTAAATCGATTGATGATTGAGCACGCACCGAGAATAGCCAACAAGAAGAGCAAAAGTGCCGTCCACACACATACCCTATAAAAAGCCAAAAGAGAGCATAAAAAGAAAATATTAAATATAGTGCAATCAGTATATTAATCCATTTTTGACATACTAATGTAATATTGTTTTGAATACCATCCGGTCCAGGCTAAAAAGAGTTTCTGCCCTAGATCTTTCCTATCTTTGGCAAAGTTGAACATAAATGTATACATCAACACTGTTGGCTCAGCAACTCCTAGAATGAGAAGTGGTTGTCCTCCAATAATTGAGTGGATAACACCACAAAGTGCAGTTGATGCAAGAGTTTGCACTGCAGTCAAAGTTCCATCTGTAGCAAATTATTAGAGAAATCTTTCCTTTGCAAACTAAAAATGACATAGGAACTAGAGGACAACATTTGTGATAAACCAAAAGGACAAAATAAAATTCTTACCGGTGTTTCTCTCCAGTTGCTCCCCAAAAGATATAACTGGAATAGCTGAAGCAAAGAATATGTAGGTTGTTGGGGCCAATATCCTAGAAGATTAAAACATAATGACTACAAGTAAGAAGCATATCCATGTAATTAGAACGTGCATAATTAGAAAACATTGTTGACAGGCTAATATCAACATTGTTCATAAAATTGTTATTGCGAATTGAATCATAGTCCATAAAAGAAATTCATAAAATAAAACATTTCTTTAGTGTTAATCAAATGTAAAATAAGAGCTTCACAAACCTGATACCAGCTCGCAGACCACCCGTCCAGTCTTGTTTGTAACATAAAATTCTTCCTTTGAGATCATTTTTAATACCGCGAAATGGAACAATCATTTCTTCCATGATAAGTTAAAATGAAGGGAGCAAAAGGACTAATATATTTCCAGGTTTTACTTATGGAAACAAGTATTATATAACCATGAAGATGCTAAAATACCCAAAGGACTCGAGAGGCCAATATGACTTCTAAATATGCATTAGCAAATAGGAATTAATTATGGGCAGATAAATCAAGGACTTCTTGATAATGGCAGGGCTTTGAAATATAAAAAAGAAAGCAACGAGTCATGTCGATTCATTATTTCTTTGAAGTATAACAGACCTTAGCAAGGTCCTGAAATGAATCGAAAAGGTCCCGAAATGAATCAAATAATATAGTGG
This sequence comes from Hippophae tibetana, assembly GCA_037013495.1. Lineage (NCBI taxonomy): Eukaryota > Viridiplantae > Streptophyta > Magnoliopsida > Rosales > Elaeagnaceae > Hippophae > Hippophae tibetana. The sequence goes on along the minus strand of CM072803.1, from coordinate 58,873,867 downwards.
AAAAATTTACATTCTGCAAATAATCTGGTAAAGAATTATTAGAGTATGCTTATGAAAAACAAAATAACAAAACTAATACTTCTATTAGGAATGCATATCTTTGTCTCTTAGATATATCAAGGAATTTAGCGGAAGGAATTCATGGTGAATTTGAAAGTTCAATACAATTGAAACAAACTGACACACTCCATATGCACTTATCAAAAGGCATAACGGTGTAAATGAAACTTTAGATCCATAAAGACTTGTATCTCTTATCACTAAGGTCAAAAGGGCACAACCCAGTAACCAAACAGGAAAGAATGCTAGGGAATCAATTACATGGTATAATTTCACTGGCTAGAATGGCAAATGTTCCAATCAAGGTCAAGTCTTTAGAGGGTTTAAGAGCAAGAATCATCAAACTAACGAAAACCCATCATCAAATAATTCACTTAGGGAGGTTTATAACAATTTAAGAGAAGTGGGCTTTCAGAAAAAGACAAGTTGAAATTTATGAAAACTGAATAAACATGTTTATATAGTTAATTTAGCGATAACCCATGACTGAAATCATAATAGTTATTATTCAAAACACTATTGACCAAATGGACATAATGAAACGGAGAAGAAGACCAACCAGAATGCTTCACTACGGTTACATTCTTCAGAAAACAAAACGACCATTCGATGAACCAAAGGACGCAATTTGAATACTCAAAAAAGAAAGTAGAAAATATCAAGTTACATGACCTGAAAGCACAGCAATAAACAGATGAAACCAGAATGAACTTCTCAGTTATGGGGCAATGACTGAGCTGAGTAAGAGAAGCATAGAGATTTTGGCAAACAAACTCTGCAATGGAAGAATTTTCGCGTGAGTGAGTGTGTGGTGACTAAGCATTATGTAACTGCCCAAGCACCGGAATAAAACAAGAAGTGAGTGATGTGAGTGATGTGAGTGTGACCGAGTAAAACCTATTTATCGATAATAGAGTATACCAAATTACGTCATATTTTATATTAATAAAATTTAGATTTAATATAATTTTTTTTTCATTTTTGAAAAAACTCAATAATAAAAAAAATATAATTCATAAATAATATATTTCAAAAATAATAAATAATACCTTCTAATAAAGATTAATAGCTTTTAAATGAAAAAAAAATTAAAACTATATAGAAAATAATTTATTCCACCGTAAAAGAATGAATTTAAATGAGTTTTTAATTATTATATATTTTGATTGTTAGGTTGTTATTAGTTTAACCAATTACAAAGGAATTAGTTTTTATAGCTCTTGTATCAATAGAGTCAAATTCAGATTTTCATTTTCTTCTTTTATCTCGTTTGTACGATATTAAATGGTATTTGTGTCACGGAATGAAATATGGATGAAATAAAAAAGAAATATTTTGGTTTAGTTTGATCATTGAAATCAAATAATAAATTAGTATTATAGTGTTTGATTTACAATTGAAATTGAATGAAAAATGTTATATATTATTTTAATACCCTTATATTCAATAAAATTTAAATAATATCATTTAATTATTATTTTTTCGTCACACAAAATATATTATTAAATTTTTTTTAAATCATTATTACTTAAAAATAAAATATATTATTAAAATTATTATTTTTTTAAATAGGGTTTAGGGTTTAGGGTTTTAGGATTTGGGGTTTAGGGTTTAGAGTTATATTTATGGGTTAAGGTTTAGGATTTAGAGTTATATTTATGGGTTAAGGTTTAGGGTTAAAATTATTATTTTTCTAAATAGGGTTTAGAGTTTTGGGATTTGAGATTTAGGGTTTAGAGTTATATTTGTGGGTTAAGATTTAGGGTTAAAATTATTATTTTTCTAAATAGGGTTTAGGGTTTTGGGATTTGGGGTTTACGGTTTATGATTTACGATTATATTTGTGGGTTAAGATATAGGGTTAAAATTATTATTTTTCTAAATAAGGTTTAGAGTTTTGGGATTTAGGGTTTAGGGTTATATTTGTGGGTTAAGGTTTAGGGTTAAAATTATTATTTTTCTAAATAGGGTTTTGGTTTTTGGGATTTGGGGTTTAGGGTTATATTTATGGGTTAAGGTTTAGGGTTAAATTTATTATTTTTCTAAATAGAATTTAGGGTTATATTTATGGTTGGGGTAAAATTGGAAAAAAAATTAAGATGAGAATGGAATCATGATTCCTTAAGGAGAAAAAAAGAATTATGATTCCTTCTCTTTTAAGAATTGATTTCATTTCATCCTCACTTTTCAACCCAACCAAACATAAAATTGAAATGAATCAATTCTGATTCCATTCCATTCGAGTCAACCAAACATGCACTTAAAGCTTAATCAAGATCATGTCGTCTCCCGAATGACAACATTATAAACTCCCAAATTCTTGAAAAATTGATGTTGAGAAATTAAGCTACTAATTAGCTCTCTTTTGTCGATACATCTATTAATCTAGCATTTTTAGTGAAGTTAGATCACAAGAATTATCTTGTGTGTAAAGAGCAAGTTCTCTAATCTATCTTCACATACGAATTAGATGTTATTATTGATCATCGTGTCTTTTATTCTTCTTAGTTTTCATATTCTCAATCCACTTAGAACAATTTTGAGTTTTCGCACTGGAATTGACTAAATAATGTCATCAAGAGTTGGTTCTACTTTTCCTTTGATGCATCCTTATTTGAAAAGAAGTGCTACAACAGTAGAACAATAGAGCTTGCTTGAAAGAGTCCATTCGGTGTATTCGTACACTCAAATTATATAATTATGTCTTCAATTATAAACTATGGTTAAAAATAACTTATCAATAGATGATTATGTTTTTTGTCTGAATAATAATGCAAATCACCTTGTTATAATTGGAGAAGCACTTTTAGATCATGATCTAATCTTGCATTTAATCAGTGAATTAGATGCTACATGTAATCCATTTGTTTTATTCTTCACTATGCATTATAATGTATCATCCTTTAAAGGATTTCATTTTCAATTATTGATATATGAGAGAAGTCTTGAACAACAAGGTTCTCAAGATGTCAATCAAGCAAATCTAGCTAAATTTGCTAGACTTTCCTCTAACACTAGTAGTAGTAATTAATCATGAAATTTACAAGATTTCTTGCAACAAAATAGCAATTACCAACTAGAAAATGATAACAATGGAAATTCATAGTGCAAGAATAAGAGAGCAGGTGAGAAGCTTAGTGTACAATGTCAAACTTGTGGAAAATCTTGACATCTACCCAACAAATACTTTAAAATTCAAGACATTCTTTAAGGTAAGGGTTTCCCTACCTCTCTATTACATGTTGCTATGGTTGTTGATGGTGCTTATAAATCATATACTTTCTCAGTTAATATTCCATGGCTCTTTGATTAAAGTGCAACACGTCACTTAACAAGTGATGCTAGTAGCATTTTTGACACTCAGCATGCATTTCTTGGTTCTGGTTCTATCACACTAGGTAATGGTACTTCATTTCCAATCAATTATCATGGTTCTTCTTCTTTGCAACCGTATGGTTCTATCTAAGTTCTTCAATTGCAATAAGTCTTCCATATTGCTATTCTACCGCATAACTTGATGTATGTTTAGCAACTCTGTCTACATAACAATGTTATAGTTAAATTTCATGATAATTATGTGTTCATTAAGAATGTTTCGAGTAAAGTAATTTTGTCTAGAGGAACAACTAGAGATCTCTATTCTCTTGAAGATCGAGTCCTATTTCAGGTAATAAATTCACTATTAATACTCACACATATAAGATTCCTTTTCTTAAATGAAAAAGACTTAAAATTTAAATTCGGTTCACGCGTTGAACCGACTTCAAATTCTTTTTTTTCTTCTTCATATTTTACTCATTTTCTACTATACTAAGAACCTCTATTCAATCATATAAACCTATATTCGATCACATAATAGCAGAAAAAACCAAAATCTATTTAACAAAGTTTAAATAATACAAATAATTGAAAAATCAAGTATAATTAAATACTTGAGAATTAAATTTATTACAAAAAAATAATTTATATACAATAAATATATATATATATATAAATTAAATTACAAATAAAATGATGTCTCTTTTGTCATGAATTTTGTGATATTTTCATTTTATTTCATGGAGAGGAAGTTTAGTTTGCTTAGAATAACCAACATAATAACTAGGAAACTAGGCAAAAGAGATGAGATCGATGGAGTTTGGACGAAAAATAGTTGGTCTATATAACAATTCATTCCCTTAAATACATGAGTACATAATCATTCATCAAACAAACATCCCAAACTTCACAGATACAAGAATAGAGAAATTAAAACATTATAAAAATTACCATGTTGTTGTTCTATGTTATTCAAGATCATCATATTCTTCTCTTGATTATTCTTATGATGTTATAATTTGAACCATATGTTATGTCCATTTTTCTCGTAAATCATCAAAAAATTGCATATCCGACTTGTTTCAACCAAAGAACTATATGTAATTAAATTCAAAATAAGAATGTAATATCATGAATTCACCAAAAATAACTTATATATGTTAAAAGATTAGTAAAAGAGATTAGCACATCGACATTAGAGTGATATAATAATAACCCACATAGCCCGCCTTGTTCCAACCAAAGAACTATATGTAATTAAATTCAAAATAAGAATGTAATATCATGAATTCATAAAAAATAACTTATATATGTTAAAACATTAGTAAAAGAGATTACCACATCGACATCAAAGTGATATATAATAATAACCACATCCCTTCGAAATCATATTAGCATTGTCTTAATCTTGAATGAAGCTAGTATTTTTAATGCTATAATGAGCTCTAAATATGAAGTCAAGTTTAACTCCGATTTCTTATTTGGGTTGGTTGAGTTTTATGCCCATTTACTAATACTTTTGTATTTCCTTGAGGTAAACCAGCAATTACTCTTGAAGATATGATGATTTTTGGTGGTTTTTCTGTACTTGGCTTTCCATTGACTACCATGATGTTGTCATATCAAGGAATTAGGCAAAAGATATGAGATGAAGTTTGGGCAAAAAATAGGTTAATATAACAATTCATTCCCCTAAATACATGAGCACACATAAACATGCATCAAACAAGCTACCAAAACTTTAGACACAGTAATATAAAAATGACCATGATGTTGTCATATGCTATTCAAGATCATCAGAATATTCTCTTGATTCTTCTTGTGATGATATAATTTGAACCATGTGTTTTTCCCATTCCTCTCGTAAATCATAAAAAATTGGGGGTTATAACCCTTCTTGTTCCAACCAAAGAACTACATGTATTTCAATTCAAAATAAGAATGTAATTTCATGAATTCACAAAAAATAACTCATATATGTTTAAAGTGTATATTGGTAAAAGATATTACCACATCCTTAATTGTAATGTTGATATTCATGATGATTTTGCTCATAAACTTCATGACATAGTAACCACACATGACTCCATCATTTTGTTGTGAAACTTACAAAAAAACAAGTGTACATGATTTTCCATATTTGAACATCTTTATTATTCATTAGTAAAATTAATAAAATTATTAATATTCACTTGTACATACCATAACTTTGTCCCATATAAGCTTATGAGTTTTTTTAAGGGCAATGCCCCTACTATTGTTCCACAACTTCCATGCCCTATCAAAGTTTAAAACGGTTAGTTTTTTATTAAATATTACAAAGAACAATAGAATAAAAATAGCTATTTATAACTCTTACATTTCAACAACTGCTTTTGTATCTTTACTCAATTCTATGGAAATTGAGTCACAGTACCAAACATGATTTCCATATAGATCAAGGATTACCAACATCCAATGATCTTGGCCTTGTTTAAACTTTAGTGGCCAAGGGATTATCAACTTCTGATTTCTATGAAGCGTTAATGCCCTATCACATAATTATTTATCTCTGATTCTAACATCTTTCTCTTTATATTGATTGACAAATGATGAATCATAGAACATTGCTAAATGTGATGAGTGATTATGTTGAAGTCGATAATAACATATCCTATATAAAAGAAATATATATAAATAATTAGATAATATAAATATAATTATATATGTTCTACATAAATGAAAGTTATTTACTGATTGAGGATTCACCTTATCCACAGCTCATCCATCATTTATGCTAGATGTCCTCGTAACAATAGTCATCAAAGCGCCAAGATTTTTGATGAAGTTCAAAGCATAATCAAAACTATACTTTTTTCCATGGCTTATTATTGAATGACTTAGTGCGCGATGATTGGCCACTAGACATAGATTTACCATGAGATACTTGCTTTGTATCTCTTAAATGTGCCACACTTACTAATTCTGGTATAATAGACTAAAGAAGAAGTATTATGTATGTTAGTAACAATAAAAGAATAATAGTAGTAAAAAAGTGTTATCTTAAGTAAAAAAAATAGTATCATGTCAAAATTTATCACAACTTGACTCGACGGTCAAGCCATATATTGTCCAATCGCCTCTTGGACTGTGGTAGCATCAGAAGGCACATGTAGTGGACAATCATGGAGCAATGATTGATCAATTACTATTTGCAAATGATTTGACAAATATTGATTATGAATCATCCGATCATTGCTCAATTGTTGTATCATTCTAATAGCAACAAAGTCCGTTGATGAAGGATGTTTCAACAAACATTTCATATTTTGTAAAAATAGGGAATTATGTGCTCAAACAAAGGTAGCACCACAATCAAGTTGAGTTGATAATTTGATCATAGAGGTTGAGTTGGTACCAAGTAGAAATGAGCCTAGAAGAGTGAAATATGTAGTGGAAGAGGTCTTGGATTATAATGCTTGAGTTGAGGCATGACCAACTTAATTGGGGCAAGAAGTAACCTGATATAACAATGAATAATTACTTGAGGAAAAGAGGTTGTGGGGAGCACATTTCCAAGCTCTGAAGAAAACAAATAGAAAAAAAGACCAAGTTCTTAAGAAAACAAACAAAAAATAGGATAAGGGTAAATTTCCCTATGATTTTCATAGAAGTGGTTTAATATCCTGGCATAGTTATCAAGCAATGAAAGATCCTATAACTCATGTCTTGCACTTCAAAACAATCATGGTCCCAATAAGTCTTACTCGAGACAAAAGAGATGATACAATATGTAAACTCTTCCCAACTACCTTACGTGATGGTTCATAGAAGTGGTTTAATATCCTGGCATCCTGTACTATAACTTCCTTCACATAATTTTTCAAGTTGTTCATAACTAATTATGCAAGTAACAAGCATATGAGGAAGGAGTTTCGTCATCTTTTCTCAATCACTTAGAAAAATGATGAATCTGTAGAAGAATACATGAGAAGATTCAGAGAGGAAAAGTTGGAAAACAAAGACTATCAAAGTTCGATAGCGATACTTGGTAGAAAAGGAAAGTTAGTTATGGAAGCTACTCCAAAGAAAGAAAAAATAAGAATAAGTCTAGACAAAACGGCTCAAGATAAAATGATTGATAACAAAAATAAAGGCTTTACCATAAATCATAGAGGAATAGTTCATTGATCTAGAAATTTCTAGACCTTGTGTTAGAGCAATCTCATCTTTTAGGAGGCCATCCCTGAGAGTAAGCTTAGCTTAGGATGTTCTAAGGATGTAAAATGATCAAAGCGTCAAATGGCCACCAAAGATGAGAGCATTTCTAAGAGACATTTCCAAATGGTGTGCCTTTCATAATGACATAGGGCATGAGATGCAAGGATATATATACTTAAAGAAAGAAATTAAAGATCTGTTTTCTAGGGGATATCTAGGTGACCTTATAGTGAGTGATAATAAAAGGACGGATCATCAGCCTCAATGGGAGGTACTAGGATTAGCTACACCACTTATTAATAGGGTAGATCTACACAATGATGATAATATGAGGACTATACTCTTTACATGGAGGACTTGGGCTTAATAGAGCCTCCAATAATATGAAAAGAGGTATTCTTGAGAAGTTCATAGGGCTTCCCATAATTATAATCTACATGAAGGATCACTTACTACCTCAATCATTTTCACAAGTAATGATGATATTTCATCTCCTCATAACGATCCTATGGTAGTTACACTTTGGTTGGGGTCATGCGATATTTGTAAGATCTTAGTTAATACTAGGATTTCAGTGGACCTTCTTTTCCTTACATCCATGAAGGATTATGGGTAAAAAATAGTGATATTACTAAGAAGGAGTTACCTTTAATGAGATTCAACAATTGTACCACATATGTTGTGGGAATAGTGGTGTTGCTAGTCATGGTAACCGTTTCCAAAGTCATGAAATTTTTTGTGGTGATTGATGTACATGATCACTAAAATGTAATATTAGAGATGCCTTAGATACATAAAATGAGAGCCGTCACATCAACTTACCATCAAGTTATCAAATACTCAACTAAGGAAGCTATAAAAGAAATAATGGGTGATTAAGACAAATTCAAAAATTGTTACAATGCTACAATGAAAGATGTAGTCCCAAAGTAGCAACAATAGAACCTATCCTCACGAAAATGTACGAGAAAAGGCTACTTTGTAGGTTCAATTGTTACAGATGGGTTCGAGACCGTACAAGTCAGTTTTGAAGGAGAAGACCACTCCTTAAGAATAAGTACAAACCTAACAACAGAAGTCAATGAGTGAATGTTACATTTCCTAAAATCCAACATGGATGTACTCATATGGAAACCTAGAGATATGCTTGAAATTGACCCCAAGATTATAATACATAAGTTAAATTTTGACCCCAAGGTTAGACCTGTTCAACATAAGAAAAGAAAATTCCCAAGGAAAAAGAATGAGGTGATCAATACTCAGATGGTCACACTTAATGAAACAAAGATTATCAAAGAGGTAGATTATCTGACATGGCTATCTAATGTTTTATTGGTGAAAAATCACATGGATTGGCTCTGATGTGTGTGGCGTTCACTGATTTAAATGATGATTGTCAAAAATATTGTTTTCCTCTACCAAGTATTAGCCAATTAGTTGATGCTATCATCGAATTCAGTTTAATGAGTTTACTTGATTCTTATTCTAGTTATCATCATATTATGATGCATATAGAATATAAGGATAAAATGTCTTTCATTATGAAGAAGGTACTTTCTATTACACATAAATGCCTTTTGGTTTAAAAAACGATAGGGCTATTTAGCAGCATTTGGTCAATAAAATATTTGAAGACCAACTAGATAAAAATATGGACGCATATGTAAATGATATGGTGATTAAGCCTATATAACCTGTAGAACATTTCAAAGACCTAGAAGAAGTGTTTTGAGTCATTAGGAGGTATAAAATGAGACTTAATCCCAACAAGTGTGTTTTAAACGTTACATCATGAAAATTCTTAGGATACCTTATCTCAGCTCGTGGGATTGAAGCAAATCAAGATAATTTTCAAGCTCCAGTTAGTATAAAGTCACCTAATGACTTAAAGGGAATTCAATAACTAAATGGAAGAACACTCAATAGGTTTATTTCTAATGCATTGATAAATGTCTACAATTCTTCAAGTTATTAAGGAAGAACATATCAATTTTTTGGAATGAAGATTGTGAAAAACCTCTTGTACTGGTCAGTCCAAACCTCTAGGAAACATTATATTTGTACTTCTCCATTAGTCCCCAGACATCAAGCCCAGTACTCATCGTAGAAAGAAACAAAGTCCAACATTCTTTCTACTACATCAACTAGATCCTAACTAGTGCATAGAGTCGATACCCGACAATTGATAAATTGGCTTTCACCTTAAAAGTAGTAGCACAAAAGCTATGACACTCGTTCAGTTTGCACACAGTGGTAGTACTCATGTCACATCCCTTGTAGAGTATGGTGAAAAAGTTAGAGGTTGTGAAAAGATTGGCACATATTGCAATTGAGTTGGGAAAATATGACATCAAGTTTATGCCTAGTTCTTCTGAAAACGTTCAAGCCTTGGTAGATTTTGTTGTCAATTTTAATGAATCCCCTAAGGTTACAAACAATGGAGATGTGGTGGACAAAAAATCACATTGCCTTTCATAGGGAAAACATTGGCATGAACAATTAGAAAAATGTATAAAATACAATGAAGTAGGTCAACATCAATAATAAACATCCACTTCCCCGTATGTGTATACATATAAATACATGTATAAATTAAATAAAGTATTCAATTGTTAAAAATGATAACTTATATTGAAAATTCAAGAGTAAGATTGAGCTTAAAAGTAACTCTAACCTATTCCAAAAAAAAGAGGGTGAGTTTAGAAGAAAATAAAGGAGGTGAACCTTTAAAAAATAAATTAGCTCGATTCTATTAAAAAATTTAAGCATTCCTAGGATTATTGGCTCTATTTTTCACTTCAATCTCCTCTTCACCCTCATCTTTATTTTTCTTAGATTCTCCATTATCCATCTGAGTTTGAGTGTGTGAATATGTTGGTGTGATAAGAATGTTCCAAAAGTTTGTAATAGTATTTGATAGGGTCTCTCTTCTTGGCTTCATCCTTAAAAGATTTCATGGCCAGGTTATAGCCAATCTAGATGCTCTCTATGACTTTGTTAGTCATAATACCCAAATAGATCTTTGTTTTTTCAAGCTCGTGCACGATTTATTCCTACTTGTGCCTTCCATCCTCTAGCCGGCGCTTGTAAACTTCAATCTTAGCCATAATATTTTTCTCTCTTTCTGTAGCTGACTCAAGCTACCTTTCATTTTCATTCAGCTCGTTGGTAGCATGAGCTAACTTATCCTCCTTGTTAATAGACTCACCTCCAATTTGTTGGCCTTGGCAAGTAGCACAACCATCTTGGCAAGAGTAAAGGCATGGTTTTGTTTTTATGTCTTAAACTACTTGAGATTTTATATGCCTCTTGTTATACTAAGCTCGTGCATCAGTTGAGCCTAAAAAAAGAGATTAAAGTAATAATTAGATATGTTAATGAAAAGCTCGAGTAATATAAAGGCACGAGGAAGCACTTACTTGAAAAAGAAGCTTATTGACTACAAGAGTAGGATTGATGTCCTACTTATAATGTCGAGCTCTTCTCCAAAACCATGTATGAGAGATGTTGAAAAAGGTGGTCCACACGATGTGGAGCTATCCCCTTATAAAGAGCCATACTCTCAATCTCTTCCATGGTCAAGTCTTCAATGAATCCTTTACCCAAATCTCAAGAAGTTGAAGGGTGTAGGTTAACTCAAGGGGATTTGGATAGATATTTGATAATGCAGAGAAGTTGGAGAAAGCCCAGTCATAACCCTAAATCCTAGGGAGGAATAATGGGCTCTTCAATAATAATGCATGTATGCCTTTTCTTTTTAGCTTGAGCTAGAATAGTGTCTTTGCCTGAGGTTTTACTCATCTTCTTACCTTTTAAGGAGCCATCACCTTTTCTATAGCCCATCTCCTTTTTGGAGTCCATGCTCTTATAAGTTCCTGTGCTCTTTCGACTAGAAAATTGAGTTAACAAAGCATTGGGTTCGAACTCCATTACTAAAATCTAAAAAGAAAGAGTTAGAATATCAAGAAAAAATAAATTCGACTAAGAACAACCTAATAACGGCACGAGCTAATAGATACCACTATCATTTGGAAATATTTCATATCTACCACTGAAGTTAGTGGGTGAAGTCCTACGCCAAACTGGTTCTCGATGCTTGTAGGTTACTTTGGTTGGAGGAGGGATGAAGCCCAGGCTCATTAACCCACACACTATAAAATGTAGTATTGTTAAAAGCTCTTTCCAAGGTATAGGGTCAAATAGATAGTTCTAGACGTTGGCAAGCCTTTCCTTGGTCTCGTGGCTCAATATAGTAATCTAGGAGGCCATATTTCTAATCACGAGCTCTGTATCAACCCAGGAGCTTCTGATAAATCTTTCACCGCTAGATGTTATTTGTGATTTATAAAAATAGACTTTAAAATAAATTAATATTTTCTTTTACTAAGCAAAATCAAATATCTATTAGCAAAATTAAATATGTTAGTATACTAATTACTGTTTTATCCATTACAAATCAAATCTATTATTAATGACAAACATTTTATCCCCCATTAACTTTTAGGTTTATTATATATACTTGTTACATTACATTTTTCTCTGAATAATTTCGTACCAATAAACTATTAAAATTAAGAGAAATAAATTAAATAATTAAATCAAAAGTTATAATATCATAATAGCATGAAACATTACTCTAAAATTCGTGTTATATAATAATTTTTTCTTATTGATATTTTTACCTGAATAATGCATGTATTCTAAATTATATAAAACAATTATTTCAAGAATGACGATCCAGTCCCCAAAAAGTGTGTAATTGATCCCGATTTCTGTGCAATTGATAAATAAGAAAAGGAGAATATATAGGAGAGTTAAAAGAAAATTCAAGAGAAGGAAAATTGAATTAATTAATTATTTTATTACCAACATTATTGTAAACATGACAGTAAGATGTATTAATTCAAATCAAATTATTATTTTAAGTTGTATATGTAAGGTATTTAAATAATTATGAAACACAATGATTTTGTGAAAAGCTAGTAAACATAGATGAAAATAACTCGATATTTCTACATAAAATTTTCGTAAACTGAAGATACGGATTTTAAGCTGTCGCTTTTAAAATATCTATAAAAAATTTCTTTTCAACTTTAAGATACAGACCAGCTGGATGAAAAATTGGAATATTTCTCGATATTTCGGTGATAATATAGAAAAAACCAAAGAATTGGAATATTTCTCCATGTTTCGGTGATAATATTGATAAAACCAAATAATTGATATATAAATTAGGTAAAGGTGATTTTCTTTATAAAATAAAATCAAGAAATAGTAAGGAAAGATCTATTATATCAATTTTACTTCAAACTTTATAATTATATTATTTTAAAGAGTATCATAATTATATCACAATCATAATTAACATAACAATTTTTTATTATATATAATTATGTGAGATTGATTTTATTTACAAATAATACTACGTGCACATCATTTGTGATTTAACATTTCCATTCCCAAATGTTAGAAGAAATATCAAATTTCAATGTATGCACAATTTATTATTTCTAATGTATTAAACTTAATATTTAGATAATAAATTTTTACTTGTCATTTTATCAAAGCTTGTAAAAAGCTCTATTAATTTATTTTTTATCTATGAACCTTAATACTACTAATTATGATAATCTAAATACATAATCTTTACATTACACACTTGAGTATGTTGCTATACATGATAACTTTCTTTATGTGCAACATGATCGTTAATTTTGTAACCAAGAAAAAGATTTTGTTTGTTATTTTAATCATACTTACAAAGCTTACGATGATTATGTCTTTGTCGTGACGTGAAAAAATGTATACCATGGTGCCACACATATGTTTTATTTTTTTAACCTATCAATAGGACCCGTATTTCATTATGTCAATCATCCATCATCCTTCTAATCCCTTTCATTTCTTTAATCACTTTATGCTTTTTAGATTTTCTCTTAATAATTTATAATTTTTCTTTCATTTGAGAGTTAAACAAATTTTAATTTATGTAACACTTTAATTTCAATTCAATAAATATGATAAAAAAAATTTGGAGATTTTTCATAACATAAATAATATAGAGATTTTGTTAAGGTATATTTTAAATTTATTCTTTTTAGATTATCTTTATTTATTGTTTTGCATTCTATTTTTAGTTTTTTAATCAATTATTAAATATGTATTTTTGGTTATATATAAATAATACAAAATATTAGTAACGTTGTTTCGCTTGTAAAATATTAAAGTAGATTAAATATTTTTATAAAGTGAATTAAGTTCTATTTCTTTATTAAGATTTAGACAAAAATTTATTAAAGAAAGGTACGTTAAATCTTAGTATATCTAAGTTATCAAATGATTTTAGATGTTTTAAATTTCAAATGTTCTTTTATTTTTTTTAGAAATAAAAAATATTTAAAATATTAAAACAAATAATAAAAATAAAAATCAATTTTTAAATTTAAATTTCTTTTATTTATTTAATTATTTTACCAATTGTTTTTGTTTTAAATTTTCATTTTCATTTTTTATTTTATTTTATTTTACTAACATCTTTATTATTTTGTGTTTAATATGTTTGTGCACTAACCTATTTTTAATCTAATTACTAACTTGTGTGTATTATTTTTATACTTCTAATAGTAATTAAATTAGTATTAAAGTTTAATGCCTCTTTGATTTGTGTTTTATTTTTAATGTACAAAAAATAAAGAGATTTTTGAAAAAATAACTCTTTTTATTATTGATCATCTAGAGCTTCAAAACACTTTTCAATAAGAGATGAAAATTATGAGGAGGAAGAGGAACAAACCCAAGTGTAAGTAGACAAGGGAGATAAGCAAAAAATGATGAATGATTATTCATTGTCATCGTAGGCAACACTATTCTATGCATCCAATTGGAAGAGGCCGCAAGGAATTATAAATTGAAAAATATTAATTATTTCTTGTTACCTTCATTTCACGATATTCCTAATTAAGACCCTTAAATTTCATTAGAGAATTATATGTTGTTATACAATCATTTCCATTCTAGAGACTTAATGAAAAGCAGCTCTTGATGAGGTTTTTTCATACTCATTTAAAGATAGAGCTAAGGCTTGGTTTATGACTATGCAATCAGGTTCATTGACTACTTGGGAGGAAATCTACAACAAATTCATTTATATGTACTATTCCCATTAGAAGACTATTGAATGGAGTGCAAAAATAGAAATATTCTTCCAATTAGATGGAGAGCCCTTCCATAAAGCTTGCAAAAAATTCAAACTCCTCTTAAACCAATGCCCACATCATAGCTTTCCACTACAAGTACAAAACCAATTCTTCTATGATGGACTAACACAACAATGTTAGTATATTGTTGATAATGTTATAGAAGGAGCTATGAAGCTATAGGTGAAAATATGGTAGAACAAACTTTGGAGCTATTTAAGAGGTTTGTTACCAATTTCCAACAAAAGAGTACTAGAGGAAGAATAGAAGAAGTCAATGAAGTTGGCTCAGAGAATGAGATAGACTTGTAACTTGCAGAGTTGACTAAGCAAGTAAAATTCTTTATTACCTACCAAATGTCTAATGAAGAAGTATGTGGAGTTAATGGGTCAGTTGGACATAATGCTATTGAATATTCAAACAATTATCTAGCATATGTCCAACCCAAAACACAAGTTCCATATGAAAACTAACCTTACCCATTAGATCAACCTTATTAGCCAATTTTAGAAGATGATTTAAATACCTTTATTCAAATCAATAGAGATAATAAGTTGATGAATAATCAAAGGTTGAACTTCATTGAGTCTTGGTTAAGAAGGTTTAAAGTAAAAGTTGGGCAACTAGCAGAATGCATGCAAAAACAAGAAAAATAAAAGCTTTCTAGTTAAGAAGAACAAGCGAAGGATGTCACAACCCTTTTAAGTGGTCAGGTAGTCAATAAAATATTACCTAAAATTTCTATTGATATACCATTTAGTACAGATAATATAGAAGGTGGAATTACAGACTCCCAGAAAGGAGAGACAAGTACCAATTATGAAAATCTTTGGAGAAAAGAATAGGATAGTCAATTGACATTCCCGAAAATCAAAAGACAACAGAAGCACACTAGCCACAAATTCCATTTCCACATTGGCTAAAAGAATCCAAACAAGATAAGTAATTTTCTTATCTTTTTAATATGTTTTCTAAAGTAAATATAAATTTACCTTATTAGAAGTAAACAAGAATATGCTCTTCTATGCCAATTTTTTTAAAGAGTTAAACACTAAGAAAATGAGATATGAACTAAATGAAAGAGTATGGTCTCATAAATTTCTAGTGTTGTGCTTCGGTATAAAATTATGATACCATACAACTAAAAAGGTACCTAAAACAATGTTTGAATTAGGTGCTAGTATAAATATGATACCATACTCTATTTTCTTACAACTAGGGCTAAGAGATTTTAAACTTATAACCATATTCCTTCAATTTATGGATAGATCTACTAGATATCCAAAGAGAATGTTTGAGGATGTCCTAGTATAGGTAGATAAAATTATAATACTTGTTTATTTTTTGTTCTTAACATGGATACAAACCCAGTCTTAGATAGAGAACATATAATACTTTTTGGTAGACCATTTATAGGCACTATTAAGACTATTATTAATGTCCCATATATAAATTTAAGAATGAAAATCTTAGGAGAGATTGTCCATTTTAAAGCTTTTGATTCTGCACCTTTTTGTTCTATCTCTATCATTGATGAATGCTTTAATGTCGATTCAATAAATAGCATTATACATAACACTTTTTTGCAAGATAGAATGAATGATAAATTAGAAATTGTCTTATCTGATGAAAAGATAGAAGAGGATTTAGATGAGGAGATTGAGAGATACTATGATTTTTTAGATAATGCTTAACTTATAAAGGAGAATCCAATACACCCTTAGTTCTACCTAAGATCCTATATGGGGAAGAAGCCAATCCACATAACTTAGAACTTAAAGATTTACTTGAGCACCTTAAGTTTGTGCTTTTGAGAGAAAGGAAAACTTATCTTGCCATTATTTCTTCTTCTTTGACTAAAACCCAAGAAATTGAACTTATTAAATTACTTAAGAAATTTAAAAAGACTATAGATTGGAGTATCGAGGATATTGGAGGTATTAATCTCGCTATATGTATGCATAAGATCAATTTGGAGGACAATGCTAAACCCATTACAAAGGCTCAGAGAAGACTAAACCCAATTATGCAAGAGGTAATGAAAAAGGAAATTCTAAAACTTTTAGAAGTATGGTCATTTACCCTATTGTAGCTAGTAAATGGGTTAGTTTTATGCATGTGGTGAAAAAAAAATCTAGAATAAAATTTTTCAAAAATGGTAAAAGTGAATTAATGCCCACTCAAACTATCACTAGATTGAGGATGTGTAAAGACTTTGGGAAACTAAATTTATGCACTAAAAATAGTCACTTTCCTCTTCCATTCATTGATCAAATTCTAGAAAGACTAGTTGGGCATGAATTTTACTATTTTCTAGATAGGCTTTTAAGTTATTATCAGGTACCCATTGCACCAGAAGATTAAGAGAAGGCCACATTCACATGTCCCTTTAGAGCATTTGCTTTCAAAAGGATGTCATATGGGTTATGCAATTCCTCGGCATGTTCCAAAGATGTATGATGTCAATCTTTGAAGACATGGTGGAAAAAATTATTAAGGTATTTATGAATGGTCTTTCTATTTTTGGAACCTCATTTGATGATTGCTTGCGTAAATTGGCTTTAGTTTTAGAATTTTTCATTGAATGTAGCTTGACATTTCGTTAGGAGAAAAGTCATTTTATGGTACCACAAGGGGATAGTGTTAGGACATGTAATTTCTAACAAAGAAATTGAGGTTGATAAGGCTAAAATTGAGTTGATTGTAAAATTACCCCTATAACTGTTAAGGGGATGAGAAGATTCTTAGGACATACATGTTTCTATAGGAGCTTTATTAAAGATTTTTCTAAAATAATTCATCCTTTATGCAATTAGCTATCAAAATATGTTTATTTTGATTTTAATGATGAATGCCTTGGCTCCTTTAATACTATGAAGGATAAATTAACTTATATCCCTATAATTTTGGCACCTAATTGGCCTCTTCCATTTGAAATTATGTGTGATGCTTTTGATTATGCAATTGGAGTAGTTTTCGGGCAAAAAGTGGATAATTGTTTTCATGTTATTTATTACGCTAGCAAAACACTCAATGACGTCCAAATAAATTATTCCATCACTAAAAAAAATATTTGGCTATTGTGTTCACTTTAGATAAATTTAGGTCTTACTTAATAGGTTTAAAAGTGATTGTTCATTTTGATCATGCTACTTTAAGAGATCGTTTAAGTAAATCTCATACTAAGCCAAGATTAATCTAGTGAGTTTTACTCTCACAAGATTTTGATATAGAAATTAAAGATAAAGAGAGTAGTGAAAACTTAGTAGCTGATCATTTATCTATGTTAATTTTTGAATTCAACTCTTTTGAAAGTGGGTGTAAAGAGGAAATTATTGAAACTTTTTTTGATAAATAGTTGTTTTCAGTATATCCAAATTCATGGTATGCTAATATAGTTAAATATCTTCTATTGATATTTTGAAAACTAAAATTTATTTTTAGGATAAGAAAAAGTTGTTAAATTCTTGAAGGCAATACTTTTGGGATGACCCTTATCTATTTAAGATTGATTTAGATCAAATCATCTAGAGGTGTGTGCCTGAATTAAAAACATAAGAGCATCCTGACCTTTTTTCATGATTTTTATTACAGGGACCATGTTAGGGGTAACAAAATGGCCCTTAAGGTCTTAAAGTATTTATTAGCCAACTCTTTTTAAAGATGCTCATATATTTTGTGCATAATGTGACAGATGTCAAAGAATAGGTAATATAGGAAAAAGAGATGAAATGCCTTGGACATCTAATTTAGTTGTTAAACTTTTTGATGTGTGAATGATTAACTTTATGGGTCCCTTTCCCCCATATTTTGCATATGGATATACGTTGGTTGCTCTAAATTATATGTCCAAGTGGGTAGAAGCTATACCCACTAAAACAATTATGCTAATGTTGTTATGAAATTCTTTAAGGATTAAATTTTTAGTAGGTTTGAGATTTCTAGAACAATAATAAGTGATAGAGGGAACCATCTTTTCAATACACATTTTGATGGGGTACTGAAGAAGTATAACATCACACACAATGTGGCTATACTCTATATAATCCACAAACTTTTGGAATGCACTATGTGACCTTCAAGGAAGGACTAGGAAATTAAATTGAATAATGTTTTATAGGCTTACAACATAGCCTACAAAACACCTATTGGGATGAGCCTTTATCGGTTAATCTATAAAAAACGTGTCACTTACCCATTGAACTCGAACAAAAGGCTTATTTGACATTTAAAGAGCTAAACATGAATTTAGACAAAGTAGGAGAGAAATAGTTGCTCTAACTTAGTGAACTCAAAGAGGTTAGGGACGAAGCTTATGAAATGAAAAATTGTATAAAGAACGTACAAAGATTTATCATGACAAAAAGCTAGTTAGTAAGTCTTTTATTCCTATGATGAAAGTTCTTTTTTATTTAATGAGGTTATTTTTAGGAAAATTGAAATCAAGATGGGATGGACCATACACAATTACCCAAGTATTTTCACATGGAGTAGTATAGTTGATGGATCCAAAAACACAAACAATGTTTAAAGTCAATGGGCATAGTGTAAAACCTAATTTTAAAATAGTACATAATGCATTAGACATTGAGTACATAGAGGTGTACAAGCTTAAGCATCATATGATGAAAATGTCTTGATAAGACATAAAACTAAGCATTAAATGTGAAGTAACTCATAATTATAAGGAACATTATTTTCTTTCATTAATTATTTATTACATTTCATTTATATTAATTATTTCTTTTCCTTTTATGTGAATATTATTTAGAATTATTAATGTTATAACCATTTGTTGAAATGTGTGAAAAGTACACGATTTTTATTTGTGTATAATTTAAATGTTGGGATTACTAGATGCATCTGTATACCTACACTTGAAAAGGATTAACAATTGGGTAAATTTTCTATTCTCTTTCTCTTTAATTTACAATTGTTACATTGAGAAAAATGTAGGTTTTAGGATGGGAGTTGGGAAAAGTTTACATCATAAAGTTGTGCTTAAATGAATTTTCTATATGTTCACATTTGCATTATATTATTTTTACTTTTCTTTTGGTATGCTTTTAATTTATTTATTTGTATTGTTTTTGGAATTTTTAGGATAAATTAGGATAATTTAATTTTTTTTACAAAATTATCATATCTTTTAAAATAAATTTAAGAAAATAACTAAGTATTTGCATTGTTAGATTAATTTAAAAAATATTTCATAGATTAATGTGATAATTAGTTAGTTTTTGTTATAATTAGTATTTCATAAGAAAATTTTGAAATTACGTTGAACACAAAATCAATGTTTAGAAATCAAATAGTTTAGACTACCTTGTGAAAATATATTTTGAGCCATTATCTTCTCATTCTAAATGATGATATCTTTCTACTTTTTCAAACACTATTTTTAAAATTTTAAATTATTAGATGATCTATATAGGTCTATGCATTGAATGTTAGGATTTTTACATCTATATAAAGTATCATATATTTATTTTTTATCACTTATATTGAATGACTTAAATAGAAAATGAAAGTATATGTCATTCTCTTTATTTATGCATGACTTCTAAAAAAGAGAAATATATAGAGGGTTACCTAAAACAATAAAGAGAAACAAAGCCACAAATTAATCATTCACCTTATCATACAAAATATGTATAATTTGTACATGGGTCATTTCTCTTTATATATATATATATATATTCATGCATGACTAATAAAAAAGAGAGATATATAGAGAGTTACCTAAACCAATAAAGAGAAAAAAAACCACAAATTAGTCACTCACCTTATCATACAAAATATGTATAATCTGTACATGGGTCCTTTCTCTAATATATATATATATATAGAGAGAGAGAGAATAAGAAAAAGGAAGAAAAATGAATAATATAAACTAAATACTATGACCTATTATCCTTCAAAGTTGTGAGAAGTGGTTAAGCATAAATGAAAAGGAAAAATATAAGAAATAATTCCCTAAGAAGTCAATGCATTTTTTTCATGTCTTAAAGGCATATAACTTGAGACTTTTATTTGAAGGATTTGATTTTTTTATAAAATTCTTTCATTTGATTCCTCTCATGAGATCAATATTATGTACCATTTTGAACCTCTCTTTTTTCTTTAAACATATGTGAAACTATTAGTTCATTTATTTACACATAAACTTTATTTGTATATATCTCTGAATGAGTGCTTGGACCAACATGATTAGTGTCTTTCAAAGTATGCCTTTTGATATTAGAGTTGAAGCGAATTACGATTTCTTGCACTGAGATTGAGTAAATTTAATATTAATACATTTTTGATTGGAGTATGAAATTTATTTTCAATTAATTATTATAATAAATCATGAATAATTAGAATATTAAAATAACTTATGCTATATATTTTAATTGCAATCTTAAATGAGATTAAAAGGTATGATATGTTTTTTTAATCTTTTTAAATTTTATTTTTATTTTATTTTTATTTTATTTTTATTTGTTTATATTATTTGTTTATTTATTTGTTTCTCTTATTTATTTTTAATTTTTTGCAATTTAATTTGATGTTTATGGATATTATCTCTGAAAGCCTTCACGAGACTTAAACTCATCTACAAACAACATAGAGGTTTAAAGGCTTGTTGCATATACTAAATGTAACCATGTCAATCTACGAAAATGATTTAGGATAGTTTAATTTTATTTTTAGTTTTTTTACATTCTTACTAAGGGACTAGAAAGAAGCTAGTTAGGGATTTTGATGAGTACTCAAAAGCACTTAATATATCAAAATTTTATATATACTAATTGATCAAATAGATTTGTATTTGTTAAGTTTTACTATCATTTTATACAAATATATTTTTTGAATCACGGGTATATTTGATTATTTTTTAGTTATTTTAGATTTAAAAAATAAAATTGATCAATACTTAAAGAATTATATTTGAACCACTCCATTACAATTCTCTAAACCATATAAAAAGTGATACAATAAAATATGGGTACAAAGTATTTCAAAACATTTCATGACACGATGTTAAACTTTTATGTGTCGTGGCATGATCAAAAGAGTGAACAATCAATGCATCCCATAATTGATACAAGACATGGCGTGGAAATGTTGTATGCTATGGTGCAAGATACTTGGATCAAGTACAAAGCGTGACACTTATGTTTGGGCTACGACATAGAGAAATGTGTGCTGCAACGTGAAGAAGTGTATAATGTGATGCCACACGTCTGATTTCATTTTCTAAACCTATAAATAGGACTACTATTCCATTGTATCAATCATTCATCATCCTTCTCATCCCTTTCATTTTTTTTTAGTCTTTTTAAGCTTTTTAGATTTTCTTTAAGTAATTTAAAGTTCTTATCTCATTTGAGAGTTGAACATATTTTAGTTTATATAATAGCTTAGTTTTAATTCAATAAACAAGTACAACAGTTCTGTTAGGAGGCTTTCCAAGATAGAAATAATAAAAAGATGTTAATGTATATTATAACTGTATTCTTTTCAAATTATCTTTATGTATTGCTTTGCATGCTATATTTAATTTTCTGATTAATTATTAAAAAATATGCATGTCTGGCTATAAATAATATGGGATGTTAGCAATGTTTTTACACTTGTAAAATATTGAAGTAGATTAAATATTTTTATAAAAGAATTAAGTTTTATTTCTTCATAAGGATTTAAACAAAGAGTTTGTCAAAGAAAAGTATGTTGATTCAGTATTTTTCATAATAAATAAGAGAGTTAGATTTAAGATTTAATTAACTAGATCTAACTTAGAGTCAACTCTTAGATGTTAGATGAAATATATTTTGTATCTAATTTAGAGAACTTCATTTCAAAAGTTTTTATAAGATTTATTATTGAAAAATATATTTATAATATATTTTTCATAATAGATATAAAACATGAAGTTAGTTTCTAGATATTTAAATCATTAATTTAACTTACAAACCTTGATGAAAGTTTAAATTGTTAGCCCAACTGAATGTGGTAATTAAATGGTTAATTAATTTCTTAGAAGATTAGCATAATTTAATTAAATTTTAAATTGTTGACTAGACTAAAGGTGGCGAGTTAAAATTTAATTAACAAAGAAAATAACCCCTCCCTTAGGATATTTTCATACATATAAGAACGAAATAATAATCTTAACTCATATTTTTAATAACTTGCATGATATTGAGTAGTATAATCAACTAGCTAATGTATCCCATAAATTCTCAATAATATGATAAATGTTTAATTGCTTGAATTTTTATTGAATCTATCTCTATTTTTTATCATTAGATTAGATTTTCAAACCTAAACTTTGTGACAAAAATATATAGGTTCTATTTTTATTTTTAAGAATTTGTTGAATAATTCTAAAACCATATAATTCCCCTTAAACCAACTATGTAAGTATGCATATAATTTTTATAAGTGATTCATGTACTTTAAGAATTTTATAAATCATGCAAAACTTGTATGGAACAATTTTATGCATTACCAAACTGAATTTGTCCCACTGTATACAAACCCATGATAATAGGTACCAAATTAATGTTCAAACGTCAAGCTTCGCAAATCTTTTAGTTTAATTCAACCAATGAAGTGAAAAAGTAAAATTATCTTTCATCCTAGCTTGTAGATTGACTATTGTCCATGAATTACATGTAAAGGTATAGAACTAATTCATAAATAATGATCACAATCATGATAATCATTAATTTTGCACCATGATAATCAATAATCATTAATCTTCCAAATTGTGTTATTTTGAATTTACTTATGTTGAAATTAGTTACTAACGGTCAATTTTCAAGACGAAAGATGAGTTTACCTCATTATATATATATTGAACCACCCAGCTAAGTCCAACCATCCTTGTCAAGGCCTCACCGACCATCATCCTTGACCATCTTGTCAAGGATCCTGCGATAAGTCTGGCAAAGATTTTGTCGAAGGCCTCATTAAGGTGCTAAAAAGTTCAATTTTTTATTTTAAAATTACAAAGTAAAATTTCATAAATACCCACACATGTATAAAACAAAAACCGAAACTCATAACCTCGCATGCATATTGAGAAACCAACCCCGTTGTGTGTGTATAACATGATCACATACAAAGTATGACTAACTATGTGCGTATGTACATTATGGATCAACAGTAGCCAACCTTACATAGGGGAATATAGAAATACTAAATAAAATAAATAGAATATGTGTTTTATACATGGGAACACTGATGAAGACATAAAAGACTACAGGACTTACAATGTTGTTTTGTAGGTATTTGTAGAAAATTACTTGACAAAGTTTTGCAACAAAAAATGCCTTTTTTAGTGATCAATGGGGTGCTTGCCAAGAAACTCGCCAATGTGGTTGGCGAGTGATGCAACGGCTATTATCCTTGTTGGGGATAGCTATTACCCTCTCCAATGTGGCTAGAAAGTACCCAATAGTCAAGAATGTTTTATCAATACCCACTCAGTTGTAAAATAATTTCTCAAGTAGAAAAGTTGGTGAGTATTGCAATGGATATTATCCTTGTTAGGGGTAGCTATTACCTTCGCCAACGTAGTTGGAAAAGTACCCATTAGTTAAGAATTTTCTATCAATACTCACTTAGTTGCAAAATGATATCTCAGGTAGAAAATGTGGGGAAACACTGTGGAATTTAAAACTCAAATTTTGAGATATGAAAAATTGGTTTCTTAATTTTGGATCATTGATACTTTGAGTGTAATTCATTATTAACTAAAATTAAATTAATAACCAAGACTTAGATTTCATGTTTAGGTTTAGTGTATAGATTTTTAATATCCTAAGATTTCACTATACTGACCATTGGTGACTTACCACATCACGTGGTAATGGGTCTTTGGAAGAGAGCTAATTAACTCATTATGGTTCACAATTTCTATGCACACAAGTGGGGAAGGTAGCTTAGGTACATTTAGTGAATTTCTTATTATCGAGTGGTTTTCATAAGTCATCTAAGGATGTTACCATAAAGATAAGGTTTCTGTGAAGGTTTATTTTGTTATTTCGTTGTATTAGTACAATCAAGGTTTGATCCAAATATGCTACTATATATAATGGTTTTATTTTGATTGGAAAACCTTTACTTTTGTCTCTTTCATATTTTCCTTTTCTATTATGCCTTACTTCTTAGTTAGCTTTCTATTATGCTATACCATTCCTACTTTATTAATAACTATTAGATGAATTATTTAATTTCTACCTACTGATTTCTAAGCAACATATCTATTTTTGTTCTTTCTATTTGTTTATTGTTTTTTTTTTACTTGCAAGTTATGGGTGAGTCCCAATTAAGAACTCCTTATCTCCTCGGCCTGTCTATTTATTGGGACTTGGACTCTATCAAAGTTAAGATGAGATGAATAATGAATATCTTGTAGAAATTACCCTTTTATTATATATATATATATATGAGATCACCATAGTACAAATGTCATTACATCATAAGATATAAATGAGATTTAATTAAAAGTAAAGATGAGATCATCATAGTACAAATGCCATTACATCATAAGATATAAATGAGATTTAATTAAAGTAAAGGTACACCTTTGTCTTTGATCATTTAACCATTTGGCTGCTTGTGACCAAGCTATGCCTATCATGTTGCATACGAAGCTGCGATAGTATTTATCGGGCTAATACCCAAACATTATGTTTGTAATACAAGTAACTTTGGGTTCTTAAATCTTTCCTCCCTTACTATCTATTTATTCTTCTATTTAGGGTTGTGCTATATTTATATTTGCTAACTAAGGATTATGTTTATATTTTGTTATTGTTATCATGTATGTTATATTTGTAATAAATGTGAAATTTAAATGATAAAATTAGTTTTATAGTGTACTAATGTTTGTTTTAGTATTTGATACACCCAAAAGGGAAAGTCAAAAATTAATACCTTACTTCTCTTAAATTGTCAATGTAAATATAGTTACAAGTAAGGTTTGAACCCAAAAAGGATTGGTAAAATATTAACTTTTAATTGCTAGTTCGTTAATAATTTAATCGAAGTTAACAAAATGGGAGTTTTGATTGATCGTGAAGAAAATGATAATAATATAAGACAATAAATGTGAATCCCACGAGAATATTAAGAGATATGTGATAATATGACTATTTGTACCACTAACCCACAATTCACTTAATCATGTTATGAATAAAAATTAGTTTCTTAAATTCTAAATCATTTTCATAATTTAAAACCATTTTTGATTCTTAATTTTAACTTTAGAAATCTAGGTCATCTTAAGACTTCATTCCTTTTATTAACGTGAAATTGATTAATGATACGATTGCTAACTAACCAAAATCTTCAACAAACTAGAGGTATGCTTAATATATTTAATTCATATATTGTATTAAGATCTAAAAATGCAATAATTAAATGACAAAATTAAATCCTTTGATACCACTTGGAATAATACGAATTAGCACCGTAAACTAGCAATAAACATATTCATTCAATAAACTAGTTGAATACTCTAATTTATACATGCATAGTATTGATATTTAAACATAAAATTAATCACATCAAGAATAAAAAATTGAAACAAAAATTTATCACAATATTAAATTAATTCAATCATACTAGGGCTCAATAAAATAGCTAGACGTAGATTCCATAAGAATTGACATTATTTTCTTGGAAAAATATAAAGAAGAGGATTGAAAAAAATCTTATGGAGAGTAGAGGATGAAGCCAATGTAATCCCAATATTTAATCTCCAATCTTTTCTTAAAAATCTCCTACAATAGTTCTTAGTATTTCATCTCAAGAGTTTAATAACACTAATATCCATAAATATTACAAACATTAGTATGGGTCCATAAATGTTCCTTTGCTCTAGCATTGTCCATAATAATATTTCTCACAATTAGGGGGGGTGGCAATCTTATCAGTGATAGTCAAACTATGTGATTTAAACTAGTAAAGCCAAAGTGTATTACACAAAACATCACCATATTTCTAGAGTTTAAACTTGTCAACCATAGACTCTCCCTTAAAGTGACGTCTCCACCTATTGAAGGTATTTGCTAAAATCAAAGAGGTTTTTCATTTGGTTGCAACGAGGCTAAGGCTTGTTGGTTTAATCAAATGAAAGAGGAAAGGAAAAACAAAAGTTCATGAGTCCATGGAGTAAGAGGAATAGATCTATGAACAACACTATCCTAAGATTAAGAATTTCAAAAAAATAGGGCTTGGTTTCATTGGTTTGGACCCAAGCATCTTTATTAAATTCTTTTCTTTTATTTTTGGCCAATTCTTTTCATTATCATGCCCTTTTTACATTTATTTTTAGTGTGTCCTTTTTTTATTGTTGTTGCTCTCTCTCTCTCTCTCTCTCTTAACAAGGGGTATCTATTAATTCAAGGCCTATCTTATGAGTTTTGGATAATTACATCACCATTGACACTCATAAATCTCATTTTAGTGTTTTCATATCCTACCTTCTTTTTATTCAACTCCACTTTTTTCTTGTAGTATATGGTATGACCAATATGTATGGTTCAAAGGTTAAGGAATGGACAAACATAATTGACTCATGTAAGCTCAAATCTTGTCAATAAAAAGGGTTATACTTACGAGAACAAGAACATTATGGATGCGACAATTTGGGCAATGAGCTTGATCCTAATTCCTTAATGATTTTTCAAAAAATACTCACTCAACATTTGCCTTGATAAATTCAAAGAAAAGTTCTAAAAACCTAATCATGCTTATTTGAATTAAAACAACATTATAAGAAATTAACACAGTACTTCACAAATTTAATGACATAAATCATCATATTACCAATTTAGCTATTGTACATGCATTTTTTGAGTTAGATTCACACAAAGTATGCCTTCACTAAAGAATAATATCAAGATTAAACTAAGATTTATTATCAATCAAAATATTTTGTTTTTAAGTAGTTATGATCAATTATATTAGAACATAAGAAGAGAACATGTGATTGTTGTTTGAAAGCCCATTTACTCATCCTAACTATCCTAAAAATGCAATAATTAATCGTAAAATTTGAATGATTTAATGTTACCTAGAGTATACTAATCCAAAAACATGCTAAACTAATTAAGAAAAAGAAAATAAAAATAAAGATATGTTAACACCCCCTACACCTAATTATTACATGGTCCTAATGTAAGAATATACACATATGTAATGTAAATTTAAGTGAAAAGAGAGTAGAAAATAAATTTGATGAGTTACTTTCCTTAAAGTGCTTGGTTTAACGTCGTCAGTGTGACTTAGCCAACTTTCATATGAAGTTGTGTCCACCATCATCTGGGTACTTCATTGCTTCAAAGATATTGAAGTGAATTATCTCCCCCATCAAACTCAAGAGTTAGCTCCCCATTATGAACTTTTATATTTGTTTGAGTTGTTTTCATAAATGATTTACCTAATAATAATAGTCTGGGTATGGTGTAGAAAACATTACTCATGTCCATTACATAGAAATCCACTGAGAAAACCATCATATCCACTTGTTCTAAGACATTCTTGATAACACCCTTTATATAGATGTTAGTCCTATCAGTAAGTTGTATAATAATATCAATTTCTTTTAGAGGACCTAAATTTAGTGAAATATAAATGTTATGGGCATGACACTAAAAGATGCTCCTACATCTACCATAAATTTTTCAAACCATGAGTTACCTATCCTTACTGGCATTATGAAACTACATGTGTCCCAACACTTGTGCAGGAGCTTTATTTATAACATGTGCCACACACTTTCCCCATACTTGTACTTCATTTCCTTTTAGTTTGCAATTGGTGGTGCATAGTTCCTTAAGAAACTTGACATATTTAGGCACCTATATGATACTATGTATAAGTGGTATGTTGATTTGCACCTTTAAATAGGGGTACAAAATTTTCCTTTCATGTTCTTCTATTTTTGTATTCTTGAATCTGCTAGGAAAAGGCATAACTTGTTTATAAATCAAAAAGAAAGGTTTCCAAACTACCTAGGTACCACTTTAGATTATTGTGTGGTGGTCTTCTCCTTTTCAAGCTCTTCCTTTTGGTGAGTCTCCTTTTTTGTTTTGACATTTTTTGGATTTTTTTGGGGTACTAATTGTTGCCAGAATAGCTCAAATTTGGAGGATCCTTCCATCTTGCATTTCAAGTGTTAGACTATGGATTATACTTGGGCATTTGTGCCTAAAATCCTCCAACTTCATTGGTTTTTATATAATTACCATCTTGAAGGGTATGGCACATATTATTGGGGTCTCACTGTAGAGCATATGCCATAAGTCTTAACCTATCCAATCGAATAGCCAAATGTTATACCAAAACAATAGGATTATCCAATAATGCTCAAGGGTGTTAGAAATACTTCCTTTACTTACTTTTGTTGGTGGTTGGTCTGTCCTGGCATCAAATTATTGAGAATTAGTAGTCATAGTTGCAATTAAGTTCCTTAGTTCAGTTGGGGTATTGATTACCAATGCTCCTCCACTAGCTACATCTACCATACTTCTCTTTGTAAGCAAAAGTCTCTTATAAAAATATTATAGAAGAATATGGTCACTGATTTGGTGGTGGAAGCAATTGGCACACAACCTCTTGAATCTTTCCTATTACTCATATAGGGGTTCCTTGTTGAATTTTTGTATGGCACAAATTTATTTTATGATAAGCAAAGCCTTGAAAGGTGGAAAGTACCTCTCCAAAATTAGATTTGTCATATCAGCACATGTGGTGATAGTACCTCAAGGGACTTAATAGAGCCATTTCTTGACACTGTAATCAAGTGAGAATGAGAAGGCCTTAAGCTTGATTTTCTCCTCTGTGATCCCCACTAGTTTCATGATATAATAGAATACATGAAATTCCTTCAAGTGTTTGTTTGGTTCTTCTCTAGCTAAAACTCTAAAAATAGATAACAAATAAATTAGTCTATAGTTAAGTTAAAAACCTACCTCCAAGTTGAGATATACAATTTGGGATTGTTGCGTCAATTTAGGTGTAGCTAGCTCCTTAAGAGTTGGATTGACCGCTTCCATGTCTTTCTACTTGGGTTCTGAATTACTTGAAAAAGTAGATTATGTTGTCTCTTTTACGATATTGGGTCTAATGGTCCATTGATCTAAAATTGTAAGTGTTCTTCTTGTATTCAATGATTTCTCAAGAACTAAAAATGCTAGTAAAACTAAAAAAGGAAAATTAAAGAGTAAAAACAAAAGAAACTAGTAACTATTAGAAAGTTGTAAATTTTATCCTTTACGACACAACTCCAAAATTTTAACACACACCAAAAGGGCACATCAAAATTTAATACCTTACTTCTCTTAAAATTGCATCTATGTAAGTATAATTGCAAGTAAGGATCAAACATATAGAGGATTAGTAACAATTCAAATTTTAATTACTAATTCATTAGTAAGTTAATTAAAGTTAGCAAAATGGGAGTTTTGATTGATTGTAAAGAAAATGAAAATATTACAAGACAATAAAGATAAATTATAAAAGAATATTGAGAGATATGTGAGAATGTGACTATCCGCACCAATAGCCTACAATTCAACTAATTGTGTCATGAATAGAAATTAATTTCTTATGTTCTAAATCACTTTCATAATTTAAAACCCTTTTTAAAATCTTAATTTCAGTTTGAGAAATCAAGGTCCATTGAAAACTTCATACCTTTTCTTAACGTGAAATTGATTAATGATACAATTGCTAGCCAACCAAAATCCTAAACAACTTAGAGATATGTTTATTAGATTTAATTCATTCATTGCATTAATCTAAAAAGGTAATGACTAAATGAAGTACGATTTAATATGTTTGATAATCTTTAATCTAAGCATTCAATCCTATTTGTAATAGAAGTCATTAAGTACCATTTCGAATAAGAATATTAGTAATTATTGACTAACACTTTAAACTAGAAATAAATATATTTATGCAATAAACTAGTTGATTACTCTAATTCATGCATGCATAGTTTTGATAATTAAATATAGAATTAAACACATTAAGAATCAAGAATTGAAAGTAAAATTTATCATAACATTAAATTAATTAAACCATAGTCCAAGGCTTGAATTGCACACAATAAAATTAATAAATTAGCTCAATATAGATTTTATAAGAATCAACATTATTTTCATGAAAAACTATAAAGAAAAGGATTAATAAAAGCTTATGAAAAATACAGCATGAAGCCAATATAACCTCATTCTTCAATCTCCAATCTTCTCTTCAAAATCTCATCCAAGAGTTTCCCTTAAGGACTCTTTGATCTATTTTGTTCCTTGTATCAATTGGTGTCTTTTGATGACCCCCTTAGGTAATTTATATAGTGTATTTCCCAAGAATAATTTGATTTGATGAAATAATTCTTGATCCAATGGCCACGATTAAAAGCTAGTACTGAAAAAGGCCAGATATGAATGATAAACTATTATCTTAATCAATCGAGACCCTTACTTGATTGATCTAACATTATCATTTGGAAATCCAAGGGCTCTTGATCAATCCTCAACCAAATATAGATCGATTAAATGGGTGCTTGATCGATTCAGTCATCTTTGAATTGATGTAGCAATGATAAGCAATCTCTAGATTGATCCATATATGGTGTGATTAATCTAATATTATCGTTTAGAAACCAGAGGGCTCTTGATAGATCCTCGATAAAATCTAATCGATCGAAAGAGTACTCAATCGATTGAGTCCTCTTTGGGTTGATCTAGCAATGATATGCCATCTTTAGATCGATCAACAATAGAATCTAGATTGATCAAATGGGTGCTCGGTCGATCGAGTCCCTTTTGAATTGATTTAGCAACGATAAGAAATTTCTAGATCGATCGACATGTTGACATGTGTAGTATCGGTTGACACGTAGAATCAATGCTACGTACTACATGTAGCGTCAGTTCAACACGTCAATCAACTTTAATTTTAAGTCGAGTTTTTACCGAACCGACTTTAAATTCATTATAAGTAGGTTTTTTTTCCAAAAATAGACTTTAAATATTGACTTAAATGCCACATTTTGTACTAGTGTGTAGCTCGATTAATGTAACATTATTGTTTAGAAACCTGAGGGCTCTTGATTAATACTCAATAAAATCTAGGATGATCGAATGGGTGCTGGATCGAAAGAGTCCTCTTTGGATTGATCTAGCAATCAAAATCCATCTCTAGATCGATCGACATGTAGCTCGATCAATCGAGTGCCTTATTTTTTTCAAAAAACATATATATTGTCTCTTTTTGTTCATTTTATCTTTTAATACCTATATAACACAAAATAAACACATAGAAAATAATAATTCATTATAAATATATATATAACATGACTTGATCAATATTTACTAAATTTTATAATATAAAAATTTGAAATTTAAAAATTATCTAATATATTCATAAATTTTTTTCATTAAATATCCATCAATATCAATAATATTTTCGATATTCTTATAAAATTGAAGTCTCAATATGTTCACTGTATGAATATTTTCGTCCAGTATACGTGTAACTGTATAATACAATAAATAAATATATAACATTTCGCTTAATCATTGTAGATCGTCAACCTAGGATAACACCATCATGGCTGCATCAAATAGGGAAGGATGCCACCTTCTAGGCCCTACCTTCCAGACCTCGCCCTACATATTTTTTTCCCTCCAGACTATATAGTCTCAGAAGCTACAATCTATGTTGCTCCAAACAAGATAGGTTGTCTATTTCCATGTTCCGCCTTCTAAACTACCACTTTCTAATTGCCAAGTCTAAGAAAATGCCATATTAGCTATGTCGATCATGACAAGTTGTAGCCCTTCAAATTTCTACCCTATAGGATGCATAGTCCATGATTTTGCCAACCGTGTCGAAACTGACATGAGAGGCTATTGCCTTCTTTGTCACACCTTCTAAATTATCGTATTCTAGAACATATAAATCTTTGTCGCGCCAGGCATGATAGATTGTTGCCTTTATATTTGTAGCTTACAAATATTTTCCTCCAAACCATACAATGTAGATTGCGTCAATCAATACATGATGATTCCCTCAAGGTCACACCTTCTAGGGTGACATATTCTTGCATAGATTTACTTTAGTGCGATTCAAACATATTTTTGTTTTTGTTTTGACACTCTTTTTCTCGTAGATGCGACTACATTTGTTAAAGCAACTTAGGTAATAAAAAAACTATTAATAGAGGCTAATATTGTCATTGTTAACATTATAACAATTCGAAATAATACTCATATTGTAGTATGTTTATTCTAATATTTAATTATGTATTTAAGTTTTCCATGTAACTTCAATTTTTATTAAATTAATAATTTTTTTTAAATATTAATTAATACAAAGGTTTTTTGATAGAATACAAAGATAATTAAATTCAATTGATCCATAAAATATTTAACATAAAATATTTAAAAATAATATAATATAATTAAAATTTAGATAAAATTTAATATTAAATAACTTTAAATAGTCATAATTTAATTTAAATAATATCAAATTAATTTTTTTAAAGTGAAATATTTAGATTAGATTTTTTAATAATTAATTTTTTTAAAGTGAAATATTTAGATTAGATTTTTTAATAACAAACATTTATTAGTTGAATTTAAAAAGTATTATTTTTTTAATTATAAGCTTTTGAAAAATATTAAAAATGTTTTGCAGGTTGTCGTACACCAATTAGTTATTTACGATATATATTTGGTAAATATGTTATAGTTCTTTTGATCTAACTTATTCCTAAATCTTGATAAAGAAGATAAAATAGGGTGGAATTCCACTAGTAATTTCCTCCCCCTTGCCAACATTATCCGACAATATTTTTCGAAGACATTATCCTTCTTCTTTTTCGTGACATTATCTTTGAATCACAAATATATATAAAGATTAATTATATTTTATATTTATAATTATTAGGATTTGTCTATTTGTAGAGATAAGAAGGTCGATAATTTTGTAGAGTATATGAATCTCTTATAAGATCTATGTATATATAAATCATTACATGTACACATATCTATTACATAAGAAGTACACGTCATAGCATGTCAGCGGGATACAAGAGTAAAAAAAATACATTTAAAGCTTAAGATCCACTATTTTATGGTTCGGTTTGGAGGTCGTTGTATGCATTAGCACATGTAAGTCCTCCTAGTTGACTTGTCTGATGGCTCGGGCTCTAGGTTAATCTATATGTTCAAACATTCATTCTTCTTATTCTTTCAGCTCGGATCCATATACATCTCTATATAAGGAGGAGCATGGGCTTCTGTTCATTTCATCGTTGCCTACATATCAGACAAAAATTGGAAAAATATGCTCTATCTTCTCAACTCAAGCCATACAAGTTCTCAACTCAGTGATACGAAAATTAGTATGACATGTAACTTATTTGCTCGGGTTTTAAAGGGAAAAATCTTTGAGTCTAACAGTTTTCTACTTGCTTTTTTGGTTGATTTATAGAATCACTCTCTCCTTTTACTTTCAAACTCGACCCTAGGTAATTTCTATTTCTTATGTCTTACCAATTTTATGCTTCATGGTATTTTGTAGAGACCATGCATAGAGAGTGCACTTTGGTCTCGTCCTTCAAAGAGAACCCACAGTATCCCACTTTCTCGAGCTAAGTAGAAAGTGACGTCTCGGGTTCTATCAATGAGACAAGCACCTCGAGTGAAGGGGAACTATCTGATCCTTGTCTCTTTACCTCCATGTCTCGTCCGTAGGTCATACCTATAATTAGGTTGAATGTGTCTCATACCTAAATTTTTATCCCAGGGTCATAGAGTAAGAAGATAAGGAATAACGGAATCGATGAGCCCACAGGTCATACCAAAGGTTGGGCAAGTCAAGACTAGTAGGTTATCTCCTCATGACGAGGAAAAGATAAGGATAAAATAAAAAAAATTCCTTCTCGGTTCAGATAATTATCCCTCAGCCAGGTGTTCTTGACAGTGATCCACCTCTAGTTAGGTGGACAACCTTCCACGAGAAGACCTTGTGATTAAGGGTCAGATTTCTTATGTACCCCTTTATAAGGAAATTTTTGGCAAGGACTCAACTTGTACCAGGCCAATTGATGTCAAATGGTTGGAGGTACCTGTTCTACCTCGCACCAATATACAGAGAGCTTGAGGTTGAACTAGATATGCCCGAGTATAATTAGGTATATTTATTGAAGTAGAATCCTACACACACAAGGAGGATCTACATGTCTATCAAACAAGACTGAGGCGTAAATATGATCCTTCCCGATAATGAAAAGAACTGGAATGAGGTATTTCTTCTACGTATCTTATCAGTGGAAAACCCCAGATAATGATGTCAGGCTGATAAGGAGCACTTGGGCTAAAATTGAAGCCATGATAAGGAATATTAGCTCCTTTATCACAACCTTGAGCCACAAAAGCAAGTAACGATTGGCTGATATACAGAATTATTTTCCTTAGAAGACACAATGGAAATAACTACTAACCACCCCACTTATATGATTATCTATTAACCCTAACCACCCTCCAAGAACCGGACCCCTCCCATAGACTATAAAGGGAGGTTTTAGGTGCTCCCTGATGATGGTGAACTAGCCTTGAGACGTAAATATTTTTCTTTTTATTTAGCCCACGATTATAAAACTAACACCCTTTTTTTGCCTTTGAATATAGCATGGATTTCAATTCCTCTAAGTTGTTGGTGTGACTTCGGGGTATGGTCGCTATACAGGGGGTAAGTTCTCAAAAACCTACACCTCCTTCCCAAGGGATGAACTCCTCCAAAGGTAAGAAAAAGAGAGAGTTATCTAGGAAGGAGGCCACCCTAACCCTGTCAAAAAACAAGAAAAAAATGACACTTCATGAGACTATGCTCAAGCCTATGACTTTGAATATCGTCAAGCCCTTACCAAAGTCCCCGGGTCAATCCACCTCCACACCTATCAACTTGGGTCAAGAAGCGCCTCCTATCAGTTAGGGTAACCAAGCACCTATCCCTCTTGTGAGGGACTTGATGAGGGGGGAAAGTGTCATCGATAACCTCACTACAGATGTTAAGGGAGTGGCCTTATATAGGGTTATGGCACCAGAGAGGGTGGACGACTACGTGGACCAACTCCTTAACATGGTACATGAGAGACATGTAGATTCCATATGGGAGGATATGGACTCTAGCGTTATGCTCAGTCACCTTTTGTACTAGGAAATTGTTAGTTCGATCTTATTTATAATTGAGGCTCGAGCTCTTTTTTTAATATTTTAATGACCTCGAGTCGTTTGTCTAGTTTTCAAGCCCAACTCCTTTATGGGCTGAGTATGGTTTGAGGTGTAGAATTAAGCTCGTGATAGAAAAAGAGAGTCATGCTTCAACTCATGCCAAGAATAATGTGATGTTAGCCAAGGCCAACAAGTGGTATGGTGAGGCTATCAATAAGAAGAAGAAGTTGTCCAAGGTTATACGCGAGATGAATGATAACTTGAGGCATTTCAAAGATCTCAATGAGGCCTAGAGAAAGGTCAAGGTTGAGGTAAAATCCTATACGTGCAAGCTAGCCAACACCAAATATAAAAATGTTTGAGATCAAGAAAAGGCAAAGAACGAGCTTGATGTTATGACCAAACACCTCTCCTTAAGTATTGAGATATGGTATAACTTGACCATGGACTCCTTCAAGGATGAGGCCAAGGGCCTAAGGGAATGTTACTATCAAATCCTTTATATGCCAATCACCTTCCAGTATTCACTCATTTAAAGCAAATATGAGAGTGAGGAAGAGGGCACAAACTCTAGTGCAAGTTGTGATGAGCTCGGGGTGGGAGATAAAGAAGGTTGAACGAGTGACCTTTGATATTGCCACTGGCCCGAGCCTTCTAATTATATATCCCATTATCCTATATTCCAAACCTATCTTTTCTGCCTCTTCAACATGTTGAGCATCATTGATGAGCAAGACCGACAATACCGATCTTGTAGATAGTTTTGTTTTATATTTGTAAAACTCTCGCAAGTGAACGAATCATTTTATATAAAATGACAATTATACTCCAAAGGTCGATCTAAGGAAGGGATATATATGGTTTTTAATTTATTATTCAAAATTTTCAAAACGAAATTAAATCATAAACATCAGGTCACGATATTTTGGTTTTTGTGTTTACTAATCTAATAACAAAAAAATAAACAGAGATATGGATTCAATAAACATTTATGCAAATCTTTATCATTCATAATGGTTGAGTATTTATGTATATAATAATTATGTTAATTATGCTTGCTCATATTATTTGGGTTATTAAAAATATAAATTGATATTTATTAATTCTCCCTTTTTATATAAATGCTACCTTTGGTAGGGGTAGATATTCTTTATTAATTAAATAAATCAATAACACCTATGAGTTTGGTCGATAATTAATTTGGTTAATTAAATTAATTCCTTTTTTCTAAGAGATTGAAAATGAAACATTTAACTGCCACCTTTGGTGGGGTTAGACATTTTAAAATTTATTCAAGGTGTCTAAATTAAACCTAAGAATTTAATT
Organism: Hippophae tibetana; assembly: GCA_037013495.1. Classification (NCBI taxonomy): domain Eukaryota; kingdom Viridiplantae; phylum Streptophyta; class Magnoliopsida; order Rosales; family Elaeagnaceae; genus Hippophae; species Hippophae tibetana. The sequence continues at coordinate 58,836,519 of CM072803.1, read as the reverse complement.
ATTCGAGTATTAACTTTCAAATTTTAAAACCTTTATTGAAAATATGTTGTCAATACATTTTTGAATAATAATTCTTATAAACACTTTTGAAATAGAGCTTCAATTTAACTACTGGGCGATTGTTCCAACAAATAAAATGACACTACTCTAAATCAGACCGAATAATTAAACCTTAAAATCTAATTTTCAGATTTAAGTTTTTAATGAAAAATAATATATTTCTTTCTAACATCCTTAATATAAAATCTTGAATAAAAACAAAATCAATTTATTTTATAGAAATGTTTTACCTATTTAATATTTCACAAGCATAACAACGTTATTATTATATCATGTTTACAAAGAGCCAACCATGTTAATTTTAATCATAGAAAAATTAAATATAACATATAAGAATAAAACATAAAAAATAACTATAAAGAATTAGTTTTAAAATTTATACCTTAAAAGAATTCTTATAACATTCCGATGCTAATTCCATTGCCAGAAAACCCTCAAACGAATTCGCATTTTCGTTTATTAAATCAAAAGCTAGAAATTTACTAAAATATAGCCAATTCTTCTAAAAAAGAAAAGAACTATAAAACTAAAACTAAAAAAAAGAAAACTTTCTACTCAGAGAAATCTAGAGAGAGAAATACTTGAGAAAATTGTTTCGTAAGGTGTGATTTTTACAATAGGAGAGAAGGGCTTTTTATAGGTGAGAAAAAGACTAAAAAGTGGGAAAATATCTTAAAAATGATGATATACGCGTATTGAACAGGTTGGCATACATGTGGGGTTATGACGTACACGGGATTCATGGAGTGATTGGTGCTGATGTAGATGGTGACGCGTGTAGAAATTCGACATGATGCATGCACGGCTACAAGTCGAATTGCTATGTGAATGGGCGTGGTTGCGCATGGACTTGCAGCATGAATGGGCGCGGCTATGCGCGAACTTGTGGCGTGGTGTGAACATGGCTGCACGAGTTGTTCAGGAGTGATGCACACGCAATTGGGCACTTTTTTCCATTTTCCATTTTTTCTATTTTTTTGACTTTTCCTTATTTTTTCTCAACATATTGGTGATGTATTCCCCAATATTATTATTAAAATTTTAAATTATTTTTTAAGCAAAAATACCTAAAAACAATAAAAATACTCATGATTCCGAAAAGATAAATTTATATAAAAATATAAAAAAATTATATAAATATAAATATTTTTAATCAATTAAGGTACATTAAATCATGATAATTTTAGTGTATTTTAAGCACTCATCACAACCCTCAACCTGCTTCTTGCTAGTTCCTAGCAAGAGAAAGGATAAAAACTAAAAATTAAACTATCCTAAAGCACTTCCGTGGATTGACACGGTTTCATTTAGTATATGCAAAAAGCTTTTAAACCCCTAGGTTTTCCCAGTGGACGATTTTAAGTCTCGTGAGAGTTTTCAGTAATGATACCCACACACATTGAACTAAATATAAAAATTAAAAGAAATCATAAAAATAAACAAATCAAAAACTAAAATTACAACAAAATCAAAAATAAATCAAAAATTAACTTAAGAATAAAATAAAAGAAAACATAATGAAACAGAACACAAAAATTTCTTATACTTTTTAATCTCCTTTAAGATCATAATTAAAATCTAAAGCATAAGTTATTTTCATATTCTTAAACAATAATTACTTATTATAATAATTAGTTGAAAATCATTTTCATATTTCATATCAAAGATATATCAATTTAATTTTACCCATATTTAGTATCAAGAATCTGAATTCGCTTAGACTCTATTCCTCACAAGTCATTACTCTCAAAAACACTAAATCCTATGGGTTCAAACACTCATACTAATTTATATGCGAAAGAGTTGATGTAGAGAAATGAACTAATATGTTCACATATGTATAAAGAAGAAATGGTCAAAGTGTTATTTTAACATTGATCTTATGAAAGGAATTGAATGTATAAATTAAAAAGATATCATATATATAAAAATTATTTTCATGCATCAATCAAACTAATTAAGCAAAAATTTCAAGATATATGCATTTTAGAAGTGTAGGAAAAATAAATGCAATGAGGTCTAGGGAATTACTTCCTATAATTTTCTTTTGTAATTAGCCTTTACTCAAAACTTTGTAGGCTATGTAGGTTATAGTATGTAGATTATACTATATATTCTCTCTCTCTCTCTCTCTCTCTCTCTTTCTAAGAGATTTTTCAATATATATTTTTTTAGAGAATAAACTCATATACCGATTGTACATTTTTATAGGATTTTAATGAGTGGTTAATTTTATGGCTTTTCTATTTGATTTTGGTTTAGGACACTCCATATATGTCTCTTTTTTTGTAGAAGTTATGCATGAATGAGATAAATGCATATATGATCAATTTCTACTTAAATCATTTAATCTAAGCAAATGAAAAATAATAAAAACAAAATATACGACACTCTATTAAGATGAGAAAAAAATTCATACATTAAAGGCTAATACTTATAGAGATCATCTAAAAATTTGAAGAAATAAGAAATGTTTTTTGGAATAGAAAAAATATATTTCACTCAGCATAAAAGAAATTAGGCTCAAATTATATCTAACATGGGTAGTCTCCACTATTTGATTCCTAAACACCGATTTTGGGTTTAATATAATTTCCACATCTTATTAAGAAATACTAGTAATGAAAAAACTAACTAATTACCATATACTCTATGATATGTTTTCAAAACTTAATCTAACAGTGCAAAAGATTTAACTATTTACTTAAGTTTGATTTAAAAAAATGATAAATTTTTGGGAGAAATTTTTTAAAACTAATTCTAAAATTCTAAAAATTACTAAACCATACAAAAAAAATCAAACACAAAAAAAATGAAAATGTGAACATAAATATTTTTAAATTGTTAAAGTTTTTGAAATTAAGCATGATAACTTTTCACCACCCCAAACTTAGAACTTACATTGTCCTTAATGTAACAATTGTAAATTACAGATAAAGAGAAAAAATAAGAAAAATTACCTATTTTATGAGAATGTGTAAGTAGTGATGAAGAAATTCAAGTGCATCCATCATGTTCATCATTAAAGTCCACACAAATAGATTGCTGTGAACTTATAACATACATCTCAACAAATATTTTTAGTTTTAACAATTCTAAAATTATTCACATTCAATTAAACTAAAACAAACAAAAGAAATTAAATAAATAAATGAAAATTACCTAAAATGATGGGTTGTCTCCTATTAAGCGTTTAGTTTAATGTCTTAGTAAGACATAACTTGGGCGATTATATTTTTTTATTTTTATTTTTATTATAATTTCTAAATTAAATAACATAATCATTATTAACCAAGAGTGCTTCTAGGAAATAACAGTGGGGCAAAGCCTTCTTAAAAACCACCCTTCTAGATAGAGTAACGTTCCTAAGAAAGACTAGTGGCACAAATGCTTCCAAAAATTAGTCTTCTAGATAAAACTCCCTTAGATCTTTACTTCCCATGCTATTAAAATCTATGTTAATTAAGTTAATAAATTAAGTTAAGTTAAAATCTAAGTTAATTAAGTTAATAAATTACTTAAAAGAAAAGTTAAAAAGTAAAAGTTAAAATTTAAAAAAATAAATTTAAAGTTAGATACTCTTTATTAATTAAACAAATCAATTAACACCTATACGTGGGGTTTGTAATTAATTTGGTTAATTAAATTAATTTCTTTTTTTAAGAGATTGAAAATGAACCATTGAAATGCCACCTTTTGGTGGGGTTAGACATTTTAAACATTATTTGTGTCCAAATTAAACCTAAGAATTTAATTATCCGAGTACCAACTTTCAAGTTTTAAAATCATTATTTAAAATATATTTTCAATACATTTTTGAATAATAGTTTTTATAAAGAACTACAAAACTAAAAAGAAAAAAAAAGAAAACTTTTTAGAGAGAGAAATCTAGAGAGAGAAAGAGTTGAGAAAATTGTTTCGTAAAGTGTGATTTTTACAATGCGGTGTGAATAATCGAGGCTGCGCACAGACTTATAACGTGAATGGGTGTGACTTTGTATGGATTTGTAGTGTGATTGGGCACGGCAGTGCACGTTGTTCCTTAGTGATGCGTGCATGGTTGGGTTGTTTTGTCTATTTTTCCAGTTTTTTACTTCATTTTTCTCTCAACAAATTAGTGATGTATTGTTTTAGTATTATTTTCAAGTCTTTAAATTATTTTTGAAGCAAAAATACTTGAAAAATAATAAAAATACTCATGATTCCGAAAAGACAAATTTATATAAAAATATGATAAAATCATATAAATATAAATCTTTTTAGTCAATTGAAGTACATTAAATAATGACAATTTTAGTTCTTTTTAAGCACTCATCAATGAACAAGCATGAAAATTTTCATTCTTGAGCGAGGAATGTGTGGTAACTTAATAGAACCACTAAAATGTTTGTCTTTCTAAGGATCATATCTTTTTATTTAAGGTTCAATGCCACTCTTAATTGTGTGGTTGCATGCTCACACATATAACCCATTATTATTAGTGAGAAACAATTGATTTTGAAAAAAACTTGTATTGCGTGTATAATTGTGTATTTATAGTATTTATTTATGATGTTGACATACCTCTTTACTTTTAAGGACATGTGTCATTTCCTAAAAAAAAGGGTTAAGGTAATTGTAAAATTTAGAAATTCGCTTTTGTTTTAAGCAGTTGATATTTTTTTTCATCTTTCTGACTCAAACCTTATGGATTCTGATTGGGCAAATAGACATTCAGCTCGAGCTTTAAAACTAGAGATAGGTAGGCTCAAGACTGAGGTAGAGAAATTAAAAATCAAGTTATCCAAACTCAAAAGATAAGCTCTCTCTTTATAGAGAGACCAAGTGTGAGGGGAAGCTATCATAAGCTTGAGCTCGAGAGAGAAGGACCCTGACTAATATGGCCACTCTCTTGACCGGGAGTCCTATTGGCCAAATTTTTATATGAAGCGATCTGAGGGGGTCTTCCTCAAAATGATGGGTGTTTCTGAGGAATTGGAACATTCCATACGCAACTCGTGCTTAGCCCCTACTGAAACAGAGGTCAGTATCTATAAGAAATTTATCAAGATCCTAGTTGACTTGTCACCCTTAGTGGAGGAGACAGCTGATTGGGACACGAGTTATGCATCCAAGCAACTGAGGAACCCTCAACATTTTGGGAGAACCTACCTATTTTTTTGGCCTCCTCTAAATTGCCTCTATGAGGATTGTTACTGACACCACCTGAGTATGGTTGGCCACACATATGGAGGCTAGTATGGCCAAAGTGTCAATATGACCATTCTCATTCCTGGATATTTTCTTGATCTCAAAGTGGGAAAATTTCAAGCACTCATTTCTTAGTCTCTCTAGATATCTCCTCATCTTGCTATATCCTTATCTTGTTATCATTAGCCTCAAACGTGCCCAAGTACTGGTTGCCCACCAATTATGTGCCACTATACAAGGTGATGCTATCCGTTCGAAGATTCTTTGTCATCATGGCTCCAAATATAGTTGCCGCATACTATGAAATGTTATTAGTTGCATGGAAATCCATCCTACCAGCATACTCAAAACATTTTTCATCATGATCAATTATAACCACCCTAGTCCAGCGCCATTGAATTTTTATGCGCCAATGACATATACCTACTAGGCTAGCCTTTCTCTTTAATCCATACCACACTATTTTAACTCATCATTGGTAACTTCTGGTGACTCAGTGAAACTCAGTGATAACTTTGCTACCACTTGTACCTTAAAATAAGTTCTAGACATGTACTTGATATCGTACTATCCCAACTCTATGGCAATTTATGTCAATCTCCCTATGACCTCTGGCCTTATCAATACATTATTTAGTGGCTACGAGGTAAATACTACCACTATGTGCGAGCTGAAGTAATGTCTGAGCTTCCATGCCGTCATTGTCAAGGAAAAGGATAACTTGTCGATCATTCGGTACCTACTTTGGACATCTATCAGGATTTGGCTAATGTAGTGGATAGGGTGTTGGAACTTCTTTCTTTTAACTAGGAGTATAGCATTACAAGTCTGGATGGAAATGGCCAAATACAAATAAATAATTTCTCCCAAGATAAGGCTAACTAGGATAGGAGGTTTGCTCAAGTATTGTTTAATTTCTTAAAAGGATTTTTTGCAATCCTTGTTCCAAAAAACTAATGTGTTTTACCTTAGCATTTTAAAGAATGGCTAACACTTGTCCGTGCATTTGGAGGTGAATTTTTTCAGTGCCACTACTCTTCTGTTCCATTACTAAATCCCATTTAGACTAGTAGGAGGCTTCATGTTAACTAGGTCTTATATCTTGTATCTTGTAGGTGCATTCTGATCTAATGGTAACCAGAATATGCATCTAGGAAACTCATCAATCCAAAACCGGTGGTAGTGTCAATCAGCTGATCAATACTTGGGAGAGCGAAACAATCTTTTGGACATGCATCATTTAATTTTATAAGACCACACACATATGAAATTATCTATAAACCTTTTTCACCAGTACCACATTTGACAACCAGGTGGGGTAGTTCAATTCTATAACAATCTCCGTCTCTTCAAAAGTAATGGTCTAACTTTTAATCACCTCATTCATTTCTCTAGGGAATTTCCTCTTTCTTTGCTTGACAGGTCTAGCTTTCATATCAACAATCAACTTATGGGATATGATATCTGGGTCAATCCTGAGCATGTCTATAAGTCTCCATGCAAAGACATTGGAATTTTCCTTTAGGAATCGAGATAGTTGCTCATGTACCTCTCTTGTCAAGTTCATGATAAGCTTTAGAGAGTGGTCATCTTCCTCATCTCCAATTGGTAGATCTCACACCTAATTTGACTTGATATAATTTTCTAGACATCTACCCCTAGCCTCTTTTGAAAAGACTCATGTTGTGGTTGCTACTTGGGAATGGCCTATTTCATAGTGGCATTATAAAAACCCTGGCCTATTCCTAATCTTCTTTTATCTCCTTTATACCCTTCTCAATTAGTTATTTGATGACTTGGTGAAAGGTGGATGGAACCATTTTCATCATATGTATCCATGGCCTGCCCAAGATGGCATTATAGTTAGCTAGGTCATCAATTACCATAAAATTATTCATCACTATATATCCCTTCACTATGACAGATAACATCACGATTCCAATTGCATAGGTGGTGCTACTATTAAATCTCACTAGGGGTAACTCTCTTTTTACAATATTGCATTCCTTTATGCCTAAGGCCTTTGTTTTCGATAGAAAAAGAAGGTCGACTGAGCTCTCAATTTCAATTATGATCCCATATACATCACATGATCCTATTCTTAGGGTGATTATCAAAGAGTCTTTGTGGAGAGATGAGGCCTCGTCCCTCCCAGTAAAAGTGATTTCAATAGAAGACCTCACTTTTCTTTATTGTAAACATGTGGCGAATGGCACAAGTCTTTAATGTACCTTTTACGTGAGTTATTGGAGGTCCTATTATGCCCAGGTCCTTCATCTATGGTATAGATAGTCCTTACATTTCCCCCATTGTGTGGGTCTATCCCGTTACCTGGCGGAGTAGGTAGCCTTAATGTTTCACGTTTAGGCTACCACCTTCCTCCTTTATTGTTGCTTCCCACGAAGTTCCTCAAATACCCTATGGATAGTAGATCTTCTATTTCTTTTTATTAGATGCCTGTATTCTCTCATCTCATGGCCTACATCTAATGAAAGGCACACCACTTAGATGTGTCCTTAAGAGGATCCTTCAGCTTGAGCTATACTCACTATCAAGGGTGGACTTCTGAATGAAGATAGTGACCTCTCATAAGGCCCCCTATTCTGAATCCATTGGCCATTCTCCTTGTGATTTGGCATGAAGCATTTGTTTTTATTAATTCTTTTGTCTTGGTTTGCCTTGTCTAGGCTTATTCTTCTTTTCTCTTTTTTCATCATAAATTCCACAACTACCTTGCTACTCTTATCCAAACCTAACTCTCTTTCTAGATTGATGAATATTCTCACCTCTCCATAAGCTTCCTCCAAAGTTTGTGGGACCATCTTGGTCAACTCTACAAATAAATCAAAATTCCTTAATAAAGCCAGCCTAAAGGCCTCTATCGCAATAAAGTAGAGGCAATATGATATCTCTCTTTTTTCCTCTTTGGACCTTCTCATATACACTTCAGTAGACTCACCCCTTCCCTAGGTGTTTGAGAAGAGGTGGTGAAACTCCATCCTCAAGGGATTTTTGCAGACATAATTGATGATGAACAACCTGGAAACCTGTAGGAAAGAGGTTATGGTATAGAGTGCTAGGTTATTGAACCACTTATGTGTGCCATCACATAGGGTAGTAAAAAATAGCTTACACATCATGGCATATCTCTTTCCATGAGTGAGGCTCAAAAGGGTCATAGCCATCTTGAAATTTTGCTCATGAGTTATTGGATCTTTGGTCCCTTGGTAGTATGGGCGCTTGGTAGCACTAAACTTCCCTGGGGGCTTATCGTGCTCTATTTCATCAGAAAAGGGGGAGACACACAATTTATTGCAATCCTAATCCACATCGTAGTGCACCTTACCATTTTCTTGCCTTTTATTGGCTCTTTTCAAGGTTTAGACTTGCTTTCTATTAGCTTCCTTTAATGCCCAAAATTATGCATCCTAGCCTTCTTTTCTCTTACAGCAATTGCTCGTTACTAGGCCCCATCGAGCTAGAAATGGGTTCACCCTCAACTACGTTCTCGACATGGGTAAGCTTGAACACGACATGATCTAGCCAATTCCACCAACTAGGTTAGTAGCTCAACCCTCAGGGATACCCAGACCTGACCGCGATCATAGTTCCCTATTTTCTCGTCTGGTCTTCTCAAGTTCTCTTTTTAGCTAAAGAAGTTGACGTGCCAACTCTTGATGGGGATCGATCTCTACTCTAGCCTCATTACTGGCTAGAAAGATTTGGTCTTATGCCGATGCTGCCTTCTTATTTTATAGTCTCAAACATTCCTCAACATATGTTCCAACCACTATGGTCATGATTTTGGGAAACTATGCTCGCTCATTAAGTCCATCTTTCATAATTTGGGGTGAATTGTTGACAATATAGGGTCAGAAGCCAAAGTTCGACCTTTGAATCTAAGCCCTACAGTGGGCACCAAAATGTTGTGAATTGTCCAATTTGTAGAGAGAAATTATGGAGAAGTCAAAGAACTTTGTAGAGTGTATGGATCTCTTATGAGGTCCATGTATATATAGAACATTACATGTACACGTGTTTATTACATAGAGAGGTCACATCACAATGTGTTAGAGGGGTACAAAGTAAAAGAAAATACATTTAAAGCTTAAGGTCAAACACACCATGGCTTGGTTTAGATGTCGGTCTTCTAATACCAAAGCTCCTATACGTAGGCAAACCCATACTACTGGTATCATTGTAGACATGCACACATGTAGGTCCTCCTAGGTTGACTCATCTGATGGCTAGAGTTGTTAGTTGGATCGGGCTCTATGTCGATCCATATGTTCAAACATTCAATCCCCATTAAAGTCGATTAAACACCGAATTTAAATTGAGTGACTTAAAAACCGAATTTACACGTACATTTTATGAATTTTTTTCTTCTTTTTATTTTCATTTTTCATATTAATATTCAATATATATGGCATAAAAAAACTAAAATATAAATAATAATACAAATAATTAAAAATTTAAATATAATTAATTACTTAATAATTAAATTTATTACAAAAACAAATAATTATTATACAATACATATAGTAAACTTAAATTACAAATAAAATAATGTCGTCAAAGTGTAATTGGATTGTGCGAGCAAGCTTGATTGGTTTAGAATCACCAGCATTATGACAAGGAAACTAGACAAAAAAACAACTGATCCATATAAAAATTCATATTCCCCTACATACATGAGTACATAAACATCCATCAAACAAGCAGTCTAAACTTCAAAGACATACGAATGGAGAAATTAAATCATTATAAATATTACCATAAAAAAGAGATTACCATAGTGACATCTGAGTGATATAACCCTTCGATGAACTCATATTAGCACTTTATTAATCATTTGTCTATAAATATGAAGTTATTTGAAATTTCTGCTAGTATTTTTAATGCTATAATGAGCTCTAAATATTAAATCAAGTGTAACTATGATTTCTTACTTGCCTTGTGTGAGTTTTGGTACCCTTAAATGTATGGAACACGTTGATGGGGATCAAAACTCATACAAACCAAGAAACAAATTGGAGTTACACCTGATTTCATATTTAGTGCTCATTATAGCATTAAAAATACGAGCAAAGATTCTAGATAACTTCATATTTATAGGCAAATGATTAATAAAGTGCTAATTATTGTCATAAGGAAAGTAGGCAAGAGAGATGAGATGTAGTTTGGGCCAAAAATAGGTCTATAAAACAATGCAATTCCCCTAAATACATGAGCATATAATCATCAATCAAACAAGAGACTTAAGACACATGAATAGAGAAATTAAATCATTAAAAAATTATCGTTATGTTGTCATATACTATTCAAGATCATCAGAATCTTCTCCTGATTCTTCTTGTGATGATATAATTTGAACCATGTGTTCTGCTCATTCCTCTCGTAAATCATCAAAAATTTGCTGGTCATAGCCCGTCTTGTTCTAACCAAAGAACTACATGTATTTAAAATCAAAATAAGAATTTAATTTCATTTATTTACAAAAAATAACTCAAATCTGTTAAAAACCTTTATATATATGGGTAAAAGATATTACCACATCATCAATTGGAATTTTGAAATTTGTGATGATTTCGCTCATAAACTTCATGACATAATAACCACACATGACTCCATTATTTTGTTGTGGAACCTACAAAAAACAAGTGTACATGATTTTTCATATTCGAACATCTTTATTATTCAATTGTAAAATTAATAAAATTATTAATATTCACTTGTACATACCATAACTTTTGTCCATATAAGCTTATGAGATTTTTTAAGGGCAATGCCCCTAAACTTGTTCCACAACTTCCATACCCTATCAAGGTTTAAAACGATTAGTTTTTATTAAATATTACAAAAAATAATAGAAGAAACTAATATGTAGCTATAACTCTTACATTTCAACAACTGCTTTTATATCTTTACTTAGTTCTATGGAAGCTGAGTCACAGTACCAAGCATGATTATTGAACAGATCAATGATTACCAACATCCAATGATCTTGGCCTTGTTCAAACCTTAATGGCCAAGGGATTATCAACTTTTGATTTTTGTTAAGTGTTAATACCCTATCACATAATTATTTACCTCTGATGCTAACATCCTTCTCTTGATGTTGATTGACATATGAAGAATCATAGAACATTGCTAAATGTTATGAGTGATTATGTTGAAGTCAATAATAGCATGCCCTATATAAGATATATATATATATATATAATTAGATAATATAAATATAATTATATATGTTCTACATAAATGAAAGTAAAATAAATAGATTGAGGACTCACCTTGTCCACACTTGAATTATACTTAAATCGATCATTTGATATTCAAATAGTTACAATATGCACTCGATCGATATATAAGTTTGGCCGAGGTCTACACCAGAAAGTTCTATAGGAAGTGGCACAGTCCATCCATCATTTATGCTAGATGTCCTCCCAACAATAGTCATCAAAGTGTCAAGATTTCTGGTGATTTTAAAGCATAATCATAACTATACTTTTTCCAAAGCTTCTTCTTGAATGACTTGGTGCGCAATGATTGGCCACTAGACATAGATTTAGCACGATATACTTGCTTCATATCTCTTAAATGTGCTGCATTTAAGAGTTCTGGTATAATAGACTAAAAAAAGTATTATATATGTATTTTAGTAACAATATAAGATATAATAAAATAATAGTAGTAAACAAGTGTTATCTTTTAAGTTAAAAAATAGTACCATGTCAAAATTTAGAACAACTTGAATTGACAGCCAAGCCACATATTGTTCAACTGCCTCTTGGACTATGGTAGCATCAGAAGGCACAGGTAGTGGACAATCATGAAACAATGATTGATCAATTACTATTCGCCAATGATTAGGCAAATATTGATTATGAATCATCCGATCATCACTCAATTGTTGTACCGTTCCAATAGCAACAAAGTCCGTTAACGAAGGATGTTTCAAAAAACATTTCATATTCTGTAAAAACTTTAAGCATTATATATATAAAAAAACATATAATAAGAATTTAAAAATAATAGATTATATACACCAGAAATTAAAATCTTACCACATATGATTCATCAAATAGAAGAGGACTCTCATGTGGGGTAGCTATTGGATGTACATTCTCACTAAAACATTCATCGTGGTTTGGTTAATGGTAAGAATGTGCAGATTGTATTGGAGAAAATGAACCATTACTTGATTACATATGCATTCCTGGCATATAGTGAGGACCAATAGGATGACTATATCCCATACTGGATGTAGTTTGAGTGTAATGAGATTGCGTGGGTGGCATGCCTGACATGGATGGTGGCCTACCTGTCATGGATGGTGGCATGCCTATCATGGATGGTGGCATGCCTGGCATGGATTGTGGCATGCCTGGAATGGATGGTTGCATGCTTGGCCAATATGGCATGCCTTGGTTGTAGAATGATGCCATGGCTGACATTTTCTGTGATTGATATCCTTTTAGAGTGGAAATCTCACTTAACACTAAGGCCTTAAAGGAGTTTAATTCTTCTTCAATTTTAGTGTACTTCTCCTTACTTACGGTCTGAGGCTTTTGTTTTGGAATGTTAAAATACTTCATATAGCCATCATATTGGCTACCTCCCCTAATACGATCAGGATGCTCGCGTCCGAATGTATGATATAAAACATCTCTCCCAGGCTCTTCGATTATTTCACCTCTGGATATTTTTTCTTGAACAACTCTCTACAAATAATAAAGCACACAAACATATCATTCATTATTACATCAATTATTAAAAATCACTAAGACTTTTATCAACCAAAATTACTAACCAACTTATTTAGTTGTTCTTTTCCTCGCTTAGTCATCGGTCTTGAATTCTTTGTTTTGGGAGTCTTTGTTTCTATGTACAATTCAGTTCGGGTAACAGGTCTACCCAATTTGGCTTCCTATATAAATTATGAAAATTTTATTAACAATGACATGAAATTAAATTGAGGAAAATAAATATAAAAATATTTATAAATTAAGACAAATTAATAATACCATTCTATATCTACTAACTTAAGGATTTGAAGACCTCCCAGTACGATTAGGAAGAATGTTATGCATTTGTATATTATGATGTTCTTCCCTAATAATTTGAAATTCATCTGAACATCTATAATCCACAAAGTCTTTTCAAACTTGAGGTGCAATCTAGGGGTGTCCTTCAGGAATTTTGTAGAGCTCTACCTCATCAATTGGTTCCAAATATGGAAACACATAATTTCTTGCCAATATGGAAGTCTTGTATTCTTTCCACGCCTTATTTGCAATCTTATAACACTTAAGTTTCCAACTGTCATCGACTTTGTAACAATTCTATAAAAACACAGTACAAAAGATTAGATATAATACAAAAAGATAATATATATATATATATATATATATTGATTATAAAATATAAGATACTTACACAAATGGTTATCCATATTTTGAACTTTTATGCATCGTCAACCTGAGACCAATCATTTATATTGATTGGTATACTCGACTTTGCAAGTCGACCAATAGAGGATTTCAATTGTTAGCCATTTTCCTCTATTGGATTACCAGTAGCATCAAATAGAATAGGTATTCTATCATCTGGGTTAAGTGGAGCATCAGGTATATTCGCCCAACCCCTTCTTTTCAAATACCCCAATGGATCATTTGGATCTATAAGCTCTATTATCCGAAGATCCATGAAATATCTACAAACAATGAAGAAATATAAATTAATCGACAATTTTAGGAACATACATATATATAAGAGTTATTACAACAATATAGAACATACGTTATGTTTAATTAGGTTGTTGATCATATACATATATTCTTTCACAATCACTTCGAGCCCATGATGAAGAATCATCATCGTCAATTAGATCATCATATACATTAGGAAATTTATTTGATAAATTACTAATATTGGTTAATGTATCAAGCATGGAGTCATCATCTTCTACATCATCACAATGGTAAAACTCTTTTTGTAGAGGCGTTAACACAACAGACCATCTTGGATCCATTTGATCGCTCACGTAAAATAATTGTTTTGCATGAAGTGCTAACGTGAAAGGATCATCAATGTGACTTATCTTGGATAAATTTATAAGGGTAAATCCAAAATTATCTATTTTATATCCAACATTGATAACATCTTCGACCCAATCACACAAGAAAACTGTTTCATGGAAGACCTCATAATCCAATTCCCAAATATCTTGTATTATACCATAATATGTTCTATCAGAAAGTACAGGATTAGCATCTTTTGAACTGGAAAATTGCATAGTTTGTGCAACCATCTTCACAACACTATTTTGATTTACTCGGACTTTGTCCCTAGCTTGAGTCGTAAACCTCGATCCATTTATTGTGAAACTATAAAATGATTTGACATCGAATTTTGGCCCATGTGCAAGCCATTGTAAACTTTCTGATATTTTATGATTGGGTTTCTTGAGTTCATCTCGAATTGTATACAAAAACACAAAATGTGTTTAGAGCAAAGTTTTAAAACATTGAATAGATCTAGGAAGATACATGCATGAATTTTTGTTTGTGACACTTACATGGTTATGAAACCAATTAAAAAGCTCTCACTTATGTTCATCATACAACCATTTTTCTCCTCCTTTTTTTATAACGAGGATCGATCTTCAATAAGTTTAAATACATCATGTAATGTTATTAAATATATATGAATTTATATATCATTATTAATAGTTAAATAAAAAATTATTTTTGCAATCATGAAACAATGAACATCACTTACTCTATGTATGGTTGTGCCTCATTATTATTTACCAAAATGATTCGGTGTGCTTTTTCCCATCGAGTGCAATCAATAAATAATTTCTTACTTCCACCAAGCATAGGGTTACCTACTTGGATCATGTGGCGTTCTAAGAACAACTTGTGCGTAGGATTCTCAATTTCAGTGCAACCACTAAAGTATTCAAAACAAAACTCAATGGCCTCTTCAGCAATGTAGCGTTCCACCATGTGTCCTTCAGGTCGATTTCTATTATTTACATATCCTTTAAGGACTTGCATATATCCACTACTACAAAAAGGGGTATTAAAGTTGGTTCACTGAACCGACTTTAATTTTTTTTTTTTTAAATTTACTCATTTTCTATTATACTCAAATAAAAACCAGTATTCGAGCAGAAAAAAATCAGTTTAGCAAATAGTTCAAATAATACAAATATTTGAAAAATAAAACAGTAATTAATAGCAGAAAAATTACCATGGTTTTGTTCTATTTTATTCAAGATCATCATATTCTTCTCATGATGTTATAATACAAACCTACATATATAATACAAAAATTTATACATAAATAATAACACATAATAACAGGAAAAAAATATGAATAATAAGTGGGTAAAATTAATAGAAATTAACTGGCCAATTGATATAGATTTCTTGCATATTGTATTAAAGAATGAACAAAGCCAAATTATTGATAATCGAACATGTTTTGGAAGAATTGATCTAATAGCAACTGGTAATAACTGTTGCATTAAGATATGACAGTCATATGATTTCAATCCATACAGTTTCTTATTGGTGATAAACACAAAATTTCTTAAGTTGGATGAGTAACCATTAGGAACTTTCACACCCACTAAACATTTACAAAACACATCCTTCTCTTTTTTTGAAATTGTATATGATGCTGGTGGTAAGTATGTTCGATTCTTATCATTTTCCACCCTTGGTTCCAATTCAGGTCGTATGCCTAGTTTCTTTAAATCCAATCTTGCTTTAATTCCATCATTTGTTTTTCCAAGTATATTAAGTAAAGTACCAATCAAGCTCTCACATACATTTTTCTCAATGTGCATGACATCTAAGATGTGACGAATGTGTAAGTATTTCCAATAAGGTAATTGCCAAAATATTGATTTGTTTTTCCAACAACTATGGTAAGTCGATTCAAAATCTTTTTCATTTTCACCCATTTCATTAGTTGACATCTTTCGTTTCCCTACCTTAGTGAGTTTTTTTCATATTTCCATATTGTTTGAATGTCATACCATTCAATTGCCTTATTATCTCAATACCTCGCAAAGGTCAAGTTGCATGATCATGATCTTCTTCACCATCGAACGGTTTCTTTTGGTATCTAAACTTTTGTCCAGATGACAAAAATCTTATATGTCTTCTATAAGACATCTTTCATCCATGAAGAAGATAAGTTGCAGAAGTTCCATCATTACATATAGGGCATCCCTTGTAACCTTTTATTGCATGTCCTGATAAATTTCTATAGGCAGGAAAATCATTAATTATAAAAGGACCCCCTTCAAGTTAAAGTGTTCTTCTTTATGTGCATCGTAAACATTGACACCATCATTCCACAACGTCTTTAAATCATCTATCATAGGCTACAAACATACATCAATATCAACACCGGGTTGTTTCGGTACTGAGATCTATAATGTTAACATCACTAATTTTCTTTTCGTACACAACCAGGGAGGAAGGTTGTATGTTACCATAATTACTGGCTAATAGCTATATCTACCACGGAGGGAATTATGTGGATAATTCCATCAGCAACAATGGCAAGACAAAGATTGCATGTATTATATGAAAATTGAGGAGATAAATTATCTACTACTTTCCAATTTGGAGAATCACAAGGACGACGTAGCACCTCATCATCAGATCGATTATCTGAATGCCAAGTCAACATCTTTGATGTATCTTTACTATTGAACAACCTTTGAAAGCGAGGAATTGGAGGAAAGTACCAAAGAACCTTTGCAGACATGCCTTTCTTATGTGTTGTCTCATTTGTACCATGCTTCCATCTCGATTCTTTACACATTGGACAATCATCTAATGTCTCATATTCTTTTCTATAAAGAATGCAATCATTTGGACAAGGGTGAATCTTATGATATTCCATGCCAAATCGACTAAGAGATTTCTTCAGTTCATACATTGAAGATGATAATTCAATACCCTCAGGAAACATATCGACTAGTAGATTTAGTAATTCTGTGAATCCCTTGTCAGAAAAACTATGTTTTGCCTTCACATTGTGCAAATGAACTAATCCTGACATTTTAGTGTATTTTTTGCATTTTGGATACAACGGTTTTTCGGCATCTTCTATAAGTTTTTTAAAGGTTTCGGGATCATCCTCGCGTAATTCATCTTCAACACCATGAAACATATTTTTTGTCTGTACATTATGATAAGATGTATGTAATCCACTCATATTATTATTTATTTTTTCCCATCGAGTATTATCAATATTTTCTCCATGATAATACCAACATTTATAGCTCAAAAGAATACCATTACGGATAAAATGATACTTAATCTCGTCAAATTCATGAAATCACTCATTTTTACATTTAACACATGGGCATCGAATCATACTAGTTCTAGTATTACTATTTCTAAAAGCAAATTCCATGAAACTTTCAATTCCAGAAATATAGTCTTACTCAATTCTACACTTTTGACATCCAAGATTTGTCCATTTTCTATTAATGACATTAATTAATTATGTATCCAATGAATATATTTCAAGTATTATTATATATAAATTTCCTAATTATTAGAATATATATCAAAACATACATAATACAAACAGTTATCCACACACAATAAATAAAATATAATTATTTATATATAAATAAATTTATCCACACACGGTAAATATATATAATCCTTCAAACCCATGACATTTCAGATATTAATTATTTCCACAGAAAATAAGCCAAACATATAATAACAAGCAAAATAAAAAACATACATAAATCAAAAATAAGAAGAGGAATATAACCCACAAAACGGTGTTGCAAATAGTGGTCGGAGGTGCTCGAAAATTGAGAAAAAAGGGTGGGTGTGAGCTCGGTTTTGGGAGAAATGGAGAAGAGAAATGAAGATTTTTGGGTTTCTACATAGAATAAATGAGTCGAACGATAATATTACGTGGATAGCGTCGGTTTGCCCCGTCAATCGACGCTACGTCTAGTGGATAGCGTCAGTTTACGTGACAAACCGACGTTAGACGCGTGGGTAGCGTCGGTTTACGTGGCGAACCGACGTTAGACGCGTGGGTAGCGTCGGTTGATGGGACAAATTGACGCTACCCATGCGTCTAGCGTCGATTCGTCACGTCAACCGACGCTATCCAGGCAATTAATTTTTTTTTCAATTATTATTTTATTTAAACTATGCATACATACTATAGAAAAAGAAAAAAATAATAATTTTACAATAATATTTAAAACAAATACACAAAATTATATAATGTTAAAAACTAATTGTCTAACAAAATAGAAAAAATTATACTATTTAAAGAGTCAAATAAAATAATAATAACCTAAAAAAATTTCAATTGTAAACTGCGTGCATTTTTTAATTTAAAAAATAGGACGTAGCGTCGGTTTGCCACGTCAACCGACGCTACGTCCAAAGTGGATAGCGTCGGTTTTACATCGAACCGACTTTAAATTCATCATAAGTTGGTTTTTTTAAAAAAAACCGACTTTACATGACGACTTGAATATCTCTTTTTGTAGTAATACCGCTTACGCTTTCATCTCGAGTCCATAGGCGGAAGAGTAGTAATTGGACAACGATGTATGTCTCGCTTATATAATTTTGGGATAGATTCATTTTGGCATTAAACAATGAATTATTCAAATGGTTGATAATCAATAATATGTCCCCCCACTTGTACGTTGTACCTACTTGTGCAATTGGCCAGACGGTGATAAAAGCGTGTTTTTAATACAGTTTAATATGCAACTTGGTAAGTATTCTTATGAATATATTTTTGCTTAAAAGTAATACAAGTTATTTAATTATTTATTCATGTAAAATTAATACACCGTAAAATTATCATATATAAATTATATAATTATAATTTATTATAAAAATATTTTGATATTTATTATTATCCAATAAAAGTAAACTTAAAGCTTAAAAAAAAGGAGAAAGCGTATGGAAAGAAAAGAAAAAAATTGGGACAGCGACCAATATTGGGGATTTTTATATATAAAGATTATTATAAAGTCAATGTATTAATTCACCACGATTGAACTTAATGAATACCAACAAAACAGCGTTATCTATTTTCTTTTCCTTATCTATAAGGTGAGTAAAGAGAATTGAGTCATTTTTACTCTATTTTTATAAAAAAAAAATTTAAAAATGAGAATGAGATCAACTATTAATATTAATAGAGATACGAAATATATTACATATAAGATTTTTTTTAGTGGGAATTTTTTTTATAAATAATCTTTATCATTATTGTAGTGATTATTTTTTCAATATGACTTTATGAATATCAGATCTAGTGTATTCATATTTGTTAGAGTATAAAGTATTTTATCAATCCAATATTTGTATATTTGTATAAGTCTTAAATTTATAAAAATTTAACTAAGTTATAAATATTTTGTTCAATTGATAGATACATTTTTTAGCAAGACAAATAAGCTTATGATTTGATGATACCTGTAGCAGTACTATTATTTCTTTGTATGTTTTGTTATTTAATTTTTAAATATATAATAATAAGTTTTATTTAAATAAATGATAATCTTGATATATATTTCAGACATAGATATTAATGAAATCTCTCTTCTTCTTTTTTTTTTTTCTAAAAAACAGAATATTATGAATACCAATAAAATAAAAAAACCTCGCCCTCCTTATCATTTTTCGCCCCACTAGTGGAATCCAAAAAAATTTAAAAGAATCAATCATTGACTACAAATCTACAAATTGTGATGAAATCACTCTAATTTTGTTTTTTTCTTTTCCTTCATCTATAACTTCTTTTGTAAGAAGTGTGGTGTCTCCTTTTTTTTTTTTTTCCTTTTTTTACAAATAAACAAAGAAACTACTGATAAAATGTTAAAATTATCTTTTCTTTCTTTCTTCCTTCTCCCACATATATATATTAAAAATATCCCTAATATTTAACATATCTTCACATATATCCTTGAAGTTGATAGAAAATTTTAAAATATCTCTTGATTTTATAATTAATACCATTGGTGTCCTAAAAACAAATGGTATTAACTTTTCCACCATTTCTATTTTTATTTTTATTCCTATGACTTTGATACTAATTTGAGTGGGTTTCGATCACTAAAAAATTCTATGGAAAAATTTTAGTCAATCTGACCTTAATGTATTGACCAAGTTACTAGAACTTTGATAAGTCATATATGTTGAATCCATGTTTTTTCCTATTTGTAATATACAAACAAGTTTTTCTTATGTATATTCAGTGTACTTATAATCTTTAAAAAAGTAGTATCTACACAGTAAGTTGAATTTCTCTTCTTCTATTCTTACATATTTTTGAATAAAATAATCTTTTAATTTCCTTAAAACATGATGGTCTATGATGCTTGTGATAACTTTAATATAATCTGTATAGATATCTAATAAGAAGTTAACATTTTAAAATTTTCAAGACAAGTTTCATAATCATAATCTTTGAAATAATCATTTAAGGTTAAGAGATATCTTTTATCAAAATTTTCTAATAGAAGTAGATTTTTATCTTTCATTTTAATTTCTTTTGGAACTAGTTATTTGTTCCTATAATTAAAAATATTTTTTTTCTTTATATTTTCATTTTTCAATTTATTAGTATTATAATTTGATTTAAGCAAATGTATAAATATTTAAGATTCTTAACTCGCTTAAATTTATAATTATTATACCTAAATTTAATGGGTACACTACGGTCTTCCTTTCTATTTGTCTCATTTTGTTACACTGGTTATACTTCATCTTTGCTCAAACCGTAACACCCTTCTGGCAATGGTGAGCATTCTGCATCTGTACATATATAATGTCCAATTTTTGACTTACTAAGAAAGAGTAACTGAACTCCATTTTATTCATAAGATAATAATTATTACAAAATTAAGGCTAGCTAAGAACCTTGAAGAGTTTGTAGTCATTCATAATTATTGGGTATATCATTACTGGTTTTAGATTTCTAGTCTAGAGGGGATTTCTATACTAGAGTTTGTGTGTATTTCTAGAGTAGAGTGCTCTGATTTTCTGTGTGTTTTGAAATGAAAATAAGAGTTTCTTTTATAGCACAAGGAATCCATGTTTACAAGAATAAAATTACTATTTTCTCCTTGCTTTAATAATTCATCTCTTTTTCTACTATACATGGTAACAATTACTTTTTTCCTTGGCATATGCTGCCAATTAAGATGTGGGACTACATCTTTATTTTCTTTGTTGTCTTCTGCCAACATTTCCCCTCTTTATTCTTCTTTGTCATTTTCTACTGATAATCCTTTTGATGACGTTGATGATAAAGCATTTTCATCTTCTCAATCTTTGATGCAATAGATACATCTGTGATCTTTGGTGGCTTTTTTGACATATAAGGAAAATACCTTCCTTGTTTCTTGACAATTTCCAGGTTATTGCTGTTAAAGTTGGCTTCGTATTTGGTAATTTTCACCATCTTTCTCAAGGGCTATGCTACTATGAGAAATAATGATAATTTTACTAGTTGAATAATTTACTTTGATCTCAGTAGAGTTATCAATCTTTTCGAGTTCATAGTAAATTTGGCCTAACATTTAACCATTTAGTACACAGAGTTATTCTATGTTGAATTCCTTTTTTTTTTTTTGGAAGTGCCCTTGGTTTGGGAACTTCTCTATTTGTATTGAAAATCCCTATCTTGATGAAGTGATAAGGACTGATACATCCTTTCTCATTCCAGTCCATTATTAAACTAAAAAATTTGAGATAAACAAGTTTGTCACCTACTTTGATCTTTTTTCTGAAGTTTTTGATTGCTCTTTTGAAGTTTTCTGGAAAAAATATTTAATTCACTTAAATTATTTCATGGATATAGTACTCCATGGAAAGCTTTGTAAACAAATATTAGATCAGATTCTTCCAAGATACCAAATTTACTTCTTGTAGGAAATTCCTTATCTGTAGTGTAGAACTTCATATCTTCAATATATTCCTAAGTAGATTTTCTGGCCAAGTTGTAGAGACTCAACTATTGTGGTTTGTTGAGATTTCTATATTGATCATTCTCATCTTCAATGATTGGTGAATTTTTGAGGGATGTCTCCCTAAATAGTATTGAACATTTTACTATCTTTGATCTCTCTAGGAGATATGCTTCTCTAAATAGTACTGGTGGCCTTAATATTTTTCCCAGATTTGTCAACCTGCTTTGTGGTGTTGGTTGTTGTTGTAATGCTACAAAATAATTTCTTACTATCTCCTCTAGAGTTATTAGTTTTAGTGTTTTATAATTGACATAACTACCATTAGCTTCTATTATGTTGGTGAAAACTTTATGAGTTACTCCATTAATTCCTATAATAGATTTACTGGCTTCTACCTAGTTATTATAAATTCTTGATTTTAGGCCATTATAGATCATATAAATCTTTTTCTGTTCTTCTTTTTCTACTTCATCTACCCAATTGAGGTTTTTAGTTTAAGAGATTTTACTCTCTTTTGAACTGTTAGGTTCTACATTTCCATTTTGAATTCTTTCTTTAGAATTTTCACCTTCTTTAAATTGAATTTTTAATAAAGATTCATCTTTTGAGTTTTTAGACTCTAAGAGTTTTTTTGAACAATTAAGTTCTTCCAATTTATTTTCTGTCTCCATATGAGATTTCTCAAGGTATAATAGCTCGATTTGTTCCTGTAGGATTTTTATCTCCTTTTCTTTTATCTGGATTTTGATATCAAGATGTTCCATTCCTGAAAGCATAAAAATAGTTAGAGGTGTTAATTCTCTTGTAAGAGCATCTGTTAAACTATTCTTATTTCTTGTAAGAAGTTCAACATCAAAACTGTAGTGGTCAAACTACCATTACCATCTGACTAATCTTCCTTGTTTTTAATCACCTACAATATTAGTTCTCAAGAAATAAACAAAATTCTTGTTATATATTCTGACAATGAATATAGAACTTATAACATGTATTGCAAATTTCTTAATAGCTCTTTTAACTGCTAAATATTCTTTTTCATTATTATGATAATTTACCTCTAGACCTTGAAAAGATCCTAATGTATATCTGTAATAATATTCATCTTTTTCATCTATTCTTGCTTTCAAAACTGCTCCCCGATATTCTTGGGAAGTATCTATTTCAATTATCATGTTATCATCTAACCTTGGATGGTATAAAGTTGGGTTTTTTTTTACTTTATCCATATATAGAGTATCTTGTTATGTCCATTTCCAGATATTATCTTTTTTTCAATTTTGCATTTAAAGGTTTCTTCATTTCTACAAGTTTTTTGATAAATATTTCTACCTATATCAAATATCCTAAAAATCTTTATAATTGGTTTTTGTCTTTTAATTCACTAGGAAAACTTGGAATGTTATTTAGTATATGAGGTTGTAGATTATGTTTCCTATCTTCAATTTTCAACCCTAAATACTTAATTTTTTGTTGAGTAAGTACTACTTTTTTTTAAAGAGTACAATGCCTTCTTTCCTGTATTCTTGTAGAATATTAATAATATCTAAATAATGTTTATTTAATTTATTATTGAAAACCAAAATATTATCTATATAAACACAAAAAATTTGTAATTTTTTGAAAATGTTATCCATATATTTTTGAAAGATACCTAGAGCTTGTTTTAATCCAAATCGTACAACAATCCATAGAAATTGTCCTTGGGAACAACTAAATGCCGTTAATTTTTGAGATTTTTCATCCAATCTTATTTGCCAAAATCCATTTTTGCAATCAAAACTTGACAAGTATTTCTTTCCTTTTATTAATGATAATAATTCTTCTTTCTTTGGAATAAAACATCCATCATCAATGATTTCCTCAGTCAATGTTTTGAAGTTTATTACCATTCTCTTTTTTCCTCGTTTGGTTTCAGCTTTTTTTCAACTAGGAATGTTAGCCTAAAAAGAGGTGAATTACTTGGTATTATAACTTCCAATTCCAAAAGTTCTTGAATTTGAGGGTTATAACTTCAAATGGGTTATAAGACTTTCTAAAGAAAATTCCTTAGTTTTATGTCTAAGTGCATTCTTAAAATCTTTCCATGCAAAGGGTAATTTATCTATAATAATAGTAACTTGAAATTGTTCATCTAAAGCCATACCTTCAAAAGTTATTTCATATGATATCTTCTACAGTTTGTGTGATTGAGCTTCCATGGATTTTCCATCAATCATTTGGTACTTCATGTATCTACTGATATCATACTTCTTTGTTCCAGCTTCCTCAGTGTCGTACTTCTTTTGAAGTGCATCCCAAATTTCCTTAGCAAACTTATCAGAATTATAATAATCATACAAGAAATTAGTTAATCCATTAAGAATAAAAATTTTGCATATAAAATCATTTTTATCCAGGTGTTTAAATCCTTTGTTATAGCTTCAGTAGGAGGATTAGGTAGTGTTGATTTTTCAATAATAAAAACAAAAGCGACATTTTTCATGGTTAAGAAAAATAACATTTTTTGTCTCTATCTTTTAAAGTGTAGTCCCTCGAAACGAAACAGTTTGTTGAGATCAGCAATTAACATTTCAGTGGATATGGCAGATAGAATGCATCTTAAAATTGTTAGAACAAATATGTGAAAAACTATGTAAGAACAATATTACTGATATACTAAAATATACTACTTAGGTTGAGTCACAAACTAGGTCGCTCTCTTTAAGACATTTCACGGCTCTACCTAAACTTGTGCAAGAAAACACAACATCGTCGTCCCAAGGATAAAAAAGCCCAGAATCTTTTTTCTGTCTCGAAGCTTCACTACACTTATGAAATCCGGAATACTACACCTCTCAAATATTTATGTTGCTCGGAAATCTGAGAAAATAATTCTGAATTTTCTTTTCTTTGATTTTGCTATGAAAAACTGTAGAATCGTTTTTGAGTTGTTAAGTTGTTTCTTAAAATGAGGATTATTCCCCTCTACTTATTGTTGAAAAATGATGTGTAATGGTAATATAATTATGAAAATAACAATAATAAAAATAACGGTCACATAATTATGAAAATAACGGTCATAAAAGTAACGATCATAAAATAATAAAAATATTTTTTATTTAATTTCATTTTCAACGATATGTTTAATAAATATATTTTTCATTATGTATAATGCTAAATTTCAATAACATACATTATGTTTACTAGACCAATTTTACTATTTTTTAATTATATGATATAATCAAACATACCTAATAATTATATAATTAAATTACATATTTTACAAGAAATCCATAACTAATCCAAACCTTTTCCTGTTTAAACTAGCACAAATTAATTTTAAAACACACAACACACACACCGTATCCCACAAGGCATTATAATTTGCTGGGATTTTGGCTTGTGTTACATTCATGAAGTTCCGTTATAGCCCAGCAAACTAAATAGAAATTAATTACGTGGTTGAAAACGATATTCTCGTTTGCATTAGTTGTCTATTACATATAAAACGTACTATATATTCATGACCTTCTCTTCAACTTTTTTGGACCTCTCTATTTTAATAATTTTAGTAGCTGGCTTGTTCTTTGTGGTACCTATTTGTTGGTCAAGTTTCAGTATAACAAGGAAAAGAAAAAAGAAAAAAAGAAAGAAACAATAAAGGCAAGCACTACGATTAGGCCTTTAGTTCCACTTTCTAGCTACGTCTAGATCCGTATATTTTACAATACTGAAGATCTAGTTCAATTATAGTGCTAATAATCCACGTGTCACATAACAATTTGGGAACAAAATTTGAAGATTAAGTGAAACAAGAAATGAAGGGGTAGAACTTTTGGTGTAGGACATGAAAGGTGTTGAATATTGCATGAGATGACTTGCCAAATGGGTACATTCATTTTGATCCCTCTTACTAATTTTGAAGACATAATCATAATTTTTTTTATTTTGTACATTTGTTTAAAAACACAAAAATAATTAGAGCTTTAACAACTCTGACAATAGATACCTATCAAAATAATGACAAATTATCTTATTCTTCTAAGAAAAAGTTTTAAACTATAGATACTAATCTTGATTGTGTGTTCAAATGAGCATATGTTTCATTTTGAGTGTAAATTGATGAGGGTCAAAAATAAAAAAGTAGTAAACAATGGGTAAAAAATAAAAAAATAGTTAATAAGGGATCAAAATGAAAAACAATCACTACTACAAAAAGGGGTATATAAGTCGATGTCTAAAAAAAACCGACTTTGAATGAATTTAAAGTCGGTTGTCCACTTCAACCGACGCTATGTTAGGTGGATAGCGTCGGTTGTCCACGTCAACCGACGCTATCCACGTAACATAGCGTCGGTTGACGTGGACAACCGACGCTATCCACGTAACATAGCGTCGGTTGACGTGGACAACCGACGCTATCCACCTAATATATGCCCTAACATCTCATTTAGTACGCAGATTTCCAGTTTTCGATCTGCTTCTTCCTCTCCTTTCCTCACTCGAGTCACTTTTCTCCCACAATCTTAACCGTGCGCCACCTTCGTTCTACATTTCCGGCCACCTCCAACCACCATTTGAACGGACGTTTGTAAGTTTTCTCTTCTCACAATATTATCTGTCAGTTCTTCTTTTTTTAATAGCAAAATGTTAAAATCTGCGTATGGGTATTCCATTGATTAATTCCCGAAATATGAATGTTCTTATGTCTTAATTTGGAGTGCAATATTTCGTGCAGTAGAACCAAATAATTCTTTATTTCATTTTTAATAAAATGGGATGATCCAAGGCTGATCTTAACTTATATAAGTATGAGTTAAAAACCGGAGGTTGTGATAATTTGTAAAATACATATGCTTGTGACAAGTAGGATAAATCAAAAAGGGTTTGTGATCTATTATTATTAATATTACAAAGTGACTTTTTTATAGTCGAAATAAAGTGAACATCGTTTAATTTGTGCTAATTTATCAGCGTATAAATGTATTTCGTTAATCGAACAGCGTATTTTTGTATAAATTTTTGATTTAGTTATGTTTTTTTGTTTGCTTGTAATAATAATGTTTGAATTATTACTTGTATGTATTCAATAATATGTGAAATGTTTTGTGGGTTTGCGTGGATAAATTTATACGTATAATTAATATTACTTTGTAATTATGATATAGTAACATGCTTAGAAATTAGAATCAACCGCGTGATTGGTTTTTATATATATATTCATGAAACATGAACTGCTTATTTTTTAATTTGTATATAAATGGTTTTGTAAAATGATTAAAATGATAACTATTTTGCATTATGTATGTTTTGATATATATTCTAATAATTAGGAAATTTATATATAATAATACATAATTAAGTAATATGTTTAATTAATGTCATTAATAGAAAATGGACAAATCTTGGATGTCAAAGTGTAGAATTGAGCAAGACTATATTTCTGGAGTTGAAAGTTTCATGGAATTTTCTTGTAGAACTAGTAATACTGGAAGTAGTATGATTCGATGCCCATGCGTTAAATGTAAAAATGAGCGATTTCATGAATTTGATGAGGTTAAGTATCACCTTATCTGTAATGGTATTCTATTGAGCTATAAATGTTGGTATTATCATGGAGAAAATATTGATAATACTCACGGAGAAAAGTATAATAAGAATGTGGGTGGATTACATACATCATATCATAATGTACAGACAGAAAATATGTTTCGTGGTGTTGAAGATGAATTACGCGGGGATGATCCCGAAACCTTTAATAAACTTATAGAAGATGCCGAAAAACCGTTGTATCCAAAATGCAAAAAATACACTAAGATGTCAGGATTGGTTCATTTGTACAATGTCAAGGCAAAACATGGTTTTTCTGACAAGGGATTCACAGAATTACTAACTCTACTAGTCGATATGTTTCCTGAGGGTATTGAATTGCCATCTTCAATGTATGAAGTGAAGAAATCTCTTAGTCGATTTGGCATGGAATATCATAAGATTCACGCTTGTCCTAATGATTGCATTCTTTATAGAAAAGAATATGAGACATTACATGATTGTCCTATGTGTAAAGAATCGAGATGGAAGCATGGTAAAAATGATACAACACATAAGAAAGGCGTGCCTGCAAAGGTTCTTTGGTACTTTCCTCCGATCCCTTGCTTTCAAAGGTTGTTCAATAGTAAATATACATCAAAGATGTTGACTTGGCATTCAGATAATCGATCTGATGATGGGGTGCTACGTCATCCTTGTGATTCTCCAAATTGGAAAGTAGTAGATAATTTATCTCCTCAATTTTCATCTGATCCGCGCAATCTGCGTCTTGCCATTGCTGCTGATGGAATTAATCCACATAGTTCCCTCAGTAGTAGATATAGTTGTTGGCCAGTAATTATGGTAACATACAACCTTCCTCCCTGGTTGTGTATGAAAAGAAAATTCATGATGTTAACATTATTGATCTCAGGACCGAAACAACCTGGTGTTGATATTGATGTATATTTGCAGCCTCTGATAGATGATTTAAAGACGTTGTGGAATGATGGTGTAAATGTTTACGATGCATATAAAGAAGAATACTTTAACTTGAAGGGGGTTCTTTTATGGACAATTAATGATTTTCCTACCTATGGAAACTTATCAGGACATGCAACAAAAGGTTACAAGGGATGTTCTATATGTAATGATGGAACTTCTGCAAAGTATCTTGTTCACGGACGAAAGATGTCTTATAGAAAACATAGGAGATTTTTGCCATCTGGACACAAGTTTAGATACCAAAAGAAACCGTTCGATGGTGAAGAAGATCATGATCATGCAACTCGACCTTTGCGAGGTATTGAGATATTAAGGCAATTGAATGGGATGACATTCAAACGATATGGAAAGATGAAAAAAAACTCACCAAGTCTGGGAAACGAAGGAGGTCAACTAATGAAATTGGTGAAAATGAAAAAGATTTTGAACCGAATGGTTGTTGGAAAAAAAATCAATATTTTGGGAATTGCCTTATTGGAAAGACCTACACATTCGTCACATCTTAGATGTCATGCACATTGAGAAGAATGTATGTGAAAGCTTGATTGGCACTTTACTTAATATACCTGGAAAAACAAAGGATGGCATTAAAGCAAGATTGGATTTAAAGAAACTAGGCATACGACCTGAATTGGAACCAAGGGTGGAAAATGATAAGAATCGAACATACTTGCCACCAGCATCATATACAATGTCAACAAAAGAGAAGGATGTGTTTTGTAAATGTTTGGAAGGTGTGAAAGTTCCTGATGGTTACTCATCCAACTTAAGAAATTTTGTGTCTATCACCGATAAGAGACTGTATGGATTGAAATCACATGACTGTCATATCTTAATGCAACAGTTATTACCAGTTGCTATTAGATCAATTCTTCCAAAACATGTTCGAATATCAATAATTCGGCTTTGTTCATTCTTCAATACCATATGCAAGAAATCTATATCAATTGGCGAGTTAAATTCTTTACAGAAAGAAATTGTAGAAACTTTGTGTCTAATTGAAAAATATTTTCCTCCTTCTTTCTTCGATATAATGATTCACTTATGTGTTCATTTAGTTCGAGAGGTTCAATTATGTGGTCCTACTTACTTAAGGTGGATGTATCCTTTTGAGAGATATATGCAAGTCCTTAAAGGATATGTAAATAATAGATATAGACCTGAAGGATGCATGGTGGAATGCTACATTGCTGAAGAGGCCATTGAGTTTTGTTCTGAATACTTTAGTGGTTGCACCGAAATTGGGAATCCTACGCACAAGTTATTCTTAGAACGTCACATGATCCAAGTAGGTAACCCTATGCTTGGTGGAAGTAAGAAATTATTTATTGATCGCACTCGATGGGAAAAAGCACACCGAATCATTTTGGTAAATAATAACGAGGCACAATCGTACATAGAGTAAGTGATGTTCATTGTTTCATCTTTTATTTAACTATTAATGATGATATATAACTTAATATATATTTAATAACGTTACAGGATGCATTTAAACTTATTGAAGATCGATCCTCGTTATAAAAAAAAAGGAGGAGAAAAATGGTTGTATGATGAACATAAGCGAGAGCTTATTAATTGGTTTCGCAACCACGTAAGTGTCACAAACAAAAAATCATGCATGTATCCTCCTATATATATTCAATGTTTTAAAACTTTGCTCTAAACACATTTTGTGTTTTTGTATACATAGATTCGAGGTGAACTCAAGAAACCCAATCATAAAATATCAGAAAGTTTACAATGGCTTGCACATGGCCCAAAATTCGATGTCAAATCATTTCATAGTTTCACAATAAATGGATCGAGGTTTACGACTCAATCTAGGGACAAAGTCCGAGTAAATCAAAATAGTGGGGTGCAGATGGTTGCACAAACTATGCAATTTGCCAGTTCAAAAGATGCTAATCCTGTCCTTTCTGATAGAACATATTATGGAATAATACAAGAGATTTGGGAATTGGATTATGAGGTCTTCCATGAGACAGTATTCTTGTGTGATTGGGTCGAAGATGTTATCAATGTTGGATATAAAATAGATGATTTTGGATTTACTCTTGTAAATTTATCCAGGATAAGTCACACAGATGATCCTTTCACGTTAGCACTTCATGCAAAGCAAGTATTTTACGTGAGCGATCAAATTGATCCAATATGGTCTGTTGTGTTAACGCCTCCACAAAAAGAGTTTTACCATTGTGATGTTGTAGAAGATGATGACTCTATGCTTGATACATTAACCAATATTAGTAATTTCTCAAATAAATTGCCTAATGTACGTGATGATCTAATTGATGATGATGATTCTTCGACATGGACTCGTAGTGATTGTGAAGGAATATATGTATACGATCAACAACCTAATTAAACATAATGTATGTTCTATATTGTTGTAATAACTCTTGTATATATGTGTGTTCCTAAAATTGTCAATTAATTTATATTTCTCCACTTTTGCAGATATTTCATGGATATTCAGCTTGTAGATCCAAATGATCCATTGGGGTATTTGAAAAGAAGGGGTTGGGCGAATATACCTGATGCTCCACTTAACCCAGATGATAGAATACCCGTTAAATTTGATGCTACTGGTAATCCACTAGGGGAGAATGGTCAACAATTGAAATCTTCTATTGGTCGACTGGCAAAGTCCAGTATACCAATCAATATAAATCATTGGTCTGAGGTTGCCGATGCAGAAAAGTTTAAAATATGGATAACCATTTATGTAAGTCTCTTATATTTTATAATCAATATATATATATATTATATATTGATTGTATCTAATCTTTTGTACTGTGTTTTTACAGAATCGTTACAAAGTCGATGACAATTGGCAGGGCAAGTGTTATAAGATTGCAAATAAGGCGTGGAAGGAATACAAGACTTCTAGATTGGCGAAAAATTATGTGTTTCCATATTTGGAAACACTTGATGAGAATGTGATATACAAAATCCCTGAAGGACACCCCTGGATTACACCTAAAGTTTGGAAAGACTTTGTGGATTATAGACGTTCAGAAGAATTTCAAATTATTAGAGAAGATCACCAGAATGTCCAAATGCATAACATTCTTCCTAATCGTACTGGGAGGTCTTCAAATCCTGAAGTTAGATTTCGAATGGTATTATTAATTTGTCTTAATTTTATAAATATTTTTATATTAATTTTTCTCAATTTAATTTCATGTCATTGTTAATAAAATTTTCCTAATTTATGTAGGAAGCTGAATTGGGTAGACCTGTTACCCGAATGGAATTGTACATAGAAACAAAGACTCCCAAAACGAAGAATGCAAGACCGATGAGTCAACGAGGAGAAGAACAATTAAATAAGTTGGTTAGTAATTTCGTTTGATAAAAAGTCTGACTGATACTTAATAATTGATGTAATAATGAATGATATGTTTGTGTGCTTTATTATTTGTAGAGAGCTGTTCAAGAAAAACTATACAGGGGTGAAATAATCGAAGAGCCTGGGAGAGATGCTTTATATCATGCAATCGGACGCGATCATCCTGGTCGTGTTAGGGGAGGTAGCCAATATGATGGTGCTTTGGAGTATTTTAAAATTCCAAAACATAAGCCTCAGACGGTAAGTAAGGAGAAATACACTAAAATTGAAGAAGAATTCAACTCCTTTAAGGCCTCCGTGATGAGTGAGATTGCCACTCTAAAAGAACATCAATCACAACAATTGTCAGCCATTGCATCATGCTACAACCAGGGCATGCCATATTGGCCAAGCATGCAACCATCCATGCCAGGCATACCACCTTTCATTCCAGGCATGCCACAATCCATGCCAAGCATGCCACCATCCATGCCAGGCATGCCACCATCCATGCCAGGCATTCCATCCACCCAATCTCATTGTGCTCAAACTACATCCAGTATGGGATATAGCCATCCTATTGGTCCTCATTATATGTCAGGAATGCACATGCAATCAAGTAGTGGTTCATTTTCTCCAATGCAATCTGTACATTCTTACCATAAATCAAGCCAAGATGAACATATTGGTGAGAATGTACATCCAATAGCTACCCCATATGAGAGTCCTCCTCTATTTGATGAATCATATGTGGTAAGATTTTAATTTTTAAATTCTTATTATATGTTTTATTTTTTATATATAACACTTAAATTTTTTACAGAATATGAAATGTTTGTTGAAATATCCTTCGTCAACGGACTATGTTGCTATTGGAACGGTACAACAATTGAGTGATGATCGGATGATTCA
Organism: Hippophae tibetana; assembly: GCA_037013495.1. Taxonomy (NCBI): domain Eukaryota; kingdom Viridiplantae; phylum Streptophyta; class Magnoliopsida; order Rosales; family Elaeagnaceae; genus Hippophae; species Hippophae tibetana. The sequence continues at coordinate 58,803,508 of CM072803.1, read as the reverse complement.
TAATCAATATTTGCCTAATCATTGGCGAATAGTAATTGATCAATCATTGTTTCATGATTGTCCACTACCTGTGTCTTCTGATGCTACCACAGTCCAAGAGGCGGTTGGACAGTATGTGGCTTGGCCGTCGATTCAAGTTATTCTAAATTTTGACATGGTACTATTTTTTAACTTAAAAAATAACACTTGTTTACTACTATTATTTAATGTGATCTTATATTGTTACTAAAAATACATATATGATACTTTTTTGGTAGTCTATTATACCAGAACTCTTAAATGCATCACATTTAAGAGATACCAAGCAAGTATCTCGTGCTAAATCTATGACTAGTGGTCAATCCTCGTGCACCAAGTCATTCAAGAAGAAGCCTTGGAAAAAGTATAGTCATACTTATGCGTTACAATTCAGTAGAAATCTTGGCAGTTTGATGACTATTGTTGGGAGAGCATCTAGCATAAATGATGGATGGACTGTGCCACTTCCTATTGAAATTTCTGGTGTAGACATCGGCCAAACTTATATATCGATCGAGTGCTTGTTGCAAATATTTGAATATCAAATGATCGATTTAAGTATAATTCAAGTGTGGACAAGGTGAGTCCTCAATCTAGTTAGTTTTCTTTTATTTATGCAGAACATTATATTTATATTATCTAATTATATATATACATATATAGGGCTTGCTATTATCGACTTCAACATAATCACTCATCACATTTAGCAATGTTCTATGATTCTTCATATGTTAATCAATATCAAGAGAAGGATGTTAGCATCAGAGCTAAACAATTATGTGATAGAGCATTAACGCTTAGCAGAAATCAAAAGTTGATAATCCCTTGGCCATTAAGGTTTGAACAAGGCCAAGATCATTGGATGTTGGTAATCATTGATATGTTCAATAATCATGCTTGGTACTGTGACTCAGCTTCCATAGAACTGAGTAAAGATACAAAAGCAGTTGTTGAAATGTAAGAGTTATATTTAGTTACATATTAGTTTTTTCTATTATTTTTTGTAATATTTAATAAAAACTAATCGTTTTATATCTTGACATGGCATGGAAGTTATGGAACAAGTCTAGGGGCATTGTCCTTAAAAAATCTCATAAGCTTATATGGACAAAAGTTATGGTATGTACAATTCAATATTAATAATTTTATTAATTTTACAATTAAATAATAAGGATGTTCGAATATGAAAATTCATGTATACATGCACTTTTTTTGTAGGTTCCACAACAAAATAATGGAGTCATGTGTGGTTATTATGTCATGAAGTTTATGAGTGAAATCATCACAAATATCAAAATTCCAATTGATGATGTGGTAATATATTTTACCCATATACATACAAGTTTTAACATATTTGAGTTTGTTTTTGTAAATTAATGAAATCATATTCTTATTTTGATTTTGAATACATGTAGTTCTTCGGTTGGAACAAGACGGGTTACGACCAGCAAATTTTTGATGATTTACGAGAGGAATGGGCAGAACACATGGTTCAAATTATATCATCGCAAGAAGAATCAGAAGAAGATTCTGATGATCTTGAATAGCATATGACAACATAACAGTAAATTTTTTAATGATTTGGCCTTCTATATCTATTCTTGTGTCTGAAATCACTTGGTTGATGATGATTAATCATATATATGCTCATGTATTTAGGGGAATGCATTGTTTATAAATATGAATTTATCTGGAATCTCTGCTAGTATTTTTAATGATATATAATGAGTTCTAAATGTACAAATCAGGTGTACGTATGTCGGTCCGATTTGTTTCTTGGTTTGTATGAGTTTTGGTGCATATGAACGTGTTCCATATGTTTAAGGGCACCAAAACTCACACAAGCTTAGCCAAGAAATCGAAGTTACATGCAATTGATTTCATATTTAGAGTTCATTATATATAGCATTAAAAAATAGTAGTAGAGATTCTAGATAACTTCATATATAGACAAATGATTAATAATGCTAATATGAGTTCATCGAATGTCGTTGTACGTGCTAATCTCAATAATGATTTAATTTCTTCATTCGTACGTATGAAGTTTAGACTACTTTTTTTATGTATGTTTTACGTGCTCATGTATGTAGGAGAATATTTGTTATATGGATCAGCCTTTTTTTCCCATAATGCTTGTGAAGGCCAATCAAGATTCTACGCCAACCAAGCTTACTCGATGGCATAATTTGACGACATTATTTTATTTGTAATTGAAGTTATTTATATGCATTATTTGATTTTGTAATAAATTTAATTATTAAGTCATTAAATATATTTATATTGTTAATTATTCAGTATTATTATTTATATTTTAGTGTTTTTATGTTATTTATATATACTATTATACGAAAAATAAAATTAAAAATTAATACAAATAAAATGTAGAGTCGGTTCATGCCATGAACCGACTTTACAATTTAAGTCTCTGAATTTAAAGTCGGTTCATACAACCGACTTTAAATTTGTTTAAAGTCGGTTAAAAACCGACTTTTATACCCCTTATTGTAGTAGTGAATAAACAATGTAAAGTAGTGAATAAGAGGTCAAAAATAAAAATTAATGAACAAGGAGTCAAAAATGAAAAGTATGTTAAAAAGAAAACTACTCTTTTATGACTATATTCTTCATTCGATCTTGCAAAAAGAGTGAGAATGGAAAGTAATGAATAAGGGGTCAAAAATGCAAAGTAGTGAATAAGATGATCAAAAATGAAAAGTAATGAACGAGGGAGTCAAAAATGGAAAGTAGTGATTAAAAGAGGGCCAAAAAAGTATATGCTCTTTTATGACTGTGTTTTTCATTGGATCTTGTAAAAACTGTGAGAATACGTGATGTCTTTGAAGACTGCCCAAATACTTAAGTCAAATCTCAATTAAGAGAGAAAATTTATAATTTTATTATCAGAATTTATGGTGATTTAAAATATTATAGTTCTCTCAGAATATTCTTCAACTTTTACATAATATTTTTATTTGAAATATTTTGTTAGAGTATACTCTTTTGTGTATGGTTTGTTAGAAGTATTATGTACATGTTCGCACTTCTATGTGCTTGTATCAGTTCCGTTAGTGTACCAATAATTAGTTAGTTAAGCTTTGAGAAAAACTCATGTGATCACATTGTGTAACTACTATACATGTGATCACATTGTGTAACTACTATACAGTTTAAAGAATATACAATTTGTTTTCATTCTAAGAACTAAGAGATCTCATATGGTATTAGAGAAAAATTAAGAATCCTTTGGATTGTGGCTATGGATCCAAAGATCACATATAGAGATATGTTTTCTCCTTTACCTATCTTGGATTAAGTGCAAAAAGTTCATGCTTTTGGTGAGAGACTGCATGCAGTAACAAAAGATAACTAAATTCAAGAAATGAAAATAGGGAAACATCAACTTTGGCCTATCATTCTATGTCAAGGATCACAACTCGTAGTACTTCAAGGTTTGAGTGATAATGGGCTTTACAAAGTGCATGTTGATGTCCAGGGTTCATTTTCTAAATATATTATTAATTGGCTTTTGAGGATGCTACTATTAAGGTTTCTATTACCTATCATGCCTTTGGTGATTTAAGCATTCAGGTTTTTCATTTGTGACATAAGAAATTAGTATGTCCTCCTTTTAAAATCACCCTTAGTATCCTTAAGTGTAATTGCATTTCAACACCTTCTATCAATAAAGCATATGTTTTCAATGACTCTTGTCCACTTGCTAAGGCTCATAAATTTCCATTCCTTATGCCTCATTATAGATCTAGTTCTTATTTTGAATCAGTATATCTTGATTTGTGGACTTCACCTCATTTTTTATTTAACAATATAAGTACCTTCTTTTCATTATTAACTTTTTTAGCATATTTATTTAGTTTTTTCCTTTGTCTACCAATGATCAAACTACTTCAACCTTTTGTATTTCAAAATTGTGGTATAAAAATAGTTTGATGTGGTTATTAAGAAGGTGTAAAGAGATTGAGAAACTGAGTTTAAACCATTGGTTACTGATGAGCGAAAACCGGCATTGCCGATTCTTGCCAATACTTTGGTTTTAATATTTATAAAATTCTCGCAAGTGCACGAATCATTTCGAAGAAAATGATAAATATACTCCCAAGGTCGATCTAAGGAAGGAATGTATGTGGTTTTAAATTTATTATTCAAACTTTTAAAAACGAAATTAAATCCTAAACATCCTGTCACGATAGTTTGGTTTTTGTGTTCCTAATCTAATAACATAAAATAAACATATATACAGATTAATTAAATATAATCTAATAACATAAAAAATAAACATAGATACAAATTCAATAAATACAAATACAGATTCAATAAATATTTATGCAAATTTTATCATTTATATTAGTGGAGTATTTATGGATATAATAACTAAATTAATTATGCTTGCTCATATTATCTAGGTTATTAAAGATATAAATTGATATTTTATTGATTCTCTCTTTTTTATATAAATACCACCTTTGGTGGGATTAGATATTCTTTGTTAACTAAACAAATCAATTAACACCTATGGGTGGGGTTGATAACTAATTTGGTTAATTAAATTAATTCCTTTTTCTAAGAGATTGAAAATGAACCATTTAAATGCCACCTTTGGTGGGGTTAGACAATTTAAACATTATTCAAGGTATCCAAATTAAACATAAGAATTTAATTATCCGAGTACTAACTTTCAAGTTTTAAAACCACTATTGAAAACATGTTGTCAATACATTTTCACATAATAATTCTTATAAAAACTTTTGAAATAGAGTTTCACTCTAACTACCGGGCGATTGTACCAACAAATAAAAGAGCACTACTCTAAATTAGACCGGATAACTAAACCTTAAAATCTAATTTTCAGATTTAAGTTTGTAATGAAAAATAATATATTTCTCTCTAACATTCTTAATATAAAATCTTGAATAAAAATAAAATCAATTCATTTTAGAAATTTTTACCTATTTAATATTTCGCAAGCATAACAACGTCATTATTACATCATGTTTACTAAACAGCCAGCATAGTTAAATTTAACCACAGACAAATTAAATATAACATGTAAGAATAAAGCATAAAAATAACTGTAAAGAAAATAAAATCCTTACAGAACTTCGACGCTATTCCCGTAGCTAGAAAACCTCCAAGCGGAATTTGCACTCCCATTTATTGAATCAAAAAGCTAAATTATTACAAAAACATTACAAGTTCCTCTCAAAAAGAGAAGAACTCTACAACTAAGAGAATTGAACTAAAAACTAAGAGAAAAACTAAGAAAAGCTTAGAAACTAAGAAAGAAACTAAGAAAATCTCAAAAACTAAGAAATGAGAGAAAGAAAGAAGAAAGAAGTGTGTTTTGAAGGTGTGGTTTGAAGTGAAGGGAAGGGGTATTTATAGGTGAGGATGGAGAGAAAAAATGAGTAAACAAATGTTAAAAAAATGTTAAAAAATGTAAAAACGCGTAATGGAAATGCTGAGGTCATTAATGACGTCAGCATGACGTCATGAGGGCGGCTGCACGTGAAAAATGGGGTGAAAAGGCATTGGTGCGCGCGAAGGGGGGCTGTCGCTACGCGTAGCTCGGCGCGTGTGAACAGTGCCCGCGCGCTGGGGTGCGCGCGGATGGGCAGGCTAGCGCGCGCGGGCGCGCGCAACATGGGGCGCGCGGGCTGGGGCGCTGGGATGCGCGCGCGGCTGGGCAGCGGGGCACGATTTCCGTCTTTTTGACATTTTTGACCTTTTTGACCCATTTTGTCCAATTTTTCCATGTTTGTTGACCTTTTCCCACTTATTTATTAATATATTTGTGATGTATTGCTTCAAGTATTCCTCTTTGAGTCTTTAAATTGCGTTTTTAAGCCAAAATACCTGAAAAACAATAAAAATACCCGTGATTCCGAAAAAAACAAATTTATATAAATATATGATAAAACATATAAATATATATATTTTTAATCAATTAATGTACATAAAATCATGGTTATTTTAGTGCTTTTTGAGCACTAATCAGTTACTGCTATTAAAGAGGAGGGTTTCATTTGTAGGTGTGCATGTCCTTACACCTCAAAGCAAAATAGGGTGGTTGATCCACGACATAAGTGCATTATGAAATAAGGGTTAGCTCTTTTATTTCATTCCCATGTTCCTATCAAGTTTTGGGTGTTTGCTCTCAAAATAGTTATTTAATTGTTGAATAAAATATCAACTAAGGTGTTCAATGAGAAGCCACATTTTGAAATGCTATACAAGAAGCTCATTACTATTCTAAGGAGTTTTGTAAGACAATATTTTCCCTATTTAAAGCCCTATGTGTACAATAAGTTGCAAGCAAGATCAGTTGAGTGCATTTTCTTGTGGTACGGGGCTAAGCAAAAAAAAAGTATATGTGTTTTGATTGGAGAACTAAGAATTTCTATACCAATCATCATGTAGATTTTAATGAATTGTGTTATCCATATAAAGTTGGGTTTTACTTATGTAGTTTGACCATTAGATCTACACAATCCACCTCTACTTTACATGTTCCGAGATGCCTTACCTCACCTAATGTACGTACTGACCCTATTCCATCTGTCTCATTTGAGTCTATGCCTTTTTATCACATGTTGTGCCATCTATCGACATTTCTAGCCATTATGCTACACATAATGTTGATGTGTCATGAACTATCTCATCTCTTTTATCTAATACTATTTTGGACTTGAGTACTTCTTTGAACACCATCACTTATTTATCACTCATTCTAAATACCTCATCTTGTACCCTTGGATAGGAATACCATCTTACATATGCCCTTCATAAATCCAATTGATGTGCCTTCTAGTTTGTCACAATCTTAGTATTATAATATTGATGGCATAATAACTAGGTCTAAGACTGTTTTTTTAAGCCAAAACTATATGGCTTTACTCTATATGGTATTTTAGTTTTACCAGAATCTCATTCTTCTACGAATGCTCTTAAAGTCCCTAAGTGGTTTTAGACCATACAATTAGAACTTTAGGTTTTAGTTGCCAATGATATATGAGAACTAGTTAAGCTTCCTCGTAGTAAGAGTGTTATTAGGTAGAAATGGGTATTTAAGGTAAAATTAAAGATTGATACAACTTTAGACAAGTACAAAATATATTGGTTACTGAGGATTTTCTTCAGGTTAAGGGTGTTCATTTCTTTGAAACATTCCCCTATTGTCAAGCCTATAACCATCTGAGTCATTTTAATGTTAACTTCATCTAGAGGCTAGAAATTAAGACAAATGGATGTCAATAATACTTTTTTTTAATAAGGATCTAACTTAGGTATGTTTTCTCTCAACCACCTAGTTTTGTGTAAAGGTTTGGCCTAGTTATCCAACTAAAAAAGGATCTATATGGCTTCAAACAAGCTTCCAGAGCTTGGTTTGTCAAGTTGAGCAGTGACTTACTTGAGTTTGGTTTTGTTACTTCAAAATAAAATACCTTTCTCTTTGTGTTAGATTGCGATGAGGTTTACATAATTTTTTTGGTTGATATTGATGACATTATCATCACTAGTAGCTCCACTATTTAGGTTGATTCTCTTATTTCTTTTATTAACTCATTTTTCACTCAAGGATCTTGGTATACTTAATTACTTCCTTGGCTTAGAGGTTATTATTCATATGGAATGCCTTAATTAGAAAAAGTACATTACAGAATTGTTGCATAGGTGTGACATGGGCATGAAATATAAAGAACTCTAGTTGTGAGGTCCGAGGATTCGCCGACTAAGAATAAGCAACGAATTACTTGCTAAAGGAATGCTTATCGAAACTTTTCCATGGTTACTGGAAAATGTTTGAGTAAACAAGATGGAACATTGTTGGAAGATGTGAGCCTATATAGAATCATTGTTGGAAGGGCTTTAATACTTCATATCAACAATACCTAACATATCCTTTAGTGTCAATAAGCTTTGTAAATTTATGTCTTGACCTACGGATGTGCATTGGGTAGCTATTAAACACTTGCTTTGTTATCTTATAGGCACCATTCATCATGGCCTTACTTTCTTTAAGTTTTCCCCATTACCTCTCACTGCATTTTGTGATGCAGATTGGGCATCTAATATTGATGACAGATGCTTCAGTAGAGCTTATTATGTCTTTCTTGGGCACAATTTCATCTCTTGGTATTCCTCAACACAAAAAGTTGTTTCAAGGTCTAACATTGAGTCTGAATATCGTGCAATGGTTAGTGCAACTGCAACACTACTTGTGTTATTTTGTGACAACCTTAGTGCCATCAGCTTGGCCAAAAATCTTGTGTTGCATTCTAAGACCAAACTTATTGAGTTAGACCAACATTTTGTGAGGGATCAGGTGTTTCAAAACCAACTTTTTCTTGAACATGTTCCATCCTTTGATCAACTAGTTGATATTGTTTCAAGCCCCTTCCTTTCCCTCGATTTTATTCCCTCAAAATCAAACTATTGGTTTTGTCAAAATCTTCAGTTTATCAAGGGCTGTTAGAGTATATCATTATGTGTAGGGTGGTAATTTCTACACGACATAATATAGATAAAAAATTTAGTAAGAATTAAACAAACGTCTCATCAAGTGCACTTTGTTTGAGGTTGATGGCTTCTCATACATATTGGAGAGAGCTGCCATAAGACCCGTTGTGGTCTTTTCCTTTGCTATGTTGAAAGCAACATTACGGGATAGCGTCAATCGAATAACTCAGAGGGCTTGTCTGTCTAGAAGATTCCAATCTTCTTCCTTCATAGCTTCTGGCTTCTTTCCTGAGAGATGTTGATATAGATTTCTTTGATACATATAATCCTCTATCTGCATTTTTCAAAACCCAAAATCTGTGCAATCAAATTTCTCGAGTTTCACCATTCCTTCATCTGTGGCCATTGCTTCCACTCAAATCTAACTTCTTCCGGATCGTTTCTGACTATTTTTGTACCACCGTGTATTAGAACACATCTGTCAACGAAAAAATATCGTCGACAAAATTTCACTATTCACGTAAATAGTAACCTTGTAGAAAATTGACATAAATCACCACCAATAGCTCTGATACTAGTTGTTGGGAAATTATGCAAATTCCCGATAAGCCAGATTTATGAGAAAGCAAGAATAAAAATAACACACAAATTTGATAACAGAGTTCGGCTAATCTTGCTTACGTCTCCGGACCTGCTGCAGATCTTTTTACTGAAATAGGAGAAATTACACAAGGTGTTTACAACACTCACAACTCACAACCCAATTGCACCTAAGAAAATTACTCTCAATTTTCTCTCACAAAAGCTTTTCTCTCTAAGCTTTTCTCTCAATTGGAATGAACACTTTGGATGATTAATTCATTACAATTACACATCTATTTATAGAAAAATTCACTCCTTGAATTACTCCTTAAATTAATGGTTCCTTGAATTGCTCCTTGAATTAAGCTCCATGTTTTGCTCCATATTTTACTCCTTTTTTTGCTCCATGTTTTACTCATTGTTTTGCTCCATGTTTTGCTCCATGTTTTGCTCCTTCATTTGCTCTTTAAATTAAGGAGCTTTATAACAATCTTCAACACTTCAAAATATATGAAATATCCTTTTTATATTAAAACAAAAATAAATCAATAAAAGATGTTTTAAAAAATTAGTATTTTAATACTCCATGTTTTGCTCCTTCATGTGCTCTTTAAATTAAGGAGCTTTATAACAATCTTCAACAGTTCAAAATATATGAAATATCCTTTTTATATTAAAACAAAAATAAATCAATAAAAGATGTTTTAAAAAATTAGTATTTTAATACTCCTATAATAGGATTTTTTTTCAAAATAATACAAAATTGACAAAATCAACATTTTTTTTTCTCAAAATAACAATGTTAATATATAATTTATCATGGTAAAATCCACTTTCATTAAATCCAATTGGTATAATTCAACTTTATTTGAATTAATTCGACTAAATGAAGATGAATTAATGGAATTGGATGAAGTTGATTTCATATAAATTTAATTAAATAAAATTGACATATATTATATTAAATTAATTAAAATATAATAAATTTAATTTCATTTAGATTAAAAAACAAATCCATTCATATTAATTCAATTATATTAAGATCATTTTATTGGTATCTAGATGGAGTTTATTTTATCTAACCTTTATATTGACTAATTTTCAATGGTGATCAATAGTTTCTAACCTTTGTCAATGTAAACATTAGTTAGATTAGTATCAAGAGGAAATGAATTCCATCAACGACATTTTTATATTTTTGGTAAAAATGAAATTTTTAACTATTAAAATGTGTTATTTTGACGAAAAATACAATTTATGGTTATAAAATGTTGAGACAAGTATGTTAAAAGTAGTGTAAGAACAATGTTATTAATATATTGAAATGTACTGTTTGGGTTGAGTCGTGAACTAGGTCATTATCTTTAAAACGTTTCGTGGTTCTGTTCAAACTTATACAAACAAACACATTATGATAATGTGTAATTGATATGATTAAACTTATGCAATTGATATGATTAAACTGAAAGTTGAGGCCTTCTATTTATAGGTTTGAGAAAATGTGTAACCATTATGATAATAACGGTTATGTCTAGGTGAAAAAGAAATGGAAATTTTATAAGTAAAGAAAAAATAATGGCAATTTTCTGAATAAAGAAAAAATAATGACTATTTTCTGAGAAAAAAAAATAACGCTCATTTTCTGAGTAAAAAAGTAAAGACCATTTTCTCGGTAAAAAAGTGTTTTAGTAAAAAACAAAATTTCAAAAAAAAAAAGTTACAACACGCACTCGGCTAAGGTCGGCACGGTCGGATGGCAACACGTGCATGGGTGTGGTATCACATTTTCCTAGGTCCTATCCTCTTCCACAAAAGTGGGTGCCCCTTGAGACCCAAACCCAATAGCCAATCATTTTCTATTTATACATATTCTAAATTATGTAAAATAGCAATGTGAAACAAGGTATAAATTGACATCATTTGTTTTATAAAAATTTACTTTTTTTCAACATAAAATGCTATAATTCGGCATTTCATTGTAATACCCTTTTGCGGGGAAAAAGCTAAGGTATAGTTATATAAACCACCATGAAGAGCTTATTTAAAAGAAATTTTATGCATCTTCGTATGAAAGAAAAATTATTTATTACAAGTTATAATATTATAATAATTTGTATGATAATTAATTATATGTTAAAATATAAATCTTATTATTTTAATTAATAATTTTTTACCATAATAATTATATTCGTAGACATGTATAAATATAAAAAAAAATTGTATGGATTTTCTTTAACCAACTGTGGGTCAACTACTACTCTAATACATAGGATCACGTAGATTGCACAATTAATTGAGTAGACTATTTTTAGTTTTACAGCTCTTGCAATAATGCAAAACTAACCCTTTCAAATCAAATTGAGGAAATATAGACAAACTTGCCATGCAGAAAAAACCAAACGAGGGATTTGAATCACTTTTATTTGAAAGTATAATTGAGCAAGAAGAGAATTCTAATTAATCTCTTATATAATTACATTTATTTGATGCTAATCTTGTTTCTAGAAAAACCTCCAAACGGATTTACATTTCCATTTATTGAATCAAAAACTAGAGATTTACAAAAGCATAACTAGTTCTTCTAAAAAAGAGAACTTTAAAACTAAAAAAACAAAGAAAGCTTTACATAGAGAGAAAGCTAGAGAGAATGAAGAGATTTTGAGAGATTGTCATTTGAGATTGGAGAAAGGGTCTTTTTATAGGTGAGGAAAATGTTAAAAAAGTGAGAAAATATCTCAAAATTTAATTTTGGATGCGTTTGGACAGGCTGACACGCTTGTAAGGGCGTTGGCGTGCGGGATTGGGCAAGATTTGTGGCGTGATAGGCGCTGACGTGCGTAGGATTTGTGGTAGATGGTTGTAGGCACATGGGAATTAGCATGACATGCACGCAGCTCGGTGCAACGGTTATGCTGGACTCAACATGACGCGTGCGGGGCTAGGCAACTTTGTACATTTTTCCATTTTTTTTACTTTTACTCATTTTTTATCACTTATTTGTATAATAAATGAATACTACAATTTAAATATTGTTATGTATTACTTCCAATATTTTTCTTCGATTCTTTAAATTATTTTTGAAACAAAAATACCTGAAAAATAATATAAATAACTGTTATTTTGAAAATACAAATTTATATAAAATATGATAAAATCATACAAATATAAATATATTTAATTAATTAAAGTACGTTAAATCATGGTAATTTTAGTGTTTTTTAAGCACTCATCAATAGTCTTGAATAACATGTACATTTTCTTCATCACCTTCGATTCCATTGGCAGTGATGACAAAACCCAAGAACACCAGTTTTTGGTTAAGAGGTTGCATTCTTCAAATTAAGGTGTAATTTATTTTCCTTCATTATGCCAAAATATACTATTAAAATCGGTTAATAACCGATTTTAAATTGGGAGACTTAAAATTTAAAGTCAATTCACAGAGTGAACTGACTTTAAATGTTTTTCTTTTACAAATTTTATTCATTTTCTACTATCATCATAATCATGTAGAGCCTTTGCAATAGCTCCAAATCCTTTCCACGAATATTGATTTTTTTCTTTTCTTACAAGAACCTAAATAAAAATTCAAACCAGTTATAAGAATTTCTACAAATATAATTTCACAATGAGTCAAATAAACATTATTTTTGACATCAAAAATAAATATCCTACCCCAATACTCTCCAATACATTAAAAACATGGCAGATATGTCATCTTTCAACCCTTGTAAAATACAAAAACCATTAGATCTGTAAAAGAAACAGATTAAGAAAAATCCAAAACAATAGTAACGAAATTAGATAAACCGTTAAATCTGTATGTATGATGATTAGAAGACGAATACTCTTGCAAAGTAGAAGTTGATGATAATGAGGCCAATGAGGTATGGTGTTTGGATGATTTGAATGTTATCAAAATGAGAAGTTGTGTTGAGAATTGGGAAATAACGATACAAGGCAAAGAAGAAAGAAGGGAAGCGAGTAAATAAGAAAGAGAAGTGAGTAGAGAAGAGGGAGAAATGGAAGGGTTGGTAAATTTGAATTTTTTGGCAAATGGGGAAGAAAGAAGAGAAAAGAAAAAAAATCGTGTGTAGCATCGGTTTATGTTGTCTCTTTTGAAGAACATAAAATCGTGCAAGTATACACGGTCACAAGTAATAATATGATAAGTAAAATATTGTTCCAACGGAGATTTGTTACTAGTTTTTGTTAATTACTAAAATTATTTCAACCTGAGTTTATCCAAATATTTGATAATTTCATGCAGTTTGACTAAATAATTTTTATAACAGTTTGTAAGAAAATTCTAGGATTGCAGTTTCACAAAATTAATCCACTTGAACATTTTATTTTCTCTTGATTTATGTTCTCGTATTTTAAGTTGTTAACCAAGAAATCCTAATTTTATCCATACATCTCTTTCGAGCTCCATACAGACATATCTCGCTAAAATAATTCACTATATTCCTATGAGAATTAAATTCAACCATATTTATTAAATCCCTTATATATATATGTTATTTTATCATAAGCAACACACAAAAATACATTTTCCAAGTTTATTTAAATGCCACAGATCAATTAATTAATCTTCCTATAATTAAAAGCATTAAACACAGATAAAATAAACAACTTAAAACCGTTCCATAAATCACTCAAAATAATTAATTCAAGTTTCATAATTTAAGTTACACTGCAACCCTAGAACAAATAATTTAGTTCATAGCAGAAATTAAAATTACAACACAACAATAATAAAGCATTTCACAGAAATAAAATTTAAAAGAAAAAAGATTAGGAAAAACTCTATCATGATTCCTTAATGAAAAAATAAATTTCTTCCCTTTTCTTCTTCTTCGTTGTCTTCTTTCTCTCTATTTTTCCTAAGAAATTACAACACAAAACTGTTAATTAAACGTTCTACGTGATGTAGAAAACACACAGAGAGGAAACAAAAACTTGAAGAGAAAAAAAATGTAAACTCAAAACTCAAAAGTCTTTCCCTTTTTTCTCTCGTCCGAATATATCCCCCTTACAATTAATATTTTTTTTATCAAAATACATGTATTTGGGGACAAAAATACGTGTAAAGAGTTAAAAAAAAATTCTTTAAACGCATGCCACGTGTCATCATTTCATTGGATGCGAGATATAAGGAGACACGTGGCAGCCTTTCATTCAGTGGGAAGAACGAGCGCCTCGAGAATAGTTGGACCGCGTCGCACATGATTTTCTTAGGGTGCAATGACAGTTGCTCGAGTGCACATGGCGACGTGTTAAGCGCTGGTGAGTGGGGGTCATTTCTGTGTTTTTATTTTACTATATACATGACACATGTCATCATATGATTGGCTGGAAGATTGAGGAAACATGTGGCTGTTTCTTATTCGGTGGAACGCGATGGCACACTTTGATGTGATGAACCGCGTCGCACGGGAGTGTAGGCGAGCTGCTCAGTACACGACAGCTTGATTCCATGCGCTTCAATCTAGACTGTTCAACTGATCTAACGGTGAGTGATGCGCCTCGGGGGAAATTCTGCGCAGCAGGTGGAGCCTACTCGGTGATGAGCTGCGTGCGTCAAGACTACTGGGTCACTCTCTTTTTTTGCGTCTGGATTGCACGCACCAGATCTTGACCGTTGATTAGACGATCAAACGATGTGTGTTGGGCGTTGTGAATGTCACGAGTGGCTCCTTCTCCTGCGCAGAAAATTCAATTTTCATTAATCGTATTTTGACAAACAAATTTAATTCAAATTAACTTCTAATCTTTTGATATTTGCAATTTCACCCAATTTTAATTCAAATTAAATTTTAAGCTTTTTATAATTGCAATTAAGTCCCTTTTTTATTAAAATTCATTAATTTTCTTGAAAATATATTTATTGAAAACTAATACTAAATATTAATTTAATTAATTAAAAATTAACTAAAAATGTAAAAAACTAGCAATTATAATTAATAAAATAGATGAAAATAACTATATAAAATACAGTTATCACACCCCCAAACTTAAGTTTTTGCTAGTACTCAAGCAAAAGAAAAGAAATAAAACAAAGATAACTGCATTTAAAATAGTGATTTTCAAAATATTTCTTTAGTCATTTCAAATAACATAACTCAATGAAATACAAGAATTTTATCAAAGCATCTAAATCACTTTAAAAGTATATTATTTTTTCACAATGAATTTTAGTGTGTGTGAAGTCTTTTCATATTTCATCACATGTAATCCGAATTAGTTTATGCAAATATGAAATAAAATAAATTTTAACAAAATCACAAATCTCATAAATTTATTTTTCATTTCTCTCTCCGCTAATGTAGAAAACACAACCAAAAATCAATAAGACTTTATTAAGCTTGTATTGTATGGCTTAGGTAAAGGTAGGATAAAAGATAATATTTAGCACAAATATTTCCTAAACACATCATTTTAGGATTGAAACAAAATACCTTCTATCATCACAATAAAAACTTCCCAATTTGGGAATTAACATCACATACAATGATCATTATTTTTTAAATATATCTTAAAATATTTACTAACAATTGTCACATGTTAGTGAGATAAGAAAAATAGATATTTCTACACATATATATATTTTTTTCTGGTAGGCGTTTGAAATGAGATAAAAATATATATATAAACTTTGAAGCTCAAAAGGGGGTATAATACGGATAAAACATGTGAAGGTATATAAAAGCTCAAATGATACAAAGATGGCCTAAATCATTTTCTTAGTTAAATGTTATCTATAATTTCGCCTCGAGAGAAAATCAAACAAATTCTAAGAACTGTGACACCACAAATATCAATCGAATTGCATACTCACATAAACTTTCTCTAAATTATCATAGAAACTCAAAAATCAAGACTAGTGCTCATAAATATTTATTCTTGTAAAAATGAAACATACGTAAAAATTATTCATCGCTTAGACAATATTTAAATTTTTCAAGGAGGTATGCATCATTTAAAACGAAAAAATAAAAATATATCACTATTCAAAGCAAAATATTTTCAATCAACCAAACAAACAAAGCTAGACAAGCAACAATGTCAAGCAATATTTCAAATAAGTTTAATCTCAACACCCCCAAACTTAATATGCACATTGTCCCCAATGTGTGGAAATTAAAGAACAAAGGAGATGTGTTAAAAGAAACTTCCCTAAATGATGAGTTGTCTTGTGAGATTGAAATCCAAAATCGTTTTACCTACTCCGATTTGCACCTATCAAAACAAAATAACAGAATGAAAAAATATGCAACTAATACATGTTCTAAAATACAATAAATAAATAAAAAATAAAACACATGGGTTGCCTCCCAAGAAGCACTTGATTTAGAGTCATTAGCTTGACTTCATTCTTCCTTGATTCAGGTTGGGTCATATAACAAGATGGTTGGCTTTTGATGATCAAAGTTACCTCCCCAAAAAGGTTTGAGTTTTTACCCATTCACTTGGAGATTCCTACATGATTTTTCATCTTTAATCTTAACAGTACCATATGGATGCATTTTGGAAATAGTGAAAGGACGTGACCACCTTGATTTTAGTTTCTCTAGGAAGAATTCAACCGAGACTTGAAGAGCAAAACTTTTTGTCCTTGTTCAGAATGTCGATGCAAGAGCTTATTGTCATGCCATCTCTTTGTCTTCTCTTTATAGAGCTTAACATTTTTATATGCTTGTAGACGGAACTGGTCCATCTCCTTGATTGGCAGACAACGCTTTTCGCAAGTGGCTCTTAAGTCATTATTCAGATTCACAAGAGAAATTGTAGAGGAATCAATAGTAGAGTTTTTTGTAGACCTGCTATCAACTAACTCATTTACTCTAGAACAAGCGTCAGAATCACCTGGAAATTTCATAGCTTTAAACACTTTGAAAGTTACCTCTTGGTCTTGAACTCTCATAGTGAGTTCCCCTTTTTGAACATCAATCAAAGTCCTACTAGTTGCTAAAAATGGTCTCCCCAGAATAATAGCGATCTCTTTATCTTCCTCCATGTCAAGAATTATGAAATCTGTAGGAAAGATAAACTTGTCTACCTTGACAAGCACATCCTATATAATGCCTCTTGGGTGTTTCAAAGACCTATCTGCAAGTTGAAGAGTTACAGTGGTCGGTTGTGCTTCTCCTAATCCAAGTCTCGGATAGATGGAAAGTGGCATCAAATTAATGCTTGCACCCAGATCGCACAGAGCTCTACCAAAGAATTTCTCACCAATAGTACAAGGAATGGTGAAACTTCCTGGATCTTTAAGCTTAGGTGGTAGCTTCTTCTGAAGGATGGCGTTACACTCCTCTGTGAGAGCAACGGTCTCAAAATCACCTAACCTTCTCTTTTTAGACAAGATGTCCTTCATAAATTTCACATAGCTAGGCATTTGCTCCAAGGCATCAGCAAAAGGAATGTTAATATGAAGCTTTTAAAAAACTTCAAGAAATTTGGAGAATTTCTTATCAAGCTTTTGCTTATGGAAGCATTAAGGAAATGGAATTGGTGGATTATACGGTTTGAGACTTTCTAAAACTGGTTTCATCATAGGTTTTCTTGAAGCTTCATTTTTTCATTCTTTCTTCTCCATAATCTTGTTTTTTTGGGCCAAAAGCTTCAACATTAGGGGTTGGCAAAGAAATGGGCTTAGGTATTTCTTTTAACTCTTTTCCACTTCTGAGTGTAATTTCCTTACAATTCTCTTTTCCTCCCCTATTAGGATTAGTTTCAATATCACTCAGCAAAGCTTCATAAGGGCGGTTGTTGAAAGCAGTAGCAAGTTGCCCCAATTGAACTTCAAGATTTATGATGGAAGCTGCTTGATTCTGAAGAATAGTCTCATTATTGGCCATGTATCGAGCAAACATATCTTCCAATGATGGCTTATTTTCTTGTGGTGGAGCATGGTTATGAAATGCTTGAGGATATGTGGGATTTATAGAATATGATGGTCCCTCATTGTTACTCCAGGATAAATTAGGATAATTCTTCCACCCTGGATTGTAAGTGTTAGCATAGGGATTGTTTTTATTGTTTTGATTCCTATCATAGTTGGAAACAAAATTGAAAAATTCAGAGTTGTGAGGACATCTCTCACTGGCATGATTTCCATTTCCAATTTCACATGCAACAAAAAGGCATTGAATAGAATGGACACCCAAAGTATCCATCTTCTTCACCAAAGTGGATAGTTGTGCAGTTAAAGCGGCCATAGCATCAATCTCGTGAATTTCAGCCGCTCTCTTAGGCATCATCCTTTCTGATGGCCACTCGTAGCTATTGGAAGCCATTTCCTCTAATAAGTTGTAGGCTTCGTCAATTGATTTTCCCATTAGAGCACCCTCTGCTGCAGCATCAATCATGTTTCTAGTTTGACCCATCAAACTATTATAAAATGTTTGAACTTGAAGCCACTTCGGTAAACCGTGGTGAGGGCATCTTCGAAGTAGCTCCTTGTACCTCTCCCAAGTTTCATATAATGACTCTGAGTCGAACAGCATAAAAATGGTGATTTCATTCCTCATCCTTGTAGTCTTTGCCGGTGGAAAATATTTGGCTAAAATTTTTTGAGCCAAATCCTCCCAAGTAGTGATAGAACCACATGTCAATGAATTCAACCAACTCTTTGCCTTTTCCCTAAGTGAAAAATGAAAAAGTCTCAACCGAATAGCATCATTAGTGACTCCATTATGCCTAAAGGTGTCACAAATCTCTAAAAAATTTGTTATATGGGAGTTTGGATCATCGTGGGGTAAACCACCAAATTGCACCGATATTTGAATCATATGAATGATTGCATGCTTAATTTCAAAATTATTGGCTTGAATTAATGGTCTTCTAATGCTTACATGAATGCCACCAACCATAGGCAATGCATAATCTCTTAAAGATCTTGGTTCCTCCACTTCAGGAATTTCCTCATCCATAATTAGATGTTTTGAGGTTTCTTGTTTATTATTTTTTTCTTGTTTTTTTTTAATTTTAAAATAGTTCTCTCAATTTCTAGATCTAGCGGAACTATGACAAGATTTCTTATGCATCACATACAAAGTCCCAATTTATCCAAAAATCTGAAAAATAAATCTAATAAAGTAAAACTGAAAATAAAAACATAAATAGACAAAAATCTAAGCAAATAACAATAAGCAATATATATATATATATATATATATATATTGAACTAAAATTAGATTAATTGGTATTAATATCAACAAAAATTAGATAAAACAAATCCTCGGCAACAGTGCCAAAAAGTGGTTGTCTCTTTTGAAGAACATAAAATCGTACAAGTATACACGGTCTCAAGTAATAATATGATAAGTAAAATATCGTTCCCACGGAGATTTGTTACTAGTTTTCGTTACTTACTAAAATTATTTCAACTTGAGTTTATCCAAATATTTGATAATTTAATGCAGTTTGACTAACTAATTTTTATAATAGTTTGTAAGAAATTCTAGGATTGTAGTTTCACAAAATTAATCCACTTGAACATTTTATTTTCTCTTGATTTATGTTCTCGTATTTTAAGTTGTTAACCAAGAACTCCTAATTTTATCCATACATCTCTTCCGAGCTCCATACAGACATATCTCGCTAAAATAATTCACTATATTCCTATGAAAATTAATTTCAACCAGATTCATTAAATCCCTTATATATATGTTATTTTATCACGGGCAACACACAAAAATGCATTTTCCAAGTTTATTTAAATGCCACAGATCAATTAATTAATCTTCCGATAATTAAAAGTATTAAACACAAATAAAATAAACAACTTAAAACTGTTCCATAAATCACTCAAAAATAATTAATTCAAGTTTCATAATTTAAGCTACACTGCAACCCTAGAACAAATAATTTAGTTCATAGCAAAAATTAAAATTACAACACAACAATAATAAAGCATTTCACAAAAATAAAATTTAAAAGAAAAAAGATTAGGAAAAACTCTATCACGATTCCTTAATTAAAAAATAAATTTCTTCCCTTTTCTTCTTCTTCGTTGTCTTCTTTCTCTCTATTTTTCCTAAGAAATTACAACACAAAACTGTTAATTAAACGTTCTGCGTGATGTAGAAAACACGCATAGAGGAAACAAAAAATTGAAGAGAAAAAAAATGTAAACTCAAAACTCTCTCCCTTTTTTCTCTCGTCTGAATATATCCCCCCTACAATTAATAATTTTTTTATCAAAATACATGTATTTGGGGACAAAAATACGTGTAAAGAGTTAAAAGAAATAACACGCGTGAAGACCATTCTGCACTTTTTTGATTTTTTTTTCTTTAAATGCATACCACGTGTCATCATTTAATTGGCTACGAGATATAAAGAGACATGTGGCAGCCTTTCATTTGGTGGGAAGAACGAGCGTATGGAGAACAGTTGGACCGCGTCGCACAAGATTTTATCGTGCTGGAAGTGCGCGACAGCTGGCTTCGACACATGGCGACGCGTTAAGCGCTGGTGAGTGGGGGTCATTTCTGTGTTTTTATTTTACCATATACAAGACACGTGTCGTCATATGATTGGATGGAATATTGAGGAAACACGTGGCTGCTTCTTATTTGGTGGAACGCGATGGCGCACTCTGATGCGATGAACCGCGTCGCACGGGAGTGTAGACGAGCTGCTCAGTACGCGACAGCTTGATTCCACGCGCTTCAATCTGGACCGTTCAACTGATCCAACGGTGAGCGATACGCCTCGGGGGAAATTCTGCGCAACCAACACGTGGGTCCCACCCAACGCGGCAGGTGGGGCCCACTCGGTGCCGAGCCACGTGCTTTAGGACTACCATGCCACTCTCTTTTGTCGCGTCTGGATTGCATGCACAAGATCTTGACCATTGATTGGACGATCAAATGGTGTGTGTTGGGCATTGTGAATGTTGCAAGTGGCTCCTTCTCCTATGCAGAAAATTCTACTTTCATTAATTGCATTTTGACCCGCAAATTTAATTCAAATTAACTTCTAATCTTTTGATATTTGCAATTTCACCCAATTTTAATTCAAATTAAATTTTAAGCTTTTTATAATTGCAATTAAGTCCCTTTTTCATTAAAATTCATTAATTTTCTTGAAAATATATTTAGTAAAAACTAATACTAAATATTAATTTAATTAATTAAAAATTAACTAAAAATTTAAAGAACTAGTAATTATAATTAATAAAATAGATTAAAATAACTATATAAAATATAGTTATTAGTTGACACATAGGATTTGAAGTCGATTCTACGTGTCAACCGACGCTACAAGCTTAAGTCGGTTGACACGTAGAACTGACCTAAAATACTACATGTAGCGTTGGTCCTACGTGTCAACCGATGCTACTATTTTATTTTTCTGTTGACACGTAGATTAAAATTATGATTAATTAAAATTAAATAAATATTAATATTATTATATATATAATTATATCAAAATATATTTTTAATTACAAAATATATAATATTTTTAATAATTAATTTCAATTTTATTCATTTTTATATTACTTAAAAATATATACTAAATTTTTAAAAATAAAAATTAATATTAATATTTTAAATAATGTAGTACAATAAAAATTATATTACCATTTGATTTTTTAAACTAAATATATTTTTAATGTTAATAATTATTTTTTTACTGAGTTTTTTTTTTATTTATGAATCATATATTGACTTATTTTTTAATTATTTTTTATTTGCATATTCTCCACACATGGCTTAAGGCGGTTGACACGTACAACCAACTTGAAATCCTACGTGTAAGGTCGGTTCTACATGTCAACCGACGTTACACGTATGATTTTAAGTTGGTTCTACGTGTCATTTGATTTAAAAAATTACAGAAAAATAAAATAGTAGCGTCGGTTGACACATAGGACGGATGTTATACATGGCTTAAGTCGATCGACACGTAGAATAGACTTAAAATTTTATGTTATAGCATCAATTGACACGTAGTACCGATGCTACATCCTACATGAGGCGTCGGATCAACATGTCAATCGACTTTAAATTCATTATAAGTCGATTTTACACAAAAATCGACTTTAAATCTTGACATAAATGCCACCTCTGTAGTAGTACTTCATAACTGTGAGTATGTTTATTAATGCACTAGATGTTTGATAACTGTATTTTATATAGTTATTTTCACCTATTTTATTAATTATAATTTTTATATTCTTAATGTTTTTAGTTAATTTTAGTATAATAAATTAATATTTACTGTTTTTTATAGATTTTAAGAAAATTAAATAATTTGTATCGAAAAACGTAATTAATTACAAATTTATGTCTAAAAATATAATTTCAAATAATAGAGTTCTTAATTACAATTTATAAAAGTCAAAAATATAATTTAAATTAAAATCAGGCTTAATTTTAATTATTAAAAGTTTAAAAATTTAATTTAAATTAGAAAAGGGCTAAATTGTAATTAAAGAAAGTTGAAATTGTAATTTGAATTAAATTTTGGGCCAAAATGAAATTAATTAAAGTTTATTTTTCTGCGCAGGTGAGAAGAATCCACGCACCATACATCATGCGCGAAATGTGGACCGTTCGATCAAAGAAGAAACGGCTACGATGCGCTCGTCCCAATCACACCCAACTAACTCGCGTGGGTGCAGATCTTATCTTTCACGCGGTTCGGCGCCTGAGTGGGGCCCACCTGCCGCGCAGGCCGGCGTGCAGGTGGGACCCAAGTTTCTGACGCGTCCAGCCGCTGTCCCCCACGTTACGCGCGCCTCTGATCCCGTGCGCTGATCTCTGCGTGCAACCGGATATTCAGCCAATCAAATGATGCCACATGTCCCACTCTATTTTTAAGCCAATTATGTTATGACATGTGTCATGTTACGATGTGCGTGAAAGAGCAGGATCATGCCCGTGTTGCAGCCATTGTCTCCCGTGCGACAATCCATCGTGCGCCCATTTCTCGCAGCCAATGGAATTCTGCCACGTGTTCGCACTAATCCTTGCAGCGAATCAGATGCCGACACGTGGCAGCGTGAATCTAAAAAAATGAGCAGCGACGCGCATTATCGCACTTTGCGTTTTCGATATAATTTTGTCACACGCAGAACACAACAAAAGCCAAAAAATGGCTTTTGCGTGTTCTGCAGTCCAAAACCGAACAACACAAAATACCTGTGAGTATGTTTATTAATGCACTAGATGTTCCTCTCGAGTATGATTATAAATTAAGATGTCATCGAAGTAAACAACTACAAGCTTACCAATGTAAGGCTTCAAGATGTGGTTTATATGTTGCATGAACTTGAAAATTTCATTTGATAATCCAAAATGTATGACTATTCACCCTTACAATCCTTCTTTTGTCTTGAATGCATTCTTCCCTTCATCTCTAAATCTAATTCAGATTTGATGATATCCACTACATTGATCAATCTTGAAGAATAGGGCTACCCTATAAGGCATATTGTGCATGTCATCAAGTCCCGGTATTGAAAATCTATATTTTATTGTTATCTTGTTGATCGCTCAACTATCAACACACATATGCCAATCTCCATCCTTCCTTGGAACTAGTAAGGCTGGTACGGCATGAGGAATCATGCTTACCTTCCCTTTGCGAATTAACTTCTCAACCTTTTGTATAAGAACTTGATTATCTTTTAGACTTAAACGACAATGAAGAACGTTGGGAAAGCTTGCTCCTTGAGTGAGATCAATATGATGTTGGATATCCTGCATTAATGGTAGCCTAATTGGAAGTTCTTCTTGTATGAGTTATTTAAACTCATAAAGGATTATATGTACATGGTAGGAAGGGTTGAAATTGACATATCTTATCCTTTGAGTATCGACGTATATATCTCTTTACTCTATTTCCCTTATGCAAAGAATAATGCTCAAGGAATTGCAAGGAATGATTTCCCCTCCATTTTAGAAGCTTTGGGTACATCTTCTTTTCCAAGTAAATAAGCTAAATCAATCTTCTTTTTCTCTAATGGAATAAGTAAATGTGACATGCATCCATATCAACAACATCGCACACAACTTCATCCTTGTATGATTTTTAAATGGAGAACGAGATTCAATATGTAATTTACTTCTATTTCTCCTCCTTTCTTGATCCACCCAATTCGATATGGTGATAAGCATGGTTCAATTTTTAATTTGAATGCCTTCATAAAATCTTTAGAAACAATATTTTCACTAATGTTTCTATCAATAATCATATCACATAGTTCATTATTAATTAAGTAGCAAGTGTAAATGATATTATACATTTGTGTGTCTTACTTTGGCGATAAGAAAAGTCAGTGAACACATAATTAACACCTTTCTATCATCCACTTTAACAAACTAACACCTTCATAGTCATTATATTATGGCTCTTCCTCATGATCATCATATTCTTACTCTACTAGATTTACTACTTCTCTATTTGGGAATTGATTAAAATGATGACCAACTTGTCTACAGCTATAACATTTTATGGATTCTTAATGACTATAAGGGTTCTAATGAGGATTGTGAGTAATGTTTTACTTTGCTTGATTTTTCTTTGTTATTGATGCTCCATTCTCAAATGTTTTGTCTTTGTTGTATATTGGCCTAGTTGTTTTTATTGATGGCCTTGGTGGAGCTTGTGATATTGTACTTGAACTTGCTCTAACTAATAACATCTCCAATGTAAAGGGCATTTTATAGGCATCAATGATGGTCCATACTAGATGCAAGGATACCTAATCTTGTATTGGTAGACGATGTCTACCAATACAGCATGCAACTTTTTGTGCTTTAGATTCTAAAAAATTATTTTAAGCATATAAATTATGAAATTTCGTGGTATACTCTTGAACCAAACGATTCCCTTGTTTGAAATTTTGATATCGTTGAAATAATATTTGCTCATAATCAGAAGGAAGAAACATAAGCATTAGGTATTGCTTCATCCGAGCCCATGTTCTAATTAGAGCTTTCCTTTACCTCAATCTTTTCTTTTGGGGTTGGCCTTACCATGTTGAAGCTCCATATTTAAGTTTGTATGCTACCAACTTTACTTATTTTTCTTTTGAGATACCCATAACATCAAAGAACTATTCGACCTCTAAAATCTAATCTAGGAAATCTACAATATTCATGTGTCATAGAAAAATGAAAGGTCATATTTGAAACGATAATCTTGTGGTTCTTGGTCTCTTTGGCAATGTCCTTCCATTGCCTAACCTCCAAAATATTCTTCTTCTAAATCTTCATCATTAGAACTATCGATGAGGATAGCATGTCTTCTTGGGGGTATTGGATCAACAAGTCTTCTTCTGGGTAATCCTTTAACTTGTTTACTTGGTGGCATTGGTTCGATCCTACTTCATATGAACCATCTAATTCTTGGGATCTAAGTCTATTTTCATCATTATCTTCGCCCATTCTCAATACTAGTTGAGAAATGATTGTAGTAAGCTCATCCACTTTTTCTAACATCACTTCACAATTTTTTTGAAATTCTTATCCACACTATTATATTCCTCCATTTTCCCAAGCTAAGCCTTTCTCTAATACCACTTGGCGTAGGATGGAAGTGTAAGTGTACCAAAATATGGAAGCATTTAGGAAAAAATAAATGAGTGAAAAAAGTTTAGACTAGGTAAACTCTCTCTGGGGCAAGAATTCCTTGTATTTGTATTATATAATAGACATAAGAAAAATATTATTTAAACGAGTACTCTAGAAAATCTATAATAGGATAAGCCTAGTAATATTCGTCAACTGGATGGTCTCTGTATTAATTCTAAAGTAGGACTAGCCTAGTTATATCATCTATCTTTATGAGCACTATAACAATCCCAAAAAAATTAAAAATAAATAAATAACTTGTAATTGCTACAATCATGCTTACCGATATGCAACTAACTAAACATGACATATGGTCGGGTAAGATGGGTTTGCTTAAGATTGAAATGCTACCCCCGTCCTAACTCAAGAGCTAAACTTAAGTTATTTCTCATTCCTGCTCATATTTGCTAGCCCATGCTTACTATAACAATTCCTTTGCCTACTAGACTTATTTTTCTAAAAGAATAAAAGATGCATGAGCCTATATATATATATATATATGAAAGATACTAACACCTAGTACACAATTAGGTATGGAGATACTTACTCCTTATAGCCTCGCCTTACGCTTGCAAGTAACAAAATTTAAACAGATAGCAAATAAATTACAAAAGTAGCAAAAATCAATCAAATATCTAATAGATTAATTTAAAACAATAGATGCAATAATCAGAAAACTATAGGCATGCTATGAAGAAACAAAATAAAATATACAACAACAAATATCAATAAGCTTTCTAATTAGAGTCTAAATCTTAGTATATTGATACATACACAATAGTTACTAAGATTATAATAAAATAGTAGTAGATCATGCATAAGAATAGGTATAATGAGGTAAACCAACATAGAACTCTTACAATGTGGTAAAGTCCTTAGGCTGCTTATGAAACCACTCAATAACAAACAATCCACTAAAAATAATAAACAAATACAACTCGATAAAAGTATAAATATAAAGATCTCTATCAATCGGAACTACATTGTCCTAACTACCATTTATTGCCCTCGCTTGCTACCTTCATAACTACTTGATCCGACACACATATTTAACTCTTCTCCAAAGCCAAGATCGCACATAGTAGTATGATTGGTAACTAATGATCAATAATGTGTAAACAAATGTGGGAACCACCTCAACCACAACAATTAAAAAATAATATCTTGGGGATATTAAGCTATGGATAAGCTCTACCTAAGAATGTAGTTTTGCTTATAACTAACTAATAAAACTCTTAAGAATTGATAACTTAAAAAGGTTATTTTAGCCTCACAAGTATGTAGCATAAACACTGATATACTCTCAATGTGAATTATAAAACAGAATTAAAAATAAGTGCATATTAATGTATAGCTTCGCAATAAATTCTTAATCAAAGAACATAAAGAGAGACTATTTATAGAAAATTGCATCTTCAGGGGTTCCCCATCAAATCCATACATCGATCTCTTATCAAGGGGTCCCTCACTAGAGCCCTGGCCTCGACAAGGGTGGCTATAAGTTTGGATAATTTCTATAAATACCCTCTCTATAAACACCCATATATAAATACCCACATCTTTTTATATTTCTTTAATGAGAAAAACGTAATAGAGCTCTTTCAAATTGACATCTCATTTTTCTAATTCTGGATCACTATTACCTTAAGTGTAATTTAGTATTAGTGATTTATGACTAAATAATAAAAACTATACTCTTAAGTGGTGAGTACTCGAGACGATGGTTGCTAGTAAGTTTTGGGTGATGTGAATATCAATTTCCATATCACAAATAATTTTCAATGTTTTTCAATAAGTGTGATACATTTCAGTGAGAGTGAAATAATGTTCTTAGACTGTGAGTGGCTAAGACTATTTTACTGATATGGAGCGAGCAATACTATACTTTTGGGATTGTTAATACAGATGCAACAAGCGAGGGAACAATAAGTAGTTAGGGTAAAGGTCTCAACTGATAGAGATGTTTTCATTTATATTTCTATTGAGTTGTATCTATTTATTACTTTTAGTGGATTGCTTATCATCGAGTTATTTCCATAAGTAACCCAAGGATGTTACCATATAGGTAAGGGTTGTATGTGTGTTTACCTCATTATATTTGTTATTATGCATAATTTACTTAGTATAATATGAGTTTCTATTATGTATATGCCAATATACTTTATTTAGACTCTGATTAGAAAGCCTTTTTGATTTATTTTGTGACATGTTTTCTTGTCTTTCTTTGTTGCTTGTCTATAGCTTTCTATTTATAGTTTTTGCTTTATATACATGCAAGTTTGGTGTGATTCTCTAAGAAGTCAGTATCTTCATACCTTGGTTATGTACCGGGTGTCAGACTCTTTATTTTGGTATGTTATGTTATGTATGATTGCATTCTATGAGAATATAATCATCATTTACCAAATATGATCCCACATATAAGGACTTCAAGTTATCGAAAATCCTTTATCACTTTTCAATATGTATGCCTATTTCACATGTTATGTATTATTTTTATTGGTTTTTCATGTAGCTATATTGGACAAGAGCCTATGAGGCACACCTCGCTAATTGTTTACCATAGACTATTGTTTCTTATCTATTGGTTGTTTTAGTTGTGTGTTAAATTAAGTATGTTGTTTTGTATGTCTGATATGCTATCTAATTATTTCACGTTGTGAGGCCTTCTTGGAAGAGTTGGAATAGAGCTAACAAAAAGATTCCATGGGTTGACATTTTCACCCCTCAATTAGGTCCCAGTTGCATGTTTGGGTCAGAAGAACAATTGACCTTTATGCAATTATTTATACATATGGAATTCTCAGAGCATTTAGTGAGGCATTCGAGGTACAATTTGTTTTGAAATCCTCAAAATACTAGTTGAGTGATCCCATAAAAACGACCAAGCAAACTCTTGAAGAAAGTTTTATTTCTTTTTACACTATGCCTTAGATGCATAATGCATCTATCTTGAACATACTCAGGTGAGCCATAATATTTACACCCTAAGGGGATAGATGGGAGAGTGCGAGGTAGAGAATTTTGAGAGGTACTTTGCATAAATCTTGGACATTACATGGCAAAGTGTCTAGTAGTATGACATAGATGGTATGTATATATAGAAGAGTGAAAGAATCTAGGTCCCTGACTCCATTGAGTAACAAGAAGAAGAGAAGAAGAGGAAGACGCACTCATATTAACTTTCATATGAGGATGAGAAGTTAATTCCCAATAGTAGGTTCTTAATCCATGTTCATCACAATGGTAACAAGGAGGAGAAGTAGGTAAAGGCAATAGACCATAATTAGTACGACGGGAAGAACTAGCAGTAAGTGAAGTGTTCACATTGCTAGAAGAGGAAGGCAGGGACATAGAAACCTACTTATCTTTTGGTATGGCTATAATAGATTTCAACTTAGGTTCTTGAGTTGTAGATTTCATAAACTTAGGCACAATACTTGCTAAATTAGAAAGCTCTTCTTTATACCCAATACCACTTTTATCACTAAGAAACGTGATGTTATTGATGATCTCAGTAAGTTTTAAAGAACCATTCATCCACTTGCTAACCATATAGGAGGATTAAATGAGCTCATTCTCACTCATAGAGAGCTTATCCTTTAAAGCTATAATCAAATCTTTCTTTTCTTGAAGGAAATATTCAATATACACAACAAAATTGTTGAGAATATTGACTTTGGCATATAGCTACTCAACTTCTGCTTCCTTCTCAATAAGATCATATCCCAAAGACTCTTTATCACTTTTAACCATAATAATCTGCTTTCTCAAGAGTGAAATTTTAAAAGCCTAATCAAAAGAAGGATCAGGATTAGTAAACAATGAAGTAGCACTAACAATAGTAGAATTCTTTAATTCCTCCTCAAGATATTTCAACTTATCATGATTTGCATTAAATCATTCTTGAAAATTAGAATATCTTTTTTGTATGACGTCACACTTGTTAGTGAGATCACTTTGATCACTATTGATTGAGGACTTCTTTTCCTCAAAAATGGCCTTTAGCATGCTTATCTCGTGCTCTTTATTTTAAAATAATTCCAAAGCCTTATTCTTATCTTTCTATATATGCTCTAACAAGAGTTCATTGTGATTATCAAGAAATTCATCTTACTCATCATCATCATCTACAATCAAATCTTAACCCTTTAAGATAGCAATAAGAGGATCTTTAACCGTTCTTGAAACCATGAAAGCTAAAAAGTTAGTATCATCTTGATCATCACTAGTAGTATTGTCCAAAATATTAACCTCAACCTTCATTACATGCTTATTTGTGCATCTCTTCTTAGAGAAGTAGTTTGCAGTAATTGTCATGACTTCCCATATTTCGAAGCACTTAATCTTTTTAACATGGCTCATTCCATGTTTTTTTGACTCATCCTTAGATTCATCATCTTTCTTTATTTATTTCAAGCCTTTTGTACATAATTTGCCTCTTCTAACTCCATTAGAAGAGCTCTTCTTATTCTAGAAGAATCTTGTAAATTTCTTGGTGACAAATGCCATCTCTTCTTCATCAGTACTTTAGTCTTTGTCACCAATTATAGTAGTACTTACATCCTTGCTATAACTACTACCTTTAGTGGTTTTGAACACAATGCTCTTTCCTTTACTTGAAAAAGTTTGTTTTTGTTTGGAGAGTAAATGATGTAGTTTGAAGACTTGAAGGTCACCAACCAACTCATTCATAATGAGTTTTCCCTACTTGTACATTGACTCAATACCTATGACCTTGGCATGGAAATGGTGTGGAAGACTATAAATGAATTTCTCAATTTATTTCTCTTCATTTATTGATCTCCCCAGATTATAGGAAATGTTAACAATGTTAGAGAAGTGAGAATAAAACTTATCAAATGTTTCATCTTCTTCCATGATGTAGAGCTCCAAGTCTATGTTGAGCTTCAAAATCCTAGACCTTTTCACCATAAAGGTACCTTCATATGTAGTCTCAAGTATGTCCCAATATTTCTTGAACATAATGCATCTCTAAATTATTTTGTACTCATTAGGAGTAATAGCCCTAATTATGGTATACAACCCTTTACTATTTCATTTAGATTCTTTGCTTTCTTTCTTCGTCCATTCTATCATCAGCTTTGGAATGATAGCATTTTTAGGAGGGTCTTGGTTGGATACGTCTAGCAATTTTCAATAAGAAACCATATAGAGTCCCTACAAACCACAAAAAGGTTCATATCAGGTACTTCCAATTAGGGGTGAGCAAAAAATCCGATCAATCTGATCAAATTCAAAAAAAAATGAGTGGTTTCGATCCGAAATCGGATCGGATTGGATTTTATCAATCCGTTCGGATTCGGATTCGGATTAAAAATATTCAAATCCTAATAATCCAATCCGATCTGATACATTTATATATTATTTTAAAATAAATATATAATAATTAATAAACCTAATTATCTAACCTAACTTATTAAACCTAATTAAACCTAGCCGTCAATCTCTTAAGAAACCTAATAATTTTTATAGCTTCATCTTTCTCTCTGCCCAGATGCTTCCATCTTTCTCTATGCCTCCATATTTTTTCCAGTTGCTTCCATCTTTCTCTCTACTACTCTCTGTTATGCTGGCGTCATTCTGCTGCTCTCTGTTCTACTACCGTCGATCTCCTGCTCTCTGTTCTGCTACTCGTCGATCTCCTGCTCTCTGTTCTGCTACTCGTCGATCTCCTGCTCTCTGTTCTGCTACTCATCGATCTGCTGCTCATCGATCTGCTGTTGTCGCTCTACTGTCACACCTCTGTTGTCCCAGTCGCTGCACGCTGCTCACTGCTCGCTGCATTCTACACTCTGCTCGCTGCATTCTGCATTCTGCTCACTGCTCGCTGCATTCTACACTCTGCTCGCTACATTCTGCACTCTGCACTCTGATTGCTGCATTCTACACTCTCCTTGCTGCATTCTGCATTCTGCATTCTGCATTCTGCACTCTGCACTCTCCATTCTGCATTCTGATATTTAATTTTTTAGAGTTAAATTATGTACAACGGATTGGCATTTAAGGTGGATTCAGATTGAATAATTTTTTGATTGAATAATTTTCGGATCGGATCGGATCGGATTCGGATTGAATAATTAATAATTCACTTCGGATCAGATCGGATTCGAATTGACCTAAAACTTGCGGTTTCTAACCGATGCTCACCCCTACTTCCAATATGCATATTTCATCCCTTTGAAAAGTGTAAGCTTATTTGTATTGGCTTCTTCTCCCAAATCCATTAGAGAGAAGTGTGTGTGTATAAAATAAGTTTAAATAGAAACAACATTAGAGTGGTCAAGCCCAATAGGGTGAACTCGCTCTAATATCAATTGAAAGAGTTCCACACCCAGTACACAATCAAGATAAGGAGATACTAAATCTTTAAAGATTCACCATAAACTCCCAAGCAACAAAATTTAAATAGATAGCAGATAAGTTACAAAAGTAGTAAAATAAATCATATATCCATTAGATTAATTTATAATAATAGATACAATAATCAAAAAGCTATATACATGCTATAAAGAAAGAAAACAAACCATGTAATAACAAATATCAATAAGCTTTTTAATCAGAGTCTAAACCTTAATATGTTGGTATATACATGCTAGAATTTTATATTATAGTAACACAGTAGTAGATCATACATAACAATAGATATAATGAAGTAAACCCACATAGAACCCATACATATGTAGTAAACTCTTTGGATTACTTATAGAAACCACTCTGCCACAAACAATCCACTAAAAATAATAAATAGATACAACACGATAAAAGTATAAATACAAATACCTCTATCAGTCGAGACCAAATTACCTATTTTTCTTACAGTGGTTCCTAAGAATTATATATGAAGCTATAGTAAAACAACTAAAATAATAGTCTTTTTGTTCCCACTACACATTTGGCATTAACATTTCTCTTGATTTTAACCACCTTAAGCACATACTCGCATTTCCTAAAGATTACTATATTTTATTGTACACATTTTTCACACTCCAAGAATCACATAGAAAAGAATATAACAGTTTACACATCTCTAACCCTATATATAGAGGCCCCAAGTGGGTGATCTTATGCCTTTTCATGTATCTAATCAAGACACTTCTTGTTAAATCACACAAGTTCACATTAGGTGTATCTCGAAAGCCTTACATATCATTTTGCAAATTTCCTACGCTCTTACATACTTCATAGTTATAATTGTTTCTTATTTGTCTCACTCTTCACAAATCTCCACTATGAGAAAAATAGGAGTATATCATGAATTAATTATCTCTGTGTTTAGCTCCACTATAAGCATAAGCTTATATATTTGAGATCCCAGTCAAGGGACTTACTAATAGTGACTACTTTTGTAAGCATATTTGTTGGAATGTTTTTTAAAGGTATCTTTTCAACACTTTCCAGGCGATCCTTGATAAAATAATACATTCGTACATCTAATGTTTATTTCTTTTGGCTAATGGAACACTACATTACACTTTCATTATCGTACATAAACTTCACTCAATCTTTACATACTTCAAGTCTCTCTACCAACCATTTCAATTATAGTGTCAGGTTCATTCTGATCATAAGCCAACTATCACTTCTCATTACTTCTACTTCAACATTATTTTTTTCTTATGACTCCAAGTTGCTTTCAATTAGATTGTCTAGCATTGTTATGTCAATAAACATTACATTTATAATGTTAAAACACTTTTTATTTTTTGGATCCCAGAGTCATAAACCTTATACTCCATCTAGATAACTTAAGAAAATGCATTTTTTCTCTCGGTTTCAACTTCCCTTCACTAACATATAAATAAGCTACACACCCAAATAACTTGAGATTGTTGTAATCTGTAGGTCTACCATTCTTCACTTCCTCTTGTATCTTATGATTGATTGTCGAGGATAGTGATCTATTAATAAAATATGTTGTAGTTTGCACAACCTTAGCACAAAAGTTCTTTGGAAGCTTTGGTTTTGACAACATGCACCTTACGATGTCCATAATGGTTTGATTCATCCATTCCACTAACCCATTAAATTGAAAGGGTCCTAGCTACAATTTTATGTATTTGAACCTTGAGAGTTTCATACGTCGAAACAATTATACTTACATCAATTGAACTTTCAACCCAAATAGGCATCCAGGAACTAAATGAGAGGTGAAATTTCCAATACATAGAATATTTTCACGAGCTATATTTCAACTTAGCCAAACAGACACCACAACATAAATTAAATAGATAACATTATAGAATTACAATAAAAATAATATGCTTAATCAACACACCATAAAAACAAGCAGTAAATAAGAAAGAATAATTTGCGATAAACACATAGTGACGATGTGCCTCACAGGATCCTATCTAGGCTAGCAATATGCATATATATGGAAAACATCACTAAGTATGTGAATCGATAAAAGATACTAAAAAGCTTTAAAGGATTTTCAATCACTTTAAGACCTCATATGTGGAAACATATTTGATAAATGATGATTATACTCTCATAGCACGTAATGAGATAAACCCAAATAGAATCCCTACCTACGTGGTTACATCCTCAAGTTTCTTATGAAAACCACTTGGAAACAAACAATTCACTAAATAGAATAAATAGTATACAACCCAATAGATAATATACAACAAATACCTCTATCAGTCTGGACATCTACCCTAATTGCATATGCTACCCTAGCATGTTTTCAACACAATATCTAATCCAAGTATATCTAATCTCATCCCTGGATCTCCATAACCACTTGACATGATCGACTACGGATGGCACAAACTCCTAACATGCATATATGTTGCGATCATACAACACATAGCTAACACATGGCACACAAACACATAGGTTATCCATCTATGGACTACGTTGTGACCTTACAACCCCTAATCGATACACAACACAATACCATATAGGCTCCTTATGGATAGGAACTTTTGCATCCTTGAAACTACCATTTGAAACATGGAACTTCATCATATAATCTCCTCATCTATAGGAATTGTTGCATTCTATAAAATACCAACTGACACATGGTCCTCTACCACATAGGCTCCTCATCTATGGGAATTATTGCATCCTAGAAACTACCAGCTAACACAGGGTAACTTAACATTAAGAGTAACTCCTCAAAATGATGTGGCTCTCCACTAACCAACCATACATTTTACCTCTTATCAAAACCTCACTCAATCTCACATTTTTTACACTCAACCCGGTATTTAAGAAATATGATATATACTCCTCTCTTATGTCCTACATCACAAACAAGCACTACTTTTGGAAGCCAATACTCAAAATAAAAATGGACCATAAATAAATTGAGAAATTCTTGTGTCAAACGGGTAAAGCTTCCTCCCAATTTTGGCCAAGAAAATAAAAAAGGAAAAGAGTGGAATTTATAAAAAAAATCTAGCCTCTCGAGGTTGGCAAGCCCACGATGAGAACATTGGTGAGGCAACAAAAATCCAAAAGAGAC
This sequence comes from Hippophae tibetana, assembly GCA_037013495.1. Classification (NCBI taxonomy): domain Eukaryota; kingdom Viridiplantae; phylum Streptophyta; class Magnoliopsida; order Rosales; family Elaeagnaceae; genus Hippophae; species Hippophae tibetana. Next base: position 58,768,342 of record CM072803.1, on the reverse strand, counting down.
AACGTTGGTTTGCTCGTAAACTCGTTCGTTGAAAAGTACAACGAACAACGTTTCTAACAAAAAGAAATGCCTAGTCCCCTATGCGAAAACCCTACACAAAAAAAAGTTTTTAATGGAACACTATAACACCGAACAAAGTCCCTAAAGGAACACCACGACAATAAACACCTATCAATGCCTACTATATTCAAACTAAGAAAATGAGTATGTGAAATATACAAACATGAAATCGTGTCCTAAGTGACACTAAGCTACCAATAACTAACCTTACAAAGGACATGTATAAACATCAAATAAAATATAAATACCATGTTTTGTACATGGGAATGCCAACATCAAAACAATAGGACTTATAAATTTGAAAATCTCCATGTAGCTTATCAAATTTAAATTTGCAAAATTCTAATCCATTGTCACTCTTTAGCACCTTAATTTTTCTACCTATTTGATTCTCCACTAATGCCCTCCAAGTTTTGAATTTTTGAAATGTTTCGTCTTTATTTTTGAGTATAAAGTCCATACCTTTATGGAGAAGTCATCTATAACATTCGAAATATTTTCTACCTCCATGTAAGATGATAAGTATTGGTCCTCAAAGATCAATATGTAAATAGTCTAAAATTCCCTTGGTAATGTGTTTCCCATTCCAAAATTTAGCTTTGGTATTCTTTCCATAAATACATTGTTCACATGCCCCAAGTGACATTGTGTTATAACCATTTAACAAACCTTTTGTACTTAGTATAAAGAGTCCTTCTTCACTAATGTGTCCTAATCTCTCATGCTAGAGATTAGTCTTGTCTATTGATATAGTTGTAATTGATTCACTAGTGTTGCATACTATTTTACCTCGATAGAACCCATTTTCCCTTAACTTATTTAAATGTAATTAGTGATATTTTGATTACTCTTAAAGTCCCTTTATCCAACTTTATTGAGAGACTTATTAAGTTTGAGGCTCCAAAGGAAATAATATTCCTTCTCAATTCTGGAACATATTTCACCTCAATCAAAGTATTTTTAGTTTCATATGGGATAGGAACTTTACTTCACCTATTCCTTTCACCTTACACTCATGATTGTTTCCCAAAAGAACCTTCCCACCTTGTACTACTATTAGGCTTCGAAATCAACTTTTATCGGGACATATATGAAATTATCACTCTAAGTCCAATACCTACTAAGTCTTTGACTTAGTAACACCCACTTCCAATACATTAGAGCTATCATATTCCTCTGAAACCATAATAGCATCACTAGTGCTCCCATTTCCATCCCCTTCTGAGTTCTTTTCTTTTCTTATAAGATAATCACATTTGAAATGCCTCTCTTTGTGGTATATAAAACCCCTCAAATTCTTCTTATTCTTGGACTTAGACCTAGTTTACTTTCTCCTTTTGTAATTATTATTTCTTATTTCAAATCTACCTCTGACAAGTGTTCAAGCTCCCATGATTTTAGAGAAGAGATTACAAAATCTAGCTTTATTTCTTCCTTGCCACAAAATCTAGCTTTATTTCTTCCTTTCCATACTTTATAACAATTTTGTTAGGATAGAGCCCATAGATGTTTCTACATACGTCATTTGATTGCCATATGTGGGGCAATCTTAATCATAAGTAATTTAGTTGGCCTCTTGTTGTGGCATCTTCATATTTGACTTACTTAATGATGTTCATATTGATGGGTTAAGATGTCTTATATCTTAATATCTTTGTATTTATAATGAGTTGGGACGCTCTGAGACCCAATACACAACAGTGGCATGGAGATACTAACTCCTTAAGACTCCCCCTTCTCCAAGGATCTCACAAACAGTAGAATCTTGTAAGAAACAATATAGTCAAATAATTTAGGAAAAAATAGTCAAATATTAAACCGTCTTAGATAAATAGTTTAATAAATAGTAGGCATGGCATTAGTAGAATACATAGAGAAAGCATGTGATATACATAAAGTAGTAAAGGGATATAGCATGCAAAGGGTATAAAGGAAAGATAGAAGACATGTAAAAATTAGATAACAATAAAGAAATAAAAGTTTTTCAATCACAATGAGATCCTTCTATGTATGAACACATTTGGATGAAATTGTGATTATATAAACACAATAATATAACATAGTAACTCCACATAGGTTCCACACATATGTGGTATGGGATACTTATGACAACCATTCAATTTTAATAAATTCACTATATAAGAAAATCAAGAGTTCATAACCTAAAGACAATATTAGCTAATACCTTTCACAGTCGGACAACCATGCTCAACCATACCTAAGCGATCTCCACATGGTGTCTAATCTCATGCTTCTATATGTATCTAATCAAGACCTTGCCTCTTGTTAAACCACATTAGTTCATATAAGGTGTATTTCGATAGCCTTATATATCATCTTCCAAATTTTTGGCACCCATACATACTTCATATTTATAATTGTCTCCTATTTGCCTCACTCTTCACACACATAATATGGGGCAGTACGAAATAAAAAAAATGTGAAATGTACCAAAAAAATGAAGTAGCCACACTACTAACATATCACACTAGGGAAACTGGTAACTGTTAGCCATAGGCATGATATACTTCTCACAATGCAATTCCGTAAGCCGAGAAACAACCCTAAAATCAAAAGGAACATGTCAAACATCAAATTAGTTTGAGTTTTCTAAATCCTCCATAATGCATTAGCCAAAACATGAGGAGTATCTTTATTAGTGTGGATTTCCCCCAAACCAACAATAGAGTGGAAACTCATAGCAAAGAAACCTACAATAAAATTAGTTATGTTAAGAACAAGAGAAAGATTAGTCCACATGGGTCTGACAGTCTACATCTTAACAAAAGGTGGCTGGTAGTGTCAAGCTCAAGATCACACAGAAGACAAAGAACATGAACCAATCAATGTTATCGATCTAATGCATCCTAGATTGGCAAGATATCATGCATATATATAAAATACTGAACTTTTGTTGAAATTTATGTTTCTTTGGACCCATTTGTCTTATTAGGGATATGATGTATTTATTAAGATTATAAATGGATAGAATTAAATTGAATGTTATGAATTTATATTCACAAGTCTTATCAAGTGGTTGAAATAAGTCATCAATTCATAATTATATTACATAAATTATTTTGTAGAGTTCTAAACCCAAAAGGAGCTTGCTATCTATCTTTCTCTACCTTTTCTCGCTTGTTTTTTTTGTTTTGATCTATGATAATTAGAGAGAGAACACTTCTCTAATAAGAGTTTTCTCTCTATTATGCAAGTTTATTTTAATTTCTTTGTTTTTCTTATTAGGTTTAAGAAAACCACCTTGTTTGTAATGTATTTATGTCTAAATATTAGTTTAGATAGAATTATTTCTCGCATAAGTTTGTTATAATGTTATTTTTGGTATGCATTTGATTACTTTTTGTCATGTTTTTCAATCTATATTTAGATCTAAATTTGCTAGTTTTTATATTGAAGTTGTTGTTACTTGAGAGACCGAAGACATTAGTTTAAGTAGATTGATTGAAGACATAAAAACAATGATAAAAACAATCTAATCAAGCAAATAGAATCACATAAAAGAGACAATTATTGCCACTACAATCACCAAAATGATAGAGAATGATGCTTGTACATTAATGTCAACTTTTATTTATTTGTCTTATAATTGAATTCTCCAGTGAATGCAAATTTATTTTCTTAAAAACTATATTACACAATTACATTAAAATAAGTTATAAACCAAATATAAAGTTTTTAGAAATAATTGTTAAAAAAAACAAACAAAGACAAATTTGGTTCATTATATGGCATTCACAAAGTTCATTATCAAATAAAATTAGTCTATAATCAAGATGACTACGCAACAAAATCAATTATTAAATTCTTAAAAAAGTACATATTAATTATACAACTTCGTTATGATCTCTGCAACTACTACATCAATATTTAGGGGATGAGAGTTTCAAACTCGAGTTTATGTGAAACAATTACTCTTTCAAAATGTTTGCAATAATGTACAAGGAGCAAACAAACCCCTGAAACTATTGGCCTATAATATTAGTATATGTTACAAATTGTCCTCAGATATAATGGTGCAAAGCATTTTGGCTGTCCATGTTACTTCAGAAAGTCTTCTTAAAGGAGATGCAAAATCATCTCTCATTTCCATTAGAAGTTCTTTGCATTCTGCAGAAAAAAGTACTTTTGTGAAACTCCCTTGTTTCTTCCTCCAGTTTTTATATGACATAAATATTTACATGGTTTCCCTAACCCTCTATTTTGTGAAAAAAAAAATACACAGTATTTTGGACATGCAAAAAAAAAATTTGTGCAACGGATGGGAGAAATTAAAAATAAAACTTCATCTTCTACGCAATTAAACCATTGTTTTTCTTCTTTTAGAAATAAATGATTACACACTCATGCAAAAGTAAATTTTAAAGCAATAAAGTGATTGGAAGTGTTGGAGTCAAAGAGAATTGGGTGCTTGTTACCTGGGATTTTGCTAAAATTTAGCAATGCCATTGAAGCAAAGATTTTATGCTCAACCTCATTAGCCTTTTGCAGAGTGTCTTTCAATGAATAAATGAGAGGTGAAAAGGCTTTAGAGAGCTTAAACTCCACATCAAATGGAGAAGTTGCTTTGCTTAACCAAGCCAAAGTGACCAAGCATGCCCTTTCTAATTCCAAGCTTCTTGAATGTATAGGTTTAGAGATGGCCTCTAAAAATGAGCTCTTTCCATTATCAATCAATATTGATGCCAAGTTTCGCAACCATTCTTCATTTTTCTGCTCTTCATCATCCTGAATCAAAATTCCAATTCCTATCAATTAGGAATAGAAATTCCTAATAATTTGTTTGGAGGAATGAGTATAAAGAAACCAATGAATTGGAATATCTATCACATTACTTAAGGTTTGTTTCTTTCAGGGAAAGCACATTTGTGCTTGCTAAAAGAAGTGCAGTATGAAACCACTTTTTTTTCAAAACCACTTTTAATAGAAACACAAACAAACAAACCCTTAAACTATTCTTTCAAACCGAACATATCCTTGGTTTAAATTTTTCCTTTCAAATATCAAGTATCAAAACAACATATCAATTAGCATTTAATTGGTTATAAACTTCATTCGAGGATTCAATTCCATCAAATATGAAACAACAACGAAGAAATGGATAAGAAATTTTCAAAATTGAAAACATTGAATAAAAAAAATTAAAAGGAAGTTAATCAACTAATAACATTGAAGATAAGAAATCTTACCACCCAAGATGCACTACTAGAATTAGATCTATCTTCAACATTGTCTAATGCATGTGTCTCCTGATTGCTAGAAAACCCAGCTTGCTTTAGAATCCAACTCTCTGTCAATATTTTCCCAGAAAATGAAAAACGCCCTCCTAACATCAAAAGAGCTTTGCAACAATTTTCTCTTATTTTGTGATCAGTCAAGCCTATATGAAGTGCTTCTATGATGGTATCAACTGCCTTATCTCTGTATATATTGGAGTTCAGAGGTTCTACCTGTAAGTGTAAACGCACTTATATAACAAACTTTAAGCCTCTAGATAATATTGTGGCACCTTATTTCATTATCTTTTTTGTTCAAAAATCCAACAAACTATAAAACAATGCATATTACAAATGCAAAGAGTATTGTTTACCCATTTTAATGGTCAAGGAGGTAGATATTCAAAAGAAAATCATCACTCATTGTAATTTAGTAAATTTTTTTCTTTGCAATTCATTTTATTTACCTAAATTCTTGAATTTCTACTAACATAGGACCATTATCGTCAATGATTTGTGACTCAATGATATGTAGCATATTTAGACATATAAAATATATAGGGTTCAAGTCACATTTATGGGTGAGTTGTAGTTATTATAGGGGAAACAAATATAGGAGTATTGTCACTATGTCACGTTGATTAATCTGTATTTTTTTAATGACAAATATACACTCATACATGCATATATAATGGCGTGGTTAGAACCCACACCCTCAATGTGGGGCTATACTATTGTTGTATAAGACAATTAATTAATCTATAATTATTAAAACAATGTAGCAAGCACATCGGTAATTTTGGATAGGAGCTTAATTGTGTATGCATCCAAAACCCTTAAATCAAAGGAGTTATTACTTCACTTTACTTCTCTTAAAACCTCAAATAATACTTTTCAAAAATTTTAAGCGTGGAAGCACTTTCAAGCAACAGCTAAAAAAAAAAGAAGTTTCTAGTAGGACTTGTGCAAATGGAGAATTTAGAGAGCATACCAAAAGATCCATGAATAATAATATAATAGCAATCAGGGGTCTTTGAGAAGGTGGGGAACTCTGCAGACAAACAAGCAGAGCATCCATTGTGTTCTTAATCCCTTTAATCTGCAAGCTACTAAGAAGCACTGCTATGTCTTTCTTCCTGTGATAACAATGGTAAATTAGACCAAAATTTTGATTAGACTGGCATTCTTGAAGGAGAAAAAGTCATGTCAAAAATACACAAACATTTCAAACATATAGTCTTGATCTAATAACCTATTCCAAGTACAATATGATACCCGATAACCATTTATACGGTCATGTAAACTAATTTTACACAAACATTTAAAACATAGAATCTTGATCTAATAACCGATCCCAGTACAATATGGTACTCGATAAACCACTTAGTATGTAAACTAATTTTATTTTAGTTAAATGACCATGTAACTGGATAATTGATGTCGGATACCACATCATTTCTCTCCAAACTTGTTTAGTCTATTACCTATTAAGGCAAATTAGCTCAGCCAACAACATCACACCATTTTTTATAGACCTGACATGGTTGCTATAAAGTAGCTCAAGAAGACATTGTTTGTTAATTTCTCTTGCAATCTTGTTCCTGCAAACTGAATCAACTTCAATGCAATAGAATAATATTTCCGCCACACTTGCTCTCTCATCCAATTTTCCATATTCAAATCTTTTGAGTAGAAATTGCAAACCACCTATGGAGATTAGGTGTTTGACATCAGTTGAATGTTCCTCTTTTAATCTAAAGGCAGTGAGAAGTTGTTCCATTATAGAAAGAGTTGTTTCAGATTCATTTTGATCAAATCCATCTTCTTCTGTTTGTGCCACTAATTTGGAGGCAAGCTCAAAGAGAAGTTTAGATTGTTTTGATTTCCAATTGTGAACAACCCTTTTGAGAACCAAGTTGGTAGATGGGACTGATATGTGATCTAATTGTTTTCCTGTTATTGGACATGTTTTGTTTCTCTCATCAAACCATTGCTTGATTGCTTCCCTTTCAAATGTATGACCAGTCTCTAAGGTCACTGGATCTTCAAATAACTTTCCAGTTAGAGGGCAAATGAAATCCTCTGGAATGCCCAAGAAAGATAGTTTTTCTTCAAAGTTTTCTTGCAAACCTGTGTTAAGTAAATGAAAATTTTGAGATATAAATAAGGAAAAACAGGATATTTATACATACATAGTATCCTTAGAATATACGTGTAAATTTAACCCGGTCCAAAGTATAAATTAAATTTAAATTTTTTAAAATTTATGTACCTTTGACAATTTAATACATTATTCTATAATTTCTAACATAATTTAAACAAAAATTATTTTAAAATTCAAAAAAGTCAAACTTGAACATTTCCGGTCAATTTGATTACATATAACATATATTTAAATTACGGACTCAGGATCATTCTTCTCCCCTACATTTCTTTATTATTTATTTTTTTCCAAATATCTCTTCTGGAAAGTCATTTTGTGAATGTTCATGAATATTGAATTCAGCTGATATATAAAGATCGAATAATATTATAATTCTAGAAACATTTCCCTTTCCTGACCTTCGAAAGAGGATCTTACTTTAGTTGGCTGCAAAAGAAATAAAAGAAATATGTTATCATTAACTCAAAGAAATTGTTGCACAAAAGTTGTAAATATGGCAATAATTAAATTACTTTTGTGAGAGAATGGGAACTTGATGCTTCATTCTCTTTGCTTACTACTTTCTTTGATTCTTGACATGTAACCAAGTTACCATAATTTCCATTGAGATCTTTTTCTTGTACAACTGTCTCTATACTCCAATTTTGCTCTGATGCCTTCAGATTTCCATTCTTCTAAACAAATGTTCAAAGTTTTTGGAATATGAACATGGTTTCAAAATACAGTATTTGAAACTAGTAGCTAGTGTTTAAAACAAGGGTTCAAAACTATTGCAAATCATACCATAAATAATTTCTTTTTTTATTTCTTCCATTTATTTTTGCTCAATAATGTTGTTATCTAATGACAGTTATGAACTAAAATTACTTACAGAAAAGAATGCATTGTTTGGAGAATTTCTAATGGAATTTTCTTCTATATCTTGATCTTGATCTTTAACTGTTTCAGACCCATTAGAGCTTCTAGCACAATCATCACGGCTCTCAATCTCATTGATATCTTCAGCCTCATCATGACAAAGCTTACTTGATTTACCAAACACATCATCATAGAGTATTTTACTAACCATAGGTTGGGTTGAAAGGGGACTATTAGGACTAGATAGCTCTGAAGAATGACCATGAGAACTTTCTATTTCAATTTTTGGGATATTGATTTGAGGAATATTAGAAGGTGCTTCAAGTCCACTTGTGAGCCAATCTTTGTAGTAAATTGCAAACTTACAAGTACTTGAATCCAAAGTTTCATTATACACTTTTTCAAGAAGCTTAATCTTTCTTTGTTTTCTTGGTGTATCTGCTAGAGACTCGGCTTCTTGATTATACCAAACTTTCAAATGGGAAAGATGTGGAGAAAATAGATAGTCCCATAAATCAGGCAACAACATTGTTCGTGCTTCAAATGGCGAATCGCAAAAGACTTGTAAGAGATGTTTTGCTGAAACCCTATCTTTCTTTTGTAACTTGTACACCACACTAAGGTAGAGATGAGCAAAGGCTGATAACTTGTAGTTAGGAACCCCCAATGTAAATCCATCTTTGAAATCATTTGAATTTAATCCCACAATGACACTAAGTTGCAATACTATTTTTTTCAAATCTTTTGTGTTGTTTGTTGTTGTCTTTTGCTCCACAATATTTTCTATTGTTTCAATTGCTTGTTCAAGGTTGTCTATGATTTTTCTTTCTTTTTCCCCTTCTTGTAACTCAATAAAATTGAGTAAAGATAAACAATTATACCGAAGCTTGATTCGAAAATCTTCATTTTTTAGGAAACGTTTAATGTATCCACTTATGATTGAAATTGTTGCTTGAATAGCAACTTCACCCAGAGCTAGTTTGGAAAATGATTTATCATGTTTTTGAGTTTTAGTTCTATCATGACTTGTCCAAAACTCTTTCAAACTTTCGCTAGAGCTATTATTGAAACTCATGTGTCCAAGTATTAGTTCATTGGACTTATGCTTAGATTCATTAGAACAATACTTGGTTGTGACAGTTTCACTCATGTCATTTGAATATATATCCTTAAATACCTCATTTTCTTCATCTCCAACCTCAACTATTTCACTATTTATTGAAGTCTCCACTATGTTACAGCTTGTTTTACTTTGCAGCACAATATTGTTTGAATTTCTTAATCCAAGTCTACTACTCCGACCTTCCTTTAACCCTGCATCCACATTGTGTCTTCTAACAAGATCATTTCTTGGTCTAGTACTTCGGACTTTATCATGTACAGGTGATTCTCCTCTCATATTGTATTGTGACGTGTCTGACATTGTCCTCTCTATCCTAAACTTGTCCCTTGATAAATTTTTCTTTCTATCAGATAGAGAATGACGCATAAAACTTGAATCACCTGATTGGAAGGAAGATCTTGACATAGTAAATGATTTTCTTCCTTGAAACCCATCCCGTGCTAAAAGATCCTCCAAAGATGTTGCCATTAATGTTTGTCAATTATTTACCAATTCATTCATAAATTATCTGCGAAAGAAGAAATAATAGACATAAAGGACATGCAAATAAAACTCAATTAACTAATATGCCCACAAGTAAAAAGTGCATTATCCATCCTTAAGAAGGTTTTCAATAACAAAACCAAATACAATCCTAAAATCACGTAAGACAAAAAAGATGTACAAAATACTTAACATATAAACACAAAGTAAAGTAGAGACTCCATCTTCAGTTAACCAAAGCAGTCACCCAAGGAACCCACACAATCCAATTTTTATCAAAGAACTAGTAGAGAAATACGCAAGAAATAACTTACACCTCACCTACCAGTCCAGCATGGTAAAAAGAAAAGTGAACAGCACACTTAGTAAATGCAAGACTTGAACTAACCTTTAAATACTAAAACGAAAAACAAGAACGAGACAGAAACAAAATATCAATAAACCTAAAAAAACATAGTTATATGTAATAAACCAAGAAACTAATTATTTAACAACTACTCAGAAGATCAAATCCTTATTCAGAGCATCAGTATCATCCTTCCTTCCACAATATCAAGAGACCATCTCAAACCCGAGCCATCTTAATTATTTATTATTATATGCAAATTTTTAGATATTAATTTATTTATATTTATATATATATATATATATATATTATTATAACGAATTAAAATTATTTATTTTATATTTATTTAGAGATTTTAATAAATTGTTTATGATTCTATTTTATAAGTGAATGTATCCAAAATAGTAGTTGTATGTACTTGCCAAGACAAATTCAACTTTCACAAATTCCTTTCGCTATCTCTCCGGTCACCACGTGTCACCTTTTATTTACTTTCTATCTCGTAATTGACCAAGTGTCAAATAATTTGATTAGCACCATTTCACCTTTTCTACCTTACCTGTGCAACTTAGGCATGATTTTCGGTCCTAATTTAATTCTAAAATAGATAAATTTTATTCAATATAAATATAAAATAATTACTCATAGAATAAAGAAATATTATAATTGTATAAAAATTAAAAAAAATCAAAAAATACATAAATTATAAAATTAAACTGGAGGTAACAATTGAGACGAGGATTTAAAAAGAAATTAAAAGAACTTCAGAATATAATTAAAGACAAAAATTCTAAAATTACAATTCTATTCTTTTATTATTTTTATGAATATCTTTTTTAATTTATTGTTTTATATAAGTAGTTAATTTTATAATTGATTGTACGTGATTTTAAACCCCAAGATATGGATTGTAATATTTAATAAGATTTGTGGTAGTTTATGTTGATATTTTATAACTATTTTGGTGGAGAGAAGAGAGACAAAAACAATTTTTTTTTTACTAATCAAACACTCTTTTTTATTTCTCTCTTCTTGGCTACTTACAAAAGAATCCAACTCTATTTATAGACCTAAACAAGACTCTTAAAATTCGTATTAAAAAAAACAGCTTTAAACAAAACAGTAAATTCTGACCCTTCCTTGCTAAAACTTCCATAACTTATTGTAGGTAATACCAAATGACCTGAAACCTTCACCATTAAAAACTAGACTTAAAAACACACGAATTAGACTTTTCATTTGCTCAGAACGATCTGGAATTGCCCCTTCAATTCCTCATTCAATACTGTCTGTCCGTTTTTAGTAAATTCTGACCCTTCCTTGCTAAAACTTCCATAACTTATTGTAGGTAATACCAAATGACCTGAAACCTTCACCATTAAAAACTAGACTTAAAAACACACGAATTAGACTCTTCATTTGCTCAAAATGATCTGGAATTGTCACTTCAATTCCTCATTCAATACTGTCTTAAAATCTGTCCGTTTTTTTTATTTGAGTTTATTTTCCACAAATTCCTCCCTTAAACTCAAATTTCTTCCATCCTTCATGCCTACTGCCATCTTGCATTTATCCAGCAAAACCGTGGGTAACGGCTTTGTGAACATGTCGGCTACTTGATCAAGACTTGCTACATGATTCAACTTCACACTCCCTTCCCGGATTTGTTCTCGAATGAAATGAAATTTCACATCGATATGCTTGCTCCTTTCGTGATGTACTGGATTCTTTGCGAGTTCAATTGCCGACCTGCTATCAACTCGGATCTCGGTTGCTTCTTCTTGTCTGAGATTCAACTCGCTTAAAAGTTTCCTTAGCCAAACTGCATGTCGCACACACCATGATGCTGCCACATATTCTGCTTCGCATGTCGAGAGTGTCACGATGGGTTGTTTTTTCGACATCCATGTGAACGCTGTGTCTCCCATAAAGAATACGTATCCCGATGTACTCTTTCGATCATCTATGTCTCCGCACCAGTCACTATCAGAGTATCCCACCAGTTTATACTCTTCTGTTCTCGAGAAAAATAATCCGAGTGATTCTGTACTTCGGATATATCGCAGAATTCTCTTCAATGCTTTCCAATGTGTATAGACTGGTTCTTCCATGAACCGACTTACCACTCCAACACTGTAAGATATGTCTGGTCTCGTGCATGTGAGATAACGCAGACTTCCCACCAAACTTCGGTATTTGGTCGCATCTACTCGTTCTCCACCGTCAAACTTAGAAAGTTTAGCCCCAGGTTCCATTGGTGTCAATACCGGGTTGCACTTCTCCATTTTGTTCCTTTTTAGAATTTCTTTTGCATATGTTTCTTGTGATACAAAAATCCCAGTATTTTCTTGTCTAACCTCCAGACCAAGGAAATATTTCATCAAACCCAAATCTGTCATTTCGAACTCCCGAGTCATAGCCTCTTTAAAATCTTTTATCATCTCCTCATTATTCCCTATGAATATAAGATCATCAACATAAAGAGCTACAAACAACAAGTTACCTTCTTCTTTCTTCACGTACAAAGCATGTTCATATGGGCATTGGGTAAACCCGTTCTTCTTGAAGTAAGTGTCGATGCGGGTATTCCAAGCTCGAGGTGCTTGCTTTAGTCCATAAAGTGCCTTCTTCAATTTCAGCACCTTCTTTTCTTCCCCAATTTTTGTGTACCCGGGTGGTTGCTCTACATACACCTCTTCTTCTAGCACACCATTCAAAAAAGCTGATTTGACATCCATTTGAAAAATTTTCCATTTGAATTGAGCTGCTTGAGCAATGAGAAGGCGAATCGTCTCCATTCTTGTAACTGGGGCAAAGACTTCATCATAGTCTATCCCCGCCTTTTGTCGATAGCCCTTTGCAACTAGCCTTGCCTTGTACCGCTCTATCTCGCCTTGAGCATTCATCTTCTTTTTGTATACCCATTTTACTCCTATGGGCTGACATCCTTTTGGTAATTCAACCAACTCCCAAGTTCGGTTTCGCTCAATTGCTTTTATTTCTTCATCCATGGCTGCTTGCCACTTCTCATTCCGTACTGCTTCTTCAAATGTAATTATTTCGGCATCCACCAAAAGACAAATTAAATGTACCTCACTTGTTGAGTCGTACAAATCTTGCATGCTTCGCATTTTTGGTTGTCTTGGCTCTTCCTCATTATCAGTTGTTTGAGGGCTTCTTGCTATCTCGATCTCGAGGTTTGTTGTTGATGTGGTTGATGATTCTCCCCTTTCTACTATCACCTCGGAAGAGTTTTTCCAGTCCCACTCGCTTGCTTCATTCACCTTAACATCTCGACTTATTATTACCTTCTCGTTTATTGGATCGAGAAGCTTGAAACCTTTAGTCTTCTCGTCATAACCAATGAACACAAATTTCTTGCTCTTATCTTCTAGCTTTGTTCTTCGCTGATCCGGTACGTGTGCATAAGCCATACTACCGAATATTCTGAAGTGTGAGACTGTCGGCTTTCTACCACTCCAATTTTCTTGTGGAGTTTTATCTTCTAAACTCGCATGTGGACATCGGTTTTGCACATAAATTGCGCATTGCACAGCTTCCGCCCAAAATTCTTTTGGCAACTTCTTACTTTTCAGCATTGATCGAACCATGTCGAGAATGGTCCGATTCTTTCTCTCTGCCACACCATTTTGTTGAGGAGAGTACGGTGCGGTTAGGAACCTTCTTATTCCATGTTCTGCGCAGTATCTCGCAAATTCTGTCGAGTTGTATTCGCCACCTCGATCAGAACGTAGAGCTCTAATAAACTTGCCAGTTGCCTTCTCTACCATTACTTTGAACTTTTTAAACATTTCGAATGCTTCAGATTTTTCTTTCAGGAAATAAACCCAAGTCTTTCTGGAATAGTCATCGATAAAAGTAATAAAATATTTTTTACCGCTGAATGACTCAGGAGTGATTGGCCCACAAATGTCGGTATGTATTAATGCGAGATGATCTGTTGTTCGGTATTCTGCCTTCTTCTGAAATGAATGTCTCGAGTGCTTCCCGAGTACACACTCCTCGCAAAAATTCTCGATGTAGTCAATCTCGGGTAACCCATGTACCATTCCTTTCTTCGACAATTTTTGTAAACCACCATAGTGCAAATGACCATATCGCAAATGCCACAGGAACGCCTTGTCTTCTACATTAACTCGCAAACACCTTTCTCGCACATAACACAGGTTGATTTTGTACATTCGATTCTTCGCCATCTCAACTCGTGCTATTACTCGCTCTTTCTTATCTTTCAGTTGTAATACTCGATTTTTCATAAACACCGAGTATCCTTTCTCCATGAGTTGTCCCATGCTCAGGATGTTGCTCTTGAGATCAGGTACATAATAAACATTCTCAATTAATCCCTTTAAACCATTCTTTTGCAAATATGATATTGTACCTTGACCTTTCACTTGAATCTTTGACGCATCTCCAAATGACACGTGCCCAACCTCTATCTCTTGCATCTCCACAAAGAGGTGTTTGTGCCCGCACATATGATTACTAGCGCCGGTATCGAGATACCACACCGTGTCACTGTCGAGAATGGTATTTTTGTAGGCCATCATGAGAACACCATCTTCTCTTGTCTCCTCTTTCGCGACTAGATTCGCGTTTTCTTCTACCTTTTTCTCAGAATAGCACTCCTTTGCATAGTGCCCATGCTTGCCACAATTATAGCATTCGATATTTGATTTGCACTCTTTTGCGTAGTGCCCATGCTTGCCACAGTTGTAGCACTCAACATTTGAATGATTTGACCGGCCGCCTCTCCCATGACCACGTCCTCTACCTCGCCAATTTTGTTGGCTTGACTGCCCCTTCTCCTCATAGTGTGCATCTCGACCGCGGCCTCCACCACCGCGACCATTACTGCGACCTCCACGGCCGCGCCCTCTACCACGAAAGTTTTGAGTATAGAGTACCTTTTCATCTTTGATAGATACCTTGGCTTGCAGTGCTTCCTCAAGCGACTCGTTCTTCTTCTTCTTCTTCCGCTGTTCATGCGCCTCAAGAGAACCAGCGAGATCATCAAGGGTCATCTCCTCCAGATTTTTCGACTCCTCAATTGCACAAACGACATTCTCAAAATTCTCGGTTAATGACCGCAAAATTTTCTCCACCACTCTTGCATCAGTTAGAATTTCTCCATTTCGTTTTAGTTGATTCACCACTGTTTGCACACGCGAGATGTAGTCGGATACACCTTCTGACATCTTCATCTTCATACTCTCCAATTCACCGCGTAGAGTTTGGAGTCTTACTTGCTTTACTCGGTCGGCTCCTTTGAACACTTTTTCTAAAATGTCCCACGCTTTTTTTGAAGTAGTTGCCTCGGAAATCTTCTCAAAGCCCGACTCGTCAACGGCTCGGAACAACATGTATAGTGCCGCCTTATCCTTTGATCGCTCCTCTTTCAACGCCTTGTTTTGAGCCGCCGTATATCCCGTGGTATTTGTTGGTTCTTTGAAACCTTCTTCGACCACCTCCCACGCATCTTGCGATCCGAGAAGAGCTTTCATTTGAATGCTCCAGTTCTCGTAGTTCGCCTTCGTTAGTCGTGGTAGCGGCATTTGTCCCATCACATTCGCCATCGGCTCTGATACCAATTTGTTGATATTTTATAACTATTTTGGTGGAGAGAAGAGAGACAAAAACAATTTTTTTCTTTTCTAATCAAACACTCTTTTTTATTTCTCTCTTCTTGGCTACTTACAAAAGAATCCAACTCTATTTATAGACCTAAACAAGACTCTTAAAATTCGTATTAAAAAAAACAGCTTTAAACAAAACAGTAAATTCTGACCCTTCCTTGCTAAAACTTCCATAACTTATTGTAGGTAATACCAAATGACCTGAAACCTTCACCATTAAAAACTAGACTTAAAAACACACGAATTAGACTTTTCATTTGCTCAGAACGATCTGGAATTGCCCCTTCAATTCCTCATTCAATACTGTCTGTCCGTTTTTAGTAAATTCTGACCCTTCCTTGCTAAAACTTCCATAACTTATTGTAGGTAATACCAAATGACCTGAAACCTTCACCATTAAAAACTAGACTTAAAAACACACGAATTAGACTCTTCATTTGCTCAAAATGATCTGGAATTGTCACTTCAATTCCTCATTCAATACTGTCTTAAAATCTGTCCGTTTTTTTTATTTGAGTTTATTTTCCACAGTTTATTCATCTTTTCTTTTTGATTATGTATTAATTCTCAGTTTTAATTTTTGTATAAATTTATTTGACTATTTACTTGTACAATTAAATAATCGAGTTAACTCATCGTCAATCAATTTAGTTGATTGGGTACGTAATCGCTTTATTAATTTAAATAATTAATGATAAATTATTTGCAATGAGAATTAATGCTCAAGATAATTAAACCGAGTTTCTGTGTTTAACATTAGTCCAATTTGCTTCTTAAAGTTAAATATTTTTGATAGATTAAATTTAGAGAGCGTATTCTAGGTTGTATATTAAAAAAATTGGATTAAAATCTTGTTTAATTCAACGAATAGGTAAGATGATGTAGAGATTTTTGTATTCGTGAATTTTTCAAAGTTGATATAATCAAATAATAGAAAAATAAGATATGTTTTTATTGATTTACAATACATGTTAATGGAAGAGAATAATCCTACAACCATTCTTTTATTCAAATCTTTATCATAATATTTATTTTGTTTCTATCTTTATTAATCTTTAGTTGTTAGATTTAATTTTTAATTTATAAAATAAAAACCCCATTTTCAATAAATAAGAGTTAGTTTTCAAAATATAAGTGAGGAAAACCCCTTCTTATATACTAATTTACGACATCTTAAATAATTTTAATAAGCTATAAATTGACTATTCATCAGAACGCATCAATTTTGGGCTCCATTTAGCTGGGGATTATCGTTTAATTTATTTACTTTTATTTATTTATTAGTTTTTTATATAAAAAACTATTAAAAAATTAAAATAAAAAATTAGAAAAATCTTATTAAAATTAAAAAATATATATTTACTTTAGATTTGTTTTTATTTTGATTTATTTATATTTTCTGTTTGTTTTATTTATATTTAATTTATTTCTAATCTTTATTTCCTTTCCATAGTCACACGAATGAATTCACGCTACAATCTAACATCAAATTCACATATTCTTGAGCGAGCAATTCAGACAAATCTTTCAAGTTCAAGCAACTCATCTGACAATTCGGATCATTCCACCCATATAGAATATTTGTGAATAATCTCAATCAACTATTAAGGATATGATAACACCGACTTTAGATTAACAACCATTTTTCATTCAATACGATGACAACGGTAATGCTCTTGAATTGAAGTCTGGCATAATTCATCTTTTCGGGGTCTAATTGGTAAAGATCCAAACAAGCATCCAAAGAACTTTAATATGGTGTGTTCTAAAATGAAACCCAATGACACTACTGAAATGAGCATCTCTTTTCTCTTTAGCAAAAAGTGTTAAAGAATGGTTGTATTACTTATCATCTAGAACTATAATAGTTGGAATGAGATGAAACAACTCTTTATGAAGAAATATTTTCTAGCTTATAGGGCCACTCTAATCATAAAAGAAATTTGTGATGTTCGGCAGTACAATGGGGAGAATTTATGAGTTTAGGAGTGGTTCAAGAAATTATGTACAAGTTGCCCTCATAATTAAATAAGTGAGCAACTCGTAATCCAATACTTCTATAAGGGATTGACACCCATAGACAGAAGCATGATAGATGCACCAAGTGGCAAAGATTTGGTTAATAAGACTTGAAATTCAAAGGAATTTGATTGTTATTATGACTGCAAATGCTCAAAAGTTTGACACTAGTTCCAATCCACCATAAAAGGTCAATGAAGTGGGAGTTCCTACAAATATTGAACAACAATTAAGTGCCCTTACTTCAATTGTGCAACAATTAACAATCATATAAGTTAAAGCTTGTGGAATTTGTACTTATATTGAATACCCACTTGACATGTGCCCCACTCTTCAAGATCCTAATGCAGAACAAATGGATGCAAGGACAATAAATGTAAAGATATTATCCCTACTCTACCACTTACAATCCTAGTTGGAGGGATCACCCTAATTTTAGCTATTCTAGAGAAAATCAAGCATCTTTCATTAGTAATCTACCATGTTTTCCTTTTTCAAGTGGCCAACAACCTTATCAAGTGAGACCACAAAATCCTTCTCCATCTCAAGGTAAATCTTTAGAGTATTTGATAAGTGCGATAACATCTAACACTGCTCAATTCTAACAAGATACTATTAAGTTCCAAGAATAATCAATCAAGTTTCAACAAAATGCAAAATCTACTATCAAGAACCTTGAAAATGGATTCAATAAGTTAGCTACTACCATTGAAAAATTAAAAGCACAAGAATATGGTAAAGTTCCCTCTCAAAACCAATGGTAAATCCTCAAGAAAATTATAATGATATATCATTGAGAAATGGTAAACATCTTGAAGAATCTCACAAGGAACAAACCAAAGAAAATGAGACTAAGGATGAGCTAATCCAAGAGCAAACAAACAATTCTGACAAAGTGGAAAACAAGGAAACCAATAAAAAGGAAGCAAAAAAACCACCTAGGTACAATCTAAAGTTCTAATTTGTACTTATGAACCCATTTTCATTTTCCTTGCAAGTTTGCAAAATCCAAGAAGTAGCTACAAGAGCAAGAAGTCTTGGAAACTTTTCAAATATTACAGATTAATATTCCACTATTGGATTCCATCAAGCATGTATCATACTATGCAAAATTTCTAAAGGAATTATGCACCAATAAGAGGAAGCTCAAAGAAAACAAAGTGGTGAACATAGGAGAGAATGTGTCGGGGGTTTTTACAAAGAAAACTTCCATAAAAATGGAAGGATCCAGGTAGTTTCACCATACCTTGCATTATAGATAATACTAAATTTGAAATAACTATGCTAGATCAAGGAGCTTCAATTAATGTTATGTCTTACTCAATTTATATTACTTTAAATCTTGGTCTCCTTAAAGAAACCGGTGTAGTTATCTAACTCGTTAATCAATCTAATTCTTATTCAAAGGAAGTTTTGAAAGATGTTTTAGTGCATGTTGTTGAGCTTATCTTCCCTATCAATTTTTATGTGTTTGATATGAGAAATAACTCCATTATTAAGCCCACAACCTTTCTTTTAGGTAGACCATTCATGAGAACCATTCAAACAAAGATAAATGTGCATACCAAAGCTCTAACTATAGAGTTTGACTGAAAGGTTCACTTCAATATCTTTGAAGTGATCAGGTACCCTAGTGATTATAATTATTGCTTTTCTATTAATGTACTTAATTCTTTAGCACAACAAATGATTGATGTCGAAAGTATAGTATTAGAGGTTTCCGTGAGAGACCGTATGATAATTGAATATTTAACTAATGAAGAATGAGATATTGATAGAGTAGAAGAATTGAAGAAGACTGGCACCTTTTTGACTATTCTTAAGAAATAAACTCAAGGTACAATCTTTCCAATATTTCTCTTCCCCTATCTAATGAGAAACGTTTTCCTTCCATTGTGTGGGAACCCACCTTGAAGCTCAAACCTCTCTTAGAACATCTTAAATATGTATACTTATAAGATGGGGATACACTTCCCATGACTATAGCAATGATCTTAGTTATCTGTGTTTTGAGAGAATAAAAATCAATGATTGGGTGGACAATTGTCGATAGTAAGGGAATCAGCACCTCTATGTGCATACATAGAATATTACTTGAAGATGTTGTCAAACCAATGAGAGAACCAAAAAGATGATTTAATTTGTTAATGATGAAAACGGTTAAGAAAGAAGTTATCAAGCTATTGAAAGCTGGTGTAATTTTCCAATTTTAGATAGCAAGTGAGTTAGCCTAGTCCAAGTGGTTCCAAATATGTTATTATTTATAGTGGTAAAGAATGAGAATAATGATTTAATTCCTACCCGGCTTCAAACCAAGTGGAAAATTTGTATTGATTTTCAAAAGCTCAACTCTATAACTCGCAAAGATTATTTTCCTTCACCTTTTATTGATCAAATACTTGAGCGTTTAGTATGTCATACTCACTATTTTTTTCTTGATGGTTTTTCAGGTTATAATCATCTTGTCATTACACCGAAAAACCATAAGAAGATAACAGTCACTTGCCCTTTTAGAACCTTCACTGATAGGCGCATGTCATTTGGCCTTTGTAATTCTCCTATCACTTATCAAAAACGTATGATAAGTATATTTCTCAATTATATAAAGAGCATTATAGATGTGTTTATGGATGATTTTATTGTATATATAGATCCATTTGATAAATACCTCAGTAACTTTACATTAATTATAGAGAGTTGCGTAGAAACTAACCTTGTACTTAATTGAAAAAAAGTGTCATTTTATGGTAGCTCAAGGTATAATTTTAGGACAAGTGATATCATCTAAGGGAATAAAAATTCATAAATATAAGATAGATCTTATTCATTCCTTACCACTTCCCACTTGTGTGGGGGACATTCGTTCTTTTCTAGGTCGTGCAGGATTCTATCGAAGATTTATAGCTGAGTTTTCAAAAATAGCAAAGCCTATATGCTAGTTGCTCCAAAAAGATGTATCTATTTTCAATGAAGAGTGCCTCAATGCATTTAATAGATTGAAAGAACTTTTGACCACAGCATCTATCATTAAACCACCTACCATTTGAGTTTATGTGTGAAACAAGTGACTATGCAGTTGCAATTGTTGTACAAAAAGAGAATAGATTCTATGAAAATGCTAGAAAAAAGATTTAAGAGTATCAAATATACTATAATTTATTAAACACCCAACGTACAGAAACAAACCCTATTATAATATGTTCTAAAAAAAGAATATATATATTGATATAATAACAAGGGGACAAGATGAAAAGAATTATAAAAAGAGCTATCTTTTATTCAAAAAAAACAAATGACAAAATTAAAAGAAAAGAAGTTAATAATGATGTTCATATTCAAAAAACAATTTAACCATATTTTATTTATATAATTGATCTTATGATATTATTATTTATAGTTCTCTTTCTCTTACTACATGGACTCATAAATTTTTGTTTTTCTTTTTTTTTCTTTTATTCAATTTAACTAATAAATATAGCCACATATTATAATCAAATGAAATACCATTTGATTTTAAGAAATATTTTTGGTAAGTGGAGATATAATTTTAAGAAAAAAACCCTATGGTATTTAATTCAACTCGTAATAGTGATATTTTATAAGGATGAACAATGTTTTAACTTATTTATGTTAGATATTTGACTATTGCTAATTGATACTGCATCATAAGCATATTTTGAGGAAGATTATTATATAATAGTTATAGCATAAGCATATTTTGAGGAAAATTATTATATAATAGTTATAGCAAAGAAATGATTAGAGATAATATCTAACTATTATTAGAATTTGAAACCATAATATTGTTAAGTTCCTAATATAAATGTTAGAAAACTTATTTTCATTATGAATGTTAACTTTGCTGGAAAACTAACGAAAAGTAAGCACGAGAAAGTTTGATAAGTGCTATCTTATACATTTTATATATCAATTTATTTATATTTATATATATTTTATTATTATAACAAACCAAAATTATTTATTTTATATTTATTGAATAAATATTAATTTTTAAGATCTTTTAATAATTTTTAAAAAAATTTATAAATTTTTTATGATTTTTATTTTATAGGTGGATACATTTAGAAAAGTAGATAAATTTAATTAGCAAGACAAATCAAAATTTCAAAAATTCCTTGCGATATTTGTTCAACTGCCACGTGTCAACTTTTATTTACTTCCTATCTCATAATTTGCCAAGTTCCAATTAATTAGATCAGCACCATTTCACCTTTAGTTTTTAGATCTAATTTTCAGTTCATAAAACCAACACATCTTTTTTTATTAATAGGATCTAGTTTTCAAAATCTTATGTGGGAAAAACTCTTACTTGCTATATACTAATTTACGATATTTTAAGTAATTTAAAATAAAATTTAAATTAACTATTCATTTAAATGTATCACCAACTTGTATGATACATTTGAAATAGAGCAGCTAATGCAAACTTAGTGGATCCAATCACTTTCCTAGTTAGGTTAACATCTCAAGAGAGATTCAAAATAAAGCTCTACGAGATTAAACCTAGAGATGAGACAAGTAGAAATAAATTACTCCCACAAGATTGAAAAGTAAGTCTAGAAATAATCACACTCTCGAAGAATTATTAATAAGAAATCAAACAAAAGCAATGAAGGAGATAAGGGGGAACTCTACTTTTTCTTCATTATTATTTGAGATTATTTGTGAGTGTGAGAGACTCCATTTAGAGTCATTTCTTTGGCCTAAATAAAGATACATAGGTTTTACTTTGTTTTTCATATGGTTTATGGAGTAGTTAGATATAATGCACAAACATTGGCAACTGGATGTGAAAATTGATGATACTCTAAAGCATCCCTCAAGTATATAGATAGACATAGCACAAGCTTCATCAAGTGAATAATACTCATGCTCAAAGAATTAATCAAACATGTATAGATATGAGGGCTCCAATGAGGTTGAACATTCTTGCTTGGGTATTGTGTGTTAAACCAAACTTCATTGTGGAAATTATGTGTATATATTATATAAATTATAAAGCTCAACAAATAACAAGTTGTTATATATATACCATATGTGGTTAATAAGGCTTGTGCATGTATCATTGTTTGTTACATTAGTTATATAGTTATAATATACAAAGTATATAAATAGTGACTATGCAATCAATATTACTCATTTGTTGTATTTAGTTTGAAATTCAATAATAATAGTACAAGTGAATTATTCATTTTCCTGATTTCCTTGAACTATTGTATGGCATCTTAGCTTACTTCACAAGTTTTCAACGATGAATACTTTAACTAGGAAAAGCTTCAAAGATGTTGCATAAACCCATTCGACTTCAATTTCTGGTCATGATGGTAGTGACCTTTCTACTCGAGAAGTTTCTAGTATTGTTCATTTAGCTATTTCTTTTTTCTTGAGATTTTTCTCTTGGTGTTGTCCCTTCAAGAATAGTTATTTCCCATGAGATGTCTGGTGTTATTTATTTAGGGTTTAACTAATCTTATAAAGTTCCTACTTCTATACTAATAGATGTTAGTTATATAAATATTTAGTTTGGTATGATTCAAAGTTCAAGTATGATAGATTTCTTGGCTTACAACTTGTCTTTAACTCCACCAATGAGTGTTTTTCTTTTAGTAAAACTTGGTGATCACAACTATATGATCTGGAAAGATCAGCTTCTCACATTTATTAATGCCTGTGGATTGGAAGGAAATCTTTATGGTTCTGCAAATTACAAATCCCTTGCTTCTTAGTTTGAACAAGTTGAATTCAATTATGAAGGGTAATATATGGTTCAGTATCCAGAACCATGCTTAGTCATCTAAGTAGTGGTACAAATGCAAAAGAGCAATGGATGGCTTTAGAAAAATCATATACTATCAATGTTCAATCCATGGTAATGGAGTTATGTAAGCACCTTTAAAATTTACAAAATGAAGATCTTATTGTGTCTTAGCATGTCATTTGTGCCAAGACAATTCCAGGTCACTTGGTCTCAGTGTATGCCCTATACTGGTTCTAGAAGTTTTCTTTCAAGTAATGGTGCTTTTATTCCAATTACTAGTATTAGTTCTATTTGTTTATAAACTTCTAAGTCTAATACTCTTATTGTTTGTGATTTTTTACATATTATTCATGCTACCACCAATTTAATTTATCTTAATAAACTTTGTCATAATAATAAAGTTTCAGTTGATTTTTATCCTTATGGTTTCTTTGTCAAGGATCTCATCTCAAAGAATATCAAGCTTCAAGGTAAAAATAACCATGGCTTGAAAATATATTGTATCTTCCTCTAATTCCATTTCTTTTTTAGTTGTCTCTAGTTCTCTAAAATATTTTTGTAAGCATTGCACAATGTCCAAATCCTTTAAACTTCCTTACTTGCATGTTCATAAAAGAGTAGATAAGTTGTTTAATCTTTTATATTTGGACTTGTAGACTGCTCCTTTGAGTGCTTGTATTGGAATCAAATATTTTCTTTCAACAGTGCATGATTTTTCTCTATTTGTTTAAATTTTTATGCTTCAATCTAAGAGTTATATTATTGATGTTTTTCTTTGTTTTAAAG
Organism: Hippophae tibetana; assembly: GCA_037013495.1. Lineage (NCBI taxonomy): Eukaryota > Viridiplantae > Streptophyta > Magnoliopsida > Rosales > Elaeagnaceae > Hippophae > Hippophae tibetana. The sequence goes on along the minus strand of CM072803.1, from coordinate 58,743,833 downwards.
CAATGGTTGAGGTTCAATTTAATGCTAAACTTAAAGTTATTCAAACTGATGAAAGATTTGAATTTAAATGTTTAACGTCTCTTTTAGTTAAGGATGGTATTTTACATAGAATTACATATCCTTATCCTTCCGAGCTAAATGGTGTTGTATAAAGTGAACATATAAGGATTATTAAAAAAAGGTTGGAATTATTATTTGTAGTTTGTATACCAATTAAATTTTGGCCTTATGCTATGCAAATTTCTATAAGTAACTTGTTACCTCTGTATGATAATTTGTTGTTTGTTTATTCTGTTTCAAATGATATTTTCTTGCTATAATATCTTATGTTTCTAGTCACGATTGATTTGGTAGGTCCTTCGCTACTTCACAAACTATCTTATTCTAGTAGTTCTTCTTCTATGTCGTGTGAACCTTTATTTGTTCATATTTAGTTGGTGTTAGCTTCTCAATATCATGTTCTAGGTAAAATCCTTAATATTGTTTCTTTTATTCCTAATGAAGTTCCATTTTTTATGTAAAAGACTTAATCCACAAGTGTTCTTAACAAATATTCAATGAATACATGTTCTAAATATTAAGTTTCAAGCCCATAAATGTTGTTGTGATTGTTTCTACAAATGTTATCTTAACTAAGCCAAGAAATTAGGAAGAAGTTTTAAAAATTTAAGCCTATAAAGATGCAATGCGTACAAAAATTGAATCTTTTAGTGCCAATGGCGTATTGGAACTGGTTTTTGCCTGTTGTGCATACTTATATCACTCATAAGTAGGTTTTTAGAGCTAAACTCTTATTTACAAGTGCACTTGATAAGTATAAAGTCAGGTTAGTAGCTTGAGATATTTTACAAGAATTCAGTGTTGATTATTTTGAAACATTTAGTCCAGTTATTTAGACAACCAATATATGTGTTGTTTTAAAATTTTCTTTATTTTATGATTGGAAAATCAAACAAGTATATTTTAATAATTCCCTCTTGAATGGTGATATGTTGGAAGATATTTATATGGTTCAACCTCCTGATTTTGAAGTAAGGGATGGTCAATTAGTGTGTAAGATCAAAAAGGCTTTATATGGTCTTAAGGGATGGTCAATTAGTGTGTAAGATCAAAAAGGCTTTATATGGTCTTAAGTAGGCCACCCGTGCTTGGTTTCAAAAGTTTTGTAATTGTTAGCTTGGTATGGGATCTTTAAACTCTAAATCTAATAGTTCATTATTTCTTAGACATACTAGTGCTTGTGTCGTATTCATCTTTATTTCTGTGGTGATATTTTAGTGATTGGATCTTGTGCTTGTGTGGTGGATTCAGTTATTCATCATCTAAATCTTGAATTTAGTTTAAAGGACTTAGGGTTCTAAAGCTATTTCATGGTGTTGAAGTATGTTATATTGATGGTTCTATGTGTTTGTTTCATTAAAAATATGTCAAGGAATTATTAGACAAGTATGATATGTTGGATACTAGTATGGCTTCAAGAAAATTACTCAATAAATTTGATGGGCAGCCTTTTGGAGATCCATCTGGTTTTAGAGAGTTGGTTGGTTTCCTTCAAAATCTTACATTAACTCGTCTTGATATTTATTTCAGTATCAACAAATTATGTCAATTTATGAAAACCCTTACTGATGTGCATCAATTGGCAACTAAAAGCTTACTTTATTACTTGAAAGGAACCATGCATTTTTCTTTGGTTTTTGCTAAACCTTCTATTTTGGAGCTTGTTTTCTATTGTTATGCGGATTGGAGGAGTAATCCAGATGACAAAAAAAGTATTAGTGCTTATTATGTTTATTTTGATAATTGTCTTATCTTTTGGCATTCATCCAAACCAAAAAGTGATATCTTACACTACTACAAAAATAGGCATTAAAGTCAATTCATTGAACCGACTTTAAATTGAGCGACTTAAAATGTCAAGTCGGTTCACCGCGTGAGTATAGAGCTATGGCATTGGCATATACTGAGCTCATTAGGTTGAGGTCTCTTCTAGCTAATTTAAATGTGTTCTTAGTGTTCCTTCATTACTTACTAATAATGCTAGTGCACAAGCTTTGGATCATAATCCTATGTTTCATTCTCACATAAAACAGGTAGAAATTGATCATCATTTCATCACATACTAGGTTTTTTAAGGATCTCTTTAGTTGGTAATTATTCTATTCTTTAAGCAAATTGTAAACTCATTTACAAAGCTACTTCCAATTTCTCAATTTTCTTGTTTGAGGTGCAAACTAATGATCCTACTTAGACCATTAGTTTGAGATGAGATATTAGGCTCAGTGTATAATAGGTTGTTGTGTATATACCATATGCAGTTAATAATACTTATACATTTATCATTCTTTGTTATATTAGGTAGATAGTTATAATATACAGAGTATGTAAGTAGTGACTTTGTAAACAATACTATTCATTCTATTGCATTTCGTTTACAATTCAATAATAATAGTTCAAGAGCATTATTCATTTTCTTGATTTCATTGAACTATTGTATAAATGAGTGACAAAAGGCTACCACTGATAAGAATTCTATCCACGTGAATACGATGAGGTTACTAATTTATAAATGAATGAACTAGAGCTTTTTTAGAAAGAAAAAATTTTATAGGTCAAATAATTGTGTAGTGGGCATGATTGTTGCAATATATAAGAGCTATCAACTCTCAACACTATAAGTTGTTTGTTATAGTTGCCTCTATTCTCATTCATGTAAGGAAAGCGGTGAATGGGGTGTGTGTGTCTGGAGATTCCTTAATGGTACATTTAGGATTTGTCTATGATCAATCAAGAGGTTTGATGACTTGTGAGATGCTTATGTATTTTTACAAAAAAAATCATTTGAGTAGGGTATAAAGACTCTTTTTAACCTCATACATTTCAAATTTGTGAAAGAAAAAGGAAAAAAGATAGAACATGAGTGTTTTATGTTATTTTATTTTATGTTATTTAGTTTAAGGACATTTGTCCATTTGAATTAGTTAGAATTTTTACATCGCCATTAAGTACATGTAACTTGTAAATATGTCTCTTTTCTATTGTAATATTTGGACTTGTTTGATTAATGAATTTATTTTATGGCTTATCCCACATTACTCTTATATTTTTCTGATAATTTGCAATTTTTGAATCCTTAACCTTAATTTTTTTTCCAATTCTAATGCTTTTTTTCTATTTCTCTCAATTGAGCATGGGCAAACAAAGTCTAAAATTGATTAAACTTAGTTGATTTATGGGTAAATCAGAATTTGCCTAGGTTAATCTTTTAATATGGAATTCTAAGTTCTTACTAGTGGTATTATAGCTAACCTCAACATAATAATTTTTGCACCTATCATGTGAATCACTCGAAGAAAGTATGGGCTGGTCTCAATGCTCGTTGTTCGCTCAATTTTTGTGAACCCAATACTTGTTGTAGGTTCCGTTGTTTTATGTCAATACAAAGACTCAGTGTGAACACGAAGATGATACTTTTTCATAGAAGGGAGGAATTGGACCATAATGTAAAGTGTGAAGATAATATGTATCTTCGATTAAGGGGAACTGAATCATATGATACTTCATTCATTTGAGAGATTATGAGGTCCATGCAAACAAAGTTACACATTGACTAACTTAAGGTGATTCATGAGTTAATAAGGACTTAAGCTACTCCATTATAGATTAGCTTTTTAGGATGAATCCAAGTTCCTTACATTCCCTGCTATTTTCTTTCTCGTTCTACATCAACAATATCATATGCATAAAAATGTTCAAATTCACATACTTAAGAATGAAGTTTCTAATAGAGCATAAAGATTAATTATATATATTTTACACTTAATCTAGCAGTACAAACATAGCCTATAAGAAGTTCAATCTAAAAGATTTAATTACTTTACAAACAATCAAAGAAAAAAATAAATGCAATAATATAATCAAATATTAGGCAAATCAATCAATTTTTCATCATCAATAACTCATCTAGTATATCTCTTTCCTTTTTAGGGTGAAAGATACTAGAGGTTCTACTAAAGTAGTTTAGTTTTGTAATTTTCAAGTGAAATACATAGGTCTAGTAACTTTGATTTAACTATTACTTTAAGTCTTAAGTTGAATGTAGGCCAAAATTTATGGTCTAATACCAAATTCTTTTAAAGAACAAAAATGTAATCCACTTTAAATTTATTTTTTATTAAAATTATGATATGTAAAAATGATTAAAACAAAAATATATAGGAAAAAAAACATACCCCAACCAAAAAATCCAACCCACCAAAATCACATCGCCACCCTTATTGCACCCACTTCCATTCACAGTCGTCGTCTACTCCCAAAACCAATTCAACACCTTTGAAAATCCAACCCTATTGTCCAACCATGCACACCAAGCAACATGAAACCTCTCAAAAAATTCCACAACCACACCCAATTAATTCTCCAATGTTGCCAATCATGCACCTTTCTTGAACCATTTATGTTCAAACAACCCCGAATGGTCAGACCTAAGCCACATTAGATGTCACCATTGTCAAAATCAACTTATCCAACACCCAACCTTATTGGGTCGAGCCACTACAATTTGAAGTATTTCTTGTTTTTCATACACTCTAATGCATAAATGATTCGATCATTCAACATAATTTCACTTTTACACTCCAATAAAAAAAGTATGTTCATTTTTCAAAAAATATTAAAAAATCATACATTCATTTACGTTATAAGAAAAATAAACATATATATATTAGGTTAAAAATGAAACTTCATATATAAATATGGTTATATCATGCAATTGATTTTTTTTATATAGATTTGATTCTTTTAAAATAAAATAAAGTGAATTTTCAAATATGACATTAAAAAAAGGTCTGAGGTCATAATTTCTAATCAATAATCAACTTAGTATTTAAGTGATTCTTAAATCAAGTTGTGAGACCTATTCACTCAATTTAAAAACTACGAACTAAAGTGCTTCTTTAGTGAGACTTATAGCACCATTCACCAATTTTCTATTAAACCCTTCGATGTTACAAGGTTATAATGGTCAAACAAAAAAACTTAACCTTAATGTGAAATTTATATCATGATCAATCCCTACTAAACCCTACATATTTACTACAGCTTAGCAGGTAGGAATGTAAACAGGAAAAGGCAAGGCTGATTACCTTATTTCTCAAAATCAAATGAAACTAAGGTGAACTAGGAGAGTTACGTGATGCTATTAAACTATACTAAGGAAATTGCTAGTAAAACAAAAGCTTATACGATGTTCCAAATTTGAGCCCAAGTACCCCCCAAAATCAAGCATGGTTTTCAATTGAAAATGAAACAAAAACAAGAGGGAGAGAGTTTCCAATTGGTTTGGGTTTTGTCTCTTATTTGTGTACAAGATAATTTTGTAGGTTTAACTATTCTCTTGAAAATTGTGTTAAAATTAACATCTTGTTGGAACTTGATTCACTCTTTTCTTTCACCTACATCTCCCTTAAGTTGTTTTAACCTTCTAGTTTTTAATATCTTAAAGAAAAGGAAACGAATGGATTATAAAGTATTTGCATTGGGTATGGATTTCAACCAAAAATGTTAACTTATAAGGAGTAATACATCCCAATTATATATTTAATTTGTTACTCATACTTTTACAATATGAGACTCGTTCGCACACCTAACAATCCTCTCTCAAATGAAAACACATTATCTCCCTTAGATTCCAACCATACCTTTATACTAAGAACCAGGCATTTAAATACATTCTCCAAACTGACATCCATACTACATCGAGTTCGTATGTGTGACAAGAAATAGCCAAAGAACCCTCGCCAAATTTATTAAACCTTGAGAGTCCAAATAATTTTAGAACAATATAACACATATCTCATCGCAATCCAATAGAGGGCCTACCATTTGTTCAGACTTAGGCCACATGTGTTGCCTACACAAGCCCAATTTCACTTTAAAGATTTACATTATGTGCAACTACGTAATGCAAATTGAGCCCTGACTCTAATACCAATTGTTGGAACTGTGATTCCAACCCAAAAGATTAACCTATTAAGAGGAGTAACTCATCTTAACTATATATTCAATTTATTACTCATATTTTTCCAATATAAAATTTGTTCGTACACCTAACAATTTATGTGTTATCTCTTTAATTTCTCTATACTTAAGAGTAATTATTTATGAATTAAGATTCATGGCCAATTATAATTTTAACCAATAATTTGTAAGAGTTAAATTATTCAAATATAATGATGAATTTTTTATTTTTTATAATTTGATTTTTCTCTTAATTTTAAAAATTATTAATTAATTTTAAATTTTAAATTATGATAACTATGTACTATTAATTTAAATTATTTCATAATTAAAATAATTAACTATATTCATCGATTAACATCATTGATTTTTGAAAAGTTCCCCCTCTTTGTTAAAACCTAAAGAATTTTCTAATGCATGTAAATTTAGGGAGTTGTCTCTTTTTTTCTATTATTTTCTCTACTAATTAACCATGAGACATCATTTAAGTTAAAACTCTTTTTTACACCTTTATGTTTATTTGGTCATTAATTTTAATTTATTATAAATATATCATTAATCTTATATTTGTTCTTTTTTATTTTGAACAAATAAAAATCTTACATTTGTTTTAACACAAAAAAAATCAAATCTTACATTTGTTTTAACACAAAAAAAATCAAATCTTACATTTGTGTTACAACAATTTTTTTTTATTTAAGGAATTTAACAAAATTGCCATAGTTGGTATTTTGTCAAAAAATATTGTATACAATATAATACTATATTCAAACGAAAAATAAAATATATCTAATTAATAAAATATTCAATTGATTATATCACGAATTACTTGATAAATAATAACGATGTCATATTTATTACTTAAATAATATGAGCTACATAATTTTATTAATCACAATTTTGTTCACGTTAGTAGTTATAAATGTAATTATTCATTTGGTCTGTAATATCTATCATTACTCTCACCGAATGGGTGATATTTTTGTTAAAATGAAAAAATTTCATTATATTTTTGGAACATAAGACAAAGTACAATGGTAAATAATGATATTTTCTCGAAGTTATGACTCTATTATGGTTATGGACCAGGACAGTAGCATAGAACAAACAGATGTTATATACACAGTAAATTATAGTATTAATTATTTACTATTTCATATATTTTTAATTAAAATAGATGTTATATATATTTTATTTTAATAAAAATATGTTTAAATTATTGAGTGTAGTAAGATATTTATTATTAAAATTTTAAAATTTAAAATCTAAATATCCTATTATATACATGTAATTTACTTATAATTTTATAAATATCATAATAAAAATTTTATTTATCAAAAATCATGGTGTGATACGTACCCTTACTCTTCCAGCTATATATCGCTCCTGGTTCTAAAGAAAGTGAAAATGGAAGCCATAATTTTGAAACTAAAGAAACTGTTTTTACTCTATCCAAATCATAGAAAACTAAATACGGAAAAAAAAAATCTGCATCAGCTAGGATTTTAATTTTCATACCTTTTTACTCCTACTATTCGAAGCTTCAATTGAAGTTAGAAGCTAGAGTGCTCTGACATAGCTTTGAGTTCAATGACTTTTGGCTTCGATTTTGACTCGGAATGTTACGAAGGAACTTTGGAAAGGTATGAAGTGAGTTGTACTTGTCTATAAAAGACAACATACAAGGAAAAGGACAATCAATAAAAAGAATGCACAACATGGAGAATGTTAACAATAGGCAGCAAGAGAAGACTTTGAGTGAAGAGTAACAAATGAAAGATGACAAATAAGAGGGATGGAGAACATTGTTTTAAAATGAAGGTATCTTTGTGTTTTTGTGAGACTCGTTCAATGAGGCATCTATTGGATATAACTTATGTGATATATTACAAACCTCTCTTGCAGATGCTATAATTGCCGTCCTTGCCATCTATATACGATAAATGAGGACTACAATTTTTTATATTCCACTTTTAGGACATAAATTCATATCTTATCTCTCAGACACACATATGTGTATATATATATACTTAATATTTATAAAATATTATAAATACTTCCAATATTCACAATCTTATGTTACACATTATAAATAAAAGTATTTTAATAATTAGAAATATTCTTTTTTTAATAATTAGACTAACCATACGCCCGTTATTAGAACTCGAATCTTAGACCTTTTATACAATTGATTAGAAGAGAAGAAAATTAAAATTAAAATACTTCTCAATAACTAACGCAAAGAGGAATGCACGTACAAGTATATATAGCTAAGCTTGTTATAGCTTAACTACTTGGCTTAGAGCTCATAATCACATGGAGTTCAACACACTATATTACAATGCATAAAATGCATGCTATGTCTATTACCCCATTCAAACTTCTAGAGATGGAACCACCGTAAGTTTGGTTTGTATGGAACAACTATTGTTCAAGGAAAGGTTTAATGAATATGTCTACCAATTGCTTAGTGATAAGGTATATCGCACATCTAATTCTTTATTCTCCACTTGATCTCTGATGGAGTGTGAATCTATTTTCAACATGTTTCATCCTACTATAAAGCATAAGATTAGAAGCAAGTTGTTTAGCACTCACATTATCACAGAAGATAACTAGTGTGTGAGACATGGTGACATATAAATCTATGGGCAAATATCTCAACCACATTAGCTTTGAGGTAGCCATAAAAAGGCCTTTATACTCAGCCACAACACTACTACGAGCTACCACCTTCTATTTCCTAATCATCCAAGACACTAGAGACTCTCCAACAAAAATATGAAAGCCATTAGTGTTTTTCTTGTCATCAGAGCTAGTATAGTCTGAATTAGATAGGCCAATTAGGTCAAGTGGGGAGGAATTTTGTAATACAATGCCATGATGTGAGGAGCCAGCTATCTCAACAACTTCTTGGGATATGTTAATGGACAGTGGTTGGTGCTTGTATAAACTGACATAATTTGCTAATAGTGAAGGTAGTTTCAAGATGGGTAAGCACATAGTATTGCAAACCTCCAACAAGCTATCTATAAGTAGCAAGATTATCTAACAAGTCACCATTAAACTTAGACAATCTAGTAGTAGAGGATATAGGAGTAGGAAGAGGTTTGGGAGAATTGAGATCTTCCTTGCTAATAAGATCCATGCCATATTTATGTTAGTTAAGATGAATACCATTTGCAAGTCGGGTTACCTAAATTCATAAAAAATAACTAAGATCACCCAAGTCCTTGAGACTAAAACTAGCATGTAACTCACAAATGAGTTGTTGACATAAAGGCCACTACTTTTAGTCGTGATAATATCATCAATATACACAAGAATTATAGTGACATGAGAAGTGTTGAACTTGACAAATATAGAAGTGTCTACTTTGATTGAATGATAGTAGATGAAAGTTTGTAAAACCAAGCTCAAGGAGCTTATTTGAGGCCATAAATGGTTGTGGTTAACTTGCGTACAATTTAAGGATGCTAAGAATCACAAAAACCCCAGGACTAATCCATGTAAACCTTATCAACAAGTTCACTATTAAGGAACATAGTGTTGACATCAATCTACTTGATTATCTAATCAAAAGTGAGACCTGGAGTAAGAATGGCATACATTGTTTGAGGCTTAACCACATCATGAAATAAAGTCTTTGAGTATTCAATGCCATGCCTTTAACTGTAAACTTTTGCAACCATATGAGAATTATATTTCCAAAGAGAAATCACTCATGAGTTTCACCCTAAACATCCATTTATAACTCATGGCCTTTTCCAGGTGAAAGAAGGATCAAGATCCACATCTTGTTGTCCAAGAGAGCCTTATACTCATTTTCATAGATTCTTCCCATTCAGGGATCCCTTTAGCTTCTTCATAACAAGTAGCTTATGGTAAAATGAAGGAAGAAGCAGTAGCAATACAAAGTTGTTTGAGTTTATGTATACTTGACGTGGCTCGAATTTGCATAGGGTAAGCATTGGGTGACTAATTATTCTAGGTCAATTAACATATAGTTCAATAGCTAAATAGAAACCTGTAATGTCAAGATAAGAGGGATGAGACACATTCTTAAACTAAACACCAGATGGTGACTGCTCATGGTCTAAGATGGCAGGTTGTGATGTAGTGTTAAAAAGTGACTAATCATCAAGCATTGGTAAAGGAAAGGAATGAGACAAAATAGGACTAATTGGGCAAGATGGTGTTGGGGTGTAAAGGGTAGGTTAAGCATCGTCAAAAGACACATGATCAATTCTAAACACAGGTTGGACAACATGTATATTTAGCTCGGAAGGCTCAAACTCATGACTAGTTGGTGTTTAGCTAGTGAATGAGAAGGAAAAGCATACATATTTGGTCCAATAGGGTGTATTAGTTATCAATGTCATTAAACAAACATGCATACTGGTATATAATTTCTTGTGGATGGTTCTAAGCATAAGTAACCTATAAGAAAGCATAACCAGGCTCTTTTGAGTACCATGTTTCATAGGGTGACACAAACCCAAGTGACATAGATGGTAGCCGATTAGATACAAAGACAAAAAAAACTATAAGCCTACATCTAATACTTCATAAGTAGACTAGCTTGAAACAATAAAGCAAAGTCCCTTTTCCACAACCCTCCTTAATCGAGACTCAACAGACCATTTTTTTCAAATGAATGAGGGCATGTAATTCTATGAGTGAGACTTGAATGTGCTAGTTTTCTATCCAAAAACATAAACTCACCACCATCATCAGTTTGGATAGATAGATTTCAATTTACTTGTAAAGTTTTTTTCAATCATAGCCTTAAATAACCTAAATACATGTTCTATTTGATCTTTGAAATTAAGAAAATAAGTCCACATATATTTACTGAAATCAGTAACAATGGGTAAGAAATATTTGGCACCAATGTTAGCAAGCACTAGTAATGTCTAACGATCTACGTAAATGAGATAAAAAAATACTGAGATGATTTAATATGGTGAGAAAGGAAATTTATTGGATATGACCATAGGATAAATTGAACATAAAATTTTTATTAATATTGGATTTGTACAAGAAGGTAACAAGCATGATGTACAAGTTTTCTCGTGATCAAATCAGAAGTGTGAGCTAACCTTCGATGCCAATCATTAACACCAACAATATGACTATTGGGAAAAATAGAAGACATACCAGAAATAGTACTACCTAGTTGATGAACACCAATCAAGCAATATAAGTCATACTAGGCTTCACCTTGAACCAAAACCTTTTATAACTTTTTGACACAAAAAGACTCTACATTGAACTCCACACTAACATCATTGTCAGAACAAAGAAGATGAACAGAAAGAAGGTTATTAGAAACAATAAATGCATGCAGAACATTGGATAAATGCAAGCTATAAGAATGAAAATTTAGTTTGCTATGACCATAATGTAGAATAGATAAGGAAGATCCATTGCCTACTATGACTTTATTATGTCCAATGTATGTCTTAAGCTTCTCAATGTTGTTAGCATCACCATTAAGGTGATGTACGCACTATAATGCAATAACCATAGTATAGATGTTGGTGTAGGGGTATTTGTTATAGAAGTTGAGGTGATGTGTAAATACCAGAAATATTATCCTAAAAAAAGGCTTGGTTCTTCAACTATCGAGATTGATACTCAAGCATCCTCTCATATGAAAATAGCAAGTTGTGAACCTCATCAAATATCATAGGCTAGATTGCATTGATAGTGATGAAATTAAAGAGTTATGTGTGGAATCCAAGCCACACACTAAAAAAATGTCAGATCTCTTTTATAAACAAACTCATATGTAGCATTGAGATGGTTTAGGATGTTCTTTATACGTAGAAGATAATCTTCAATTTTTGAACCTTCCTTGCAAAGAGTCTACACTTTAAGCTTTAGATCCATAACTCGAGCATAAGAAGGAGTAGTGAATTGTTTGGCCAAAGAAAAATAGTACTCAATAGTTACAGATCTATATATTATATGAGAAGAGACAATTTGAGTGATATATCTAAGAATCCAAGATTTGACAGTTGCATTTAATCGAGACCATTTAAAATGATTTGGATTTGGTAAACTTGTTCAATGAAGAATAGGTGATGGAACAGAATGGGAAAGATTGATGATCTCATCAAGACTATAGGTAGTTATAATTATCATGGTCTGCTCACACCATAGTAGGTAATTTCCACGATCAAGTCTAATAAAAAAATTAAGGCTAACTAGAGGAGTTTCATATGAAGGCTTAGAGTATTGCAAAAGCAAACATGTAGAAATGGTGTTGCTGAAGTCATGACCATCATTGTTGCAGTTTCTTGAATGTTGTTGAACAAGCCTTATATCATAGTTGATTAGAAGATAAGAATATTAAAGATTGAAATACTTCTCAATAATTACCTCAAAAGGAATGCATATATAATATATAAAGCCAAGTTTTTTAGAGCATAACTAACTATATGGGTGCTTAACTACTTGGCTTATAGCTCATAATCATATATAGTGCATCACACTACTTTACAATGCATATTATGTCTATGACTACATGCCCAAGTAGATTATGTGCCTATAAACTACAAACTTCTTGTTAAATTACAAATACTCTTATACCTAGCACCTATTCCTAAAGGAACAAAACTCATCTATCCTAAGAAAGCCTATTTGTTTCCAAATGTAACATATTTCCTTATTTTGATTGATTTAAATGTCGAACCCTAGTTTCTAAAACCACTTCAAACCATCACAATAAAAACAACAATAAATTATCAACAACAACAACAACAAAAAGAAGGTATGAACTCTTGTAAGGCAATGAATAGGTACCATGAGGGTGCAAGTTTACCACAATGAGGTATGAACTGTTTCGTAAATGTTTTGTCTTTTAACACCCATTTGATTTATGTATTATTTGAAGATGAGATTATATCAAAATGATGATTTTTCAATTGGGATTTTTATTATTGGATAATTATTTTGCTATTAAATTTTAGGATTATGTGTTTTTGAAAATAGGAAAAATTTAGGGTTTTTTTCAAGTGAATCTTAAGTCAGGTTCTAATTTGTTATGTTAAGTTGGGGATAATAACAATAATATCCCTAAGGTTTGAATTAATATCATAAAATTCTTAAGTTTTTAAAAATATCACAAATATTCCTAAGCAGAAATTAGAGTTAATTAAAGTTACCATTCTCTCATAAATTACCCATAAAAATGGCATAAATAATAGAAATAGAAACACAAAACATTTCAATAGTAAAAGAGAAATGGTAATTAGTAAAAACAAATTGAAAAATACAAAAAATTAAATTAAATTTTAAGTAATGAGATGGATTAAAATATTCATCATTCTCAATAGCAAAGAAAACATTTTCAAGAAAATGTATAGTTTATTATAGAATAAGTAATAAAAATGATTATTAATATTACAGTTGTAAAATAAAGATATAACATACCATTAATTGATAAATAAATTATTATAATAAACTATCAAAAATTCCTTAGAATGATAAAAGAAAATTTTGATACATTCATTTATAAGAAATCCAAATATTAATAAAATCAAATTTTAGAGAAAAAGATGATACACCAACAAAACTAATAATCTATATAATATAATAATAAATAGAAAATATGTATTATTAGGAATGATCCTTAGAAACCAAAGATGCCAGAAATTAAAATTCACAGCATTCAAAAGGTTTACCATTAACATTAATGATAAAAACCTAAACCAAAAAATTTGAAAGATGAGATTTAATGAAATAAGAAAATCATTTATTTTCAATACACTACATAGTAAGATATTTATTAACAAACAATCATAATAGTTCAATGGAAAAAATGAATTCCTAAAAATAGATAAAACTTTTCAAGAAATCGGATAAATAATAAAACCAAAAATATTAATAGACTTTAAAACACCTGAAGGATGGAATTTAGATGTTAAAAAAACTTCTGATAACAAGAAGAAAAGGTAATGTATTAAGGTTTACATTTATAAACTCTCAAGAAGAAACTTCTAACAAAGACAGAGATGTAATATAACTAAAAGAAAAATTTTAATAAATGAAAGAGTTTATCCATGAAGTTATATTAAGAAGAAAATAATACTACTATTATCCCAATAATTTAAAAAAAATATGATATAGAATTAAATTGTACTTGAAACCTAACAAGCATATCAAAAAAATATAGTCAAAATGAAAGCTTTAATTCTTTTAGTAGAAGAACCAGATATAATACAAGAATCAAATATCAAGTCTTTACAAGACATAAATGAAACACAAAAATAACTTCTAAAAGAAATGAGAGAATATGGTTATAATAAAAAATTACATCAAGACATAAATAAGGAGTTTGCAGAATTAAGAATAGATGTAAATAACATATCTATGGACAATGAAATTATAGGTTATAAGTTTGATCCATTTGTAGGATTAAAAGAGAACCAAATAAGATATTGCATGCATTGATATCTAGAAATGAGAAAAGAAAGAATGAGAAAAAACCCAGAGATAAAGAAAAAACTATAATCTTGCCTTAATGCGATACAGAAAAGAATTAGAAGAAAAATTTATAAACCCTGAAAATAGGGACATATAAAAATTAGTTAATCAATTAACTCTAATAGATGAAGAACTAGGAAAACACTATGATGAAAAAGTTTGTACAAATAAAGAAGAAAATGATATGACAATAGTTAGTGAAACTTATTCTGAACTAAAAAATAGAATCCCAATAAAACCACATGAGACTAAAAGAAGCTCATCTTCTTTATAGAAGAAAACATCAACTCAAAATGGAAGAAGAAATACATTAGAAAACTAGAGGTAGATTTTCACCATAATTCAAATTTTATGAACATTATAGATTTGATCTTTTAGATTTAGATTTGTATAAGACATAGAAAAAAAAATATAGATGAGTGGTCTAATGGTATGAGTGCAACCATACAAACTTCTCCAACCACTCAATCAAACCCATTAACCTATAGAGTCTTAGTTGCTCACAAAATGACATAAAATATTAAAACAATTGACATAACAACAACATTTACAAATGCATAAGAATGCTTGCATAGTTAGGCAGTACCTAGATACAGTAAATGAAATATACAAAGAATTTATTGAAGAAAACAAATGTAAACATATCACTCAATCCAATGAATATGAAATTGAGGAAGCCAAATAGAATTTAACATATATGAAAATATGTAAAATGTATTATATAGATTGGTTTATTTAGGAATATGAAACGTATTATCACACACAAGTTATCACCCACTATGCAAGAAACTTTTAAGGAAATATTTTTTAAAAAATTACTTAAAATATTACATAAAACTAAAATAAAATAATGGAATGAAAGGAATAGATAAATTATACGAGGCACCTAATGAGGAAGAATAAGAACCCTTAAGAATTGAAAAATGTCAAAAAAATAAGAATATAAACAAATAAGAGAAAATGATAAAATTTCTTGCAATACAAGAGCTTTTAGGATACTAGAAATATATGAATGTAACATAAAATCTTATAACAAAAATATATAAAAATTAAAAAAATCAGAACACATAACTTTAAAAAACAAGATTTTCAAAAATATAAGAAAATATATAACAAAAAACCTTATAGAAAAAGATATTTTAGGAAAACAAATATAAGCTCACAAAAAACTTTATTGGCTATCAGGAAAAAAGAAATGCAAATGTTGGATCTACAATGAAGAAGGACATTACACTAATAAATTCCCTAACAAGCTTTAACAAAAAAAAAAGAACTTAAAAAGGAATCTTCACATAAAGAAAAAATCTTAGAATAAGCTTTTAAGATGAAATTAGAACCAATAGAAGAATCGGATATAGATTGTGCTTGTAGTATTTATCAATTAGAAGAAAATGAGAAATATATAACTGACTCAGAATATAAATGTTCTTCATCAGACGATAAATGATTTGTATAGTATTACAAATCTAGATAATACTTGTATGAAAGTAGGATTAAAATTTAAAGATTACACAAGTTATCATTAACAAGCATATGTAGATACGAGAGTTGTGTGTAACTTGTAAATATACATTCCTTGAACAAGTTTGAAAACAAATACCAAAAGATTTAATTAAAAAATTACTAACAATACTATATTAAATATTAATAAATTTTAAAGGATAGAAATATAATGATAGGAGGAAATAAATTTCATACTTCTTTTATATATCAACAAGAAACATGTGTTGGTTTATTAATTAAAAATAAATTCGTAAACATATATCAAATCTTTACACAATATTTACACAAAATAAGTCTCACAAAACTAGATGAAAAAATGATTTATGTATTAATAGTAAGAAAAGCTTTGAGTGTATCAAACTTACCAATTATGCAACAACATAAAAAGGAAAAACATGGTGAGATAAACACAAAACTACAAAAAAAAACTTATTTTGAAAATATTTCATTAGATATAGAAGAGAAACAAAACTCTTTTCTTAACGAAATTTAGAAAGATAAAAGCCTAAACATGTATCAGAAAATTATTAAAAACAGTAAGCTCGGAAAATCCTTTAGATCCAAAAGTAAATAAATCTAAAATGAATGTTAATATAAAACTTAGAGACCCTACTAAGGTCATTAGAGTAAAACCCATGATCTATGCTCCAAAATACAATATTGAGTTTGAAAAACAAATTGAATAACTTTTGGAACTAAAAGTCATAATAGTATGTAATTCACCTCACTCTAATATAACATTCTAAGTTGAAAAAGAAGAAGAAAAAAGAAAAAGAAAAAAGAGAGTGCTAAGCTTGAAAGCATTGAATTAAGAAACAATTAATGATGATACTTTATTCCAAAAAAAGAACAATTATTATCATTTATAAAAGAGAAGAAATACTTCTAAAGTTTTGATTGCAAAAATATATTTTGGAAAATAAGACTAAATGAGGAGTCTTAAAAACTAAAAGCATCTACTTGACTTAAGGACAATTCTAAGGAACTATTTTACCATTCAGATTAAAACAAGTTTCAAGTATCTTTTAAAGATATGTGGACAACATTTCTAAGAAATTACAAAATATTTTTTGTGTTTACACAGATGATATATTAATTTTTAGTAATTAATTAAATAAACATCATTTAGATATTGTTAATAGTCTACAAGTATGCAAGAAAATAAACAATTACACTTTATGAGAAGAAAGTAGTAATAACTTAGCAAAAAATTAAATATTTATGGTTAAAAATTGAAGATGAAAAGCATCATTTACAACCTCATATATACTAAATAACATTTAAGGATTTCCTAGTGAATTAAAAGAAAAAATTCAATTACAAAAATTCTTAGGATGGTTAACATATACTAAAGCATACATTAAGAAACTTGCAAAAATGTGAATACCTATTCAAACAAAATTGAAAAAATATCATATTTGAAAATGGATAGAATAAAATACTTTATAGATGGACAAGGTAAAAACAGAAGTAAAGAATTTACAAACTTTATACCATCTAGGTCCATATGATAAAATGATAACTGAAATAAATGCTTCATATGAATATTGGAAAGCGGTATTAAAATTAAAAGTAGATGATAAATATGAATATCTTTGCATATATATATCAGGATCTTTTCATGATCTAGAATCAAACTATCACAAAAAAGAAAAAGAATACTTAGCTCAAAAAAGTTATTAAAACATTTGCAATATATATACTAATATTTCAAGCGATTATAGGCAAAGAAGATTAGTCATATAGAAATAGTGGTTTAACCACTACAATTTTGATGTTGAACATCTTTTAAGAATCAAGAATAGTTTAGCAGATGCCCTTATAAGAGAAATAGCACATTTAACTATTTTTATTCTTGTATAAATTTAACATCTTAATATCAAGATAAAGATAAAGGAAAATGAGATAAAAATCATTCAATAACAACTCGAGATTTTATACCTAGAAAAGTCTCTTTTGAAGACAGAAATTAAACAGGAAGAACTTAACATCTCAAAACCAACATCACAATCCAAAAACATTGAAGAGTAATTCACCTTAGAAGTTCATTTTAAGAAAGGTAAAACTTCTAAAGAAAGAAATCAAAATGAAATGGAAGAGCCTAACAATTCAAGGTCATCATAAACAAAAGAGAGTAATATCTCTGAAAAGAAATAGAAAAAACTCAATTAAGCTCAAAGAAGTAGAAAAGGACTTACGTGGTCTATAATGGTCTAAAATAAGGAATTTATAGCAATTGGCCATAAGAAAGTAAAGTTATCATCGAATTTAGTGAAATAACTCACTAAGCATTCACTAATAGAATAAAAGCTAAAGGGAGTTATGCAAACTATAGAGTACCAAAACCATTAACTCTAGATGATATAGTTAAAAATTACTCTGTAACATTGCAACAACAACCATTGCCACCAAGCAAGTTGATGACCCTAGGAAAGATAGTATGACCCCAATATTATTCATAGAAATGTCTCACATAGAGATAGTAAAGTTAGTACGACCAAATGTACTATTCAGGGAAACATCCTTCAAAATACAGGTCATTGAATACAAAAAAAATCAATACATGAACTTAAGTAAACTACAATGTTGAGTATCTATAAATTAGCCAAAAAATCGACTCAGGAACATATTAAAGATTTAAAATTTTACACCACAATAAAAGAATTCCATGTAGCCATTAAATACAATATTCTTGAATGGGCATATCAAATTTTCGTTTATAAAGCCTCTATTAAGGTTTAATTGAGAACCTATATCTAGAAATTAATTTAAATGGGTTAAATTATTTTGCTAAAAATTTCAATATGCTATTAAAAACTTAATTAAAAAATATTAAAGCTGGTGACAAGCTTGTCTATCTCAAATTTTTCAATCCACTCATAAACTCGAATGAAGAAAATTGTATTAGTCTCAACCACTATCAAATTAGAAATTTTCAACACTATTAGAGAATTTCTACAACCAATGGCATTTCCAGAAAAAAAATTCAACACAGATGAACTTTATATTCTAAGAGGACAGATGCTAAGTCAAATTTATCATGAACTCAAAAAAATTGATCTCTTATAAAGTCAAGATAAATTACTCTAGTATTATAGTTGTAATCATTTTCCATAGTAATATGGCCATCATTGAAGAAAATAGTGAAAAAATCGATAAGTTTAAAACAAATTTTAACAGTAATAATCTAAAAACCTATCAAGAAACAAGAAAGGTTTTTTTGTTTTTATGCCAAGAAAATAACTAAGGATCACAAATGTATTTATTGCATTAGATATCAAGAAAATGATGATGCATCATCACCTGCATTATCAAAAGGATTGTTGATAAAAAATGACAAAGAATGGTAAAGATGTAAAGCCCATATCTTTAGTCGACAGGTAATGCAAAAGAAATATAAGGCATAAATTAAAACGTCAAAAACAAAAATTTGGGTGAAAAATCCTCATTTAATTTAGTTGGACACAGCTTCCGCAATAGCTTTTCTACTTTAAGAAATTATTTGTCTAGCAACTATGCATTTAGAGATTATGAGCGACTAAAAATTTGTTCAAAGTTCTCAGTTGGATTTAAGAATTATAATAATTATTACTATTATGAATAAAATGAAATATAGTCACTCTTTTTCTAATCTCTAGTAATTCTATTGTGGACACCATACTAAATACGGGTGCAAAAGGTTTATCATTACCAAAACGGTATTAAGGCTAAAGCAAGCTAAGGCGTATCAAATGTAACAAAAGAATATGAACGGAAAAACAGTGGTATAACTATTAAATTCAGATATGATAATTATAATTATAAATCAATTAAGGAACTTGAATAATTAAATATTTATTGATAGCATTTATAAAACTAATAAATAAAAAAACGAGGATAAAAAAACTAGAGTCAAGTTTGTATAAAAATAAACATAAGAAAGTTATAAACTTAAATCAATGTTTTGATAAGCAACTTAAATATTTGCATTTAAATAATAATATACAGGAAGTAACAACTAGCATTTCAAAATAATTAGCCACAATTTGATATCAGAGCTATATTTGACAAGAAGGCTATAAACAATCGCATATATGATCAAGGATTCTTACAATGTGATTTGTGGCGAAGCATTGGCTTCTAACTTGACATGGTCGAATGGCTAGCCACTATATAGGCTACACAAGTAAAAGGTTGCATAAAATAAGTTTTGAGGTTAACTTTAAGACCACCATTGTATTGAAGGCATAACACAACTAAGCAGTGTCTGACTTAAATAGTATCAAAATCATAGCAAAGAAAATACAACATTGCCTGAAAAAGTTAACCTTGTTGACTATGTAAGGGATATCCTTGATATTAAGTATACACCTTGGGGTATAGAGATATAATTATAAAAGCCAAGGGCATATGCTATGATGATCCCATATTGTCAAAAAATCAGATGTGATCACTTCTTACTTGACTTTTTACGCATTGTAACAAAAATGTCTTTATTTTCATTGAAAATTGTGATTAAATTTTAACTAGATATTTATTCAATTTGATCGGTCAAAATTAAACAGTTATCTAGTTGACTGAAGTTTGGTCAATTAATAGTTTGACCAATCGAAACCAAGTTAGACACATATCCAACTAAATTGGACAATTGTTCAATTGTCCAATTGGTTGAATTTTGATCAATTGGTGACCTTACTCTCCAAAGTCAAATTAAACAGTTGTCCAACTCGTCAAATTTGTTCCCCCTTATCAGAACCAAATTGGATACATATTCAACTTATCGTGACTAAACTAGACAAGTGTCCAACGCATTAGATTTAACTCTAATTCTTCAAAGCAAAATTGAATATATGTCCAACTCACTGTAACTCAATTAGATAAATATCCAACTCACAAAATACCCATTTCTTCACTCAATGTCCATTACCTCTTAAACATATATATCAAAATGTATTAGAGATATACCAATTCAAAATGTATTAGAGATATACCAATTCAAAATGACAACAAACTTAAAATTTTATCTTACTCTTAATACATCTTTTACATCATCCTCGTAAATCCCTTGGCCGAGAACAAACTAAAAACTAATTAACCAAAAACCTAAGCAAGAAATAGTAATACCTTGCTGCACATACACCTTTTTATAAATTTGGCAATAACATGTCCTAATATAAATTTTACATCCAAAGTATTAAACAAAAAAAAAGTTCCATACCTCAACAAAATAGGAATCCTTAATGTGTTACAAATGAAAAACAAAAGTCATTAATTGTTATCATGATTACATATCCAAATACTATTGTTTTGAAAATTCAAGGGTGTAGACAAGTATAAGAGAAAAATGATTAACACAAATGTTTTCTAATATCTTCAACATTATAATTTGTTGATGAGATCCAAATCCTTCTCTCTAATGAGCAACATAGCCAAATAGATGGCATAAACACCATGATCAAACCTACAAACCAAGTTATATTAAAAATGTTAAATAAAATGTAACATTAAAGAAATGTATATCGAGAACATGTTCAATAATCAAAGATTCATTCAAATCATACGAATCTTTCTTACATTCTCAATATTCTAATGTAGACAATATACGTGACATTATCCTAACAATTGGAGTACATTTACTATGAAGATCAATTAGTCTCACACCACCAACAAAAGAATTACACACAAAAGACATCAATAATTCTAACATATGCAAATCATTTTATGGACAACTATTTAATTAAGAACTAATTAGACAATTATCTAAACAAAATGAACGTATAATTAGACAAATATATACAATTCAACGTAACAAAGTTAAATATATATCCAACTAAAAATGAGAGAGCTTATTTGTTGGATATGTGTCCAAATGGTGTAAACAACAAAAATAGCATGTAATCAATCATTCAAATTCATAAGAACACTCTCCTAAAAGAACATAAACCAAAACTTATTATTTACTTAACTTTTGGCCGGAAGGAGGAAGGAAAAAAATTCAAACTTATGAAAAATATACAATCATTTAGCTAATTACACATTATCCTAAAAGCACTGAGATTTAAACAAAAATAGCTATAATTAATGAAATTCAAAGAAAAACTAGCCTCACATGATTTGCAAATTGCAGAAAAGTTAAAGTAGATGTTGTTATGAGTGGTAAGAGGAATAAATGTACATATAGAAACCATAACTTCTCTATTTGAATTATAAAAATTTACAAAATTCTTTTAATTTCAAGTTATATAATATAAAAAGAATAGAAAGTTATAATATGGACCAGAGCTATCCATATGGATCCTGAAGTTCATCCTAATCTAAAGGCATTCAATTCTGAAAGATGAGATGTAGGTTTAAGTTAGCTCCTTATTTTTAATTAATTAAATATCTATGGTGACTCTGCTTCAATATTACATATACTAAAGGAACAATTAATATTTTCGTTGTTTCGCACTTTGAGTAACTCCGTTTGCCAATTAAGGTTAAAATGTTTGGATTATTTGTAAGTTGTAACAAAAGATTAAAGATATTATAATATATGTCATCAATGCATTAAAAACAAAAAGTGAATAGAAATAATTAAAATTTGTTATTTATTATAATTTTATTAGTGGTATAAGCTATAATATATAGAGTATTGTTCTATGCATCGTTTTTTATTTATTTATTAAGGGGCGTATTAGTTGTTAATTAGACATAAGATTTGTAACGTAAAAAGGTAAATTAATTATATTATCACTTAATAACGAGAATTAATTTTTTTAACAAACAATATTTAATGTAATTCAAAATTATAATTTGAAACTTGAGGGAATGAGTCATACCACTAAACTTTTTGAACATTGGTGTGATTCAAACTTATGATATAAAATGAGAAAATGAGGAATTTTACTAATATATCGTTAAATAAATAACAAACATAAAATCATTTTTAAATTGAAATAGGTGGATTATTGGATAGATAACATATTTCTAACATCGAAAATTATCACTACTGCAAAAAGGAGTTTTTAAGTCTGGATTTAAAGTTCGGTTTTTGAAAAAAATTGACTCATAATGAAATTAGTATGATTTGATGTCCATGTGTTAAATGTAAAAATGAAAAATTTCATGATGTTACGAGGTTAAGTATCACCTTATCTGTAGTGGTATTCTTTTGAGTTATAAATATTGGTATTATCATGAAAAAAAATATTTATAATACTTATAGGGAAGAGATAAATAAGAATGTGAATGAATTATATACATCTTATCAAAATGTACGGACAAAAAATATGTTTCATGCTGTTGAAGATGAACTACACGAGGATGATCTCGAAACCTTTAAAAAACTTCTAGAATATGTTGAAAAACCATTGTATCGAGAGTGCAAGAAATATACTAAAATGTCGGGATTGGTTCATTTGTATAATATAAAAGCAAAAATGGTTTTTCTGATAAAGGATTCACATAATTACTATATATACTAATATATATGTTTTCTGAGGGTAATGAATTACCATCTTCAATGTAAAAATTGAAGAAATCTCTTAGTGGATTTGGCAAGGAATATCATAAGATTCATACTTATCCAAATGATTGCATTCTTTATAGAAAAGAATATAAGACATTAGATTATTTTCCGGTGAGTAAAGAATTGAGATAGAAGCATGGTGCAAATCAGACAACACCTAAAAAAAAGCATGCCAACAAAGGTTCTTTGGTACTTTTCTTTGATTCCTCACTTTCAAAGATTGTTCAAAAGTAAAGACCTATCAAAGATGTTGGCATTCATATAATTGATCTGATGATGGGATGCTACATCATCCTTGTGATTCTCCAAATTGGAAAATAGTAGGTAATTTATCCCCTCAATTTGCATCTGATATGTGCAATCTTCGTCTTGCTATTGATGTTGATGGAATTAATCAACACATTTCCCTTAGTAGTAGATATATCTTTTGGCCAACAGTTATGGTAATATACAATCCTCATTCTTGGTTGTGTATGAAAAGAAAATTCATGATGTTAACATTTATTGATCTCAGGACCGAAATAACCTGGAGTTGATATTGATGTATATTTTCAACCTCTGATAGATGATTTAAAGACATTGTGAAATGATGGTATAAATGTTTACTATGCATATAAAGAAGAATACTTTAACTTGAGGTGGTCATTTTATGGACAATTAATGATTTTCATGCTTATGGGACCTTATTAGGACATGCAACAAATGGTTATATGGAATGCCCTATTTGTAGTGATGGCACTTCTACAACTTATCTTATTCACAGATGAAAGATGTCTTATAGAAAACATAGAAGATTTTTTCCATCTGGACACAAGTTTAGATACCAAAAAAACCTTTCGATGGTAAAGAAGATCATGATACTACACCAAGACCTTTGCGAAGTGTTGAGATATTAAAGCAATTGAATGGTATGACATTCAAACGATATGGATAGATGGAAAAAAGAATACTCATTGATGGAGGGAAATGAAAGAGGTCAACTAATAAAAGGGTGAAAAGGAAAATGTTATTAAATCAGTAGATCATGATTGTTGGAATAAAAATCAATATTTTAGGAATTACCTTATTTTAAAGACTTACACATTCGTCACATCTTAGATGTCATGCATATTGAGAAAAATGTATATGAGAGCTTGATTGGTATATTACTTAATATATCTGGAAAAACAAAGGATAGAATTAAAGCAATATTGGATTTAAATAAACTGGGCATACGACCTAAATTGACACCAAGGGTGAAAAATGATAAGAATCGAACATACTTCACTAGCATCATATACTGTTATTTATTATTGGCCCAAACATTGAGGCCCAAAACCCAAAACCCATATATCAAAACAAAACCCTCAACCCTTTATTATATATATATCATTTGTCCTTCTTAGTTGAGAAGTAATATGAGCCGCTAGAGAGCTTGCTAAAAAGAAAAGAAAATCTACAATGTTTATATTAGAGAACTCAATAGCCAAAGAAAAGAAAAAAAATCTTTTTTATTCTAAAACTCCACTACAATATATTGGAAGATTTGTAAAGGTCTCGCCTTTGAGAATAAGAAATCAGCAACAAGCTGTCCATTTCTGACATTGGTGGAGTTTCTCTTATTTGTATGGTAATATTTGATTTAATAGCAAGTTTGTTAATTTATTTTGCTATATATTACTAGTAAATTAGAGGGAGATATTTTGTGCATGTATTTGGGTTTTTTTGTATATTTTGTGAAGCTCTCTGAATATTGGTGTTTGTATCTTCATTTGATTATTAGTGGATTTTTCTCAATGTGTCGTCGTTAGTGGAGTAGACTTTTCACATTGAAAAGTTGAACCACTAAAATCATTATGTGCCATTTATTTTCTCATTTCTTATTATTTTGCTGTTACCCATAATTATTTATTTGTGCAACCAAATTGGACCCAAACTTCGCTTCTGCAAGTACTAATTTATAGCATATACAATGTCAACAAAAGAGAAGGATGTGTTTTGCAAATGTTTGACGGGTATGAAAGTTCTTGATGGTTACTCATCCAACTTAAGAAATTTTGTGCCTATCACCGATAAAAAAAATTATAGATTGAAATCACATGACTGTTATATCTTAATGCAACAGTTATTACCAGTTGCTATTAGGTCAATTCATCCAAAACATGTTCGATTATCAATAATTCGTCTTTGGTCATTCTTCAATACAATATGTAAGAAATCTATATCAATTGAGAAATTAAACTCTTCATAGAAAAATGTTGTCGAGAATTTGTGTCTACTTGAAAAATATTTTCCTGCTTCTTTCACGTTAGCACTTCATTCAAAACAAGTATTTTACATAAGCAACCAAATTGACACAAGATGGTTTGTTGTGTTAACTCCTCCACAAAAATATTTCTACCATTGTGATGTTTTAGAACATGATGATATGCTTGATTTGTTATCTAATATTAGTCATTTCTTAAACAAATTGCCTAATGCATGTGATGATTTGATTGATGATGATGATTTTTTGTCATATATATATACGATCAACAACCTAATTAAACATAATGTATGTTCTATATTATTTTAATAACTCTTGTTTATATGTTTGGACTTAAAATTGTCAATTAATTTCTATTTCATCATTATTTGTAGATATTTCATGGATCCTAGGGTACTAATGATTGTAGATCCAAATGATCCATTAGGGAATTTGAAAACAAGGCGTTTGGCTAATATACTCGATGCTCTACTTAATCCAGATGATAGAGTACACGTTCAGTTCGACACAACTAGTAATCCATTAGGATAAAATGGCCAATAATTGAAATCTTCTATTAATAGACTTGTGAAGTCAAGTATACCAATCAATATAAATAATTGGACTAAGGTTGAAGATGCTGAAAAGTTTAAGATATGAAAAACTATTTATTTAAGTCTCTTTTGTTTTATAATTAATTACATATATTATATCTTTTTTGTATTATATCTCATATAATATGTGTTTTTTTACATAATCATTTTAAAGTCCCTGATAATTGGAAGAACAAGTGTTATAAGATTGCAAATAAGTCATGGAAGGAATACAAAACTTTCAAATTGGCCAAAAATTATGTGTTTTCATACTTGGAACCACTTAATGAACAAGAAATATACTAAATCTCTAAAGAACACCCCTGGATTGAACCCCAAGTATGAAAAGACTTTGTTGATTATAGGCATACGGATGAATTTCAAATCATTAGGGAAGAACATCATGGTTAATAAATTTATTTAATTTATGTAGGAAGCTGAATTGGGTAGACCGGTTACCTGATATGAATTGTATATAAAAACAAAAACTTCCAAAATAAAGAAGTCAAGACCAATGACTAAACGAGGAGAAGAACAACTCAATAATTTGGTTAGTAATTTAACTTGATACAAAGTCCTTATGATTTTTGCATATTGATTAAATAATGTATGATATATTTTTTTGCTTTATTATTTGTAGAGAGATATTCAATACCGAATAGCCTCATGTAAAATAATGGAATAGCTTGGGAAAGATGCGATATATCATGAATTTAACATCTTAGTCGTGTTAGGAGAGGAAGCCAATATGATGGTTATATAGAGTTTTTTAATATTTCAAAACAAAGGCCTCAGATGGTTAGTAAGGAGAAGTATTGTAAAATTGAAAAAGAATTGAACTTCTTTAAGTCCTCGGTGTTAAGTGAGATTGTCACTTTAAAGCAATATCAATCATAACACATGTCAAGCATGGCATCATATTACAATCAGGGCATGTCTCATTGGCCAGGCATGCCACACATTCCATACATGTAATCTCATGGAACCCAACTAATGAGTGCTCAAAAAGTACTAAAATTACCATGATTTTATGCACATTAATTGATTAAATATATATATATGATTTTATCATATATTTATATAAATCTATCTTTTCGGAATCACGGGTCTTTTTATTGTATTTCAAGTATTTTCGTTTAAAAAAGTAACTTAAAGACTGAAAGAAAAATATCGGAGGCAATACATCACAAATATATTGATAAATTAAAGGAGGAAAAGTCAAAAAAGATGGAAAAATTGGACAAAATGGGTCAAAATGTCAAAAAGGAAGAAATCGAGCACGCAGTCATGCCAGCATAACGCCTAGTCCACACACATAGCACACCTAATCTGCGCGTACTAACTTTCAAGTTTTAAAAACACTACTGAAAACATGTTGTCAATACATTTTCAGATAATAATTCTTATAAAAACTTTTGAAATAGAGCTTCACTCTAACTACCGAGCGATTATACCAATAAATAAAAGAGCACTACTTTAAATTAGACTGGATAACTAAACCTTAAAATCTAATTTTTAGATTTAAGTTTGTAATGAAAATTTCTCTCTAATATTCTTAATATAAAATCTTGAAAAAAAAATCAATTCATTTTAGAGATTTTTACCTATTTAATATTTTGCAAGCATAACAACGTTATTATTATATCATGTTTACAAACAGCCAGCAAAGTTAAATTTAATCACAGACAAATTAAATATAACATGTAAGAATAAAGCATAAAAAATAACTGTAAAGAAAATAAAATCCTTACAATACTTTGATGTTATTCTTTTTGTTGGAAAACCTCTAAACATAATTTACATTCTCATTTATTGAATCAAAAAACAAATAAATTACAAAAACATAATTAGTTCTTCTCAAAAAGAGAAGAACTCTAAAACTAAGGAAAACTAACAAAGGAAAAACTAAAAACTAAAAAAATTAATAAATGGAGAGAAAGAAAGAGAAAAAAGATGTGTTTTGAGGTGTGATTTGTTATGAAGAGAATGAGGGTATTTATAGGTGAGGAGAGGAAGAAAAAGTAGGTAAAAAAATGATTAAAATTTGAGAAAACGCGGAGTAGTGAATGATGATGTCATATTGTTGACATCATGGTGGTGTGGGTGCGGCGACGCGCGCAGATTGGGCAAATGGGCGCAACGGTGCACGAGGACTAGACGCTAGAACACGCGGAATGGAGCAGGGGCACGCGCAGACTGTGCATTGTACTGGCACCGCACGCACGTTGGTCGGCGCGGCTCGGCGGCTGCGTGTGCAATTTCTTCTTTTTTGACATTTTTGACCCATTTTGTCCAACTTTTCCATCTTTTTTTACTTTTTCTCATTTAATTTATGAATATATTTGTGATGTATTGCTTCCGGTATTTTTCTTTCAATCTTTAAGTTACTTTTTTAAGCAAAAATACCTGAAAACAATAAAAAATACCTGTGATTCCGAAAAGACAGATTTATATAAATATATGATAAAATCATATAAATATATATATATTTAATCAATTAACGTGCATAAAATCATGGTAATTTTAGTACTTTTTGAGCACTCATCACCAACCTACATCCTCTATGGGATATAGTAATCCTATTGGTCCTCCATTTATGCCAGGAATGCAAATGCAATCAAGTAGTGGTTCAATATCTCCAATGCAATCTGTACATTCTTACCATCCATCACATGATTAATGTTTTGATGAGAATGTCCTTCCAATAACTACCCCACATGGGATTCCTCCTCCATTTGATGAATCATTTGTGGTAAGATTTAATGCTTATGTAGATAGTCTATTAGTTTTATTATTTATTATATATAACGCTTAAATATTTTACAAAATATGAAATGTTTGTTGAAACATCCATCATCTACGGACTATGTTGCTATTGGAAAGGTACAATAATTGAATGATGATTGAATGATGATCGAATGATTCATAATCAATATTTGCCAAATTATTGGTGAATAATAATTGATCAATCATTGTCCACTACCTATGCCTCCTGATGCTACCACGGTCCAAGAAGCTATTGGACAATATACGTCTTGGCCGTCAAATCAAGTTATGAAAAACTTTGATATGGTATTATTTTTGTTACTTAAGATTACTACTACTATATTATTATTCTTTTATTGTTACTAATATATATAATACATCTTCTTTAGTCTATTATATCAGAATTAGTAAGTGCGGTACATTTAAGAGATACCAAGAAAGTATCTCATAGAAAATCTTTGTCTAGTGGACAATTATAGTGCATTAAGTCATTCAAAAAGAAGCCATGGAAAAAGTATACTTATGAATATGCTTTAAACTTCAGGAGATATCTTGGCTCTTTGATGACTATTGTTGCAAGCAAAACTAGCATAAATGATGGATGGACTATGTCACTTCCTAGAAAAATTTCTGGCATAAACATTGGGTAATCATATATATCGATCAAGTGCATATTATAACTATTTGAATTTCAAATGATCGATTTAAGTATAATTCAAGTGTGGACAATGTGAGTCATCAATCAGTAAATAATTTTCATTTATGTAGAACATATAATTATATTTATATATATTTTATATATATAGGGAATGTTATTATCGACTTTAAGCTAATCAC
Organism: Hippophae tibetana; assembly: GCA_037013495.1. Lineage (NCBI taxonomy): Eukaryota > Viridiplantae > Streptophyta > Magnoliopsida > Rosales > Elaeagnaceae > Hippophae > Hippophae tibetana. The sequence continues at coordinate 58,713,910 of CM072803.1, read as the reverse complement.
TTATCACATTTAGCAATGTTTTATGATTCATCATTTGTCAATCAATATCAAGAGAATGATGTTAGCATCAAAGTTAAACAATTATGTGATAGTGCATTAATACTTAATAGAAATCAAAAATTGATAATCCCTTAGCCACTAAAGTTTGAACAAGGACAAGATCATTGGATTTTGATAATTCTTGATCTATATGGAAATTATGTGTGATACTGTGACTCAGCTTTCAAAGAATTCAGTAAAGACACTAAAGCAATTGTTGAAATATAAGAGTTATAGTTAGCTATTTTTCTTATATGTTCTTTGTAATATTTAATAAAGAACTAATTGCTTTAAAATTTGATAGGGCATGGAAGCTATGGAACAAGAGTAAGGTCATTGCCTTTAACAAATCACATAAGCTTATATGAGACAAAGTTATGGTATGTACAAGTGAATATTAATAATTTATAAATTTTACTATTGAATAACAAATATGTTCGAATATGTAAAACCATATACATTTTTTTTTGTAAGTTCCACAACAAAATGGAGTCATATGTGATTATTTTGTCATAAAATGTATGAGCAAAATCACCTCAAAAATCAGCATTCCAATTAAAGATATAGTAATCTATTTTACTAATATGTTTTTTTAACATATATAAGTTATTTTTTTGTGAATTCATGATATTACATTCTTATTTTGAATTTAAATACTTGTAGTTCTTTGGTCGGAACAAATCCGACTATGATATGCAAAATTTTGAGGATTTACGAGAAGAATAGACAAAACATACATTTCAAATTATTATATTACAAGAAGAATCAAGAGAAAAATTTGACGATATTGAATACAACACCATAATAATTTTTTAATGCTTTAATTTTTTTATTCTTATGTCTTTGAAGTTTGGGCTTGTTTGATAGATATTTGATAGATGTTTAAGGGAATGAATTGTTGTTTGAGCCTCTTTTCCTATCCAAACTCCATCTCATCTCATTAGAGAGTTTTATGGTCATGAGACATTGTTGGTGATTCTAAGCAACAAAATCAAATTTTCTCCCCCTGAAATAAAATAAGAATATCACAAAATTCATGACAAAAGATGTGTCATCATTTTATTTGTAATTTAAGTCAAATATATATATGTATTGTATATAAATTATTTTTTGTAATAAATTTAATTCTTAAGTAATTAATTAATATTTAATTTTTCAATAATTTATACTATTTAAAAATTCTTTTAAACATATTTTAGTTTTTTCTGTTATTATGTGATCAAAACCAGGTAATGAAAATAACAAAAAATACACAAAATATGTTGAAAAATATATATAATTTAAAGTATGTTTATGGGTTGAATCGATTTTAAATTTTAAGTCTTTTTGTTTTAAGTCGATTAGTTAGCTTGAATTTGTAATAGTATATATTTTAATTTAAAAATAATTGATATGATAATGAAAAAAAATGTATTATTTCTTCACGAGTATAAATACTATAAATTTTTCCGCGAATAGATTAGTATGCACCGTTTACCAAACAGAACACATTGCACGTATCAGTGAAAAAAGAAATTAGAGGGAAGAGACGAAATCAGGATTATCTTTTATAAGTTGTGATATTATAATGATATGGCATTAATTAAAAACTAAAAAATTAAATATTATTATTTTAATTAAAAATTATCTATTATATTAATTATTATGATTGTTCTACAAATAGCATTAAAAAAAAACCCTTATCTTTTAGAAGAAAAAAATACCTTGTAATTTTTTTTATTTTTTTTGCTAATATAATTAGGTGGGAAATGCCTACAAATCTTATAGACCAGGAAAGTTTTGTTTACAACAATTAAGAAAGATAATCTTGATTTCGTGTCTTCCCCCAACAATAAATCATGTGTATCCTTTCATGTAAATTACTTTGTGTTTAATGTTAAGAAAATGATCTAAAGTTGCATTTAAGGCTATTACTTCAACAAATTCTACAAAAATAATAAATAACATATGGGATCGTGGATCAATTACGTCACCTGTGTTATTTGAGATAGGGAAATTAATGATTTCATGAACATGTTTCTAACTAGCATCAATATTATATTTTACAGCATGTTTAGGAAGAAGCTGCAAATTGGTAGGAATATAAACCATGTATATTCTTTACTTGACTCATTGGAATAGTCATTATCAATTAACACCTTATTGAATTCATCGTATCTAGAGCTTATAGTAATTAGATTAGAAAAGTAATCTAATCTTTCTTTGTTGATAACGATCTGTTTTAGATTTATCAAATTTATTTTATTATAATAATAATCAAAAGCGTGAAATATTGAGGAGTAGATCTAGAGACAAAAGAACACGAGATAAACTAAGTCGTAAATTAATATAAGAGAACATTTTCAATTTTACAATAAATTGCTAAATTATATTTCATTTTCAATAAAACCATTAGAACCTTAATATTTCACATCTTATGAATAAATATTGTGTCCTCCAATTCCTTATGACAAAGGAAAATTGTAATTGTTTAGATACTAACTTTACCAAAAATAACATTGTTTAAAATATTATTATTATTTGGTTGAATAATATTATTAGTTTTTAATTTTTATAAATTTTATACTTTAATTCTTTAAATTGTTTCTACATATTTAATCTTCTAATTTTTACAAATTCTACACTTAGTTCTCTAAATTATTTTTGATAACCATATGATATGAATCGGTAACAATTTTTTCATGATTTAACTATTTTTCTTATTTTTTAACATTTATTTAAAAATATATTTAGCTTTTAAAAAATAAATTTTAACATAACTTTTAATGTACTATATTATTTTAAATATTGACATTAATTTTTATTTTTTAACTATTTAGTATTTTTTAGTAAAATAAAAAATAAAAAAGTAAGAATAAAAAAAATTATCTAATTATTCAAAATACTTTGTTTTATTATTAAAAGTATATTTTTCTACGTAATTACATGTATATAAAAAATATTATTAAAATATGTTTATTTTCGATTAACCATAATTTCAATATTACAATACCATCCACGTCTCACACCTTATTGTTTACGATTATTTTTATAAAAAAAATAATTATTTTTTTATGAATAATTATAATTTAATATTCATCACTAATGAGTGATGTGAATAAATTATATTTTTTTTAAACATATGACTAGGTCATATATAGTAAAAATAAATATTTTGAAAAAATAATAGTTTTATCAATTGATTTACTAAACTAATAGAACATTTGGATTAATTTTATTTTTTCTACCAAAATCACCCTTAAAATAATAGTTATTATTGTTGTAAGATATTATCTTATCGTGGTAAACCTTAACACGACATTGGATGTCAGTGGTAAATCTTCACACACTAATTCAATGATCATGAATTTTATTTTTTACCAAAATCGTTCGAAAGCAAAGTTTATCATTGTTATGGTAAAACATTACCTTATCATGGTAAAACTTACCACGACACCGGTTGTTAATGACAAACCTTCTCGCATTAGACTATATCACAAATTTAATTTTTTTACCAAAATCGATATGAGGTAATGCATTACTTTATATAAATACCAGTGATAAAGTCTTCCCACACTGGACAAATGTACTGATGTCTTATCACGAATTTTATTTTTTACCAAAATCATTATAAGACAAGGCCTACTACTATCGTAGTAAGCATTACCTCCAAATGATTTTAGTAAAAAAAATGAAATATTATCCAAAATTAGGTAATTTTTTCTAGTTTTACCTACAAATTTGACCAAAAAAGATCAATTAGACTTTCGATTCACTCTCGTATGCTAAACAAACTTGTATTATCCAAATAAATAAGTAGCAAACTTATCTACACTTTCACTATAGTTAACGAATCAATAATACCCCTCATACTAATTTTAGTCTTGAAAATTCAAACGAGTTAAGTTAATTGTCCAGTAAGTTTAGACCCATACTAAATGAAACGATAAAATTTCTACGTAACCGTATAATTTTTATTATATAACATGAACTCGCTTCACAGCCAAATGCATGATTGTACAAAAATTATACAAATAGAGTGTTTAGTATTGTGTGACAAGCATGCCCACTTCCTCTTGTCCTTGTCCTTCTATCAAGAAGTAATAAAGGAGTCCATCATTGCCAAATACCAGGTAAAACCTTATAAGGAGGAACCGGGTTGAAAAAACTCAGTACCATTAACTCAGCGTCTTACTTATTTTTGAATTCAGTCATATGCAAGTTGTGTTCATGATGACGTTATTGGACATGTAACATAAAGCCCAAAAAAGCTGCACCTGACATGAAATACATATAGTATGAACTCCAAAATAATTTGCTACGTCTATTATTGTTGCATAAAACATGTCGAATGATAAAACTGGCATGTTTAGGCAAGTAAGAGCAGGAATATTGGAACTGATCAGAGATGAGATTTTGGACACAGTATCTCTAACGTAACGCTTATGACCCACAATGAAAAATCAAAACATCTAAAAGTTAACTCTGGTGTCAAAGTTTACCTGTGGAAAGTCGATAAACTTGATTCTTGTGGAAACATTGGAAGAGGAAGCTGTGAAACTCTGATAGATTGGATGTACGCATCAACCTTGAAGTCCAGTAGTAGCCTCATGATGAGCAGTGGGATGAAAACCCCATCATCTCGAAAGACAAGAAGCTTAGTGATATCTACAATTGAGATAAGTTGACCCATTCCCGGTGAGGTATGAGAACCAACTCTACTTTATTCATTTTCAGTTGTAGCTAGGCTAAGAGACGTTAATCACCAAATTAGGATCCCCTTTAGCTTTTCAGAAATGAAGTTGCTCTAGACCTTGTGAGGGTGAATATGATGATAAGCAGCAGCAACAAAATATATTCTTTTACTAACAATGACTCGAGGAATAAGTTCTATGATGAGCTGAATAATCAGAGCTAGCTCTTAAAGCTTTCTTGTCACTCACAAGCCACTGAATAATTCATGTAAGATGTCGATAATTCAGGTGGTCCAAGGAGTCAAAACTTTTATGATTGTATCTCAGCGATGTACTGGTGATGTGGTTGCTCCTATAGGCAATAAATCAAAGAGGGAAACAAAAAGGAAATGAACAAAATAAATGGAAATCAACTTGGCTATTCAATCTTTTACCTCAAATCAAAAGGATGGGACGAAATGGCACGAATCCAACTTTAATGAGTTTCATTACTCCGACATCTGATAGCTTCCAAGCTTCGAGAGTACAACCATGTTTTTATCACAATGCTCAGCATAAAAATAGCATTCACTATAGAAAAAAAGAAAATGTAGAGGACAAAACACAATCATGTTTAACATTTAAGGGAACTAGCATAAAATTTGCTATTTGACAACTGACATTCTATCCTTTACTAGTGATTACCCATATCTAATATTTGTTCAACATCATCTATAAAAACTAACGAGATAATAACATAAAAAAAACAACCGGGAAGAACTTGTGTAATAACATGTTTAGTAGGAAGAAAAATCCATGGACATGACCAAGTTACAAACTTGATATCCAAGAACTATTTTGCAGTTTTACAAGATCTTTTATAGATTTCAAAGTTTAAAACAGTCAACGATCATAACCGGTTATCTTAGGACAGTAAACTAAGAGACTCTACTCCATAGTTGCTACTCCGCCAGCAGCCTTTATTTTCTCAATAATGCCAGTTGCCTCTTCTTTTGTAACTCCTTGTTTAACCAAAACAGGAACCTTCTCGACAAGATCTTTAGCCTCCTTCAATCCCAGATTTGTAAAAGCCCTGACTTCTTTGATAACCTTGATTTTTGCAGCTGCATCAAACTTCTCCAACCTCACTTCAAATGCTGTTTTCTCCACTTTCTTCTCTTCAACCTTTGACCCAGAAGCCGAACCTTGAGTACCCATGTCTATGCCTTCTGTAGATATTGGTTTTAGTTTTGGATGCCTTAGCTTCTCTGAAAGTGTAGGACCAATTTGACAGCGTTCTTCAGGGGGAAGTGCCGCAATCCGCTCGGCCAGCTGAATAATTTTATCTGAGGGTGGGGGTCTAGGGCCATATGGATCATAGAAAGAAGGATATTTGTATCTCTTAGGCTTGGCCTTGGGATCTCTGGGAACAAAGTCAGGCTGGAAAGAACGAAATTGAAAAGGCCCAATTTTTCCCGCATGAGCACTACGGGCATATAAGGATCTGGCAACTCCAATAATCCTCATAGTTTGTGGATAAGTCAAAGCAATATCTCAGATGAAATTGAATGCTAGAAAAAGCTATATCTGCATTTAACCAACCAGCCGCAACTTTGGATGTGAAGAAACACTCCCTCCTTACTTAATGTGCCTTGAAGTGCAGCGACTACAAACAGAAAAGGATTGCTTTAGTTACAAAGGACGCACAAACCCACTATTCAAAAGGGGAGTAACCAAGACATGTGAGTGATTACATCAGGGATGCTAAGTTGACCAATAAATGCACCAGATTACATGAAAAAAACCAACTACGGAACAAGGGTCTGTATAACACCAGAAGTTTACTTTAACAAAAACATCATCAACCATAGCCTCCTATGTAGAAAGCTTAATTGGCAGTTAAATACTTGGCAAATACAGCAACTATGCCTAGCATATTTACAACACTAGTAGTAACAAGCCCATTATCCTCTATAAAAGAACTCTTTAGACATCAAATCATGGTTATAAAAATCTTAACACGTCTACAAACAAGATCCTGGATATGCAATCAAAAGAATCTCACAACTCTCTCTTCTCTAATTATTACACTTGATTAAGCTGTGGCATAAGCTATATACACGTGGACATGTATTCTAACACGTGATGTGCCTCTTAAAAAGACAGCTACAGCAGTTTGCAAAGAGCTAAAATCAGAACTCATGTCAGCAAACAAAATGCCACACACAGGTCTGTATGAATTTCCCAGACTTAAAATAAAAAAAAAAAACCACACTTACACTTCCAGGAAAAATGATAATGATAATTCTACAGACATATCTTTAAGATTTTATTTTTTTTGTGACATTAAAACGAAAGTAGTGACAGAATTATGGAGAAACATGAATCTAAATATTTGGTACCATACCAGTGATTACTTCACAAAAGGAAATTATTAGAAAACTGAACTCCACTCAAAAATCAACAACTTGAACCAAATATAGCTCGTAAGATATAGAAAAGCAATACTATGACTATTAAACTCGGCTGTTTAGTGCAAAAACTATTTAGAAAACAATAGCAAAGAATCAAAATCATCATTCAGAAGTATATTAGTACTTCCACTGGGATGTTTTGACAAACACATAGTATAAAGACGCAAATATCACCAAGGGGCTCCAGAGTGTATGAGACCCCTAGGCCACAATTAAATATGAGGCGTTAGATTGATTAGTTATTAAATATTATTGAAAAATGAATAGCATGAGAGAAATTAAGGTGAGAAACTTTAAGTTTTCAATAATTCATGAAGAGTTATTTCCACTTTCGAGCATTCACTAAATCCAGAAGAAGAAGAAGAAATAACATGAAATGTACTGAAAAGTTTATTTAAGATTTTTGAAAACTAGTTATTATCACAATATCATACGAGGTAGAAAATCTACGCATAAAGAATAAAATTGAAATAATTAAATATAAACCTTCATGATAAGACAGATCATAGTTACATACATTACCTATTAAAAAACGCCAATCTGTCAGAATATACAAAAATAACAAGTCGGTGACCCAAATGTAACCTCAATCTAAATGAACCAGAAAAGTTCTCTTTGATTTGCAAGAATCATGAAACCTATGTTCAGACCACGAAGAAGAAATCATTTCAAAAGACCAGCTAATAACAGAAATTTGAGAATCAGAACAAAAAGTTATATTACATACTACAGAAGAGAGAGGTGGAGATGGAATGTAGACAACACCAAAACGAACAAGCGAGAGAGAGCAATGTGGAGACTATTAGCTTTGTAAATGGCGGCAATGGAACTTAGCGGAGTACTCTTGACAGGTTGCGTTGGTGCGTAAGAGAGTATAAATGAAATTAGGGTAAGACGGTGGCAATCCGGAATTCCTAACCGTGTTTATAATGCGTTGTTATTATGTCAATTTTGATCCGTAGGAACGTGAGTAGAATGAACTGATTCTATATATTATGTTTGATTATTTTATAAATTAATAATATAATATAATTTATTCTAAAGATAAAAAATAACAGTTGTATAATTCTTGATAATACTTATTTGCCCATTTTTTATTAAAATTTTATAGACACATAAATTATATGAAGTAAAATAATTAATAAATTGCTGTTATTTTAATAATAATTTAGAAAAATAAATAATTTTAGATAATATTTTTAAGAAATAATTATTTAAAAAAATAAATAATATTTTTAAGTAATAATTATTGAGAAAAATAATAATTTTAATAATATATTTTATTTTAATAATAATTTTAAAAAATAAATAATATTTTTAAGTAATAATTATTAGAAAAATAATAATTTTAATAATATATTTTATTCTAATAATAATTTAAAAAAATAAGAAATTTTAAATAATTTTTTTTATAAGTAATAATTATTTAGAAAAATAATAATTTTAATAATATATTTTATTTTAATAATAATTTAAAAAATAAGTAATATTAAATAATATTTTTAAATAAAAAATATTAAGAAAATAATAATTTTATTAATATATTTTATTTTAATAATATTTCAAAATTTTAAATAATTTTAAATAATATTTTTAAATAATGATTTTAAAAAATATAATAATTATAATAATATATTTTCCATTTCATTTCAGTTGTAAATCAAACACTATATTACTTATTTCTTCTTTTATTCCAATGATTAAACCAAATATTGTAATATTAATATTGTTTCATTTCCATTCAATTTTATTATCATTCTAATTCTCATTCATTTTTTATTATGTAAACCAAACATCCCCTTAAGTGTTGTTTGGTTCACAATGGAACTGAAATGAAATAGAAATGAAACAATATTATTTGGTTTAACTATTGAAATAAAAAAAGAATCAGAATTATTGTATTTGATTTACAACTGTGATGAAATAAAAAACATTGTATATTACCTTAATATCCCTATATTCAATAAAGTTTAAATAATATCATTTAATTATAATTTTTTTGTCAGACAAAATACATTATTGAAATCATAATTTTTCAAAATAATTATTACTTAAAAATAAAATATATTATTAAAATTATTATTTTTAAATAAGATTTAGGGTTTGAGAGTTAGAGGTTTATGATTTAGGATATAGGATTTAGGGTATAAGATTTAGGTTATAGGGTATAGGATTTAAAGGTTCAGGTTTGGAATTTTGAGGTTTATGGTTGAAATTATTATTTTTCTAACTAGGGTTTAGGATTTAGGTTTTTATTTATGGGATTTAGGGTATCAGGTATAATGTTTAGGGTTTAGGGTATATTGTGGGTTAAGGTTTAGGGTTAAAATTATTATTTTTCTAAATAATGTTTAAGGTATTGGATTTAAGGTTTAGAGTTTAAGATTATATTTATGGGTTAAAGTTTAAGGTTAAAATTATTATTTTTCTAAATAGGGTTTTGGGGTTTAAAATTTGGTATTTAGGGATTAAGATTTATGATATAGGATATAAGATTTATGGTTATATTTGAGTTTGAGGTAAAATTGAAACAAAAAAATTAATATGAGAATTAAATCATGATTCTTTAAGGGAAGAGAAGGAACTCTCGTTCTTTCTCCTTTAGAAATCGATTTTATTTCGTTCATATATTTCTTCCCAACCAAACATAAAATTAAAAGAAATAAATTTTGATTTCATTCCAGTTAACCAAACATCACCTTAATGTATTATTCTATCATATCAACAAATTAGTTAACAAATGAATAATTGTATAAAAAAATTAATCTCCTTAAATTCATAATAATATAAATAGTATTTTTAATATTAATTCATATCTTTTCCAATTCAAAATTTATTATATTTACGGGTTATCAATTTTATTTTAAGTAAATTTTCACATTATTTATTTATAATAAAAAAAATCAAAATCTTTAAATATATAAAAAAATTATTTATCAGTTTTAATTAAAAAAATTATCTATATTACATCGTATTGTTATATAATATCAAATAAATTAAGTGGAATTTAATAGATTTAAAAAAATTGTAAATTAAAAATATGCTTGAGTTTTACAATAATATAATAATTAATTTCATTATATAATATTAAGTTTGGGCACGCACGTATTTGGGATTTAAAATTGATTTATATTTTTAAATAATTATTTAATAATAATAATATATAATTTATTTAAATATAGATTTAAAAAAACACAAATTCAAAATTTTCAAATTGAATAAATCATCCATAGCCAGATACGATCAAGAACATTAAGTTTGTTTTATCTTATCAACTATTATACTTGTAAATAACTATCTATAATCATATTATAGATTAAATGCACTTATTTAAGCTTTGGATAGTTAAATAAGAAAATTAATACATAATTAGGAGTGGATCTCATATTGTGAGATAACCACCTAGCTTACCATAAACAACAAGATACTATGATACAAGGTATTTTTAACCCAATATTTTGAGCATTATCAAGTAAATCAAATACCAATATGATACAACAATGACCAACTAAATCATTTAAGATTAAGATCGTCTCACACATGATTATCGACATTGAAAAATAGTTGAGTAAATGAATATTAACAGTGTTTCTAAAATGTATGCTCGAGTCTTATATAAACAACTAATACACAAATTACCTCTAATTAGATTTATCCATTCCAATTATTTTAAATAAAGGTAATTCTTTTCCAAATAGATATGATTTGTACTAGTACTTAATTAAATATATCATTATATAAACTTTAATTAATCGTCACAAATATTTTGAATCTTTCAGGTAACATTAATCTTCTTGTATTTATATTGATTACCATGTTTTAAACAGACATAAATAATCATGAATTTTTATGATTTATTTGAAGAATAAAATAGTACATTTGAATAAATAAAATTTTCGTTGTATTTATTATAATTTTAGCGTAAATTTAAATACAAACTCATTTGTATTTAGGGCTCTATCCTAAAAGGTTCGATCGGTTCATTGCTTCATCAGACTTTTCACCTTGTGTTCTACTTGGGTTTGTTAGGGTCCTCGTTGAGGCCTTACTGAGTAGTCAACGAGGGTTCATGAGGAGGTATGCGATAGGTGCTATTTTTGGGTGTTGGGTTTGGGAAATAATATTCGTATATAGAAAATATGATATAAAAGTTAATTCTATCTAATATTTTCAAACATCGAGGTAGTGTAAAAAATGTAAGATTGAGTGAGAATTTTATGAGAGATAAAATACATAATTGAATGGTGAAGAGCAACATCATTTTAAGAGGTTCTCTCAATGTTGGTTTGCTTTGTATTGGTTGGTTATTGTGAGATTGCAGTAATTCTTATAGGTGAAGAGCTTAAGGGTGGTATTGTCATAGTCCTTACGTGAAGAGATTATATGATTCCATGCAATGAGGTTGAGACATCAATAGTTGATCACATCAAATGGTGATGGAGCTATAGTAATGAGTTAGGATATACTTGGATCAAGTGTTATGTTGACAACATTTCATAGTTAAGGCATAATTAGAACATGTGCTTCGACTAATAAATGTATTTACAATTATATTTATTTTTGTTGTAAAATGTTGATTCTTAGTAAATTGTTTGTTGTTCATGGTTGCTATACTAGTATTAGATCTTATGTGGTTTACCATGTTACATGCTATATTATGTATTCTCTAATTTAGTGAGAGTACAATTATTATTTACCAAACATGTTTACATATAGAAGGTCTTAAAGTAATTGTAAATCATTTATAGCTTTCACTATATGTTTTCATGATTCACTTTTTATGTGTTGATTGTCTTTCTATTGCATGATGTTAGCTTGGATAAGAGCTTATGAGCACACCATCGCTAGAATGTTTACTCTATATTATTCTTTTTGATATGTTGGTTATTTATTTGGTTATTGAATTAAGCATGTTGTTGTTATTGTTTATTTTAGTGTGCTATTTAATTAATTAACGTTTTGAAACCTACTTGATTGAGTTAGAATAGAGCTTGCGAAAAGATTACATGTGTTGGCATATCTACCCTCTTCTAGGTTATGGTTGACTATTTGGGTAAGAAGTTTAACTCACCTTATGCAATTGATCTAAATAATTGAATTTTAATTGAGAATATCAATATAACTCAACTATACTTTGTGAGTTTCCTTTTTATTTTATCCCATGTTTGGTTTACTAGAATAAAATGAAATCATAATTGATTCCTTCTAATTTTATGTTTAGTTGGGCTGAAAAGTGAGAATGAAATGAATTCAATTCCTAAAAGAGAATGAATTATAATTCCTTTTTCTTAAGGAATCATGATTATATTCCCACCTTTTTTTTCAATTTTACCCTAACCCCAACCCCAAACATAACCCTAAACCCTAAATTCTAAATTTCAAATCCTAAAACCCTAAACTCGAAATCCCAAATCTCAAAACTCTAAGGTGGCGTTTGGTTCACAGAATAGAATTGGATAGGGGTGAGCATCGGTTCGAAACCGCAAATTTTAGGTCAATCCGAATCCGATCCGATCCGAAGCAAATTATGAATTATTCAATCCGAATCCGATCCGCTGTACATGCCAATCCGAACAAATCTGAAACCGCCAATTTTAAGTCAATCTGAATCCGATCCGATCCGATCCGAAAATTATTTAAACCAAAAATTATTCAATCCAAAACCAATCCGTTGTACATGCCAATCCGAACAATTCTGAATTTGCTAATTTTAAGTCAATCCGAATCCGATCCAATTCGAAAATTATTAAATCCAAAATTTTAATTTAAATCTATTAAAAAAATTACATAAATAAAAAAATTATGAAAAATATATTAGGTTAGGTTTTGGAGATATATGTTAGGTTAAATAATTATATATATATATATATAAATATATTTTTAAATAATATATTAAATATATCGGATCGGATCGGATTATACGGATTTGAATATTTCTAATCCGAATCCGAATCCGAGCGGATTGATAAAATCCAATCCGAATCCGATCCGACTTCGGATAGAAACCACTTAATTTTATCGGATTTTTCGGATTGATCAGATTGATCGAATATTTTGCTCACCCCTAGAATTGGAATCAGAATGAGAATGAAATGGAAACAATTTTGTTTGGTTTGATCACTGGAATTAAAGAAGGAATCAGTATTATAGTCTTTGGTTTACAATTGGAATGGAATGAAAAACACTATATATTACCTTTATACTTCTATATTCAGTAAGGTTTAAATAATATCACTTAATTATTATTTTTTCGTCACACAAAATACATTATTGAAATTATTATTTTTCTAAATACTTATTACTTAAAAAGAAAATATATTATTAAAATTATTATTTTTTAAATAGGGTTTAGGGTTTTGAAGTTTAGGATTTGAGATTAGGGATTTAGGGTTTATGGTTTTGAGATTTGAGATTTAGGATTTAGGGTTATATTTGTGGGTTAAAGTTTATGATTAAAATTATTATTTTTCTAAATATGGTTTAAGGTTTTGTGATTTAGGGTTTTGTGGGTTAAAATTATTATTTTTTGAATAGGGTTTAGGGTTTTTGGATTTGAGTTTAGGGTTATATTTAGGGTTAGGGTAAAATTGAAAAAAAAAATTGAGATAAGAATGAAATCATGATTCCTTAATAGAGGAGAAGGAATTCTGATTTCTTCTCCTTTAGCAATCAATTTCCATTACATTGTCATTTTTTAGCCCAATTAAACACAAAAAATGGAAGGAATTAATTTTGATTTCATTTCATTCCATCCAACCAAACATAACATAAACACTATTTTAGAAAAATAATAATTTCAACACTAAATCTTAACCCACAAATATAACCCTAAATTCTAAATCCCAAACTATATTTAAATTTTTTTTAATAATATTTTTTTAAGTAATAATTATTTAGAAAAATAATTATTTTAATAATGTATTTTGTCCGATAAAAAAATAATAATTAAATGATATTATTTAAACTTTGTTGAATATAAGGGTATTAAGATAATATACAATGTTTTTCATTTTATTTCAATTGTAAACCAAACACTATACTACTTATTCATTCTTTAATTCGAGTGGTAAAAAAAATGTTTCCTTTCCATTCCATTCCCATTCCCATTCTCATTCAAATTTCAATTCTATTCCGTGAACCAAATGTCGCTTTAGAGAAAACTCACAAAATACTTTGAGTTTTATTTCACAATATATTTCGATTATTATTCATGTTATAATTAAGATTCTCAATCTTCGCTTTCACATAATTGATATATACTCGTGTGAAAATTTTACACGCACTTGTAACGTGTTATAAGTATATGTGAACTTTTTACACATATATTTAACTTTCACCTTTCCATATTAGGTATGTGAAAATTTTATAGAAAAACTCACAATTTAAGAACAAGTCATTGAAAATTTTACAATATAATTTGAGTTAGACCTATTTCGTAACCAAGGTTTTTAAATTATTTATACAACCATGTAACCATATTACACATGAATTTTTACAAAAATTGTCGAATTTTATATACTAATTATGTATTACAAAATTTGTTTTAATGCATAACCTTTTACGAAAAATACTAAAACAGATCAAAACATAATGCTTTGATTTGATTTGATTTTTCATTTTTTTGATAAGTTTACGAGTTATTATTCTCTCGTATTCATATATGATATAATTATTTAATTGATTTAATTTATAATCTTTTATAAAATATATAGTTTATCCGTTATAAAAAACATATATATATATATATATATATAATATGTAAAAGAAATATGTTTTTTTTAAAGAAAACACTTATGAAATATCTACTTTTCTCTTATTATATGCTATACTTTATTATTATTATTATTATTTAATAAAGTTATCATTAATGAAATATTTGTGATAATATATATTAATTTATATAATAATAATATAATTATCTATTTTTATGTGTATTAGGGATTAAAAATAAAATTATAAAAATAGATACATGCAAATAATTTTTTTTAAAAGAAAAATAAAGAGAGTTATTTAATATCGTAGCTTTTAAACATTAATTTTAATAAACCACGATATCACATTCATCACATTCACCATGTGGTAAAGAGATTAATAGTATGAAAAAAATAAAATAATTGTTTCCATCGTCCATTACCCTCGCTAATTCGGTCGTAGTGTCCGCGAAACGTATTGCCTTAAAGCCTTGCTCCTCCCTTAAACCCTTTGAAGAGTGACCGTCAGACTTCACTTCCTGAAAGTTCTCTTCGTATTCCCGCCAAATTTATCGATCCCCAAACAGCAAAAAAGACCGCCAAGAACGATACCTTTGGTTCGTCTTTCACCTCCAATGTTTGCGAAACGCATTGCCTTAAAACCCTTGCTCCTCCCTTAAACCCTTTTAAAGAGTGACCGTCAGATTTCACTTCCTGAAAGTTCTCTTCGCATTCCCTCCAAATTGCTCGATCCCCAAACAGCAAAAAGGACCGCCAAGAGCGATACCTTTGGTTCCTCTTTCACCTCCAACATTTCTTCTTCATCAGCGGCACTCTGATGTCCACGAAGGTTACTTCCAGAGATGTGCAAGATATTATTGTGAAGCTATCTTCTGATAAACCAAAAGCTCGAGAAGTATCTTCTGATCACTAACCGATTTTTTTTCCGTTTAATCGTTGTGAATTAGCAGGAAATGAGATAGAATTGTTCTTGATGTTACACATACCTTTTGCTTTGGATGCGTAAAAGGAAAAAATATATATTATTGTCACTGTTTAGCATTACTTGTGGCCATTTTTTTTCCATTACGCAAAATGAAAATTGTTTATCTAAGATAATTTACGTCAGGTAGGCAAAAGAGAAAATATATGTGCTTATTTTTAAGAGTCCTTGTTCGATACTTAGCACGTACGGTGTATTATTGTTGTTTTGGTTATTCCGAATTTTCATTTTAATTATGAAAAACAGCACCCGGTCCAAACATGATAAGACCCAAACATAAGAATAAGAGGGTAATAGTCAACCCCTAACAACTTGAGGTTTTAGGAGAATTGGTTGCTATCAATCGTATAACGTGGTATTAGAGGGTAAGGTCCTATTCGTACCTCTCCAAAGTCCAAAATACCCAAACATAAGAATAAAAGGATAATAGTCCACCTCCTAACAACTTAAGATTTTAGTAGAATTGTTTGCTATCAATCTTATAACGTGGTATTAGAGGGTAAGGTCCTATTCAAACCTCCCCAAACTTCAAAATTTTCAATTGCATGAGTTAATATTAAATGGGAGTGTTAAAGAAAAAAAAAACCAAAAAAAGGTCTATTAGGAGTGTTAAGATCAAAATATAGAATATGAGGATAAGTAGTCCACCCCTAAAAACTTACCAGAATTAATGGTCAAATGAGTCTAATCTCCTGCATGTTTTTGATTTCTTAAACTGTTCAGCTAAAGAGCAGAGATGTCATGATCCAGAAGTTTTGATGGTTCAATTAGTGTTCGTAAATATGCTCCTCTTCGTCACGCTAAATGAAATAAAAGGAAAAGAAAGGGTTCTCTATACAGTGCTTGTAGTTTGTCATAAGTTTCTTATCTTTTAGTAACCAGATGTATGTTCTTTCTAGTTTGTTTTCATAATTGAAAAATGTTTGTGTAGTGTCAACTAATATTATGATTTTGATTATACAAAGCAGGAAGGGATAAGGTTATTGAATACATGGTTAGGAGGAGAACGATCAATTAGCTTCTGCAAGTTTTTGGGAGAGAAAACTGCAAAGCTCAAACCAAATGAAATTCTACATTGTAAGATTGTGATAAGTTTAAGCTAAAATGTTTTATTCATCAGCAATACTCTCTATGCGTATAATGGAACTATTTTTTTTTTTGCAGCGGAAACATGGCCTTTTCTTACTAGTTTGTTAATTCAATGTGTTTCTTTGGAGATATCATGCAGCAAACGACGGTTACCTAAATTGATATTTGCAAAGACTCTCCGGATCACCGTACAACGAGCAGAAGATGCCAAGTTGTCAGGTAGTTACTAAAACTGATATGTGGTTTTGATAGTGATTTTTTTAATAAGAATATCAATCTTGTTTATTGAGATTGTCATTGTCACAGAGTTTTTAGAAAGATAATATTTGTACTCAGTTATGCATTCATGTGGCAGAATATCAAGAAGGCTAAGATTATTTCTGTTGCACATTGAGATCTTAATTAGAATAGTTTTGTTGTTTTATGTATAAAAACATGGCTGATGTATTTATTAAATATCATAATAAAAGTGATGCTTTCCTAAGCAGACTGTTATGTTGGAAATTTTGTTGTTTTTAGGGATGTTGGAGCATACATAAAAGAATATTGAGCTTAGGAGTACTAGGGATTATCCTCTATTGAATTTAATATTATGCCTAGCTGCTTAAGTACAACACGATTTTAAAATTTGATAATCAAGTGTATCTTTATTTGAGACTTGAAAATCACTTGGGTTGCTTTTACCATTTCTTCTTTTTTGGTTCAAACTATTGCTATTTGTTTGGTTGGGTGGACGTGAGGGTTTTTTGTAATTAAAACAATGACAGGCACAATGGTATTGTGGATGCCGATTTTCATTCTTTGCTTTGATCCTGCAAAACTAGGAAAAATTGAACAGAGTTTTATTATGTGAAAGTGTGTACCTAGAAATGAAATACTGAATAGTATTTATAGGATGTAGGTTTGGCAGTTTTCTGCCATCTTTCCTTTTTTACTACTATGTTGTTCTACTTTTCTATCTTCAAGTTTTATCTGCCCCTTTGTTGCATGGATATGTGCTGCAATCTCTCTACTCCAATTTCTCTCAACTTTATATCAATCTTCTTTCCATGACCTCACTATAAATGGATCTGTGTTTCACTGTTGCATTATCTATTGTTAACCCTTGTTGTTTCTAGCCAAATGGTGATATTTTCTTATGATTGCTTTTGAAAAGGTTGATTATTAATTTTCTTCTGAGCTGCATTCTAAATTCAGAATTCCCTTTCAATTAAGGTTCACTGATATCAGTAAAGGTTCAATTCCAAATAGTCTTTCTATGGCCTCACTTCAATTCCACTTTCAATTCCACTTCAATAGTATATTTTAATCAGTTAAGGTTCACTGATGTCAGTATTAGTTTCTTTAAGTTCTAATTATTTGAAAAATGTGTATGAACATGTTTTATTGAATATTGAAGTGTTTAACTAGAAAAGTCCGTAAATTTTCATTTGAAAAGTTTCTTTTCACCTGCATGGATTTATGGTCATAGTTGATTCACAGTAAAAAGAATAGTAATGCGAAACAATTTTAGGCATTTTTGTGTTTGGTTTGACCGTTAATTTGGAATGAAATGGAAAACATTCCATCAATAGTGGGAAAAAGCACATTCCCCCAACACCTAAAAATACTTTATTTTTTTCACATATTTGTATTATCATTTATATTTGTTCTTATTTTTATTCATTTAGCAATCAAAAATTTTATTTTCTAATTTTGCTTTATTTACTATTTTATAATTTTTTCAATTTCCCTTATTTGGATTCCATTACTTAAAGAAAATAGTAATAGTACTATTATTATCATTCTCATTCTCATTACGTTATTATTATGCGAACCAAACATTTCCTAAGTTATTATTTGTATATTTTGGTAATGACTTGAATAGTGATTAGTTACTGTATGTTATTTTGAAAAACATGTGCCAATCTTGTGTTGCACGAGTATGTAAGTTAATAAATCACATAGTAATTAGGAAGCTGGGTTGCCATGGTCTCTTAAATTAGACAACATGTGTCTTTTAGTCCTTTTATTGTGATAGGAGTCATTTAGTTCTATAAAATTGAATACTGGGTGTTCTATTAAAATTGAAAAAGAAGTCCTTTAGTGATGGAACATTGAATTACTTTTTGAGTAGAGATGCAGTGGGGATGGATAATTAGTGGGAACATATAGCGTTTCCCAGGGTTATTGCTGTTTATTTAGCCGCTTTCCTCCTTTTTAATTTTTCTTCTCCAATCCTTATTTCAGGCAAGATGTCACCCTTGTTATCTATGGTTAAAGTGTTTTTTAATCACATATGGGATGTTTTGAGCAACGTTCCAAGTTTTCAGTCAGAATATGGGCATATTCTTCGTCAACTTTTGGCTGTCAAAGACTATCGTTTTCGTGTCAGAAAGCATATCTATACAAGTAAGTATCTTCAAATGCACCTAGAGGAAACTCCTTTTTATATGGTCAAGTAATCCTCATTGCTCAATTTTCTTGCTGTTTTTGCCAGGCTTGGTCCTTTTATATTTGGAGAAGGTGGAGACAAGCTTGGCTGGGAAGAATGACTATCCAAAAGAAGAGGTTTTTCGATGCATCTTGACACTTCAATCACTTTTGGAGAATTCTCCTGGCAGTTTTACCGAAAATCTCAGAGAAGGCATTGTTAAGGGGTTCGTAGGGATTTTCTCTTTTATCAGGTTAAATATATGTTACTTGTTCTTTCCTTAATTGATGTTTTATGTTTGTAGTTATGATGGTGGTGATGATTCTGGTTCTATTATATATTTTTGGTTGAAGTTTTTGATATATGCAAAGTATACACCCCATTTTATTTGAGTTTTTCAGGGATGAGGGAAAGATTTCACGTAAGGTGATTGACTGTGTCAACACCTATCTGTTGAAAGATGGTCCAAATTTGGACGGCATGTCCATGGAGATTCATCATGTAGTGCAGCATTTTGTCTTCCGTTGTTGGCTGACAACCCATGATCGGTCTCTTAAGGTATACTAATCATACATTTTGAGCAGTTTATTAATATTATTTACTGTTTGCTACTTGTTTAAGCAGGGATGTACTATACTTGTATATGATTATTCTTTTGTAGGATGCAATTATTTTGTATTCAAGGTTGCAGTTAAATATGATCAGGGGGGCTTCTGATGAAAGTTCTCTGGTAGGACAACTTTTCGACATAGTTTGTAAGGATCTAGATCAAAGCTATACTTCTATTGCTAGTGGACCTTGGTGGGTGTTTTTAGTACCTTTTGTTGCTCTCCACTGGAGGATTTATGTCTAATAGTTAATCGTGCAAATTAACTTCATATTCAGGGTTGATGCTTCCAAAGATGATAAATTTGGAGCCTTGAATGGTTCACAACATCGTTTAATTGAGCTTGCTGCCGCTGTATTTTACCGGGTGGGTATTTATATTCAGTATCCTCTTACTGCATCAAAGTGTTATCTGCATGCATCCCCATAATTATCCTCATTACGGAATTGTTGGTTTAAAAATTTCAAGAATAATTTTTTGGGTCAATGAATAGAAGTTGCATTAATAGAAACAGAACGACTACAACCTAATAATTCCAACATCAACTACACCAAATAGCATAGCATAAGGAATTAGACCTAACTTATGACTAGCTACACAGCTAGCTTGAGAATGAATTCTTAAAGCAACACCTAATTCTTTCCTAGCTATCCAGTTAAGTAAATCGGAAAGAAGTCACTTAAGATGTAGGATACCTATTCGTAAGTTTTCACAACTCAATCATGTATGATGGAATCATCAAAGATTTGACCCTTTCGAACTTTGTCTGTAACTCATTATAGGCTCGAAAAACAAAGAGAAGATGTGTACGAAAGAAATAATTAATTTTGTTAAAGTAACTAACACAAACCAGTAATAGAAACAGCTACACAATACCAAAAACCAAACCATGATAGTAAAACATAAGTATTTCAGACAAAAACAAGCAAAGTCTAAAGCCAGAAGCAAAAATACAATAGATCTTTTATTTGAGACTGATTCTTCAAACTCTTCACAATTATTGACACCACCATCCAATATAGTAAGAAAAGGGTGAAGATGCACAAGCAATCAAATTTACTCGAATCCCAAACCTTCCTTTCATTACCAAAAGTTACTAATTTAGCTCAATTATATCTAGGGCCAAAATAAGATCAAATTTAGGCAATATGTTTCTCACCATATCAGAACCACAATTTCGAACAAATTCCATACCAAAGTAGATCATAACAAACCACTCTAGTAGAATCAACAAACAAAACAAAACAAAACAAAGAAACAATCACACATAGTTGGAATGAGAATAAATTCAGAAAGTATCAAATGTTTGGAAGATTGAATAAAGATATCACGATACAAATCAACGAAAACCAATGGAACAATATTAGAGAAAATTGAGCCAACACAATGTCTGGAAAGTGAAAATCATAGAGATCACAAAGAATGATAGAATGATTCAAGGAAGAATCACAAGGATGATAAAATGAATCAAGGAATCAGATCGAAGCAATGCACTAGATTGAAAGGACCAACACACGATTGGAAGGGGAAAAACCAGAGAGAAAAATTTAGTCTCTCGGTTGAATTTTTAAATCAAAGATTCATGTATAAAGCGAACAATTTCAATCAGACAAACAGATACACCTGCAAAAACTGCTATCGCAAATGGCAAAGGAAAGCTCCAAAGAAGACGACAATGTCTCTCGGAAAGACAAAACAGCACCAAGGCTAGAGAGATTATCAATCCTAACAAAGATTGATGAAAAAAACCACAGGGGAAGGACAAAAATCACCTGAGGAGGTTGTGGAATTACTTAGAGATATTTGAATTGAATTTTTTGCCATTTTTCAAGATTGTCTCAAAACTTCAGCTTGGTTTTTTTGTCTTCTTTGTCATTTTTTTGTCATTTTTGGTATTATTTAGATATGTTTTGAATTGGAAGTTTTATTATTGTCGTGAGAATCCAAAGCTGTAAAACTCAACCTAGATTTTATTTGCTTCTTTAGTTATTTCTCAATTGAATCATACGCGTATCTCTTAGTTTCAAATGCTTTGGTACATCAACTGTTGCTAGCAGTTAGAATGGACTTGTCATCCTGCACTAGGGATTTGGTTCAAATATTTCTTACATGGTTAGAAAGAAACTTGTAGTATAATTACTTTGGGGAATCTTAAATTTTGAGAATGTTCCCATTTTATAGGCATTCTTGAGGCTAGATGCCAGTTTATGAGCTAATTTGCTTTAACTCCTCAGGCTTGTGTCATTGGAATTAAAGTAGCATCAAGTGAAAAGCGGATAAGGAGAGAGAATGCTGTCTCTTATTTAAGAGAAGCACTCACGAAGGGAAAATGGTTGTGGTAAGTACTGAGCTTATTGACATGGTGTATTGAACACTTTGTAATGTCACTTTCCAAGTTAAACGTTGTCAAATAATTTGTGGTGTTCATACTGTATTTTATTTGACACCAAGCACATATAAAGCAAAATATTTCTTCTCTCCACATCTCTCTTTTCTATTTAATGACATCAGTGGTGATGTTTGCGTCATAGAACAAAATCTTGGGAAGTGTTTGTAAAACCTTTCTGTTCATTGCTTTCTTATATTTTCTTGTTTATATCTGTGTTCATCTTTAAAGTACTATAATGCTACAGGAGTGCCACATTTTGTTGTCTTATTCGTGACTACCACAAACGTATTAACAAAGACATTCTTGTCTACTGGTTCAAGGGAGTATATACAAGTTTTGAGAGGTAATTTATCCTCGATTAAGTTGTCAGTTGTGGTAATTACTTTGGGTCAAGTTGTAATTAAACTAATTTTCCATCTCTTCAAGATAGCCCACACCTCCCCCCCCCCCTAAAAAAAAATCCCAAACAAAAAAAGCCAATATAAATCCCATTTCCAAAACATCTAATTATTATCTTACAAATCAATACCTGTAAAATCCATTAATTGTGTGTCTCTACCATGGATGACATGTAATTATGTTTGTCATTTCAATAAAAAAATATGTTTGTCTTGAGTGGAAGCTACATTTTTGTACTATTCTTTTAAATAAATCTTATGCTTTTAAGAACAATCCTGGCTGTGCTGTTTCTTTTGATGCTCCGTTTTTGCCCGTTCAAGGCAATTGAATGCTTATATGCATACTTTTGTTTGATTGTATATTTCCACAACGTAGGGAATATTTATGATAGTTAATTCCCTGCATATGCACTTAAGAATTTAGTTGGATTGCATCAAGTAACCTATCACCGAATTGACAAATTTTAATGTGTGTAGAATTATGAACGATGCTAATATGGGGCATACTTACGATGGTTTGTTATGGACTTTGAGGTACAATTCCCTAATTTATCGTATAAATGCATTTTGTTTAATTTTGGTGAGTTATCTAGTTTATTACACATCTATATAACAGTGTGAAACCTGCTGGCCATTTAGCACATGATGTAGTGTGTCACCCCAAATTTATTAAACAAATGGAAATTTTATGTTTGCTGACATCTGTTGATTATTTAATCATGGCACATTTTGATTTTCTGGCTCTTTTCAAGTCATCTGCCATTTTCTTGAGAGCTTATAAGTTTTTATCTGCTTGTATCTCAAAGGAGTTTGCAGGAATTCTCTCTTTTACTGTTGCTTCCAGAATTAAAAGTTCAAATGTCTTTGGAGTCTTCTTCCTTGAATGAGGTAGTTTTTTCTTCTCCCTTCCTTTCCCCTGCATGTATTTGTAAAGTCTTTCGCTGCCTTAATTTTGTTTTACAGGTGCTGGATTCACATCAGAATATAAGACTGGAGCTTTGTGATCTCTTGAAAGATTCAGCTAATGGTTTCTTTTACAAATTACACAACCACACATTTAAACGCTTGTGCACACACATACCAAGACAATATACATGCACACATTAAGAAATTGATGTAATAAGAGAGCATGATAAAAAAAACTAGTCATTCCATTATGCTTTCTTTGACTATATTAAGGGAGACGATAGAGACTCAAGGAACCCTAATTAGACTTTAATAGGACTCAATAGTTAATACAATGGGCAAACTCAACCCTTAATTGTCAAATGATTCAATATAATTTACATGTAATTTAATTTCCATCACATATAAATAAACCTTGTTGACGACCCAATTCCCACTGCAGTTTGTTAATCTGCAGATACACAAAAATCCAAAATCGTGTTTTAGATTTGGTCATTCATGAAAACCTTGAGTATTTTTACATCTCAAGACTTAAGAGGCATATGGATTTCTCAGTGTACTGTAAAAACTTGTGCTTGGATACAATGGTTTTCTGTTTGGTACTTCTATTTGTATAAAGGGATGGTTAATGAAAATTATTTCTAGCTGTATATGGACCGCTAAATTTAGTAAACCAATGGGGTTTAAGTTTATTTGTCATGGACGCAACTCTTATCTGAGTACTTGGCTTCAATTAATGTTTGTTTTCTTTGTTTGACTCTATTTAACTGAAAGCCTATGCTGTAAGTCCTTTTGAAATACAGTTGTCATACTTATTTTTGAAGTTGATGTTATGTGGCCTTCACGGAAATTTGCAGTTTCACAATGGGTGGCGGTTAGTATGGAGCTCTCTGATGCACGGGTTACCAATGTTCAGCAATATTTCTGTTGTTGTAAGTTGCATCCGTAGACATATTTTTGTATGCTTATTAGGAATTGATTTTTTTTTGGTGGTTTTACCCTTCATCAATTTTCCTTAACTTGTTTTGTTATTTCATATTAAATTATATTATTCTTGACAGGGTTATAGGTGTGTATCATTACTTTCTTTTTTATCAGAAATTTGATTTCTTCTTTTGACAGTGCAATAGTCAATGTTTAATAAATTATTAGTGATTATGTCGTGCTATTAATGGAAGATGTATTTGTTATATGCTTTGCGGTCTTCTGCATTTGTGCCTTTTGAGAAAAGTTTTGGATTTTCGTTCTTCTAAATTTTCTGTATCTTGTTTAGGGTTTTCTAGATGTTTGTTTACTTATGCCTCTTTGACTTCTTATGTTCAATAGTTGGACCCATAGTGCACATATTTAAATTTCTCTTTCATAAAGAAATTTTGCGATTTTTTGTTCATCTACTTGTTCAGAATCTTCTGCAGGGTTCTCGTGCTACATGTTTTTTTAATTTATTGGTGACATTCGTATAACTTATCCTTCTCTTAATTCTTATGTTCTTCGGTAGTTGGACCTTTGGTTCACATTTGTAAATTCTCTTTTATATTGAAATGAACTTTCTGGCTCCTACAAAGAAAAAAATGCATTACCTTGCTATATTTAATTTTAATATTATTCTTTGGTACTATTTCATAACCGGATTAATAATTGGAGCAAACACAGCCTAAAATTGTTGAAGGCATTAGAGCTAAGAGCTGAGGTTATTCTCTTTGAAATTGGAAAAACTTTTCTTTCACTTAGTTTGTTCAAAATCTGAAATGTTTGTTTTCAACTATATTTATGGAATTTGAAATTGGAAAAACTTTTCTTTCACTTAGTTTGTTCAAAATTTGAAATGTTTGTTTTCAACTATATTTATGGAATTTTTACTATGGTGACTTGTCTGCACAAATAAGTTTCATCAAAGGAGGCTGATGGCTAGCTGGACATTTTTGTTTTCATTTTTTTGTTTAGGTTGAAAATTTGAAAGGTGTCTAATTCATCTAGATGTTTCACTCTCCCCTAATTTTTTTTCTTTTTTTAAAGTTCATTGAAATGCACTATTTTGTTTATTTATATTGCTCTTATTCATGCAGGTAGATGCTTCCCAATTGCTGCTTGGAAACATAATATCCAGTGTGAGTATGAGAATGTATCCCATTAAGTCACAGTTTCAATGTTTTCACTGCAGCAGCTCTGTTGTAGTTTAATACTTTCTTCCTTCAGTATATTACTGGCCCGCTAGTTATACTTGTTTACTGATTGTATAATGTGATGCTTCTTGCAAGACGATGCCTCTGTCATGGTCTGTTTTCATGAAAGTGAGTACTTCGGACCTAGGAATTACTCATGTCTCTATATGTTTTTCCAGGATGTTGTAAATGCATGTCTGATACCTCAGGAAGTATGGGATCTTAATATATTCAAGAGGATGCCTTCAGTGTAAGTTTCTTTATGATTGATCACTACCATTGACTCAATTGAGAAGCACTTTCTATTAAATAAGTTTCTTTAACAGAGTTGACAGTCCTAGCCCATCCCCCCAAAAAATCTTTAAAACGAAGTATCAAAATAGCCTTTTACAACAATGAATTTGAATTGTCTAAGCAATTATTTTCCTGCAAGAGGTCAGCAAGCTACTGCAGGCAGTAGATATAGGATTTTCAAAGCATTCTGGCCTATTGGCTTCTCTCTCTGTGATGCATGTGTCTGCCCCCATCCTTCCTCCCTCCTTTTCCTAGTGGTCTTGAAGTATAAATTATACATTGTAATTGTAATAAATTGTTTGGTGCTATGATATCCAGGTCTATTTTATACTTCATTGCATGTTACTTCTCAAAGAAAGGTTCTCAAGTAAGTGGACTACTTTTACATCGATAAAGTTTTTTTCCTTCTTCAGCTTACTTTGTTAGCAGTGAAATAAAATAAAATAAAAGAACTTGTAGGCCTGCAAATGTGCACGTGCTATCCATGATGGCATTCATTCCAATTGAAAGAAATTTCATAAATAATTTTAACATATCAACCTAATTAGTCCTCTTTATTTGGCGATCAGACCTAAATTTTATAAGTCGTTGTAGGTTATATGAATTCTGAACACAAAAATGAGTTTAACATGGTTGATGTGTCAAATCAAATATTTCCATGTCTCTGCAGGGTGGCCTTGGAGACATTTTAAATCTAAGGAAAAGTCTCCTTAAGGCAGTTTTGGATCATCTTTGCTGGCAGGTCAATTTATAATTAGTTTGAATGAAATATAATTCTGCATTCTTTGCTCTTTATTGTTTCATATGTACTTGGTACTGTATGGGTTTAAAACATTCCACCCATGTGTTCTTTGCTTATTTTTAACTTCAGTTACATTTCTTATCAAAAAACTTCAGTCGTTACATTGACGCAAATCCTATAGGACTATACACTTATTATTTCTGTTTATCTCAAGTTTTTTCCTTTATTATTGCTAGGATTTATGTTTGGCTCATAAATAGGCATTTGTTTAATGTATTAGATACCTTTTATTGAAATAATGGGGACTATTTCTCTCACTCCTTTCTTCTTCTATTTCTCCTTCTATCTATGCCTCTGGTATTTACTTCATACATGCCAAAAACTTCCTTGAAATTGTGTAATTTAGAATGTAATGATTTTAAAGTATACATAATTAGCACATAACATTTGTAATCAAACCCAACTATTAGGATTCTATAGTTGTACATATTTATTTAATCTCAGAAACGCTAATGGAGATCTTTTTTTATTTTGCCCAATCATTATTCTTTATACATTTGACTTTGGTCTTGCAGGCTTTATATCTTGTTCCATATGTTTTTTTTTTCGTTTCTAAAGCGAGCTTACTTGTGAAATCTAACATTCCTGAATCTCATATTTATGTTTTTTTAATTATAATCTATTGTTTTGTTTATGCAGGAGTCTTACAATGAGCCAATAGCATTATTGTTGCCTGCTGCTGTTTTTGCTCTTTCTGCTGGATGTTCTCCTTTTATGCTATGCTATAGAGGACTATCATGTGCTTTTGAAGATGCTAGTGACCCTTTAACTGACTCTGTATGTCCTAATTGATTCCGGTCTACATAGATATTAATCTTGGACATGCTAGTTTCCATTATAGAATTGAAATTAGATTTTTCATTCTTTTGTAGCCTGAACTTGACCACGGTCTTACCAATACATTTTTTGAGTGCTCGGTGGAGGTACTTGCAGCCATTAATCTAGATTCTGCCACTGAGGTATGGGGATATTGTTTTCTTAATTCATATGGATTTTGTTGGAGAGAGTGTAAATTGAATAAATGAGTAATATTATTTCATTTCTTATATATAAATAATGTACATGGAAATGAAATCTAATAATATCTCTAATAATCAAGAACAAAAATACATTTGAAATATATACAATTTATTCACTAATAAATAGGAAGAAATATCCCAATAATTTTGGGATTTCCACAAATAGATTAAAGAATTTAAAATTGTAATAGTACTAGGGGCATTTTTGCAGTGGATTGTCCTACTATAATGAAGTTTGTTTTCCGTTGGGCAATTTTCTCTCATATGTATAAAAATGTGGCTTTGCCTTTCCATTCAAATATCGAAATGTTTAGTGACCAAAGTAGTTGGTATTAATTTTTCCTCCTAATTTATTCTCTACCATGCTATACGAGATTTAATTGGTCTCGCAATGTTTTTCTGTTTCAGGTTTCTCCATCCCAGAGCTATCCTAGTGTACGTCTTCCCCGTCAGTTAAGAGACGAGCTGCTGCTTGAAATGGAGACCTTTGTTCTTGAAAAAATAGCAGACAAGGAGATCGAAAAGAAACCTCTATCGGATATATTCTTTAGATGTGCTCTAGTGTCAAATTTCATATATGGTTCCTTTTACACAAGGTTTGTCTATTTCTTTAAACTGAATTTGTCTTACTAATAACTGAGACTTGTGCTTTTGTAGATAGATGAACTCTCTTTAATTTTGTTTTGAGAAGAAACCGAAACTTCATTAGAACTGGGAAAGATACGAAATGAGATGTTCTTATAAATAGAAAAAATAGTTACACTAGAGGACAAATAGCAAAGGCATGTATTTCCTAGGCCTAGGCAGAGCCTATCCACTAAGCAACGACATACAAAAAGCATATCAAAGCAATAATAAAACTGTAAAAAGCAAACAACAATAAAAGTAAATAAAAGATAGACACTAATTTGGATCTCATGCATCAAATTCTCTCAGGTAGCCGGCAAGCCAAACTACCTAGTCACAGTAATAAGCCGCTTTAACTGTTCATCCCAAGCAAAAAAGGAATTAGGACATTGTGATGTATTGTAGGATTTTCTACTTTTGAGATGTTTGTGGAAACTAGTTAAGCTTGCATGCTTTGCACGTGTTAGTTTACTGTTTAATTATTAAAAAATAAGAATTAAGAAAATAAATCTGGAAAGTTTGATTTGTTATAAGATAAATAACATTGTATAAAAAAATAAGTAATTGTAACATAAAAATTGTCAATATTTTATCAATACACATTTTGTAAGAACCATCTTTTTTAGGCACGAAGAAACCTAGCACAACACAAGGATTGAGACTTTCCGTGACTAGATGTTTTTGTAATAGCTACTCAACTATACCTTGTAGGATGTCATGTTCCTTGGAGCTCATTCTATGATGGGACAAGTTAGGCAGTCTAGCTCTAGGTACGAAATCTATTTGGTGCTAAAGATTTCTAAGTGGGCGTAATTCATCAAGTAAATCATTAGGAGAGATGTCTTTAAACTCATTCAACAATTCCTCATATCTCGAGAGGGAGATGTCCAATTTTAGGCAACAATTCTTTGACTACAAGAACCAAAGCAGTTTTGGACAGCTTGATTTCTTTGATAAAATTAGGACTAGAATGTTTAACAAGACTAGTTTACTCGGGAGTAGCCATGGAGACTGCTTGACCTAAGGAACTAGGATAATTTTCTTGGATTTCCAAAGGAAAGAATAAGTATTATCTTTGTCAAATTGGCAGGGATAATTTTCTAGTAGTTGTGTCCTTGTCAAAATGTCGGGGTCTACCAAGCATAACATGGAAAGCATCCATGTCAAGCACATCGCACACTACCTTATCCTGATAGTATTTTCCAATCAACAGAGGAACTTTGCAAATCCCCGTAACTTTGGTTTCCACACCTTTCTTGATCCAACCCACCTTGTATGGCTTAGGGTGTTTTTCCACGATTAACCCTATAGCTTTCACTACCTTGTTTGACACTACATTTTTACTACTCCTACTGTCGATGATCACATTACACATTTTTTTAATAATAGTGCATCATGTTTTGAAAATGATATGCTTTTGAGATTGTTTAGGCTTTCTTGCGGCCAACAAAAGTCTTTGAGTAACACCATTAAACCTTTCTCATTCATTATCTGGGGTCACTTGGACTTCATCAAACTCGTCCCCTAAATCATCACTATAATCCTCTTGTTCGTCTCTACCTTCTACTATGTGAACTCTCTTTCTCAAAGGACATTTACTGGATCTATGCGTAGGTTGATTGCACTTAAAAAACTTGGCAATTCTAATCTTGGCATAGGGTTTGGCTTAGAAGGGCTAACAGGTTGTTTTCCCATGTTCCTAGCGGTAATAACACAGTCATATGGTGGGGAATAATTAGATTGAGGGGAGCTCAATTTGTTTGAATATGGTTATGTAGGAGATTTCTCAAAGGAAGAATTCCAAGGGGTGTAACTCAATTGGCCTTCATATTTGGTGGCTAAAGTCATAGCCTTGGGAAAACTCATTACATGCCTCACATCTACCTGACTTCTAATTGGTTCTCTAAGAATAGTAATGTATCACAAAATTTCTTGAGATCCATTTTCATCAAGATCATTTCTAGCCTTTAATTTTTGAAACTCATTGATGTACTTAGCCACTGTTTTGGAACCTTGTTGACAATGGTGGTATTGCTTGAAGAGTGTTTGTTGGTAATCCAAGGGTAAACACTCTCTTCATCCACTCCCAAGAATTTATACGTAATTCACCATGTCTTCTTCTAGTGGACTGAATGTGATCCCACCAAGCGCTTGTTCCCCTTTTGAGTTGGTAAGTAACTATTCTTACTTTTTTTCATCCAACACTTCCATATATTAAAAAAATAAAATTATCCAAGGCTTTAACCCTATCCCAAAAATCGAGGTATATTCATATAGGCTAGTGCTTGTTTTTGAAAGTGGATTATTGTCTACTTTTGTAATTATTACTTATACTAATGTAATATATTTTTCCTTATAGAAAAAGAAGCTTGATTGTTAGTCAACATTTGTGTTATGCATGTGAATGGGAAATTTTGTATAAAAAACCAAACTCTTTATATGCATAAACAAATATTTTTTATAAGAAACATTATATTGTATTAAAATAAAAAATGGGTACAAAAATACAAAATGGATCAATAAGTCACTTACAAAAGTCAGCACCAATCTATACCTTAAAGGAACTAAGAGCCACCAGAATACAAAAATCTAGCTATGATATACGAGCTTCCCAATTAAAGCTTATGAAAAACTTAGAATAATCTCTCCACACAAAGACCTAACAAATATTGATTTTTCGAGAACATTATTTTAGTATGTATTAATGGGTAAGGCAAACAAACAGTTATTGGTACTTAGAGAATCTTTGGAATTCTTGTATATTTTTACCACCTCCCTACAATTATCGAAAAAAAGATTAGCAAGATTGATACCATCTGTATTCTTATTGAATTGATTGTAGGACAAATGTGTTTTGTAATAGTTTCTGAATGAATTTGTATATAAGTCTACTCTCAATTTATAATACAAGTAAATGATCAAAAAAGGAAAAACTAATTAAAGGCAAAATATTCTCTCAATAATTCTAATGATATCCTAATCATACACAATTCACTAGAATCATTACATTAAATACAAAATTAATTTACATAGAAGAGTTTCATCGGAGACTATTGTGATTCGAAGGTCGTTTAAAAGTTTTTTTAACCACAAAGACTTCACAAATTTTTTATGCAATTGCTCTAAACTCTACTTCAATATTGCTCTTTACTACTACATTCTATTTTTTTACTTTTCCAGATTACTAAGTTTTCGAAAATAAAAGTACAATCTCTTGTAGTGGATCTTCTTTCTTCTACTGAGCCAGTTTAGTCTACATCAGTAAAGATTTTTATATCACTAGTTTCACTTTTAAAGAACAACCCTCTGTGTGGTGGCCCTTTTAGATACCTAAGAATTTTATATAGAGCTTCCAAGTGGATTTTCTTTGAAGAGTGCATGTGTTGACTTACGACACTAATTGTAAATGCAATGTCAGGCTTAGTGTGAGACAAATAGATAAGCTTTTCTACTAATCTTGATATTTGTCTGTCTATTGGTTTTCCCTAATTTTCATTCCTTTTCCCACCCTCTATCAGAGTGTTACTTGGTTTACAACCGAGTATGTTGGTTTTGGTGAGGAGATTAATGATGTATTTCCGTCGGGACATACTAATTCATTTTTTTGATCTTGTAACTTTCATCACTAGAAAATACCTCATTTGTTCCAAATCCCTAACTTCGAATTCTGTGGACATTTTTTTTTCAACCTTTCGATTTCACCTGAATCATCCCCAATCACGATTATATTATCAACATATACTATCAAGACAACTTTCCTCCCATTTCTAGTGTGGTGGAAAAACATTGCATGATCTGTTGCCCCTGTTGATATTTTGTTTCTTCTATCACTTTTGTAAATCTATCAAACCAAGTTTTAGGTGACTGTTTAAAGTCATAGAGTCATTTCTTTAGTTTGCGTACAATATTTTCTTCTTTATAGAACCCTTGAGGCATGGTCACGAGGACTTCTTCTAATTCTTCATTAAAGAATGCATTTTTATGTCGAGTTGATGTAGTGACTAATCTAAATTAGCTGCTAGGGATAAAAGAACCCTGATTGTGTTGAGTTTGGTCACATATGTAAATCCTTTTGCAACCAGATGAGCTTTGTACTTTTCAATTGTCCCATCAATTTTATATTTTATTGTAAAAATTCACTTACTACCAACATTAGTATTTCCTTTTGATAGTTTAGTCACATCGCAAATTCTATTTTTTTTGAGAGCTTTTATTTATTGCTTAATAGCTTCGTTCCATATGGGATTCTCAAGGCCTCTTGAATATCTTTAGGTATTTTTGTTCTGTTAAGGTTAGTAGTAAAAGTACGAAATCCAGAAGACTGTTTTATAAGAGATAAATCTAGAAATTGGATGAAGAGTACAAGATCGTGTTTTTTTGTAATAGCAATGGGTAACTCATGAGATTTAGTAGATTTAGAGTTATTTGGATTCAATATAGACTCATTGGTATTTGGATCTATCATCGGTTCAAGTGCTTTAAGTGTGAAATTCTCTATCCAATAATTTTGACCCTCGAGAGTAAGTAATTATATCTTTGTTATGCTTATCTATTTCTCTCTTTGAGTTACAACAATGTGTGTTTTGCTCAGAGTTTGGTTCAGGCTATTTGTTTAGTCATTACTTTTTTTGTGAGTAATTTCGGGATAGGATCAAGAGTGAGGTCATAGTTTAAGTATTGATTAAAAGTTATATCCTTTGTTATACTATTCTTTCCCTTATGAGAGATCTTTTGGTAGTGATGGGTGTTCTAAAAAAATGTGATATCGAGACTGACAAAAATCTTATGAGTGGATGGATTATAACATTTGTAACATTTTTGAGTAGTAGAATAACCAATAAAAAAACTCATTTAATGGCTTTTGGATATGTGTTTTGAATGTTTTTGAACAAATGCATTACAATTAAGTACTTTTAGGGTTAGGGTAGATTGTAGATGTAAAAGGGTAAAAATGTTTTGAGAGGAGTTTCAAAGGAGAGAACCCGATTGGGATACAATTAATGAGATATGCGAAAGTGAGAACATCTTGAAAACGTTTTGGCATGTTTGTGGTAAACATCAAAGCTCGTGCTACTTCGAGGAGATGTCTATTCTTGTGTTCAGTTATCCCATTTTGTCGGGGTGTTTTCACACAAGAACTTTGATGTATTATCTCATGATTTTGAAGATAATCTTCTAGGGTATGATTGAAATGCTCGATGCCATGATCTGTGCGGAGAATTTGTATTTGTGTTTGAAACTGGATTTGAATAATTGTATGAAAGTTAATGAAAGTATTTTGAATCTCCTTTTTTTTCTTTTAGTGAGTACGATTAGGGATACATGATGGTCTCCACACATCACTATGGATCAAAGTAAAAGTTTTGGAGGATTTATATAGTACTCGTGAAAAAGAAGTCTGCTTATGTTTTGCAAACTCAAATTTTACACTAAATTGTAACTGTTTTATTATTTGAAAATGTGGAATGAAATAACAGTTTCAAATAATTAAAATTTGGATGTCCCATTTTATTATGCCATTATAATATTTTGTCATCACTAGGAACAGAACCAGAATTACAAATAGCAAATTGATTAATTCCATTAATTTTAGTCTCATCAAATACAAATCTTCACTCTCTAACACTAACAATCGTCGTCTCTGATGACAGGTCTTGAAAGATACGATAAGATGGAAAAAATTAGCAAAACAATGAGAGGTTTTTGTCAGTTGACTAATAGAAATTAAGTTACAAGACAGGTTCAGGACATGGAGTACAAAATTAAGAGTTATAGAATTCGGGATTTGAATACTTTTTTTCCATCAATAGACGACAAAGATCCATTTGTAATTATAACTTTAAGATTTCTAACACAAGGTGCATAAGTGGTAAATAAATGATATGCATCAGTAATATATTCTTATGCTCCAAAATCAACAATCCAAGGGATTTTGTTTTGAGAATTGGTTACAAAGGCACTTAAGTGATTACCTTTGTAAGATGAGGTATATGATTGACCTTCATTTCGAAGATTGGAAAACAATTCATAAAGTTGATCAGTTGAGTTGGATTTAAAGCTTCTCCTGTTTGAGGTTAAACTGAGGCTTGTAGTTACGAGATTTCTTTTGTCTCAGTTTTCAATCTATCGATTTTTTGTGAATTTTTCAAGAAGTGTTTTGTATATTTAGGTTTTTGACAATGCTCACAAAATATTCTTTTCCACTACAGATTTGGGCTTAGCCCACTTTGGTTTCCATATGGCCCATGTGCTGTTTTGTTTTGATTTGCGTGGGCCAAAGATTGTGAAAGCCTATGACCTAGTCTACCATTGATTTCACTCGGGTCATGCCCATTTTTTTCACTAGGCCCATATATATTTTTCCTAGGCCCATTTTGAGCCAACCCAAAAGGCTGATAAACTTAAGATTTTTGAGTTGATTTTCCATGCTCAGTCTCGAGAGGCCCGAGAGAGGTGATTTGCGAAGGCGACATCTACGAAGGTGATGATGATTCTCCAAACATCACGCCTATGATCCTCCCATCGCGCCTCAGAGAACACTTTCTGGACCGACAACAATGGCTATTGATTGAGCAATCTCCTATGCACTTCATCTACTTCTCTGTTTGGACCATCGAGAAGTTCAAAGACGCGCTCTGTTTCTAATTTTTTCTGTAACATGTACTAGCCCCTAGTCACTCCCAATTTTCTTCAGAACATGTATCCATTTCTTGCCATAATGATGACATATCCATGTAATATTCAGCTATCCTTTTTCGTTTTTAACTCTAATAGATGGGTAGAGTCTTCACCGTCGGAGTAAGTCTCTCACATAGCTTGCTAGACATCTCTGGCTGTTGACAAAAATAGATAAGTCTTATTGATTGAGGGAACTGTGGGTAAAGATAGATAAGTCTTACTGATTGAGGAAATCATCGAATGGATGAGCCAAGTTGTAACCATTGAATTTTTGGAGCTTTAACGTTGGAGTGTATTGGAATTTGTGGTTGTTGGCTTTTTTCTCTCTTGAGTAACATAACCTAGTTTTCTCTTTTCATCGATAACTAATTTCACTAATTGAGCCTATTCCCTGAAATTTCTACCATTTAATTTTTTTACATTCAGTTATAGAAATGGACTATCATTTGACTCATGATAGAAATAGGTTTTAAATTTTGGTTCGAAATTTTAAGATTGGTTTCTGATTTATTGGAAGCTAATGGATATTTCATTGCTCTTATACCATATGGAATAGATTGTAGGACTGAGAGAGGTTAGAACAAATGTGTTCTGATATATTTTCTGAATGAATTTGTATATAACTCTACTCTTAATACAAGTAAATGATCAAAAAACGAAAAAATAATTAAAGGTAAAATTTATTCTCAATAATTCTAATGATATCCTAATCATACACAACTCACTAGAATCATTATACTAAATGCAAAATCAATTTACATTTGAATTTGAAATATTTCAACAATTCTTTGTTTTGCATATGATACTTCTTTATTATGTATTAGGACATGTTAATACTTTTTTTTTTCCGTTCATATGCCTAACATGCTTCTACTTTCAGGCAAGGGAAGAAAGATTCAGCGTTTGTATCAAAAATGGGTCAACATCTTATAGAATTATTGGATACTGCTGGTAAGGTTGTCCAAAGAGACCACAATTATTGTTTGTCTTCTGGGTACTTAAGCTCTGACTCCATTTTAAGCGGAAGTGCTCTTGCTGTTTCCTTGAGGAGTTTTGTTATCTGTCCTATCTTTAGACAGAGGGATGGAAACTGTATGGATGCTGAATTGTCTGGTGCAGTTACCCAATCGATGTGTAGGCTCTTAAGAACAATAGTTCAGGCTTATGAAGGATATTCTAGTTCTATTGCAAGTCCTCAATCTGAAGTGATCTTGCAAGACTTGGCATCAGTCACTCCTTTGCATGGTACATGCTCTTTAGATAGTGATAAAAGCAGGATTGTGGACATGGAATTGGATGTAAATGAGGATTCTAGAGATGGAGATGTTCTAAATGTTGGTGGGGCAACTACTAGTGGCGTATCATCTCCACAGAATTGGAAGCTGGGCATGATATCACTCCTTTCAAGATTTTTCTCAGCTCTTCATTCTTTTACATGGGAGGTACTGTTTGAAATTATGAAAAAGGAGGTTGATTCAAAGGTATAGTACAATCTTGCTCTGTTATTTTTGGAGTGTGTTTGGATGCCATTCATTGAAAGTGCTTTTATAGACAATTTTTCCTTTTTTTGTTTGGAATTTTTTTTTTGAAGCACCTAGGTCCCATATTTAAGAAAATTTAAGTTTTTTTTCATAAGTGATGTTACTTTTTAAAAATCACTC
This sequence comes from Hippophae tibetana, assembly GCA_037013495.1. Lineage (NCBI taxonomy): Eukaryota > Viridiplantae > Streptophyta > Magnoliopsida > Rosales > Elaeagnaceae > Hippophae > Hippophae tibetana. The sequence goes on along the minus strand of CM072803.1, from coordinate 58,677,006 downwards.
TTATATACCCACTCATAACATTAATTTTCTTGTTTGTGGAAAGAAAGAATAATATTTTTCTACATTAAACAAAGGTTACATGTCCTTCTTTATATAGATGATAATGCTTATCTAATTTAGAGATATTTACCACTAATTTAGTAAGGAAATCAGAACTACCTAAAACTGAAAAAATTATATCTGCAGATTTGGTAACAGATTATTAAATCTCCTAAAATCATGGGATAAGGATAAAGATAAAGCTTATCTGATAGCTATAAATCTCCTAGAAATCAGCTCTTAATATTGCTAATAGATTCTAAACCAAAAATCTTTTCTATAATTTTACATTCCTTTTCAAGCTTGGCGGTAAATATTAATTAAATCCAGCTTGGAATTCAGATCATCAAACACCTTTCTCGGTAGAGCCTTGGTAAGGATGTTTGCTGTCTGCATACATGTAGGTACATACAACATCTTTGATTATTCCTTCCTCTATCTTCTCCTTTATGAAATGTCAATCAATTTCCACATGTTTGGCAATTCTGTTTGTTGATTGATTATAACATAACATTTTCATAGGTTTGGCAATTCTGTTTGTTGATTGATTATAACATAACATTTTCATAGGTTCTTCATCTGAATTTTTTAATTTCTTTAGCACCCTTTTTAACCAAATTACCTCACAAATACCGCGTGCCATCACCCAGAATTCAGCTTCTGCACTACTTTTTGACACCATTGACTGCTTCTTACTTCTCCAAGTGATCAGATTTCCCCACACGAAAGTGCAATATCCTGAAGTTGATCTTCGGTCTTGTACCCAATCTGCATCACTGAACACTTCAAAATCTTTTCTTTGATTCTTCTCAAAAAATAATCCTCTACTTGGTGTTAGTTTCATGTATCACAGGATTCTATAAACAACTTCCATGTGTTCTTCATTTGGATTGTTCATGAACTTACTTACCATACTAACAACAAATCCAATGTCTGGTCGTGTGTGAAATAGGTATATTAGTTTACCTACTAACCTTTGGTATCTTCCTATGTCCATGGGTGCACAATTTTCCTTAGCTCCCAGCTTGATAGTTGGATCCATAGGAGTATTTGTCGGCTTACATCCGAGCATTCCAGTCTCCTTTAGGAGACCTAGGACATATTTTCTCTGTGAGGCAAAGATTCCCTTTCTTGACCTTGCAATCTCCATGCCTAGGAAGTATTTAAGATTCCCAAGGTCCTTGATTTCAAATTCTGTTGCTAGTAAACTTTTGATAGTGCGGATTTCCTCTTCATAGTTTCTTGTTAGGATTATGTCACCCACATACACTATGAGGACAACAAGTTTTTCTGTAGAAGAGTGTTTAACAAATAGTGTATGGTCCGTCTGACATTGAGAGTAGCCATGTTTCTTCACTACCTTTGTGAATCTTTCAAACCAAGCTCTTGAGATTGCTTAAACCCATATAGAGATCTCCTCAGTTTACAAACCTTGTTGTACGTAGTTTGTGTTTCAAAGCCGAGGGAGATTTCCATGTACACTTCTTCAGTTTGGTTCCCATTTAGAAAGACATTCTTGACGTCTAGTTGGTGGAGAGGCCAGTCAAGGTTTGTAGCCAAGGATAACAAAATCCAAACTGTGTTTAACTTGGTTATAGGAGCAAATGTCTCCTCATAATCGATTTCGTATGATTAGGTGAATCCCTTTGCAACCAACCGTGCCTTAAACCGATTAATACTCCCATCTTCATTTTATTTTACTGTGAAGATCCATTTGTAGCCTATTGGGTGTTTCCCGGTTGGTAAGTCAAAAATTTTCTAGGTTCCATTTTTCTCTAGTGCATGAATTTCTTCATACACTACTGCTTCCCATTTTGGTGAGCCGAGAGCTTCTTGTATATTATTAGGTACTTGGATGTTGTCGAGGTTGGCAACAAGAGCTTTGAACTTCGGTGACAATCCTTCATATGACTCAAATGTGTATATTGGGTGTTTTTTGCATGATCTTACCCCTTTTCTTACAGCAATAGGAAAACTACTATCATTATTAGTTTCGGGATTAGTGTTACTTTGTGGATCTTCACTTGGTCTATGACTTGAGTCAGACTTTTGGGTTTGCTTAAGAGTTGCTTGTTGTTCCATATCCTTTTGGTTCTTTCTCCTCCTTGTGTAGGTAATCAATTCATCATTCGTTGTTGATTGAATAGTATTCAGATTTTGAGGTGTATTGTTTGCTTGATCTTGAATAGTAGGTTCTAGGAAGGAAGTGATTCACGATTTAATGATGGGCAAGTTTGGTCAAAATGAGGTGATTCACGATTTAGTGATGGGCAAGTTTGGTCAAAATGAGGTGATTCTTGAATATCCCAAAGCTGATATTCTAGGACAAAATTAGTCTCCCCTGAATATCAGATTTGGGGAAATAAGGTTGTTGCTCAATGAAGGTGACATCCATGGAGTGATGAAATTTTTTAGTGACCGATGAGTAGCATTTATATCCCTTTTGAGTTAGAGAGTACCCAAACAAAATACATTTATGAGCTCTAGGATCAAGTTTGTCCCGGTGTTGTTGATGGACATGAACAAAAACAGAACACCCGAAAACTTTGAATGGAATGGTAGAGTTGAGACGAGTAGTGGGAAAGAATTGAAGGAGGATTTGACCGGGAGTTTGGAAGTTAAGAATCCGAGATGACATCCTATTTATAAGGTATGTAGCAATAAGGATGGCTTCACCCCAGAAATATTTTGGTATATGAGTAGAGTACATAAGAGACCGAGCCACATCAAGAAGATGTCGATTTTTTCTCTCGACAATACCATTCTGCTGAGAAGTGTTAACACATGAACTTTGGGGAACAATACCATGACTTATGAGGTAAGCATTAAGGCTTGAATTGAAATACTCTTTGGTATTAGCAGTTTTTAGAATTTGAATTTTTGCTTAGAATTGTGTTAGGATCATTGTATTGAAGTTTTTGAATATCTAGTTTGCCTCATATTTTTCTTTCTTGTAGAATACTCATGTGAGTCTAGTGTGATCAACAATAAATGAGATGAACCAGCGAGAACCATTAACATTTTTTATCTTAGAAAGACCTCATATATCATTATGAATCATAGAAAATGGTTGAGATGTTTTGTAGTGTCTATAAGAAATTTAGATGACCTAACCTATAGTGCCATAACATAATTGCATTATCATTATTAGACTGACTCACAGACAAAGAAACATGACTACTAGACACTGAACAATCTGATTGATGAATTGATCCTTGAGGAGGATCATTAACCTCTAGAAGATAGAGTCCCGAATACATCTTAGCATTACCAATTGTCTTCCTCGAGTCCAAGACCAAAAATTCACACAAATTTGAGCCAAATTTAGTAACATAGTTGTGATCCCGTGTGAGTTTACTAATAGACAGTAAATTGCAATTTAACTTTGGTACAAATAGAATGGAATCAAGAGTGATATTCTCTGAAATTTGAAACAAGCCTTTACCAACCACTTTTGAGAATGACCTATCAGCTATTCGTACAGTTAAATTTTTATAGCATGGGGTGTAAGTTGAAAACATCTTCTCATCTCCAGTCATATGATCAGAGTCTCCTGAATCTATAATCCATGGTTTGAGCTTCTCCTTGTTAGCATTTAGAGCACTTACAAAATTACCTTTTGTGCTAGGGATCCAGTACCCACCACATTCGGAGCTGGTCCAGGCAAGGATTGGATGAACATTTTCTGTAAGATCTCTATCTGTTCCTTGCTAAAGGGAGTTGGTTTGGGTGAAGGTTGTTCATCCATGGAAGCAAGGTTGTCTCGTCCTTCTTTGTCATTGGAAAATCAGGAAGGCCTCTAGTCTGTTGGTTTGCCATGAATTTTCCAATAGTTGTCCTTGGTATGACCAGGACGTCGACAATGATCGCACCATGGTCGCCCTTTCTTTGGTTTATGATTGTTGTTGGATGAATTCCCTCTCACCACAAGTGTTGAACTCTCAGGATTTGTCATAGAATCTTGAGATCCTATCATGATCTTTTTTTAACTTTCCTCTCTCCAAACTTCTGGGAAGCTTCTCGGATATTTGGTAGTGGTTTGGATCTTAAAATTCTTCCTCGTACTTTATCAAGGTTCTTACTTAATCCAATCGGGAATTTGTATATTCTTTTCCGTTCAATTATTTGTCTATACCTGATTGCATCATTTGGATAGCTCCATTTGTGCTGTTCGTATGAGTCTAATTGTTGCCAATACCAATTGAGAGTATTGAAGTATTGAGTCACTGTTAGTTCTTCTTAGCGGAAGTTATGAAGAACACTTTCCACCTCGAATAATTCTGATGTATTCTCATTGTTAGAATATGTTTCCTTGGCAGCATCCTAAATCTCCTTTGCTGTTCCATAGAGAAGAAAGTTTTCACCAATGTCATTTGTCATGGAATTAATGAGCCATGACATGACCATATTATTTTCGGCATTCTATACTTTGAACTTTTCATCCGTCTTGTTTGGTTTGGTAGCATTTTCGTTGAGATAATCATCTTTGCCTTTTCCGCATATGAACATCATTACGGAATGGGACCATTGGAGGTAGTTGTTCCCATTCAGTTTGTGTCCTGTAATGGGCATGAGGTTACTATCACTTTTGGAAGCCATAACTTCCTAATTGGAGGTGGTTTGGGAAATGGTAGCTCTTAAATCACGTTTCCCGTATTTGGTCATATGAGAGAATTGAGGTTCAGATATTGCTTTGATACCATCTTGTTTGTGGAAAGAAAGAATAATCTTTTTTTAGATCAAACAAAGGTTACATGCCTCTCTTTATATAGATGATAATGCTATCTATTTTAGAGATATTTACCACTAATTTAGGAAGGAAATCAGAACTATCTAAAACTGAAAAAATTATATCTACAAATTTGGTAACAAATTACCAAATTTCTTAAAATCATGGGATAAAGATTAAGCTTATCTGATAGCGGTAAATCTCCTAGAAATCAGCCCTTAATATTGTTAACAAATTCTAAACCAAAAATCTTTTTTATAATTCTACAAATTTGATCGGCTCCTTCAATCAAACTTCATTGCTTATCCATTTTTTATTAATTTTATCAAATTTTTTATCAATAGCATTTGGGTTCTTTTAGTAATTATGAGTAGAAGTACTTTAAAAATCTTGTTGCCAAATGATTACTTGTGCTTTTAATAAATTTTTTGACTCGAAGAGGAACTTTGTGTCTATGAAATTGCTTCCAGTAGGAGATGCTTCTAAAATACCACTTCAATTTGGACTTTGTTTTTTGAGAAGTACATCCAAACATGATCATATTCTTCTGCATTTCATTTCTTTGCAGTATGTGTGATTCTATGTATATAAATATATATATTTTTTTGTTTATTACCAAATTCAGGTTCGTGAAAGAATTCTGTATAGCCTTTGTCAACATCCTTACTGGCCATCTTCTGCAAATATTGCATACTTGGTATGAGAACAAATTTATTTGTGTGTATAACACCAAGATTATGAAATTCCATGTTCTTTATTACATGTAACGTGCTAGCTTATGTAATGGTTGAATATTGATTGGTCTATGCTTGCTTTACATGCAGGTCGACTTTATTAATGACATGGTTAAAACACAATTGAGTCTTAAGCTCGATTGTGTTAACATAGTGGCCGCTATCAATGCTTTGCTGGGGAGCTTATTATCTTTGGATAGAGCCAAAAAAAATAATTTTGTTGATCTTTCTTTTATTAAAATGGAGTCTGAGCAGGTATTTTTGAATTTTTCTTGTACAGTTTTAGGTTGTTGCACAAGTATATTAGTATGGTTAATAGTCATATTCAAATGACCAGTGTGTTGACATACTAATGCTAGTATGGTAGCATAGTCCGAACATGTATTTTTGAATTTTTCTTGTACAGTTTTAGGCTTGGCATAAGTATGTTAGTTTGATTAATAGTCATATTCAAATAACTATTATGTTGATATACTTGTGCTAGTACGATAGCATAGTCCATGACAAGTATAATTTGTTTGGGTTTGTTTTTGTGAAAGCACTAAGAATTATGGTTAGAAATTAAACCTTTTCCCTTATTGGCGATTTATAAGCTGCATTTTGATTTCTCATTCCTGCAGAGCTATAATAATGGTTCACATTTCAAATCTAATTATTTCGTGTTGTATGTGCTTTACTTGTTGAGAACTCTTTATGGTATGAACATGTAATACCCCTAGTACCCATCACAGGATCTTAATTTCTGTCTTAGTTTGCAGGTAGAGTGACCTTTATCCTTTTTATGCCTAAATATGCACACATATATATAAAATTAAAGTTGTCATGTGCTTTCATTACATACGTGAGTTCTCATCTGCTATTATAAAATTTACTTGAGATTCTCCTTTGCATAATAATTGCTGAAAATGAATACTATAGAAATCATAGTATTACCTTTGAGGTATTTGAATTCAAATATAATTTGATTTTGTAATTAATGCAACGATTTTAGTGAGTAGGATATGACTAGGATATAATTAGAATTAGTTAGATAATATTGTCTTAATTAGCTTTCAGTTTTTTTATTATAAATTGAGATTAAATCTCTTTACAAATTCATACAGAAATATAAGAACATAATTGTTCCACAACCCATCCTAGTCTTACGATCCATTCCATAAGTTATTAGAGCTATGTCAGTGTTATAGAGTATGAAAGTCTGTACTACTTTGACGTGGCTAAAGTGAGTGAGTGTAATCCAATTGTTATTTGTGATTCTGTATTTGTTCTTGGGTATATTGATTTTTTTATGGCATTATAGAATGGGGTATTCAAATTTTCATTATTTGAAACAATTATTTCCTTCTATAGTTTCAAATAATAAAACATTTAAAGTTTAGTATGAAATTTGTGAGATTGTAAAATATAAACATACTTCTTTTCCAAGAGTCCATATAAACAAACCTTCCAAATCCTTTACTCTGATCCATTATGATGTGTGGGGACTATTCCATATCCCTAATCATATTCACAATTAGTGGTTTGTTACTTTTTTTTATGATCATACCCGTGTTTGTTGGATGTATTTATTAAAAGTAAAAATTGAGGTTCAAAATACTTTTATTGGTTTTCATACAATAATTCAAATTCAATTTTAAACACAAATACAAATTTTTTGCACTGATAATGGATTCGAGTATTTCAATCATACCTTACAAAACTATCTTCAAAATCATGAGATAATCCATCATAGTTTTTGTGTAGGCATTCCCTAACAAAATAAGATAGTTGAATGAAAGAATGGACATCTCCTCGAAGTAGCATGGGCTTTGATGTTTATAACAAACATGTTTTTTTGGGAGATGTTATTCTCACTTATGCATATCTCATTAATCGTATGCCCAATTGGATTGTCTCTTTTAAAACTCCATTATAAAGATTACAACAATTCTTTACCATATCTTATCTATAGCCTACTCTGACCCTGAAAGTATTTGGTTGTACTGAATTTGGTTAGGATCATTCAAAACACAAATCCAAGTTAGATCTAAAACTATTAAATGTGTTTTTGTTGGTTATCTCGTACGTAAAAGGGTATAAATGCTACGATCCATCTACCAACATAATTCTTGTCAGTCTCGACGTAATATTTTTTGAAAACATCCCATATACCAAAAATTCTCTCCTCACGGGGAGAATAATATAACAGATTATAGAATTTTTGGTTAATACTTGAATTAGGAACTTTTTTTTTATCCTCTTGATCTTTCTTGAACCTATTATTACTCATACTTAGAGTAATGACCCAAATAGAGAGTCTGAGTTGGACTGTGTGCCAAACACACGTCCCTGTACCATAGAGATACCATAAAGAGTAACTTGAACTCAGGGAGAGTATTAAGACCCAAGTATAACATATAAGAGAAAGGTAACCCACCTTTTAATAGCTTGAGATTTTAGGAGAATTGGTTGTTAACTCTCCTCCAAATACTTTTTAATTTTCAAATAATCTTATCTGCTTCCACTGAAATTCTCCTAAGTTCCTCGTAAACTTCTTTAGTGTATTTTCTACTCATTCGGGATCATAAAATATGATAAGTAATAAACTCTTGAACTCGAAATTAATGATTTAATATAATGAACTTTTGGGCTTTAGTTGTTTGTTTGTTGCTTTGTGGTTTTATATTTAGCTTTTGTTCTTTTTACTTATTAATTACTTGTTAGTTGGACTAATCGTCCAAATTATCTGTTGTCATATTTTCTCTTTAACGAATTTCTTTTTCTTTATAAAAAGAGGTCCCTTATGTTCCTATTAGAAAAGACATTGTTCTTACCAGCATGCAAGCAGTGAATCATTTTCTCTTGAAGCTTCTGAGTTCTTGGAATGCAATGTAATTCTGAAGATGACAAATCCTCTTATGGAAATTGAAAAGACATTTAAATATTCATTTAATTGGATTGTCTTATGGTTTATGTAATGTGCAATGAGGTATATTCTGGTGAATAATTTTTTCTAGGATTGTCGTCTTCATGTCACATTTCTTTTCTACTTTTACCCCTTTGTCTCTGAATGTTTTCATCCAGACCATGTTTTTTTATGCTTTATGCCACAGTAACTTTTTTATTTTCATTAATTTATTTTCCTTGTATGTATTATCTTAATCTTATGCATATAGTTGTGCCATGATATATCCACATTTTTTTCTCACCAAAGATATGTAGAAAAGGAAGTTAGCTGCCATTCAGATATTTGATTTCTCAGTTGATATAGTATGATAAGAACCCTTACTACCTTATGAAAAAGGAACCCTCACTAGAAGTACTATATGTTCATGTTTTAATACAATTGACTAACTTCTTGATGATTCTCTTCAGGGCTTGGTGAGCCTTGGAGATTTGTTGAACAAAGTGGCTGAATTTGATAGTCTTGATTGGTCTGGACGAGTTATGCTGATTGATTGCATTTGTGATTTTGTTACGCTTAGTCCCCAAGTTGGTCAGGTAACTATTTACCCTGGGTCTAGGTATTGAAGCATTAATATTGACATGAGGAATGGTGATTTTTTTCAAGCACAATTCCTAATGGATGTATGAAGAAATGCCCGAATATTGATATGTTATTTTTGTGTATGCTCTTGTGTTATGTGTGCATGCACAAAGGTTTTGAGTAAATATGCAATTATATGATCTAAATTTTAGAAAGTAATGACTACCATTAATTCGGTGTCATTCATGATGCTTTTAAATCTTTGTTTTAAATGGATTGGCTTTCTTTGCAGACAATGATTGAGAAGTTGTTATCAATGCTCCAAGATCCTGATTATCGAGTTAGATTATCTTTAGCCAGGCGAATCAGCATTCTTTTCCAAACATGGGAAGGACATGAGGAGTTGTTCCAGGATATCTGGTGGGTTTTGTTGCGGCGGTTCGGAATTTGTAACAAAGCTCTTTTCTCTATTTAGGGCTTTGCATTCAACCTACACCACCACTTGCCTTTTATGCATGGTTTTGTGCCGCTGTTTAATCTACACCACCACATCATCTATTTTTCTCTCTGTCTTAGGGATTTTTCGGCGTTACGCTATACTCTTAGGGCCTTTCTACTAGATGTGACCTACGATTTCAATCAAGATTAATGTTTTCAAGAAAGTGGCAAGTCCATTATTTCTATTAATATTTGCTTGGTTCAGTGACTTGCTTTTATAATCTTCGCAAGACTATTGTAAGTAGCTTTGAGATTAAACTTCAAGTGTGGTAGATGTATTCTGTTTTATTTTTGGCATTTTTTTAAAGTTCATTTGTAATTGTCCAATCTGAATTTATCTTTGTTCAGCTTCAGGAAAAGAGTTGGAATATTTGATCCTACTAGAGTTAGGATTTCAGTCATATTATCTCTATGAATATATGTGTAACCTATTTATGTATGAGAATTAATGTCTTTCTTTGATTTTTTTTCTCCGCTCAACTTATTTTGATTCTTTAATATTTTAACTTTCACATTATTTCTTTCATTTATATTATATATGTACTTGGTAAATTATTTCTACTATATTTTTCCAGTTCCAATTTTGGTGCTAAATTGGTGCGATCTTCCAAGGAAAAACTTGTTACTGCTAGTGAAGTCTCAGCTGCTGGTCCGCAGTCTCGTCCGGCAATGGAAACTGTCATCATTACACTAATGCATCTGGCTTTGCACAGTGAGAAAGTTGAATTGGAGGTACTAATGTTGTCATTTTGACTTGTTTATTGCAATTTTTTTCTTCTTCCAAAATTGGTAGCTAAGCTTTAGGGACCATTGCCCCTTGTCACAGAATATAGAATTTTTGTGCCATGTGAAAAATAAGGGTATTTATCAGTGACTTTGAATAAGGTGTCTTAATATCGACCTACCCAAAAATAATATTTTGTATTAGTCAAATACCTTGATTTTAAAGAATCTTCAAAAAGCCCCATTATCGTTTTAAGTTGTAATGGAAAAATAAATTTTATAAAAAATATATATAAAATAATAACTAAATTCGACAGAAAAATCCAATAACAAAAACAAAATAAATAAATATATGAATAGAATTATAGAAAAATTGCAACATTCTTGTTTGGAATAGAATTAAAAAAAAACAAAATTATTGCTATATAGTTATTTTTTTTAAAATATATTAATTGTAGAGACCTACATATAACTTATAAGAGAATAGTTAGTCCACCTTCTAAGAACTTGAGCTTTTACAAGAATTGGTTGTTAATTTTTCTCCGACATGGTATCAGAACATAAGGTTCTTGATTCGAATCTCCACAACTTCAAAATTTTTACAAATATTAAATGGATCTTTTTCTTAGATTTTTACCTCAAACTCAATCTCCACTTGATTGGGTCCTTCAAAAACTTTTTTCTATCTAACTCTACTTGATGGGCTTTTAAAACTAACTACTTAACCCACAAGTAAGAGCCCATCATAGTCGTCTATTTAGCCCACAAGTTTGAGCTCATTAATTTAAAGAGATTGGTAAAAAAAATAAAAAAATAAAATAAAAGCGCCCATCAAGTGAGAGGTACTGTTAAGACCTAAATTTAACATACAAGAGAATATTTATCTCACCTTTAAACAGTTTGAGTTTTTCAGAGAATTGATTACTAACTCTTCTCCAATATTAATTAAGATAATAACCGTCAAACGTGGGAGGTAATGATACTATATAATATATTATAGAATTTTCCTAATAAGATTCATTAATGGGGAAAAAAATAAAACTCATAGTTGCAAATTAATCCAACAAATTAATAATTTATAATTACCAGAAAACAAGTAATTAAAAAAGAGATATGGAGGGTTCAAAATTGCGAAAGATCAATTTGTCATTTGCATACATGGAGGGGAGAGATGTTGATGTTGAGTTTTTCTTTTATTTTTATTTTACTAAAATATTTTTTTTAAGTATATAAGCATATTAAATAAAAAGTACATAGTTTTTGATTATAATTTAAGTTTTATCTACTAATTACAATTGTCATTATGGTGTAAAAATTAAGTGGCATACATGACATTTTGACCTTTGTTGATATTGTTTTCATTTTTTTATTTGAGGTGGATTGATATTGCAATGAACCTGAAGGATGTCATTGATAAATTCACTGATAAATAAGTACCGAAATTTTGTAAAAAATTAAATGATTTTGATTTGATTGTTATGTTGTCATAACAGATATACATTTTTGCATTAATTTTGTATTTTCATGACGTTTGCAGGCTGTATTTATGATATGTGTTGTGTCTGCCATTGATCCTTGTCAGAGGTACGATATTCAATCATGCACTGCTTGTATGATCACTAATGCCAAGCTTTCTTGGTTATTACTGTTTTCGTTTTTGTTATTTTCTTTTCAGGGAATTGGTTCTTGTAGTAGTTGATAATCTTTCTCGAGAGCTTCAGTACACGTCAAGGTTTAAGGTGATGAAAGTTTCTCATTCTTACATCCTCTGAATGGTCTTTGAGTCTAAGGGCATTCAACAGTTTAATGAAAAATGTATACCTTTCATTTATCTGTAACAATTTACTTGAATTTTCAAATTTCTTTTTGTAGTATTTGGAGGAGCTTATAGGAACAATTCTTTTTCATTGGGTTACTTGCGGTGTGAGCTTAGCTGCACTTGTTGAGGTATGCGCTCGTTTTATTCAATGTTCATGTTATGTGTAAGTGTAATATGTAGCCCATCTCATAACTTTAGATTTTTTGAAGAGTTGGGGACCATCGCACTCTAAAATAGTATCAAAACAAACCTATTTTTTTTTTATTATATATCATTGAGCTTTATTACCATATGTAGTTTTGGTGAACAGCCCTAGCTGAATCCAATTCTTGTGAACAACTTTAGTTTTTGGTCAAAATAAAATAGCCTGAAAAATAAGCAAAAGAAAGCATTTACTATCCTGAGAGCGAATCACTTACCTTCCCTGAGAACCAAACCATAACCAACACCTTAGCCCCGGTTTGTTCTTCATCCATTTCTAATAATCCTACTTTTCAGTTACATCTGCAAAGCTCAATGGCCATAATTTCCTGACCTGGTCACAATTTGTAACAATTTTCCTTGAAGCAGGCCGAAAGTGGGTTGTTTCTTAGGACCTTTCTGATGTTACCTATGCAACATGGGTTGCAGATAATTCAAGACTAGTCAGTTCCATGTAACCTGAAATTGGTAAGACCCCTATCTTCCTAAAAACAGCTAAGGATGTTTGGGAAATTGGTCGACAATCATTCCCTCAAATGGGAAACATAGCTCAAGATGAAGATTCACGATACCAAACAAGGTGGGAATTCAGTAACTACCTATTATAGTTCTCTCGAATGCCAATGGATGGAACTTGACTACCATCATCCTATTGAGATGAGGGACATTGCAGACACTGTTAAGATGAACAGCGTGTTGGAGTAGTTCTTTATGTATTGTGGTTGGAGAGAAGTAATAGAATTTTTGATGATATAGGGTGGAGAATGTTTTGTTTTTGGCTCTTTTATGGACGTTAGTTTCTATAGAATTAATTGGGGAGTTTGTATAATGTAACCATAAATGTGGAATCATGTATAGGATAGTCTCTTATATAACTTTATGTTTTTTTTTAAATGTATTGGATTTGGATCAGAATAATTCTATTATTTTATTATATTGAATAGATGAATATATATATATATATATAACCATATAAAATAAATAAACTATCTTTAGTTTTAACACCATTTTTTAAGTTAGAGCATAAATATTTAACATGTCCAGATTGGAACAAAAGGACAAAAATAGACTTTTGGTAATAGTCTTAGTGAATATCTCCTAACTACTTATTTGACTTAACATAAGGATGATCCGTGCCTTCCTTCATTATAGCCTCTCTTATGAAGTGGTAATCTACTTCTATATGTTTAGTTCGCTCATGGAACATATCATTACTGGTAATATAGATCGCAACTTGATTATCATAGTAAATGGTCGTAGGACTCTGTTGACCCCAATACCCATTTCATTCATTAGGTTTCTAATCCACATCAATTCACATGAAATGTGAGCCATAACTCGATATTTCACCTCAGTATTAAAACATATTATCGCATTCTGCAGCATGTGAACTTGCCCAATCTGTATATAGTAACTTACAATGTCCAACTTTTGGCCTCTCTTATAAACGATTTCCGTTTTCAATAGTTCCTTTTAGATACCTAAAAATACGATATCCCAATGTATTTGCCTTGAAGTTTCCATGAATTGGTCGACAACTCCTTAAAGTTACGATTATATTTGGTTTAGTTACACTAAGGTATATGAGTTTCCCTACCAGGCTCTTACATCTCCTTTTGTCACAAAAAACTTCACTATTAGTGTCATTCAAACAAGAGTTTGGGTCCATCGGAATATCCATTGGGTCAGATCCCAACATACCATTAAATCTTACACATTTGGAAGGATAAAGTAAGTGCAATCTCTAAAATATGTCTATTTTTGCATTTAGTAACTCTATTTCGTTGAGGTGTATGAACATAAGATAATTATGAATAGCCCCATTTTACGAACAAATTAGAGAAACAATAAAGAACTCAAGAGCATTAACAAAGCGAAATATGTATACATGAACACCAAATTAAGTCTTCAGGGGCGGCAAGGGTTGGGTTTGCGGCGGGGTGTGTGGGGAGGCTGTTAGGGTTGAGGAGAAGGGATGGCTGGGTGTTAATGTTAGGGTTTCATTTGTGTCATTGTAAAACTTGCTTTGATATCATGTTGAATCAGAACAATTCTATTATTTTATTATACTGAAAAGAGGATACATAATCTATATATATAAAACTGACTATATGAAATAAATAAACTCCCCGTAGTTTTAACAAAATGAACTAAAAGAACCTGTTTAATGGTGAGAGTCAGTTACTCAACAAAATCAGTCAATTTTATGTTTGTAAAATTAGAACCGAACCAAATAAAATTTAATGAACCCCTCTCATTGTTAATTAATAAGTTGTTTTCCTTGCAGATAAGAGAGCTGTTTGTATTAAATACCGAACCGAGTTACTTCTTGCAGTATTGTTGTCAATGGCTTCTTCCAGCTCTGATTCTGCATGGGGACAGATCCAACCTCCAATGGATTACCAAGGTAGCATTCTCTCTGGTTATCATTTGTCAGATTATAATTCTTTGCTTATATATCCTTTGTTGAGTTTGTGTTCAATTTTCAGATTGTAGCGTTCGTTCCATTAATTAAGTTTTGGTTTAAATATTGAAGAACTTGTGACTGGGGACATAGCTAGCCTAAACCACAAGTTGGATTAGAAATAAACTAGCCACAGTAAATCACAAACATTAACCAGCAGACATGGGGGAGAATCACAATCATCCTCTCTTTCAAATGTGCAAATTGAGAAAGAGGGAAAACTGAAAAAGAATTAGATAAGATTTTTTCGTTAATAACGGTTATTTGATTTTATACATTCAAATGTATGTTTTCGTATTGTGATATTATAGATTAGAATAGTTATTTGTTGCTTGTATATTTCTACATCCATCATCATACTAAAGTTGATTGCATCACCAATATTTTGCCTTCATAATTTGTTTTCTCTAACAATATTATTTTATTTCAGATAGCTTCCCAATCATTGGCAGCTCTTGTCAAAAACCACTTTGTAGAGATCTTTTCCATTTGTATGGGATTGTATTGCAGTAACTTAGCTGGAAAGGAAAAAGGAGCAGTTGTGCTTCAGGGTTCAATTTTGCATCTTGCTCAAATATCAGAGATCGAACGAGATGCACTTATAAAAAAACATATGGTTTGCTCCTATTTCTATGAGATGTGTGTAATTTCGATGTTATAAATTGCAAAAATAGTTCTATTTAATCTTTATTTTGGGATATTACTTCTATGGTGTTTGTGTTAAGAATGTTAAAGTGGTACATGCTGTAGTGCATGTTCTGCTTTGTGTATTTTTGCAAGTTTTTTTTTCCCTCAAAGAAACACTAAATTATATCAAAATATATAATAATTACAAAGGTACGAAGTGGACTAGTAATCCACTCACAAAAGGAAACACCAAGTTATTCTAAAATGTAGCTTTATGCCTTATCCATTACATAGCTCCAATTCCTCATGATGTTGTTGAAAATAAAACTCTTCCTCAAGAGAACTATTACCTTTCAAACTATGATAATTTTTTTATAATCATCTACATCTATAAAACTTGCAAAGCATACACCATAACCTCAAATCCTCTCATTCTCTTGGTTTAATTTTAATTAGGATCGATTGCTCAAATTTTTAGTGTCCCAAATGTTAACGATACCGACAAGTTAGCACAAGAAGAAAAGAAACCTATTCCTTGAAACTAAAACCCCGTATACGACCAATAATTTTCTAATCCATAATCTCTCATTTGAACTCTTGAATTATTACTAAATTTAGATTCAATTTGCTCACACTCCTTTAGTACACCCCCTCCAATTACCATATCCTTGAGTATTCTAATTCAGTATGTTCATAAAGAAGAAGCTTCACCTAATTTTTTTTTCTTTTTTCATATCTGACCTCAAATATCAAATTGCATAATTCCTCGAGCCTATCTTCTTGTTGTTTCTTTTAATCACATATGTCTCCTTGCTCACTTGAGATTAATTCCATTTTTCTTTCCATTTCATTTACTTGACCCAAATAATTCCTCTTTTTATCAAGGTTATTCTCTTTAGACGAATGAGCTACCTCTCTTTGGTTGCAACATTTCTTTATCTTTCTATTGTACTGATGGCTTGAATTTTGGTGTCAACCTCAATAGGTGACTCTGAATTCAATTACAAACTTTGTATTTCAACCAAAACTTCTTTTTTGATCCATCTTAGAGTTAGTATCATTACTAGTCTCTTGATGAACCTCAATCCTTGCTTCTTCGAATTCATTCAAAACCTCTCCGTTTGCCCCTACCTAACAATATTCCATGAAGACATGATGTTATATAGAATCTAAAATTTCTTAGACTCTTGAGTCCATACCATATTCAACATCATGAACTTTCTTCTCATTC
This sequence comes from Hippophae tibetana, assembly GCA_037013495.1. Lineage (NCBI taxonomy): Eukaryota > Viridiplantae > Streptophyta > Magnoliopsida > Rosales > Elaeagnaceae > Hippophae > Hippophae tibetana. Next base: position 58,660,475 of record CM072803.1, on the reverse strand, counting down.
TCGTTTTTGCTCACTTTAGGTTCAAATTCAATTAAAATATTTTCTTACCTTCCTCAATATCCATCAAAATAAGAATACAAGAATTTAAGCAACAAAGACTAGTACTTTGACTTTAATCGTAATAGCTTTATCTATTTCTCTACATTGCTTCTGATTAAACATTAAAAAAAGTAGATAAACTTCTTTGCTTTAAAATCTCCCAATTTTCCTTTCATAATACCAACTCTTTTACCAATAGCCTTTTGGATTACTTTGCTTTTATAGTCCCCGAAGTTCTCCAAACTCTTTTATTTTGGTTTCCACAACTTGAACATCGGAGCACCATGTTATTTTCATCAAAACATACATCAACTCCATTGAACTCATTGTTTGCTCCTATCTAAGAGACAACAATTAATTGACCTGCATCCATTAGTCCTCACATCACTTTGGACCTCTTTTGCAATAATTGTCTTAGGAATCAGGCAGCCAAGTTTTATTAATACACAGATTCTACTTCCTCTTGTTAGGTTAGTGTTTTAGATGAATATACTTAAAACCTTTTTTATCAATAGGTTTCTTTAAAGAAAAGAAAAGTTCTATGTTTTCATATTTTTAATTGGTGTTACAATCCTAAATAATATATAAAAAGTATCATGATTCATCTTTTGATAGCTCAAGTTATTTAGAGAATTGGTTTCTAATACCATTTTAACATGTTATTCTACCCGTTTTAGGTTATGCATTCTTCACTTGATAGACCTTTAATACATATATTCAACCTTAGACTCATGAATTGAGGGGAGTGTTAATTTGTGTTAATGGGAAGTATTAAAAGCCTATATAATATATAGGCAATATTTTGGCTCATCTCTTCTATAGAAACCATTTACCATAAAATTTTACTTGGCTTAATTCTATTATCATTTGCTTTGGTGGGCCTTTCAAAACATATATTCAACCCACAAGTGCAAACTCATCCATTTAGGGAGTGTAAATAACCTTACATGTGTGGTATATGGGAAGTGATAAAAGCCTGAATAATATACGAGGACTATGTTGTCCTCCAAATAGTTTAAGGATTTGGGGGAATGTGCTACTAACACGTTCTAACAATTGGGCACATTTATTTTGTGGTTTATAACTCTGGATGATGATTGATGAATAACGAGGGCTGTTTGTGCGTAATGTTATTGTTATCATTGTTGTTTCTTCCCCTTTTTAGTGCATGTCTCGTCTTCATGTTATCAAGCTTTCTTGCATTGCTAGAAATTATGGTATTTATCATTTGTTAGCATGTATTAGAGAGATCCTCTATTCAAACCTTAACAACCTCAAATTATTAAATTTCAAGTGGCAAGAGTGTTAGAATTCAAAAATGCACCATCTCTTAACAACTTAAGTTTTTAGAAGGATTGAAAGATGTGAAACTCAGAATTCACTCTTATAATTTTCATTCAAAGACACTACATATTTATATACAAAGTTAGGGACACTCTTAGGTGACATACACCTAATACACAATTAAGACACCTAATGCACAATTAATATATTCAACTAATGATAGACACCTAATACACACTTAATACACAATTAACATCTCTAACAGTCCCCCTCAAGTTGGAGCATAGATATTAATCATGCCCAACTTGTTACAAAGATAATCAATCCGAACCCCACTTAAAGCTTTCGTGAAGATATCTCCTAGTTGTTCTCCAGTCTTCATATATCCTATAGAAATCAAACCTTCTTGAATTTTCTCGCGAACAAAATGACAAATCAATTTCAATGTGTTTAGTTCGCTCATGAAACACAGGATTAAAAGCAATATGAAGAACAACTTGGTTATCACACCACAATTTCGCTGGTACTGAAGTTTTAAGACCTACTTCATCCAAGAGCTGATATATCCATATTATCTCAGACGCAGATTGTGCCATAACCCAATATTCTGACTCTGCACTCGACAGTGACAACATTCTGCTTCTTGTTTTTCCATGAGACCAAATTTCTTCCAATGAAAATACAATAGCTTGATGTGGATCTTCTATCCACTCTGGAACCTACCCAATCTGCATCTGAAAAAAATTCAATATGAGTGTGTCCATGATTTGCATACAAGATACCACGTTCAGGTGCTCCTTTCAAGTAACACAAAATTTGCTTTTACGCTGCCCAATGATGAACTGTTGGGGATGACATAAATTGGCTAACAACACTGACCGAATATGCAATATCTGGACGAGTCACGATAAAGTAATTCAACTTTCCAATCACCCTTCGATATCTCTCAGAATCTTTAAAGAGTTCCCCATCTCTTGTAAGGTGGTTGTTCGGAGTCATTGGAGCAGTACAAGGTTTTGCTCCTAATTTTCATGTCTCAGTTAATAAGTTTAGGACATATTTTCTCTGAGATAGAAAGATACCTTTTTTACTCCTTATGACTTCAACACCTAAGAAATACTTTAGCATCCCCAAATCCTTCATGTGAAATTGAGTATGTAGGAAAGACTTAAGAGATGAAATTCTTGTAGTATCACTTCCAGTATTCATCTCGTAGTATCACTTCCAGTAATAACAATGTCATCTACATACACAACTAAAAGAATGATACCAACTTCTGATTGTTTGTAGAACACAGAATGGTTAGACTTGCTTTTCATCATACCAAACGTTTCTATAGCTTGACTAAATTTTCCAAACCAAGCACGAGGACTCTGTTTCAAACCATACAATGATTTGCGGAGACGACAAATTTGCCTAGACTCCCCCTAAGCAACAAAATCAGGAGGTTGCTTTATAAACACCTCCTCTTGAATATCACTATGAATAAAATCATTCTTGATATCTAGTTGATGCAAAAGCCAATGGTGAGTAGTTTGCATAGAAATAAACAACCGAACAAAGGTCAATTTAGCAATAGGAGCGAAAGTGTCAGAATACTCCATTCCATAGGTTTGAGCATATCCCTTAGCAACAAGCCTTTAATCGAGCAATTGAGCTATCTGGATTAACCTTAACTGTGAACACCCATTTGCATCCGATAGCCTGTTTCCCCGAAGGTAAATCAACCAAGTCCCAAGTATTATTGTCATCCAACGCATTCATTTCCTCGATCATTGCATGATGTCAACCAGGATGAGATATGACTTCGTGAACAGTTTTAGGGATAGAAATAGAATCAAGAGAGGCAATAAAAGAGCAAGAGGAAGACGACAAGCAGTTATACGAAACAAAAGAAGTAGGATAAGTACATTGGCGTTTACCTTTGCGTAATGCAATAGGAAGATCATCGTTCTGGACTAGATCTGATGACGAAGGAGCAGGTGCATGACATGAATTAGAAGGTCTATGTCTGGAGTAGACTTGAGTTATAGGAGGCGTAACAGGAACTGGATCAGAGACAGGTTCAAATGACGTGATAGAATAGACTAACAAATCATTATCCTCCACCTGACGTGCAGGAGGAGGAGAAGACGAAAAATAGGGTATCTTCTATGAAGGTAACATCAATTGAGACAAGATATTTGTTAAGACTAGTACAATAACATCTATAACCTTTTTGGAGACGAGAATAACCAAGGAAGATACAATTCAAAGACTTGAGATTAAATTTAGTAACATGCGGACGAACATCCCGAACAAAACAAGTGCTACCAAATATCCTAGGGTCAACTGGAAATAGTGACTTATTAGGAAACAAAATTTTGTAAGGAATCTCATCATGAAGAACAGATGAGGGTATGCGATTAATAAGAAAACATGCTGTTGAAATTGCATTGGTCCAAAAAGGTTTAGAAACATTCATTTGAAATAATAAGGCACGTGCAGTTTCGAGAAGATGTCTGTTCTTACGTTCGGCCACTCCATTTTGAGATGGAGTATCAACACACAAAGTTTCATGAAACATGCCATTTTGAACTATATAGGATTGAAACAAAGCTGATGTATATTCTTTAGCATTATCACTTCGCAAAGTACGAATTGAAACATTAAATTGAGTTTTAATCTCAACACAAAATGCGCAAAAAATAGAAAATAATTCAGAACGACTCTTCATTAAATATAACCAAGTTACACGAGAATAATCAATCACAAAAGTAACAAAATACTTAAATTCAAGTTTAGACAAAATAGGATAAGGACCCCAAACATCAGAATGAACTAATTCAAAAGGAACACTAGCACGTTTATTAACTCTTGGATTTGAACTAAGATGATGATGTTTTGCAAATTGACAAGACTCAAAATCTAATGAAGACACCTTACTAAACTGAGGACAAAGTTTCTGAAGTAAAAGAAGAAATGGATGACCCAGTCTACAATGTACCTCGAAGGGAGAGGTTACTCCAGAGCAAGCAATAGATTTCGGTATTGGTGTGTCAAGAATATAGAGGCCTCCAGACTCATGTCTTTTATCAATAGTCTTCTTCGTCATAAGATCTTGAAATAAGCAACGATCATGAAAAAATGAGATGTAATAGTTAAGATTGCGAGTAAGCTGACTTATAGAGATCAAATTAAATGATAAGCTAGGTAAATGTAAGACAGATGACAAAGGAAGCAAAAGAATGGGAGTATTGTGTCAGACCCAAGAACACGAGATGGTGACCCATCGGCTAATGTAACAGTAGAGGTGGAAGTGTGTGACTGAAGAGTGGAAAAGAGACTAGAATTACCTATCATATGATCTGTGGCACCAGAATCAATAACCCATTTGGAAGATGAGGAAAAGAGACGCATTTGATTTACCTGAATCAGCAATAGCAGTGACAGAAGGTGATGAAGACCTTAGTGATTCTTGATACTGTGAGAACTTGGTAAATTCATCTGTAGAGATAAGAATCAATTTTTCAGAAGTATCAGAAGGGGATGCAATATGAGCCGAGTGACCTTTCTGATGCTTGTACTGAAGCTTTCTACAGTCATGTTTTGTATGTCATGGTTTGTGACAATAGTGACATACAATACCTCCTAGGTCCTGTGGTCGAGTTTCAAACCCGTGCGAGCCGCTTCCTTTGTTTTTGTTCATATAAGTTGACTATCCATGGTCATAATTATTACTTCGGTTGACTAAAGCACCATTTAATTGAGCAGGTGGAGGTGGAGTGCCTTATGTACGAAGTACTCGACTAAACACCTCTTTTAAAGAGGAGATCTCAGAACCAGAAAGAACCTGGGACTTAGCAGTCTTAAAAGTAGAGGGAAGACCGACAAGAAATTTCATGACCGTCATTTGTTCCCTTTGGCTTTCCTGAACCTTTACATTAGGGCTAAAAGGCATCAAACTATTGAGCTCCTCATAAGTCCTTTTAAATTCCATAAAATAATTCGTGAGTGATTGATCTTGTTTGTCTGCACGGTAAAATGCTTTGCATACCTCATACATGCGAGAAAGATTTCTTTTACCAGAATATAAAAAATCCAAATAATCCATCAATTCCTTAACGGATTCACAATGATTGATCAAGTCAATTACATTGGTCTCAATAGAATTCCGAATCCGCAGAAATAAGCGGGCATCTTCTCTAAGCCATGTCTGCTTTGAATCATCTTTAGGAGGATCATTAGTCAAATGAGTATCTCTGTCGATATTTTTCAAATAAATTCGAATGATCTTGCTCCAAGCCAAATAATTCGAGCCATTGCGCTTATGGTCTGTGATTTTAGACATCACAAGTACCATATCCGTCACAACATTAGATTTCTTTTCAGCCATAACGACAAGGCAGCGAACAAACGAACAAACAAAATCCGACAACAACAGCGACCAAACACGCAACGAACAAGAACACAAAATTCGAAGAACCCAAACTTGAAAAATCACAAGCGATGAGTGCCAAACCACCACAGATGACGCAAGGGAACGCCGGAGAGCAACACGAGGTTGGCCGGAGAAGACTGTTGCAAGGAAAGTTGACAGAAAGTCGCGGTGGCGCGTGTGGCTCACTCGCGGCTCGTCTGGTGGCCGGACTTCGGGGTTTGGCCGGTCGGTGGCTGGGCTTCCTCCCTGTGCTGGCGGTGAGAAAAAAATGTGCACTCCAAAAGGGTGTTCGGAGTTGGAACCCAAAAATGCACTAAATCCTAATTTGTGTTTATCCATAATCAGTCCCTAATTTGAACGGGAAAAAAAAAATTTCCGAATTTTGTAACCTAAATGCTCAGATACCATGTGAAACTCAGAATTCACTCTTATAATTTTCATTCAAACACACTACATATTTATATACAAAGTTAGGGACACTCTTAGGTGCCATACAACTAATACACAACTAAGACACAACTAACATCTCTAACAATAGACAACATAGAATAACATCATCTATTTTGATACAAATTATGCCCCATTGAAAAATGGGGAATTTTAGTTCATAAGATCTGGTGATATTTTTCTTTGTCTCGTGCTTATATAATATATTTTTTTGTTTCTTGATTATAGGTATCCATTGTGTGCCAAATCCTATCCCTGGCTTCTTGTGCACCAGATCCTGCAATGCCATTTTTTCCTCGTGATACAATAGCGCGAGCTATTAAAACAGTTGTTGATGGATTTGTTGAAATGTGTGTTAATTTCTTCATCACATCTTAAACTATCCACCTCTTACCCAATATTTTTCATATATTTTTTTGGGACTCATGCAGGGAGGATTGTGCTACTGGTGTTACTGTTGTTGACAAGATCAATATTTTTCGCCCTGGCAGAGTTTTCATGGTACAATTAGTTTTTCTGTATACGTTTGTAGTTTCATGGTTTTTCTTTATCCAATTTTTCAATTGGCATGTTCGACAAATTTTTACAATGAATTGCTATTTTTTCTATGCAGTTTCTAGTAGAGCTGCATTACAAAATTGCAGCTGCAAACCATTATAGGCACAAGTGTCATCGGTTGGCTGGAATTGAAGTGCTTGTAGATATAATTGAACATAGAAGTGCTCTTTCAAGCACTTTTAGGTGAGTATAACATTGAAAAAATATCAAGAATACCCTCCAGGTTTGCATTTTCTTCACAAATGCCAAACTTTTCAAAAATGTCAACGATAACCTTCGACATTAACGGAAGTTAAATACAACTGTTGTTCAATGACACTTTTGTAATATCTTTAAAATCTAAATGTATCTTTGATTTTAAGTTGGAATTTAATCTCTTATACTTTACTATTATCATAATATTAAGCTAACAAAATAAAAATAACAATAAAAAAGGATGCATTTTTATTTTTACAATAATAATATAAATCATAAAAATTAGATAAGTAAATAAATACAAAAAAAATAAAAAAATATAAACTTGCTTATCAGTTAAGAAAATAAAATTCAAAATACTTTCAATTAATCCAACTTATTTTTATTTTCCCAAACCATAAATAGTAAAATGATTACTTGCTTTATTTTCTATTACATAATATTTTGATTATAGTGAAATTAATAAAACAAATTCAACTAATTTATAAAACTATTAAGAAAAAATCTAGATAAATCTTAAGATGTATATGGATCAATTGACTTAGATTAAATTATAATTAACTCATTTTTTAAATAAATTATGAAAATATTATAAATACGTATTATATTTTTTGAATGCGGTAAGTAATTTTTTTAATTATTTGTATAGTAATTTTTACAATTATGGAGAATGATTTTCTTTAGTCAATAACTATATAGTCCCGGATCTTCTAATTCAACATATTTAGTCAATAACTTTTAAACACTTGTTAATTTTGTTTGCAATCTTTTCATTTAACCAATTTAGTCCTTGACCTTTTAAAAGTTTGAACTAGTTTTTACCAATAGTATCCTAATTTTAAAAGGTGAAGGACCAAAATGGTCAATAGTGGATGGCTAAATTGGTTGTTTGGCTTATTTCTTTAAAATATTTGTGAAATATGTTAGGTTTTTTGTATGTATTGCTTGATTTTTTATATGACTTGTTGCTGCCACATGTAGTTCTCATTATAGTTGATGTTTTGACACAGTTATCTTGTCAATATGATCGGGCAATTCCTTAGCATTCATGCTTTACGAGAGCAATGCTACCGCATCCTTTCAGCATTGCTTAGAGCTTTTGAAAGCAATCTGTCCATGGAAATTATTAATGTGCTCGGTGAGCAACTTCAGGTAGTTATCTTGAGTTAGTGGACATTTTTTTTTGTGTTTATCCCTTTTTTTTCAGTGTCCGTTGCAATTTTCTAATTACTATTTGAGGCAGTTTCTGGTATCCAAGTTGGTGGCATGTTGCATTCCGTGTAAAGATGGAGAACAATCTTCTGATGGTTCATCTCAAGTTTTGTCTTTGCTACTTCAGCTGACTGTGGATTCTGATCCATCACTTCATAACTACATCAGAGTAGCTTTCACATATCTAGAGCTTCACTTCTAGTGATAGATCAAAATTTGTTTTATGAAATTATATCCTTTGATTTTTTTTTCTTTGGGTCAGGAATTGGAGCCTTTCCCTGAAACAAATATCTTTGATAAGATAAGAAGGTTCCATCAAGATTTATGGCAGACATACTCTCCAAGAGATCACTTATTGAAGGTGCTTTATTTTTGAATTTTCAAAATATTTATTTCTGTTTATGCAGTTTCTTGTCCTTTGATTTGATTTTTCTTTTCACTTGGATTGTTTTTCCAGTTTGTGAGCAGGTGTTGCTACCTTCCACCAAAATTTCTTTTATGCAGGTAATTTCCTTTCTTAGGTTGATATTTTCGGCGTCTACAATCTTGAGGTATCTTGCAAACAGTGATCTGGTTTTCATTTAAAATTAAAGAGAACTATTTCTATTTTTTTCAGCAGAAGAATATATTGTTAGTTTTGAGCTGAGATACTTTCAAGTTATGCAATGAATGATTTTCTGTTGTAAAATATTTAAATTATAATGTTTGAGTGTATGTTAAGCTTAGATATCTTGGACTTTCTAAGGTTGTCTCATTTGCTTTGTTCATTGGGTATATTGTACAGTCTCCAGGCTCTGCACAAGAAATTACTTTCAGGAAAAACTTTCCAATGTCAGAAGAAAGCAGATGATGTCGTGAATGCGGGATATTGGCATTTTGACATTGAAGTTGTAAATGCAGTGTGGACACTAGTACGCATGTGTGGCTCTGATGATATGAATGAGGCTAGATCATTGGTGTTATAATTAAGATTCTCAATCTTCGCTTTCACATAATTGATATATACTCGTGTGAAAATTTTACACGCACTTGTAACGTGTTATAAGTATATGTGAACTTTTTACACATATATTTAACTTTCACCTTTCCATATTAGGTATGTGAAAATTTTATAGAAAAACTCACAATTTAAGAACAAGTCATTGAAAATTTTACAATATAATTTGAGTTAGACCTATTTCGTAACCAAGGTTTTTAAATTATTTATACAACCATGTAACCATATTACACATGAATTTTTACAAAAATTGTCGAATTTTATATACTAATTATGTATTACAAAATTTGTTTTAATGCATAACCTTTTACGAAAAATACTAAAACAGATCAAAACATAATGCTTTGATTTGATTTGATTTTTCATTTTTTTGATAAGTTTACGAGTTATTATTCTCTCGTATTCATATATGATATAATTATTTAATTGATTTAATTTATAATCTTTTATAAAATATATAGTTTATCCGTTATAAAAAACATATATATATATATATATAATATGTAAAAGAAATATGTTTTTTTTAAAGAAAACACTTATGAAATATCTACTTTTCTCTTATTATATGCTATACTTTATTATTATTATTATTATTTAATAAAGTTATCATTAATGAAATATTTGTGATAATATATATTAATTTATATAATAATAATATAATTATCTATTTTTATGTGTATTAGGGATTAAAAATAAAATTATAAAAATAGATACATGCAAATAATTTTTTTTAAAAGAAAAATAAAGAGAGTTATTTAATATCGTAGCTTTTAAACATTAATTTTAATAAACCACGATATCACATTCATCACATTCACCATGTGGTAAAGAGATTAATAGTATGAAAAAAATAAAATAATTGTTTCCATCGTCCATTACCCTCGCTAATTCGGTCGTAGTGTCCGCGAAACGTATTGCCTTAAAGCCTTGCTCCTCCCTTAAACCCTTTGAAGAGTGACCGTCAGACTTCACTTCCTGAAAGTTCTCTTCGTATTCCCGCCAAATTTATCGATCCCCAAACAGCAAAAAAGACCGCCAAGAACGATACCTTTGGTTCGTCTTTCACCTCCAATGTTTGCGAAACGCATTGCCTTAAAACCCTTGCTCCTCCCTTAAACCCTTTTAAAGAGTGACCGTCAGATTTCACTTCCTGAAAGTTCTCTTCGCATTCCCTCCAAATTGCTCGATCCCCAAACAGCAAAAAGGACCGCCAAGAGCGATACCTTTGGTTCCTCTTTCACCTCCAACATTTCTTCTTCATCAGCGGCACTCTGATGTCCACGAAGGTTACTTCCAGAGATGTGCAAGATATTATTGTGAAGCTATCTTCTGATAAACCAAAAGCTCGAGAAGTATCTTCTGATCACTAACCGATTTTTTTTCCGTTTAATCGTTGTGAATTAGCAGGAAATGAGATAGAATTGTTCTTGATGTTACACATACCTTTTGCTTTGGATGCGTAAAAGGAAAAAATATATATTATTGTCACTGTTTAGCATTACTTGTGGCCATTTTTTTTCCATTACGCAAAATGAAAATTGTTTATCTAAGATAATTTACGTCAGGTAGGCAAAAGAGAAAATATATGTGCTTATTTTTAAGAGTCCTTGTTCGATACTTAGCACGTACGGTGTATTATTGTTGTTTTGGTTATTCCGAATTTTCATTTTAATTATGAAAAACAGCACCCGGTCCAAACATGATAAGACCCAAACATAAGAATAAGAGGGTAATAGTCAACCCCTAACAACTTGAGGTTTTAGGAGAATTGGTTGCTATCAATCGTATAACGTGGTATTAGAGGGTAAGGTCCTATTCGTACCTCTCCAAAGTCCAAAATACCCAAACATAAGAATAAAAGGATAATAGTCCACCTCCTAACAACTTAAGATTTTAGTAGAATTGTTTGCTATCAATCTTATAACGTGGTATTAGAGGGTAAGGTCCTATTCAAACCTCCCCAAACTTCAAAATTTTCAATTGCATGAGTTAATATTAAATGGGAGTGTTAAAGAAAAAAAAAACCAAAAAAAGGTCTATTAGGAGTGTTAAGATCAAAATATAGAATATGAGGATAAGTAGTCCACCCCTAAAAACTTACCAGAATTAATGGTCAAATGAGTCTAATCTCCTGTATGTTTTTGATTTCTTAAACTGTTCAGCTAAAGAGCAGAGATGTCATGATCCAGAAGTTTTGATGGTTCAATTAGTGTTCGTAAATATGCTCCTCTTCGTCACGCTAAATGAAATAAAAGGAAAAGAAAGGGTTCTCTATACAGTGCTTGTAGTTTGTCATAAGTTTCTTATCTTTTAGTAACCAGATGTATGTTCTTTCTAGTTTGTTTTCATAATTGAAAAATGTTTGTGTAGTGTCAACTAATATTATGATTTTGATTATACAAAGCAGGAAGGGATAAGGTTATTGAATACATGGTTAGGAGGAGAACGATCAATTAGCTTCTGCAAGTTTTTGGGAGAGAAAACTGCAAAGCTCAAACCAAATGAAATTCTACATTGTAAGATTGTGATAAGTTTAAGCTAAAATGTTTTATTCATCAGCAATACTCTCTATGCGTATAATGGAACTATTTTTTTTTTTGCAGCGGAAACATGGCCTTTTCTTACTAGTTTGTTAATTCAATGTGTTTCTTTGGAGATATCATGCAGCAAACGACGGTTACCTAAATTGATATTTGCAAAGACTCTCCGGATCACCGTACAACGAGCAGAAGATGCCAAGTTGTCAGGTAGTTACTAAAACTGATATGTGGTTTTGATAGTGATTTTTTTAATAAGAATATCAATCTTGTTTATTGAGATTGTCATTGTCACAGAGTTTTTAGAAAGATAATATTTGTACTCAGTTATGCATTCATGTGGCAGAATATCAAGAAGGCTAAGATTATTTCTGTTGCACATTGAGATCTTAATTAGAATAGTTTTGTTGTTTTATGTATAAAAACATGGCTGATGTATTTATTAAATATCATAATAAAAGTGATGCTTTCCTAAGCAGACTGTTATGTTGGAAATTTTGTTGTTTTTAGGGATGTTGGAGCATACATAAAAGAATATTGAGCTTAGGAGTACTAGGGATTATCCTCTATTGAATTTAATATTATGCCTAGCTGCTTAAGTACAACACGATTTTAAAATTTGATAATCAAGTGTATCTTTATTTGAGACTTGAAAATCACTTGGGTTGCTTTTACCATTTCTTCTTTTTTGGTTCAAACTATTGCTATTTGTTTGGTTGGGTGGACGTGAGGGTTTTTTGTAATTAAAACAATGACAGGCACAATGGTATTGTGGATGCCGATTTTCATTCTTTGCTTTGATCCTGCAAAACTAGGAAAAATTGAACAGAGTTTTATTATGTGAAAGTGTGTACCTAGAAATGAAATACTGAATAGTATTTATAGGATGTAGGTTTGGCAGTTTTCTGCCATCTTTCCTTTTTTACTACTATGTTGTTCTACTTTTCTATCTTCAAGTTTTATCTGCCCCTTTGTTGCATGGATATGTGCTGCAATCTCTCTACTCCAATTTCTCTCAACTTTATATCAATCTTCTTTCCATGACCTCACTATAAATGGATCTGTGTTTCACTGTTGCATTATCTATTGTTAACCCTTGTTGTTTCTAGCCAAATGGTGATATTTTCTTATGATTGCTTTTGAAAAGGTTGATTATTAATTTTCTTCTGAGCTGCATTCTAAATTCAGAATTCCCTTTCAATTAAGGTTCACTGATATCAGTAAAGGTTCAATTCCAAATAGTCTTTCTATGGCCTCACTTCAATTCCACTTTCAATTCCACTTCAATAGTATATTTTAATCAGTTAAGGTTCACTGATGTCAGTATTAGTTTCTTTAAGTTCTAATTATTTGAAAAATGTGTATGAACATGTTTTATTGAATATTGAAGTGTTTAACTAGAAAAGTCCGTAAATTTTCATTTGAAAAGTTTCTTTTCACCTGCATGGATTTATGGTCATAGTTGATTCACAGTAAAAAGAATAGTAATGCGAAACAATTTTAGGCATTTTTGTGTTTGGTTTGACCGTTAATTTGGAATGAAATGGAAAACATTCCATCAATAGTGGGAAAAAGCACATTCCCCCAACACCTAAAAATACTTTATTTTTTTCACATATTTGTATTATCATTTATATTTGTTCTTATTTTTATTCATTTAGCAATCAAAAATTTTATTTTCTAATTTTGCTTTATTTACTATTTTATAATTTTTTCAATTTCCCTTATTTGGATTCCATTACTTAAAGAAAATAGTAATAGTACTATTATTATCATTCTCATTCTCATTACGTTATTATTATGCGAACCAAACATTTCCTAAGTTATTATTTGTATATTTTGGTAATGACTTGAATAGTGATTAGTTACTGTATGTTATTTTGAAAAACATGTGCCAATCTTGTGTTGCACGAGTATGTAAGTTAATAAATCACATAGTAATTAGGAAGCTGGGTTGCCATGGTCTCTTAAATTAGACAACATGTGTCTTTTAGTCCTTTTATTGTGATAGGAGTCATTTAGTTCTATAAAATTGAATACTGGGTGTTCTATTAAAATTGAAAAAGAAGTCCTTTAGTGATGGAACATTGAATTACTTTTTGAGTAGAGATGCAGTGGGGATGGATAATTAGTGGGAACATATAGCGTTTCCCAGGGTTATTGCTGTTTATTTAGCCGCTTTCCTCCTTTTTAATTTTTCTTCTCCAATCCTTATTTCAGGCAAGATGTCACCCTTGTTATCTATGGTTAAAGTGTTTTTTAATCACATATGGGATGTTTTGAGCAACGTTCCAAGTTTTCAGTCAGAATATGGGCATATTCTTCGTCAACTTTTGGCTGTCAAAGACTATCGTTTTCGTGTCAGAAAGCATATCTATACAAGTAAGTATCTTCAAATGCACCTAGAGGAAACTCCTTTTTATATGGTCAAGTAATCCTCATTGCTCAATTTTCTTGCTGTTTTTGCCAGGCTTGGTCCTTTTATATTTGGAGAAGGTGGAGACAAGCTTGGCTGGGAAGAATGACTATCCAAAAGAAGAGGTTTTTCGATGCATCTTGACACTTCAATCACTTTTGGAGAATTCTCCTGGCAGTTTTACCGAAAATCTCAGAGAAGGCATTGTTAAGGGGTTCGTAGGGATTTTCTCTTTTATCAGGTTAAATATATGTTACTTGTTCTTTCCTTAATTGATGTTTTATGTTTGTAGTTATGATGGTGGTGATGATTCTGGTTCTATTATATATTTTTGGTTGAAGTTTTTGATATATGCAAAGTATACACCCCATTTTATTTGAGTTTTTCAGGGATGAGGGAAAGATTTCACGTAAGGTGATTGACTGTGTCAACACCTATCTGTTGAAAGATGGTCCAAATTTGGACGGCATGTCCATGGAGATTCATCATGTAGTGCAGCATTTTGTCTTCCGTTGTTGGCTGACAACCCATGATCGGTCTCTTAAGGTATACTAATCATACATTTTGAGCAGTTTATTAATATTATTTACTGTTTGCTACTTGTTTAAGCAGGGATGTACTATACTTGTATATGATTATTCTTTTGTAGGATGCAATTATTTTGTATTCAAGGTTGCAGTTAAATATGATCAGGGGGGCTTCTGATGAAAGTTCTCTGGTAGGACAACTTTTCGACATAGTTTGTAAGGATCTAGATCAAAGCTATACTTCTATTGCTAGTGGACCTTGGTGGGTGTTTTTAGTACCTTTTGTTGCTCTCCACTGGAGGATTTATGTCTAATAGTTAATCGTGCAAATTAACTTCATATTCAGGGTTGATGCTTCCAAAGATGATAAATTTGGAGCCTTGAATGGTTCACAACATCGTTTAATTGAGCTTGCTGCCGCTGTATTTTACCGGGTGGGTATTTATATTCAGTATCCTCTTACTGCATCAAAGTGTTATCTGCATGCATCCCCATAATTATCCTCATTACGGAATTGTTGGTTTAAAAATTTCAAGAATAATTTTTTGGGTCAATGAATAGAAGTTGCATTAATAGAAACAGAACGACTACAACCTAATAATTCCAACATCAACTACACCAAATAGCATAGCATAAGGAATTAGACCTAACTTATGACTAGCTACACAGCTAGCTTGAGAATGAATTCTTAAAGCAACACCTAATTCTTTCCTAGCTATCCAGTTAAGTAAATCGGAAAGAAGTCACTTAAGATGTAGGATACCTATTCGTAAGTTTTCACAACTCAATCATGTATGATGGAATCATCAAAGATTTGACCCTTTCGAACTTTGTCTGTAACTCATTATAGGCTCGAAAAACAAAGAGAAGATGTGTACGAAAGAAATAATTAATTTTGTTAAAGTAACTAACACAAACCAGTAATAGAAACAGCTACACAATACCAAAAACCAAACCATGATAGTAAAACATAAGTATTTCAGACAAAAACAAGCAAAGTCTAAAGCCAGAAGCAAAAATACAATAGATCTTTTATTTGAGACTGATTCTTCAAACTCTTCACAATTATTGACACCACCATCCAATATAGTAAGAAAAGGGTGAAGATGCACAAGCAATCAAATTTACTCGAATCCCAAACCTTCCTTTCATTACCAAAAGTTACTAATTTAGCTCAATTATATCTAGGGCCAAAATAAGATCAAATTTAGGCAATATGTTTCTCACCATATCAGAACCACAATTTCGAACAAATTCCATACCAAAGTAGATCATAACAAACCACTCTAGTAGAATCAACAAACAAAACAAAACAAAACAAAGAAACAATCACACATAGTTGGAATGAGAATAAATTCAGAAAGTATCAAATGTTTGGAAGATTGAATAAAGATATCACGATACAAATCAACGAAAACCAATGGAACAATATTAGAGAAAATTGAGCCAACACAATGTCTGGAAAGTGAAAATCATAGAGATCACAAAGAATGATAGAATGATTCAAGGAAGAATCACAAGGATGATAAAATGAATCAAGGAATCAGATCGAAGCAATGCACTAGATTGAAAGGACCAACACACGATTGGAAGGGGAAAAACCAGAGAGAAAAATTTAGTCTCTCGGTTGAATTTTTAAATCAAAGATTCATGTATAAAGCGAACAATTTCAATCAGACAAACAGATACACCTGCAAAAACTGCTATCGCAAATGGCAAAGGAAAGCTCCAAAGAAGACGACAATGTCTCTCGGAAAGACAAAACAGCACCAAGGCTAGAGAGATTATCAATCCTAACAAAGATTGATGAAAAAAACCACAGGGGAAGGACAAAAATCACCTGAGGAGGTTGTGGAATTACTTAGAGATATTTGAATTGAATTTTTTGCCATTTTTCAAGATTGTCTCAAAACTTCAGCTTGGTTTTTTTGTCTTCTTTGTCATTTTTTTGTCATTTTTGGTATTATTTAGATATGTTTTGAATTGGAAGTTTTATTATTGTCGTGAGAATCCAAAGCTGTAAAACTCAACCTAGATTTTATTTGCTTCTTTAGTTATTTCTCAATTGAATCATACGCGTATCTCTTAGTTTCAAATGCTTTGGTACATCAACTGTTGCTAGCAGTTAGAATGGACTTGTCATCCTGCACTAGGGATTTGGTTCAAATATTTCTTACATGGTTAGAAAGAAACTTGTAGTATAATTACTTTGGGGAATCTTAAATTTTGAGAATGTTCCCATTTTATAGGCATTCTTGAGGCTAGATGCCAGTTTATGAGCTAATTTGCTTTAACTCCTCAGGCTTGTGTCATTGGAATTAAAGTAGCATCAAGTGAAAAGCGGATAAGGAGAGAGAATGCTGTCTCTTATTTAAGAGAAGCACTCACGAAGGGAAAATGGTTGTGGTAAGTACTGAGCTTATTGACATGGTGTATTGAACACTTTGTAATGTCACTTTCCAAGTTAAACGTTGTCAAATAATTTGTGGTGTTCATACTGTATTTTATTTGACACCAAGCACATATAAAGCAAAATATTTCTTCTCTCCACATCTCTCTTTTCTATTTAATGACATCAGTGGTGATGTTTGCGTCATAGAACAAAATCTTGGGAAGTGTTTGTAAAACCTTTCTGTTCATTGCTTTCTTATATTTTCTTGTTTATATCTGTGTTCATCTTTAAAGTACTATAATGCTACAGGAGTGCCACATTTTGTTGTCTTATTCGTGACTACCACAAACGTATTAACAAAGACATTCTTGTCTACTGGTTCAAGGGAGTATATACAAGTTTTGAGAGGTAATTTATCCTCGATTAAGTTGTCAGTTGTGGTAATTACTTTGGGTCAAGTTGTAATTAAACTAATTTTCCATCTCTTCAAGATAGCCCACACCTCCCCCCCCCCCTAAAAAAAAATCCCAAACAAAAAAAGCCAATATAAATCCCATTTCCAAAACATCTAATTATTATCTTACAAATCAATACCTGTAAAATCCATTAATTGTGTGTCTCTACCATGGATGACATGTAATTATGTTTGTCATTTCAATAAAAAAATATGTTTGTCTTGAGTGGAAGCTACATTTTTGTACTATTCTTTTAAATAAATCTTATGCTTTTAAGAACAATCCTGGCTGTGCTGTTTCTTTTGATGCTCCGTTTTTGCCCGTTCAAGGCAATTGAATGCTTATATGCATACTTTTGTTTGATTGTATATTTCCACAACGTAGGGAATATTTATGATAGTTAATTCCCTGCATATGCACTTAAGAATTTAGTTGGATTGCATCAAGTAACCTATCACCGAATTGACAAATTTTAATGTGTGTAGAATTATGAACGATGCTAATATGGGGCATACTTACGATGGTTTGTTATGGACTTTGAGGTACAATTCCCTAATTTATCGTATAAATGCATTTTGTTTAATTTTGGTGAGTTATCTAGTTTATTACACATCTATATAACAGTGTGAAACCTGCTGGCCATTTAGCACATGATGTAGTGTGTCACCCCAAATTTATTAAACAAATGGAAATTTTATGTTTGCTGACATCTGTTGATTATTTAATCATGGCACATTTTGATTTTCTGGCTCTTTTCAAGTCATCTGCCATTTTCTTGAGAGCTTATAAGTTTTTATCTGCTTGTATCTCAAAGGAGTTTGCAGGAATTCTCTCTTTTACTGTTGCTTCCAGAATTAAAAGTTCAAATGTCTTTGGAGTCTTCTTCCTTGAATGAGGTAGTTTTTTCTTCTCCCTTCCTTTCCCCTGCATGTATTTGTAAAGTCTTTCGCTGCCTTAATTTTGTTTTACAGGTGCTGGATTCACATCAGAATATAAGACTGGAGCTTTGTGATCTCTTGAAAGATTCAGCTAATGGTTTCTTTTACAAATTACACAACCACACATTTAAACGCTTGTGCACACACATACCAAGACAATATACATGCACACATTAAGAAATTGATGTAATAAGAGAGCATGATAAAAAAAACTAGTCATTCCATTATGCTTTCTTTGACTATATTAAGGGAGACGATAGAGACTCAAGGAACCCTAATTAGACTTTAATAGGACTCAATAGTTAATACAATGGGCAAACTCAACCCTTAATTGTCAAATGATTCAATATAATTTACATGTAATTTAATTTCCATCACATATAAATAAACCTTGTTGACGACCCAATTCCCACTGCAGTTTGTTAATCTGCAGATACACAAAAATCCAAAATCGTGTTTTAGATTTGGTCATTCATGAAAACCTTGAGTATTTTTACATCTCAAGACTTAAGAGGCATATGGATTTCTCAGTGTACTGTAAAAACTTGTGCTTGGATACAATGGTTTTCTGTTTGGTACTTCTATTTGTATAAAGGGATGGTTAATGAAAATTATTTCTAGCTGTATATGGACCGCTAAATTTAGTAAACCAATGGGGTTTAAGTTTATTTGTCATGGACGCAACTCTTATCTGAGTACTTGGCTTCAATTAATGTTTGTTTTCTTTGTTTGACTCTATTTAACTGAAAGCCTATGCTGTAAGTCCTTTTGAAATACAGTTGTCATACTTATTTTTGAAGTTGATGTTATGTGGCCTTCACGGAAATTTGCAGTTTCACAATGGGTGGCGGTTAGTATGGAGCTCTCTGATGCACGGGTTACCAATGTTCAGCAATATTTCTGTTGTTGTAAGTTGCATCCGTAGACATATTTTTGTATGCTTATTAGGAATTGATTTTTTTTTGGTGGTTTTACCCTTCATCAATTTTCCTTAACTTGTTTTGTTATTTCATATTAAATTATATTATTCTTGACAGGGTTATAGGTGTGTATCATTACTTTCTTTTTTATCAGAAATTTGATTTCTTCTTTTGACAGTGCAATAGTCAATGTTTAATAAATTATTAGTGATTATGTCGTGCTATTAATGGAAGATGTATTTGTTATATGCTTTGCGGTCTTCTGCATTTGTGCCTTTTGAGAAAAGTTTTGGATTTTCGTTCTTCTAAATTTTCTGTATCTTGTTTAGGGTTTTCTAGATGTTTGTTTACTTATGCCTCTTTGACTTCTTATGTTCAATAGTTGGACCCATAGTGCACATATTTAAATTTCTCTTTCATAAAGAAATTTTGCGATTTTTTGTTCATCTACTTGTTCAGAATCTTCTGCAGGGTTCTCGTGCTACATGTTTTTTTAATTTATTGGTGACATTCGTATAACTTATCCTTCTCTTAATTCTTATGTTCTTCGGTAGTTGGACCTTTGGTTCACATTTGTAAATTCTCTTTTATATTGAAATGAACTTTCTGGCTCCTACAAAGAAAAAAATGCATTACCTTGCTATATTTAATTTTAATATTATTCTTTGGTACTATTTCATAACCGGATTAATAATTGGAGCAAACACAGCCTAAAATTGTTGAAGGCATTAGAGCTAAGAGCTGAGGTTATTCTCTTTGAAATTGGAAAAACTTTTCTTTCACTTAGTTTGTTCAAAATCTGAAATGTTTGTTTTCAACTATATTTATGGAATTTGAAATTGGAAAAACTTTTCTTTCACTTAGTTTGTTCAAAATTTGAAATGTTTGTTTTCAACTATATTTATGGAATTTTTACTATGGTGACTTGTCTGCACAAATAAGTTTCATCAAAGGAGGCTGATGGCTAGCTGGACATTTTTGTTTTCATTTTTTTGTTTAGGTTGAAAATTTGAAAGGTGTCTAATTCATCTAGATGTTTCACTCTCCCCTAATTTTTTTTCTTTTTTTAAAGTTCATTGAAATGCACTATTTTGTTTATTTATATTGCTCTTATTCATGCAGGTAGATGCTTCCCAATTGCTGCTTGGAAACATAATATCCAGTGTGAGTATGAGAATGTATCCCATTAAGTCACAGTTTCAATGTTTTCACTGCAGCAGCTCTGTTGTAGTTTAATACTTTCTTCCTTCAGTATATTACTGGCCCGCTAGTTATACTTGTTTACTGATTGTATAATGTGATGCTTCTTGCAAGACGATGCCTCTGTCATGGTCTGTTTTCATGAAAGTGAGTACTTCGGACCTAGGAATTACTCATGTCTCTATATGTTTTTCCAGGATGTTGTAAATGCATGTCTGATACCTCAGGAAGTATGGGATCTTAATATATTCAAGAGGATGCCTTCAGTGTAAGTTTCTTTATGATTGATCACTACCATTGACTCAATTGAGAAGCACTTTCTATTAAATAAGTTTCTTTAACAGAGTTGACAGTCCTAGCCCATCCCCCCAAAAAATCTTTAAAACGAAGTATCAAAATAGCCTTTTACAACAATGAATTTGAATTGTCTAAGCAATTATTTTCCTGCAAGAGGTCAGCAAGCTACTGCAGGCAGTAGATATAGGATTTTCAAAGCATTCTGGCCTATTGGCTTCTCTCTCTGTGATGCATGTGTCTGCCCCCATCCTTCCTCCCTCCTTTTCCTAGTGGTCTTGAAGTATAAATTATACATTGTAATTGTAATAAATTGTTTGGTGCTATGATATCCAGGTCTATTTTATACTTCATTGCATGTTACTTCTCAAAGAAAGGTTCTCAAGTAAGTGGACTACTTTTACATCGATAAAGTTTTTTTCCTTCTTCAGCTTACTTTGTTAGCAGTGAAATAAAATAAAATAAAAGAACTTGTAGGCCTGCAAATGTGCACGTGCTATCCATGATGGCATTCATTCCAATTGAAAGAAATTTCATAAATAATTTTAACATATCAACCTAATTAGTCCTCTTTATTTGGCGATCAGACCTAAATTTTATAAGTCGTTGTAGGTTATATGAATTCTGAACACAAAAATGAGTTTAACATGGTTGATGTGTCAAATCAAATATTTCCATGTCTCTGCAGGGTGGCCTTGGAGACATTTTAAATCTAAGGAAAAGTCTCCTTAAGGCAGTTTTGGATCATCTTTGCTGGCAGGTCAATTTATAATTAGTTTGAATGAAATATAATTCTGCATTCTTTGCTCTTTATTGTTTCATATGTACTTGGTACTGTATGGGTTTAAAACATTCCACCCATGTGTTCTTTGCTTATTTTTAACTTCAGTTACATTTCTTATCAAAAAACTTCAGTCGTTACATTGACGCAAATCCTATAGGACTATACACTTATTATTTCTGTTTATCTCAAGTTTTTTCCTTTATTATTGCTAGGATTTATGTTTGGCTCATAAATAGGCATTTGTTTAATGTATTAGATACCTTTTATTGAAATAATGGGGACTATTTCTCTCACTCCTTTCTTCTTCTATTTCTCCTTCTATCTATGCCTCTGGTATTTACTTCATACATGCCAAAAACTTCCTTGAAATTGTGTAATTTAGAATGTAATGATTTTAAAGTATACATAATTAGCACATAACATTTGTAATCAAACCCAACTATTAGGATTCTATAGTTGTACATATTTATTTAATCTCAGAAACGCTAATGGAGATCTTTTTTTATTTTGCCCAATCATTATTCTTTATACATTTGACTTTGGTCTTGCAGGCTTTATATCTTGTTCCATATGTTTTTTTTTTCGTTTCTAAAGCGAGCTTACTTGTGAAATCTAACATTCCTGAATCTCATATTTATGTTTTTTTAATTATAATCTATTGTTTTGTTTATGCAGGAGTCTTACAATGAGCCAATAGCATTATTGTTGCCTGCTGCTGTTTTTGCTCTTTCTGCTGGATGTTCTCCTTTTATGCTATGCTATAGAGGACTATCATGTGCTTTTGAAGATGCTAGTGACCCTTTAACTGACTCTGTATGTCCTAATTGATTCCGGTCTACATAGATATTAATCTTGGACATGCTAGTTTCCATTATAGAATTGAAATTAGATTTTTCATTCTTTTGTAGCCTGAACTTGACCACGGTCTTACCAATACATTTTTTGAGTGCTCGGTGGAGGTACTTGCAGCCATTAATCTAGATTCTGCCACTGAGGTATGGGGATATTGTTTTCTTAATTCATATGGATTTTGTTGGAGAGAGTGTAAATTGAATAAATGAGTAATATTATTTCATTTCTTATATATAAATAATGTACATGGAAATGAAATCTAATAATATCTCTAATAATCAAGAACAAAAATACATTTGAAATATATACAATTTATTCACTAATAAATAGGAAGAAATATCCCAATAATTTTGGGATTTCCACAAATAGATTAAAGAATTTAAAATTGTAATAGTACTAGGGGCATTTTTGCAGTGGATTGTCCTACTATAATGAAGTTTGTTTTCCGTTGGGCAATTTTCTCTCATATGTATAAAAATGTGGCTTTGCCTTTCCATTCAAATATCGAAATGTTTAGTGACCAAAGTAGTTGGTATTAATTTTTCCTCCTAATTTATTCTCTACCATGCTATACGAGATTTAATTGGTCTCGCAATGTTTTTCTGTTTCAGGTTTCTCCATCCCAGAGCTATCCTAGTGTACGTCTTCCCCGTCAGTTAAGAGACGAGCTGCTGCTTGAAATGGAGACCTTTGTTCTTGAAAAAATAGCAGACAAGGAGATCGAAAAGAAACCTCTATCGGATATATTCTTTAGATGTGCTCTAGTGTCAAATTTCATATATGGTTCCTTTTACACAAGGTTTGTCTATTTCTTTAAACTGAATTTGTCTTACTAATAACTGAGACTTGTGCTTTTGTAGATAGATGAACTCTCTTTAATTTTGTTTTGAGAAGAAACCGAAACTTCATTAGAACTGGGAAAGATACGAAATGAGATGTTCTTATAAATAGAAAAAATAGTTACACTAGAGGACAAATAGCAAAGGCATGTATTTCCTAGGCCTAGGCAGAGCCTATCCACTAAGCAACGACATACAAAAAGCATATCAAAGCAATAATAAAACTGTAAAAAGCAAACAACAATAAAAGTAAATAAAAGATAGACACTAATTTGGATCTCATGCATCAAATTCTCTCAGGTAGCCGGCAAGCCAAACTACCTAGTCACAGTAATAAGCCGCTTTAACTGTTCATCCCAAGCAAAAAAGGAATTAGGACATTGTGATGTATTGTAGGATTTTCTACTTTTGAGATGTTTGTGGAAACTAGTTAAGCTTGCATGCTTTGCACGTGTTAGTTTACTGTTTAATTATTAAAAAATAAGAATTAAGAAAATAAATCTGGAAAGTTTGATTTGTTATAAGATAAATAACATTGTATAAAAAAATAAGTAATTGTAACATAAAAATTGTCAATATTTTATCAATACACATTTTGTAAGAACCATCTTTTTTAGGCACGAAGAAACCTAGCACAACACAAGGATTGAGACTTTCCGTGACTAGATGTTTTTGTAATAGCTACTCAACTATACCTTGTAGGATGTCATGTTCCTTGGAGCTCATTCTATGATGGGACAAGTTAGGCAGTCTAGCTCTAGGTACGAAATCTATTTGGTGCTAAAGATTTCTAAGTGGGCGTAATTCATCAAGTAAATCATTAGGAGAGATGTCTTTAAACTCATTCAACAATTCCTCATATCTCGAGAGGGAGATGTCCAATTTTAGGCAACAATTCTTTGACTACAAGAACCAAAGCAGTTTTGGACAGCTTGATTTCTTTGATAAAATTAGGACTAGAATGTTTAACAAGACTAGTTTACTCGGGAGTAGCCATGGAGACTGCTTGACCTAAGGAACTAGGATAATTTTCTTGGATTTCCAAAGGAAAGAATAAGTATTATCTTTGTCAAATTGGCAGGGATAATTTTCTAGTAGTTGTGTCCTTGTCAAAATGTCGGGGTCTACCAAGCATAACATGGAAAGCATCCATGTCAAGCACATCGCACACTACCTTATCCTGATAGTATTTTCCAATCAACAGAGGAACTTTGCAAATCCCCGTAACTTTGGTTTCCACACCTTTCTTGATCCAACCCACCTTGTATGGCTTAGGGTGTTTTTCCACGATTAACCCTATAGCTTTCACTACCTTGTTTGACACTACATTTTTACTACTCCTACTGTCGATGATCACATTACACATTTTTTTAATAATAGTGCATCATGTTTTGAAAATGATATGCTTTTGAGATTGTTTAGGCTTTCTTGCGGCCAACAAAAGTCTTTGAGTAACACCATTAAACCTTTCTCATTCATTATCTGGGGTCACTTGGACTTCATCAAACTCGTCCCCTAAATCATCACTATAATCCTCTTGTTCGTCTCTACCTTCTACTATGTGAACTCTCTTTCTCAAAGGACATTTACTGGATCTATGCGTAGGTTGATTGCACTTAAAAAACTTGGCAATTCTAATCTTGGCATAGGGTTTGGCTTAGAAGGGCTAACAGGTTGTTTTCCCATGTTCCTAGCGGTAATAACACAGTCATATGGTGGGGAATAATTAGATTGAGGGGAGCTCAATTTGTTTGAATATGGTTATGTAGGAGATTTCTCAAAGGAAGAATTCCAAGGGGTGTAACTCAATTGGCCTTCATATTTGGTGGCTAAAGTCATAGCCTTGGGAAAACTCATTACATGCCTCACATCTACCTGACTTCTAATTGGTTCTCTAAGAATAGTAATGTATCACAAAATTTCTTGAGATCCATTTTCATCAAGATCATTTCTAGCCTTTAATTTTTGAAACTCATTGATGTACTTAGCCACTGTTTTGGAACCTTGTTGACAATGGTGGTATTGCTTGAAGAGTGTTTGTTGGTAATCCAAGGGTAAACACTCTCTTCATCCACTCCCAAGAATTTATACGTAATTCACCATGTCTTCTTCTAGTGGACTGAATGTGATCCCACCAAGCGCTTGTTCCCCTTTTGAGTTGGTAAGTAACTATTCTTACTTTTTTTCATCCAACACTTCCATATATTAAAAAAATAAAATTATCCAAGGCTTTAACCCTATCCCAAAAATCGAGGTATATTCATATAGGCTAGTGCTTGTTTTTGAAAGTGGATTATTGTCTACTTTTGTAATTATTACTTATACTAATGTAATATATTTTTCCTTATAGAAAAAGAAGCTTGATTGTTAGTCAACATTTGTGTTATGCATGTGAATGGGAAATTTTGTATAAAAAACCAAACTCTTTATATGCATAAACAAATATTTTTTATAAGAAACATTATATTGTATTAAAATAAAAAATGGGTACAAAAATACAAAATGGATCAATAAGTCACTTACAAAAGTCAGCACCAATCTATACCTTAAAGGAACTAAGAGCCACCAGAATACAAAAATCTAGCTATGATATACGAGCTTCCCAATTAAAGCTTATGAAAAACTTAGAATAATCTCTCCACACAAAGACCTAACAAATATTGATTTTTCGAGAACATTATTTTAGTATGTATTAATGGGTAAGGCAAACAAACAGTTATTGGTACTTAGAGAATCTTTGGAATTCTTGTATATTTTTACCACCTCCCTACAATTATCGAAAAAAAGATTAGCAAGATTGATACCATCTGTATTCTTATTGAATTGATTGTAGGACAAATGTGTTTTGTAATAGTTTCTGAATGAATTTGTATATAAGTCTACTCTCAATTTATAATACAAGTAAATGATCAAAAAAGGAAAAACTAATTAAAGGCAAAATATTCTCTCAATAATTCTAATGATATCCTAATCATACACAATTCACTAGAATCATTACATTAAATACAAAATTAATTTACATAGAAGAGTTTCATCGGAGACTATTGTGATTCGAAGGTCGTTTAAAAGTTTTTTTAACCACAAAGACTTCACAAATTTTTTATGCAATTGCTCTAAACTCTACTTCAATATTGCTCTTTACTACTACATTCTATTTTTTTACTTTTCCAGATTACTAAGTTTTCGAAAATAAAAGTACAATCTCTTGTAGTGGATCTTCTTTCTTCTACTGAGCCAGTTTAGTCTACATCAGTAAAGATTTTTATATCACTAGTTTCACTTTTAAAGAACAACCCTCTGTGTGGTGGCCCTTTTAGATACCTAAGAATTTTATATAGAGCTTCCAAGTGGATTTTCTTTGAAGAGTGCATGTGTTGACTTACGACACTAATTGTAAATGCAATGTCAGGCTTAGTGTGAGACAAATAGATAAGCTTTTCTACTAATCTTGATATTTGTCTGTCTATTGGTTTTCCCTAATTTTCATTCCTTTTCCCACCCTCTATCAGAGTGTTACTTGGTTTACAACCGAGTATGTTGGTTTTGGTGAGGAGATTAATGATGTATTTCCGTCGGGACATACTAATTCATTTTTTTGATCTTGTAACTTTCATCACTAGAAAATACCTCATTTGTTCCAAATCCCTAACTTCGAATTCTGTGGACATTTTTTTTTCAACCTTTCGATTTCACCTGAATCATCCCCAATCACGATTATATTATCAACATATACTATCAAGACAACTTTCCTCCCATTTCTAGTGTGGTGGAAAAACATTGCATGATCTGTTGCCCCTGTTGATATTTTGTTTCTTCTATCACTTTTGTAAATCTATCAAACCAAGTTTTAGGTGACTGTTTAAAGTCATAGAGTCATTTCTTTAGTTTGCGTACAATATTTTCTTCTTTATAGAACCCTTGAGGCATGGTCACGAGGACTTCTTCTAATTCTTCATTAAAGAATGCATTTTTATGTCGAGTTGATGTAGTGACTAATCTAAATTAGCTGCTAGGGATAAAAGAACCCTGATTGTGTTGAGTTTGGTCACATATGTAAATCCTTTTGCAACCAGATGAGCTTTGTACTTTTCAATTGTCCCATCAATTTTATATTTTATTGTAAAAATTCACTTACTACCAACATTAGTATTTCCTTTTGATAGTTTAGTCACATCGCAAATTCTATTTTTTTTGAGAGCTTTTATTTATTGCTTAATAGCTTCGTTCCATATGGGATTCTCAAGGCCTCTTGAATATCTTTAGGTATTTTTGTTCTGTTAAGGTTAGTAGTAAAAGTACGAAATCCAGAAGACTGTTTTATAAGAGATAAATCTAGAAATTGGATGAAGAGTACAAGATCGTGTTTTTTTGTAATAGCAATGGGTAACTCATGAGATTTAGTAGATTTAGAGTTATTTGGATTCAATATAGACTCATTGGTATTTGGATCTATCATCGGTTCAAGTGCTTTAAGTGTGAAATTCTCTATCCAATAATTTTGACCCTCGAGAGTAAGTAATTATATCTTTGTTATGCTTATCTATTTCTCTCTTTGAGTTACAACAATGTGTGTTTTGCTCAGAGTTTGGTTCAGGCTATTTGTTTAGTCATAACTTTTTTGTGAGTAATTTCGGGATAGGATCAAGAGTGAGGTCATAGTTTAAGTATTGATTAAAAGTTATATCCTTTGTTATACTATTCTTTCCCTTATGAGAGATCTTTTGGTAGTGATGGGTGTTCTAAAAAAATGTGATATCGAGACTGACAAAAATCTTATGAGTGGATGGATTATAACATTTGTAACATTTTTGAGTAGTAGAATAACCAATAAAAAAACTCATTTAATGGCTTTTGGATATGTGTTTTGAATGTTTTTGAACAAATGCATTACAATTAAGTACTTTTAGGGTTAGGGTAGATTGTAGATGTAAAAGGGTAAAAATGTTTTGAGAGGAGTTTCAAAGGAGAGAACCCGATTGGGATACAATTAATGAGATATGCGAAAGTGAGAACATCTTGAAAACGTTTTGGCATGTTTGTGGTAAACATCAAAGCTCGTGCTACTTCGAGGAGATGTCTATTCTTGTGTTCAGTTATCCCATTTTGTCGGGGTGTTTTCACACAAGAACTTTGATGTATTATCTCATGATTTTGAAGATAATCTTCTAGGGTATGATTGAAATGCTCGATGCCATGATCTGTGCGGAGAATTTGTATTTGTGTTTGAAACTGGATTTGAATAATTGTATGAAAGTTAATGAAAGTATTTTGAATCTCCTTTTTTTTCTTTTAGTGAGTACGATTAGGGATACATGATGGTCTCCACACATCACTATGGATCAAAGTAAAAGTTTTGGAGGATTTATATAGTACTCGTGAAAAAGAAGTCTGCTTATGTTTTGCAAACTCAAATTTTACACTAAATTGTAACTGTTTTATTATTTGAAAATGTGGAATGAAATAACAGTTTCAAATAATTAAAATTTGGATGTCCCATTTTATTATGCCATTATAATATTTTGTCATCACTAGGAACAGAACCAGAATTACAAATAGCAAATTGATTAATTCCATTAATTTTAGTCTCATCAAATACAAATCTTCACTCTCTAACACTAACAATCGTCGTCTCTGATGACAGGTCTTGAAAGATACGATAAGATGGAAAAAATTAGCAAAACAATGAGAGGTTTTTGTCAGTTGACTAATAGAAATTAAGTTACAAGACAGGTTCAGGACATGGAGTACAAAATTAAGAGTTATAGAATTCGGGATTTGAATACTTTTTTTCCATCAATAGACGACAAAGATCCATTTGTAATTATAACTTTAAGATTTCTAACACAAGGTGCATAAGTGGTAAATAAATGATATGCATCAGTAATATATTCTTATGCTCCAAAATCAACAATCCAAGGGATTTTGTTTTGAGAATTGGTTACAAAGGCACTTAAGTGATTACCTTTGTAAGATGAGGTATATGATTGACCTTCATTTCGAAGATTGGAAAACAATTCATAAAGTTGATCAGTTGAGTTGGATTTAAAGCTTCTCCTGTTTGAGGTTAAACTGAGGCTTGTAGTTACGAGATTTCTTTTGTCTCAGTTTTCAATCTATCGATTTTTTGTGAATTTTTCAAGAAGTGTTTTGTATATTTAGGTTTTTGACAATGCTCACAAAATATTCTTTTCCACTACAGATTTGGGCTTAGCCCACTTTGGTTTCCATATGGCCCATGTGCTGTTTTGTTTTGATTTGCGTGGGCCAAAGATTGTGAAAGCCTATGACCTAGTCTACCATTGATTTCACTCGGGTCATGCCCATTTTTTTCACTAGGCCCATATATATTTTTCCTAGGCCCATTTTGAGCCAACCCAAAAGGCTGATAAACTTAAGATTTTTGAGTTGATTTTCCATGCTCAGTCTCGAGAGGCCCGAGAGAGGTGATTTGCGAAGGCGACATCTACGAAGGTGATGATGATTCTCCAAACATCACGCCTATGATCCTCCCATCGCGCCTCAGAGAACACTTTCTGGACCGACAACAATGGCTATTGATTGAGCAATCTCCTATGCACTTCATCTACTTCTCTGTTTGGACCATCGAGAAGTTCAAAGACGCGCTCTGTTTCTAATTTTTTCTGTAACATGTACTAGCCCCTAGTCACTCCCAATTTTCTTCAGAACATGTATCCATTTCTTGCCATAATGATGACATATCCATGTAATATTCAGCTATCCTTTTTCGTTTTTAACTCTAATAGATGGGTAGAGTCTTCACCGTCGGAGTAAGTCTCTCACATAGCTTGCTAGACATCTCTGGCTGTTGACAAAAATAGATAAGTCTTATTGATTGAGGGAACTGTGGGTAAAGATAGATAAGTCTTACTGATTGAGGAAATCATCGAATGGATGAGCCAAGTTGTAACCATTGAATTTTTGGAGCTTTAACGTTGGAGTGTATTGGAATTTGTGGTTGTTGGCTTTTTTCTCTCTTGAGTAACATAACCTAGTTTTCTCTTTTCATCGATAACTAATTTCACTAATTGAGCCTATTCCCTGAAATTTCTACCATTTAATTTTTTTACATTCAGTTATAGAAATGGACTATCATTTGACTCATGATAGAAATAGGTTTTAAATTTTGGTTCGAAATTTTAAGATTGGTTTCTGATTTATTGGAAGCTAATGGATATTTCATTGCTCTTATACCATATGGAATAGATTGTAGGACTGAGAGAGGTTAGAACAAATGTGTTCTGATATATTTTCTGAATGAATTTGTATATAACTCTACTCTTAATACAAGTAAATGATCAAAAAACGAAAAAATAATTAAAGGTAAAATTTATTCTCAATAATTCTAATGATATCCTAATCATACACAACTCACTAGAATCATTATACTAAATGCAAAATCAATTTACATTTGAATTTGAAATATTTCAACAATTCTTTGTTTTGCATATGATACTTCTTTATTATGTATTAGGACATGTTAATACTTTTTTTTTTCCGTTCATATGCCTAACATGCTTCTACTTTCAGGCAAGGGAAGAAAGATTCAGCGTTTGTATCAAAAATGGGTCAACATCTTATAGAATTATTGGATACTGCTGGTAAGGTTGTCCAAAGAGACCACAATTATTGTTTGTCTTCTGGGTACTTAAGCTCTGACTCCATTTTAAGCGGAAGTGCTCTTGCTGTTTCCTTGAGGAGTTTTGTTATCTGTCCTATCTTTAGACAGAGGGATGGAAACTGTATGGATGCTGAATTGTCTGGTGCAGTTACCCAATCGATGTGTAGGCTCTTAAGAACAATAGTTCAGGCTTATGAAGGATATTCTAGTTCTATTGCAAGTCCTCAATCTGAAGTGATCTTGCAAGACTTGGCATCAGTCACTCCTTTGCATGGTACATGCTCTTTAGATAGTGATAAAAGCAGGATTGTGGACATGGAATTGGATGTAAATGAGGATTCTAGAGATGGAGATGTTCTAAATGTTGGTGGGGCAACTACTAGTGGCGTATCATCTCCACAGAATTGGAAGCTGGGCATGATATCACTCCTTTCAAGATTTTTCTCAGCTCTTCATTCTTTTACATGGGAGGTACTGTTTGAAATTATGAAAAAGGAGGTTGATTCAAAGGTATAGTACAATCTTGCTCTGTTATTTTTGGAGTGTGTTTGGATGCCATTCATTGAAAGTGCTTTTATAGACAATTTTTCCTTTTTTTGTTTGGAATTTTTTTTTTGAAGCACCTAGGTCCCATATTTAAGAAAATTTAAGTTTTTTTTCATAAGTGATGTTACTTTTTAAAAATCACTCTTATATACCCACTCATAACATTAATTTTCTTGTTTGTGGAAAGAAAGAATAATATTTTTCTACATTAAACAAAGGTTACATGTCCTTCTTTATATAGATGATAATGCTTATCTAATTTAGAGATATTTACCACTAATTTAGTAAGGAAATCAGAACTACCTAAAACTGAAAAAATTATATCTGCAGATTTGGTAACAGATTATTAAATCTCCTAAAATCATGGGATAAGGATAAAGATAAAGCTTATCTGATAGCTATAAATCTCCTAGAAATCAGCTCTTAATATTGCTAATAGATTCTAAACCAAAAATCTTTTCTATAATTTTACATTCCTTTTCAAGCTTGGCGGTAAATATTAATTAAATCCAGCTTGGAATTCAGATCATCAAACACCTTTCTCGGTAGAGCCTTGGTAAGGATGTTTGCTGTCTGCATACATGTAGGTACATACAACATCTTTGATTATTCCTTCCTCTATCTTCTCCTTTATGAAATGTCAATCAATTTCCACATGTTTGGCAATTCTGTTTGTTGATTGATTATAACATAACATTTTCATAGGTTTGGCAATTCTGTTTGTTGATTGATTATAACATAACATTTTCATAGGTTCTTCATCTGAATTTTTTAATTTCTTTAGCACCCTTTTTAACCAAATTACCTCACAAATACCGCGTGCCATCACCCAGAATTCAGCTTCTGCACTACTTTTTGACACCATTGACTGCTTCTTACTTCTCCAAGTGATCAGATTTCCCCACACGAAAGTGCAATATCCTGAAGTTGATCTTCGGTCTTGTACCCAATCTGCATCACTGAACACTTCAAAATCTTTTCTTTGATTCTTCTCAAAAAATAATCCTCTACTTGGTGTTAGTTTCATGTATCACAGGATTCTATAAACAACTTCCATGTGTTCTTCATTTGGATTGTTCATGAACTTACTTACCATACTAACAACAAATCCAATGTCTGGTCGTGTGTGAAATAGGTATATTAGTTTACCTACTAACCTTTGGTATCTTCCTATGTCCATGGGTGCACAATTTTCCTTAGCTCCCAGCTTGATAGTTGGATCCATAGGAGTATTTGTCGGCTTACATCCGAGCATTCCAGTCTCCTTTAGGAGACCTAGGACATATTTTCTCTGTGAGGCAAAGATTCCCTTTCTTGACCTTGCAATCTCCATGCCTAGGAAGTATTTAAGATTCCCAAGGTCCTTGATTTCAAATTCTGTTGCTAGTAAACTTTTGATAGTGCGGATTTCCTCTTCATAGTTTCTTGTTAGGATTATGTCACCCACATACACTATGAGGACAACAAGTTTTTCTGTAGAAGAGTGTTTAACAAATAGTGTATGGTCCGTCTGACATTGAGAGTAGCCATGTTTCTTCACTACCTTTGTGAATCTTTCAAACCAAGCTCTTGAGATTGCTTAAACCCATATAGAGATCTCCTCAGTTTACAAACCTTGTTGTACGTAGTTTGTGTTTCAAAGCCGAGGGAGATTTCCATGTACACTTCTTCAGTTTGGTTCCCATTTAGAAAGACATTCTTGACGTCTAGTTGGTGGAGAGGCCAGTCAAGGTTTGTAGCCAAGGATAACAAAATCCAAACTGTGTTTAACTTGGTTATAGGAGCAAATGTCTCCTCATAATCGATTTCGTATGATTAGGTGAATCCCTTTGCAACCAACCGTGCCTTAAACCGATTAATACTCCCATCTTCATTTTATTTTACTGTGAAGATCCATTTGTAGCCTATTGGGTGTTTCCCGGTTGGTAAGTCAAAAATTTTCTAGGTTCCATTTTTCTCTAGTGCATGAATTTCTTCATACACTACTGCTTCCCATTTTGGTGAGCCGAGAGCTTCTTGTATATTATTAGGTACTTGGATGTTGTCGAGGTTGGCAACAAGAGCTTTGAACTTCGGTGACAATCCTTCATATGACTCAAATGTGTATATTGGGTGTTTTTTGCATGATCTTACCCCTTTTCTTACAGCAATAGGAAAACTACTATCATTATTAGTTTCGGGATTAGTGTTACTTTGTGGATCTTCACTTGGTCTATGACTTGAGTCAGACTTTTGGGTTTGCTTAAGAGTTGCTTGTTGTTCCATATCCTTTTGGTTCTTTCTCCTCCTTGTGTAGGTAATCAATTCATCATTCGTTGTTGATTGAATAGTATTCAGATTTTGAGGTGTATTGTTTGCTTGATCTTGAATAGTAGGTTCTAGGAAGGAAGTGATTCACGATTTAATGATGGGCAAGTTTG
Source organism: Hippophae tibetana (assembly GCA_037013495.1). Classification (NCBI taxonomy): domain Eukaryota; kingdom Viridiplantae; phylum Streptophyta; class Magnoliopsida; order Rosales; family Elaeagnaceae; genus Hippophae; species Hippophae tibetana. The sequence goes on along the minus strand of CM072803.1, from coordinate 58,626,564 downwards.
GTCAAAATGAGGTGATTCACGATTTAGTGATGGGCAAGTTTGGTCAAAATGAGGTGATTCTTGAATATCCCAAAGCTGATATTCTAGGACAAAATTAGTCTCCCCTGAATATCAGATTTGGGGAAATAAGGTTGTTGCTCAATGAAGGTGACATCCATGGAGTGATGAAATTTTTTAGTGACCGATGAGTAGCATTTATATCCCTTTTGAGTTAGAGAGTACCCAAACAAAATACATTTATGAGCTCTAGGATCAAGTTTGTCCCGGTGTTGTTGATGGACATGAACAAAAACAGAACACCCGAAAACTTTGAATGGAATGGTAGAGTTGAGACGAGTAGTGGGAAAGAATTGAAGGAGGATTTGACCGGGAGTTTGGAAGTTAAGAATCCGAGATGACATCCTATTTATAAGGTATGTAGCAATAAGGATGGCTTCACCCCAGAAATATTTTGGTATATGAGTAGAGTACATAAGAGACCGAGCCACATCAAGAAGATGTCGATTTTTTCTCTCGACAATACCATTCTGCTGAGAAGTGTTAACACATGAACTTTGGGGAACAATACCATGACTTATGAGGTAAGCATTAAGGCTTGAATTGAAATACTCTTTGGTATTAGCAGTTTTTAGAATTTGAATTTTTGCTTAGAATTGTGTTAGGATCATTGTATTGAAGTTTTTGAATATCTAGTTTGCCTCATATTTTTCTTTCTTGTAGAATACTCATGTGAGTCTAGTGTGATCAACAATAAATGAGATGAACCAGCGAGAACCATTAACATTTTTTATCTTAGAAAGACCTCATATATCATTATGAATCATAGAAAATGGTTGAGATGTTTTGTAGTGTCTATAAGAAATTTAGATGACCTAACCTATAGTGCCATAACATAATTGCATTATCATTATTAGACTGACTCACAGACAAAGAAACATGACTACTAGACACTGAACAATCTGATTGATGAATTGATCCTTGAGGAGGATCATTAACCTCTAGAAGATAGAGTCCCGAATACATCTTAGCATTACCAATTGTCTTCCTCGAGTCCAAGACCAAAAATTCACACAAATTTGAGCCAAATTTAGTAACATAGTTGTGATCCCGTGTGAGTTTACTAATAGACAGTAAATTGCAATTTAACTTTGGTACAAATAGAATGGAATCAAGAGTGATATTCTCTGAAATTTGAAACAAGCCTTTACCAACCACTTTTGAGAATGACCTATCAGCTATTCGTACAGTTAAATTTTTATAGCATGGGGTGTAAGTTGAAAACATCTTCTCATCTCCAGTCATATGATCAGAGTCTCCTGAATCTATAATCCATGGTTTGAGCTTCTCCTTGTTAGCATTTAGAGCACTTACAAAATTACCTTTTGTGCTAGGGATCCAGTACCCACCACATTCGGAGCTGGTCCAGGCAAGGATTGGATGAACATTTTCTGTAAGATCTCTATCTGTTCCTTGCTAAAGGGAGTTGGTTTGGGTGAAGGTTGTTCATCCATGGAAGCAAGGTTGTCTCGTCCTTCTTTGTCATTGGAAAATCAGGAAGGCCTCTAGTCTGTTGGTTTGCCATGAATTTTCCAATAGTTGTCCTTGGTATGACCAGGACGTCGACAATGATCGCACCATGGTCGCCCTTTCTTTGGTTTATGATTGTTGTTGGATGAATTCCCTCTCACCACAAGTGTTGAACTCTCAGGATTTGTCATAGAATCTTGAGATCCTATCATGATCTTTTTTTAACTTTCCTCTCTCCAAACTTCTGGGAAGCTTCTCGGATATTTGGTAGTGGTTTGGATCTTAAAATTCTTCCTCGTACTTTATCAAGGTTCTTACTTAATCCAATCGGGAATTTGTATATTCTTTTCCGTTCAATTATTTGTCTATACCTGATTGCATCATTTGGATAGCTCCATTTGTGCTGTTCGTATGAGTCTAATTGTTGCCAATACCAATTGAGAGTATTGAAGTATTGAGTCACTGTTAGTTCTTCTTAGCGGAAGTTATGAAGAACACTTTCCACCTCGAATAATTCTGATGTATTCTCATTGTTAGAATATGTTTCCTTGGCAGCATCCTAAATCTCCTTTGCTGTTCCATAGAGAAGAAAGTTTTCACCAATGTCATTTGTCATGGAATTAATGAGCCATGACATGACCATATTATTTTCGGCATTCTATACTTTGAACTTTTCATCCGTCTTGTTTGGTTTGGTAGCATTTTCGTTGAGATAATCATCTTTGCCTTTTCCGCATATGAACATCATTACGGAATGGGACCATTGGAGGTAGTTGTTCCCATTCAGTTTGTGTCCTGTAATGGGCATGAGGTTACTATCACTTTTGGAAGCCATAACTTCCTAATTGGAGGTGGTTTGGGAAATGGTAGCTCTTAAATCACGTTTCCCGTATTTGGTCATATGAGAGAATTGAGGTTCAGATATTGCTTTGATACCATCTTGTTTGTGGAAAGAAAGAATAATCTTTTTTTAGATCAAACAAAGGTTACATGCCTCTCTTTATATAGATGATAATGCTATCTATTTTAGAGATATTTACCACTAATTTAGGAAGGAAATCAGAACTATCTAAAACTGAAAAAATTATATCTACAAATTTGGTAACAAATTACCAAATTTCTTAAAATCATGGGATAAAGATTAAGCTTATCTGATAGCGGTAAATCTCCTAGAAATCAGCCCTTAATATTGTTAACAAATTCTAAACCAAAAATCTTTTTTATAATTCTACAAATTTGATCGGCTCCTTCAATCAAACTTCATTGCTTATCCATTTTTTATTAATTTTATCAAATTTTTTATCAATAGCATTTGGGTTCTTTTAGTAATTATGAGTAGAAGTACTTTAAAAATCTTGTTGCCAAATGATTACTTGTGCTTTTAATAAATTTTTTGACTCGAAGAGGAACTTTGTGTCTATGAAATTGCTTCCAGTAGGAGATGCTTCTAAAATACCACTTCAATTTGGACTTTGTTTTTTGAGAAGTACATCCAAACATGATCATATTCTTCTGCATTTCATTTCTTTGCAGTATGTGTGATTCTATGTATATAAATATATATATTTTTTTGTTTATTACCAAATTCAGGTTCGTGAAAGAATTCTGTATAGCCTTTGTCAACATCCTTACTGGCCATCTTCTGCAAATATTGCATACTTGGTATGAGAACAAATTTATTTGTGTGTATAACACCAAGATTATGAAATTCCATGTTCTTTATTACATGTAACGTGCTAGCTTATGTAATGGTTGAATATTGATTGGTCTATGCTTGCTTTACATGCAGGTCGACTTTATTAATGACATGGTTAAAACACAATTGAGTCTTAAGCTCGATTGTGTTAACATAGTGGCCGCTATCAATGCTTTGCTGGGGAGCTTATTATCTTTGGATAGAGCCAAAAAAAATAATTTTGTTGATCTTTCTTTTATTAAAATGGAGTCTGAGCAGGTATTTTTGAATTTTTCTTGTACAGTTTTAGGTTGTTGCACAAGTATATTAGTATGGTTAATAGTCATATTCAAATGACCAGTGTGTTGACATACTAATGCTAGTATGGTAGCATAGTCCGAACATGTATTTTTGAATTTTTCTTGTACAGTTTTAGGCTTGGCATAAGTATGTTAGTTTGATTAATAGTCATATTCAAATAACTATTATGTTGATATACTTGTGCTAGTACGATAGCATAGTCCATGACAAGTATAATTTGTTTGGGTTTGTTTTTGTGAAAGCACTAAGAATTATGGTTAGAAATTAAACCTTTTCCCTTATTGGCGATTTATAAGCTGCATTTTGATTTCTCATTCCTGCAGAGCTATAATAATGGTTCACATTTCAAATCTAATTATTTCGTGTTGTATGTGCTTTACTTGTTGAGAACTCTTTATGGTATGAACATGTAATACCCCTAGTACCCATCACAGGATCTTAATTTCTGTCTTAGTTTGCAGGTAGAGTGACCTTTATCCTTTTTATGCCTAAATATGCACACATATATATAAAATTAAAGTTGTCATGTGCTTTCATTACATACGTGAGTTCTCATCTGCTATTATAAAATTTACTTGAGATTCTCCTTTGCATAATAATTGCTGAAAATGAATACTATAGAAATCATAGTATTACCTTTGAGGTATTTGAATTCAAATATAATTTGATTTTGTAATTAATGCAACGATTTTAGTGAGTAGGATATGACTAGGATATAATTAGAATTAGTTAGATAATATTGTCTTAATTAGCTTTCAGTTTTTTTATTATAAATTGAGATTAAATCTCTTTACAAATTCATACAGAAATATAAGAACATAATTGTTCCACAACCCATCCTAGTCTTACGATCCATTCCATAAGTTATTAGAGCTATGTCAGTGTTATAGAGTATGAAAGTCTGTACTACTTTGACGTGGCTAAAGTGAGTGAGTGTAATCCAATTGTTATTTGTGATTCTGTATTTGTTCTTGGGTATATTGATTTTTTTATGGCATTATAGAATGGGGTATTCAAATTTTCATTATTTGAAACAATTATTTCCTTCTATAGTTTCAAATAATAAAACATTTAAAGTTTAGTATGAAATTTGTGAGATTGTAAAATATAAACATACTTCTTTTCCAAGAGTCCATATAAACAAACCTTCCAAATCCTTTACTCTGATCCATTATGATGTGTGGGGACTATTCCATATCCCTAATCATATTCACAATTAGTGGTTTGTTACTTTTTTTTATGATCATACCCGTGTTTGTTGGATGTATTTATTAAAAGTAAAAATTGAGGTTCAAAATACTTTTATTGGTTTTCATACAATAATTCAAATTCAATTTTAAACACAAATACAAATTTTTTGCACTGATAATGGATTCGAGTATTTCAATCATACCTTACAAAACTATCTTCAAAATCATGAGATAATCCATCATAGTTTTTGTGTAGGCATTCCCTAACAAAATAAGATAGTTGAATGAAAGAATGGACATCTCCTCGAAGTAGCATGGGCTTTGATGTTTATAACAAACATGTTTTTTTGGGAGATGTTATTCTCACTTATGCATATCTCATTAATCGTATGCCCAATTGGATTGTCTCTTTTAAAACTCCATTATAAAGATTACAACAATTCTTTACCATATCTTATCTATAGCCTACTCTGACCCTGAAAGTATTTGGTTGTACTGAATTTGGTTAGGATCATTCAAAACACAAATCCAAGTTAGATCTAAAACTATTAAATGTGTTTTTGTTGGTTATCTCGTACGTAAAAGGGTATAAATGCTACGATCCATCTACCAACATAATTCTTGTCAGTCTCGACGTAATATTTTTTGAAAACATCCCATATACCAAAAATTCTCTCCTCACGGGGAGAATAATATAACAGATTATAGAATTTTTGGTTAATACTTGAATTAGGAACTTTTTTTTTATCCTCTTGATCTTTCTTGAACCTATTATTACTCATACTTAGAGTAATGACCCAAATAGAGAGTCTGAGTTGGACTGTGTGCCAAACACACGTCCCTGTACCATAGAGATACCATAAAGAGTAACTTGAACTCAGGGAGAGTATTAAGACCCAAGTATAACATATAAGAGAAAGGTAACCCACCTTTTAATAGCTTGAGATTTTAGGAGAATTGGTTGTTAACTCTCCTCCAAATACTTTTTAATTTTCAAATAATCTTATCTGCTTCCACTGAAATTCTCCTAAGTTCCTCGTAAACTTCTTTAGTGTATTTTCTACTCATTCGGGATCATAAAATATGATAAGTAATAAACTCTTGAACTCGAAATTAATGATTTAATATAATGAACTTTTGGGCTTTAGTTGTTTGTTTGTTGCTTTGTGGTTTTATATTTAGCTTTTGTTCTTTTTACTTATTAATTACTTGTTAGTTGGACTAATCGTCCAAATTATCTGTTGTCATATTTTCTCTTTAACGAATTTCTTTTTCTTTATAAAAAGAGGTCCCTTATGTTCCTATTAGAAAAGACATTGTTCTTACCAGCATGCAAGCAGTGAATCATTTTCTCTTGAAGCTTCTGAGTTCTTGGAATGCAATGTAATTCTGAAGATGACAAATCCTCTTATGGAAATTGAAAAGACATTTAAATATTCATTTAATTGGATTGTCTTATGGTTTATGTAATGTGCAATGAGGTATATTCTGGTGAATAATTTTTTCTAGGATTGTCGTCTTCATGTCACATTTCTTTTCTACTTTTACCCCTTTGTCTCTGAATGTTTTCATCCAGACCATGTTTTTTTATGCTTTATGCCACAGTAACTTTTTTATTTTCATTAATTTATTTTCCTTGTATGTATTATCTTAATCTTATGCATATAGTTGTGCCATGATATATCCACATTTTTTTCTCACCAAAGATATGTAGAAAAGGAAGTTAGCTGCCATTCAGATATTTGATTTCTCAGTTGATATAGTATGATAAGAACCCTTACTACCTTATGAAAAAGGAACCCTCACTAGAAGTACTATATGTTCATGTTTTAATACAATTGACTAACTTCTTGATGATTCTCTTCAGGGCTTGGTGAGCCTTGGAGATTTGTTGAACAAAGTGGCTGAATTTGATAGTCTTGATTGGTCTGGACGAGTTATGCTGATTGATTGCATTTGTGATTTTGTTACGCTTAGTCCCCAAGTTGGTCAGGTAACTATTTACCCTGGGTCTAGGTATTGAAGCATTAATATTGACATGAGGAATGGTGATTTTTTTCAAGCACAATTCCTAATGGATGTATGAAGAAATGCCCGAATATTGATATGTTATTTTTGTGTATGCTCTTGTGTTATGTGTGCATGCACAAAGGTTTTGAGTAAATATGCAATTATATGATCTAAATTTTAGAAAGTAATGACTACCATTAATTCGGTGTCATTCATGATGCTTTTAAATCTTTGTTTTAAATGGATTGGCTTTCTTTGCAGACAATGATTGAGAAGTTGTTATCAATGCTCCAAGATCCTGATTATCGAGTTAGATTATCTTTAGCCAGGCGAATCAGCATTCTTTTCCAAACATGGGAAGGACATGAGGAGTTGTTCCAGGATATCTGGTGGGTTTTGTTGCGGCGGTTCGGAATTTGTAACAAAGCTCTTTTCTCTATTTAGGGCTTTGCATTCAACCTACACCACCACTTGCCTTTTATGCATGGTTTTGTGCCGCTGTTTAATCTACACCACCACATCATCTATTTTTCTCTCTGTCTTAGGGATTTTTCGGCGTTACGCTATACTCTTAGGGCCTTTCTACTAGATGTGACCTACGATTTCAATCAAGATTAATGTTTTCAAGAAAGTGGCAAGTCCATTATTTCTATTAATATTTGCTTGGTTCAGTGACTTGCTTTTATAATCTTCGCAAGACTATTGTAAGTAGCTTTGAGATTAAACTTCAAGTGTGGTAGATGTATTCTGTTTTATTTTTGGCATTTTTTTAAAGTTCATTTGTAATTGTCCAATCTGAATTTATCTTTGTTCAGCTTCAGGAAAAGAGTTGGAATATTTGATCCTACTAGAGTTAGGATTTCAGTCATATTATCTCTATGAATATATGTGTAACCTATTTATGTATGAGAATTAATGTCTTTCTTTGATTTTTTTTCTCCGCTCAACTTATTTTGATTCTTTAATATTTTAACTTTCACATTATTTCTTTCATTTATATTATATATGTACTTGGTAAATTATTTCTACTATATTTTTCCAGTTCCAATTTTGGTGCTAAATTGGTGCGATCTTCCAAGGAAAAACTTGTTACTGCTAGTGAAGTCTCAGCTGCTGGTCCGCAGTCTCGTCCGGCAATGGAAACTGTCATCATTACACTAATGCATCTGGCTTTGCACAGTGAGAAAGTTGAATTGGAGGTACTAATGTTGTCATTTTGACTTGTTTATTGCAATTTTTTTCTTCTTCCAAAATTGGTAGCTAAGCTTTAGGGACCATTGCCCCTTGTCACAGAATATAGAATTTTTGTGCCATGTGAAAAATAAGGGTATTTATCAGTGACTTTGAATAAGGTGTCTTAATATCGACCTACCCAAAAATAATATTTTGTATTAGTCAAATACCTTGATTTTAAAGAATCTTCAAAAAGCCCCATTATCGTTTTAAGTTGTAATGGAAAAATAAATTTTATAAAAAATATATATAAAATAATAACTAAATTCGACAGAAAAATCCAATAACAAAAACAAAATAAATAAATATATGAATAGAATTATAGAAAAATTGCAACATTCTTGTTTGGAATAGAATTAAAAAAAAACAAAATTATTGCTATATAGTTATTTTTTTTAAAATATATTAATTGTAGAGACCTACATATAACTTATAAGAGAATAGTTAGTCCACCTTCTAAGAACTTGAGCTTTTACAAGAATTGGTTGTTAATTTTTCTCCGACATGGTATCAGAACATAAGGTTCTTGATTCGAATCTCCACAACTTCAAAATTTTTACAAATATTAAATGGATCTTTTTCTTAGATTTTTACCTCAAACTCAATCTCCACTTGATTGGGTCCTTCAAAAACTTTTTTCTATCTAACTCTACTTGATGGGCTTTTAAAACTAACTACTTAACCCACAAGTAAGAGCCCATCATAGTCGTCTATTTAGCCCACAAGTTTGAGCTCATTAATTTAAAGAGATTGGTAAAAAAAATAAAAAAATAAAATAAAAGCGCCCATCAAGTGAGAGGTACTGTTAAGACCTAAATTTAACATACAAGAGAATATTTATCTCACCTTTAAACAGTTTGAGTTTTTCAGAGAATTGATTACTAACTCTTCTCCAATATTAATTAAGATAATAACCGTCAAACGTGGGAGGTAATGATACTATATAATATATTATAGAATTTTCCTAATAAGATTCATTAATGGGGAAAAAAATAAAACTCATAGTTGCAAATTAATCCAACAAATTAATAATTTATAATTACCAGAAAACAAGTAATTAAAAAAGAGATATGGAGGGTTCAAAATTGCGAAAGATCAATTTGTCATTTGCATACATGGAGGGGAGAGATGTTGATGTTGAGTTTTTCTTTTATTTTTATTTTACTAAAATATTTTTTTTAAGTATATAAGCATATTAAATAAAAAGTACATAGTTTTTGATTATAATTTAAGTTTTATCTACTAATTACAATTGTCATTATGGTGTAAAAATTAAGTGGCATACATGACATTTTGACCTTTGTTGATATTGTTTTCATTTTTTTATTTGAGGTGGATTGATATTGCAATGAACCTGAAGGATGTCATTGATAAATTCACTGATAAATAAGTACCGAAATTTTGTAAAAAATTAAATGATTTTGATTTGATTGTTATGTTGTCATAACAGATATACATTTTTGCATTAATTTTGTATTTTCATGACGTTTGCAGGCTGTATTTATGATATGTGTTGTGTCTGCCATTGATCCTTGTCAGAGGTACGATATTCAATCATGCACTGCTTGTATGATCACTAATGCCAAGCTTTCTTGGTTATTACTGTTTTCGTTTTTGTTATTTTCTTTTCAGGGAATTGGTTCTTGTAGTAGTTGATAATCTTTCTCGAGAGCTTCAGTACACGTCAAGGTTTAAGGTGATGAAAGTTTCTCATTCTTACATCCTCTGAATGGTCTTTGAGTCTAAGGGCATTCAACAGTTTAATGAAAAATGTATACCTTTCATTTATCTGTAACAATTTACTTGAATTTTCAAATTTCTTTTTGTAGTATTTGGAGGAGCTTATAGGAACAATTCTTTTTCATTGGGTTACTTGCGGTGTGAGCTTAGCTGCACTTGTTGAGGTATGCGCTCGTTTTATTCAATGTTCATGTTATGTGTAAGTGTAATATGTAGCCCATCTCATAACTTTAGATTTTTTGAAGAGTTGGGGACCATCGCACTCTAAAATAGTATCAAAACAAACCTATTTTTTTTTTATTATATATCATTGAGCTTTATTACCATATGTAGTTTTGGTGAACAGCCCTAGCTGAATCCAATTCTTGTGAACAACTTTAGTTTTTGGTCAAAATAAAATAGCCTGAAAAATAAGCAAAAGAAAGCATTTACTATCCTGAGAGCGAATCACTTACCTTCCCTGAGAACCAAACCATAACCAACACCTTAGCCCCGGTTTGTTCTTCATCCATTTCTAATAATCCTACTTTTCAGTTACATCTGCAAAGCTCAATGGCCATAATTTCCTGACCTGGTCACAATTTGTAACAATTTTCCTTGAAGCAGGCCGAAAGTGGGTTGTTTCTTAGGACCTTTCTGATGTTACCTATGCAACATGGGTTGCAGATAATTCAAGACTAGTCAGTTCCATGTAACCTGAAATTGGTAAGACCCCTATCTTCCTAAAAACAGCTAAGGATGTTTGGGAAATTGGTCGACAATCATTCCCTCAAATGGGAAACATAGCTCAAGATGAAGATTCACGATACCAAACAAGGTGGGAATTCAGTAACTACCTATTATAGTTCTCTCGAATGCCAATGGATGGAACTTGACTACCATCATCCTATTGAGATGAGGGACATTGCAGACACTGTTAAGATGAACAGCGTGTTGGAGTAGTTCTTTATGTATTGTGGTTGGAGAGAAGTAATAGAATTTTTGATGATATAGGGTGGAGAATGTTTTGTTTTTGGCTCTTTTATGGACGTTAGTTTCTATAGAATTAATTGGGGAGTTTGTATAATGTAACCATAAATGTGGAATCATGTATAGGATAGTCTCTTATATAACTTTATGTTTTTTTTTAAATGTATTGGATTTGGATCAGAATAATTCTATTATTTTATTATATTGAATAGATGAATATATATATATATATATAACCATATAAAATAAATAAACTATCTTTAGTTTTAACACCATTTTTTAAGTTAGAGCATAAATATTTAACATGTCCAGATTGGAACAAAAGGACAAAAATAGACTTTTGGTAATAGTCTTAGTGAATATCTCCTAACTACTTATTTGACTTAACATAAGGATGATCCGTGCCTTCCTTCATTATAGCCTCTCTTATGAAGTGGTAATCTACTTCTATATGTTTAGTTCGCTCATGGAACATATCATTACTGGTAATATAGATCGCAACTTGATTATCATAGTAAATGGTCGTAGGACTCTGTTGACCCCAATACCCATTTCATTCATTAGGTTTCTAATCCACATCAATTCACATGAAATGTGAGCCATAACTCGATATTTCACCTCAGTATTAAAACATATTATCGCATTCTGCAGCATGTGAACTTGCCCAATCTGTATATAGTAACTTACAATGTCCAACTTTTGGCCTCTCTTATAAACGATTTCCGTTTTCAATAGTTCCTTTTAGATACCTAAAAATACGATATCCCAATGTATTTGCCTTGAAGTTTCCATGAATTGGTCGACAACTCCTTAAAGTTACGATTATATTTGGTTTAGTTACACTAAGGTATATGAGTTTCCCTACCAGGCTCTTACATCTCCTTTTGTCACAAAAAACTTCACTATTAGTGTCATTCAAACAAGAGTTTGGGTCCATCGGAATATCCATTGGGTCAGATCCCAACATACCATTAAATCTTACACATTTGGAAGGATAAAGTAAGTGCAATCTCTAAAATATGTCTATTTTTGCATTTAGTAACTCTATTTCGTTGAGGTGTATGAACATAAGATAATTATGAATAGCCCCATTTTACGAACAAATTAGAGAAACAATAAAGAACTCAAGAGCATTAACAAAGCGAAATATGTATACATGAACACCAAATTAAGTCTTCAGGGGCGGCAAGGGTTGGGTTTGCGGTGGGGTGTGTGGGGAGGCTGTTAGGGTTGAGGAGAAGGGATGGCTGGGTGTTAATGTTAGGGTTTCATTTGTGTCATTGTAAAACTTGCTTTGATATCATGTTGAATCAGAACAATTCTATTATTTTATTATACTGAAAAGAGGATACATAATCTATATATATAAAACTGACTATATGAAATAAATAAACTCCCCGTAGTTTTAACAAAATGAACTAAAAGAACCTGTTTAATGGTGAGAGTCAGTTACTCAACAAAATCAGTCAATTTTATGTTTGTAAAATTAGAACCGAACCAAATAAAATTTAATGAACCCCTCTCATTGTTAATTAATAAGTTGTTTTCCTTGCAGATAAGAGAGCTGTTTGTATTAAATACCGAACCGAGTTACTTCTTGCAGTATTGTTGTCAATGGCTTCTTCCAGCTCTGATTCTGCATGGGGACAGATCCAACCTCCAATGGATTACCAAGGTAGCATTCTCTCTGGTTATCATTTGTCAGATTATAATTCTTTGCTTATATATCCTTTGTTGAGTTTGTGTTCAATTTTCAGATTGTAGCGTTCGTTCCATTAATTAAGTTTTGGTTTAAATATTGAAGAACTTGTGACTGGGGACATAGCTAGCCTAAACCACAAGTTGGATTAGAAATAAACTAGCCACAGTAAATCACAAACATTAACCAGCAGACATGGGGGAGAATCACAATCATCCTCTCTTTCAAATGTGCAAATTGAGAAAGAGGGAAAACTGAAAAAGAATTAGATAAGATTTTTTCGTTAATAACGGTTATTTGATTTTATACATTCAAATGTATGTTTTCGTATTGTGATATTATAGATTAGAATAGTTATTTGTTGCTTGTATATTTCTACATCCATCATCATACTAAAGTTGATTGCATCACCAATATTTTGCCTTCATAATTTGTTTTCTCTAACAATATTATTTTATTTCAGATAGCTTCCCAATCATTGGCAGCTCTTGTCAAAAACCACTTTGTAGAGATCTTTTCCATTTGTATGGGATTGTATTGCAGTAACTTAGCTGGAAAGGAAAAAGGAGCAGTTGTGCTTCAGGGTTCAATTTTGCATCTTGCTCAAATATCAGAGATCGAACGAGATGCACTTATAAAAAAACATATGGTTTGCTCCTATTTCTATGAGATGTGTGTAATTTCGATGTTATAAATTGCAAAAATAGTTCTATTTAATCTTTATTTTGGGATATTACTTCTATGGTGTTTGTGTTAAGAATGTTAAAGTGGTACATGCTGTAGTGCATGTTCTGCTTTGTGTATTTTTGCAAGTTTTTTTTTCCCTCAAAGAAACACTAAATTATATCAAAATATATAATAATTACAAAGGTACGAAGTGGACTAGTAATCCACTCACAAAAGGAAACACCAAGTTATTCTAAAATGTAGCTTTATGCCTTATCCATTACATAGCTCCAATTCCTCATGATGTTGTTGAAAATAAAACTCTTCCTCAAGAGAACTATTACCTTTCAAACTATGATAATTTTTTTATAATCATCTACATCTATAAAACTTGCAAAGCATACACCATAACCTCAAATCCTCTCATTCTCTTGGTTTAATTTTAATTAGGATCGATTGCTCAAATTTTTAGTGTCCCAAATGTTAACGATACCGACAAGTTAGCACAAGAAGAAAAGAAACCTATTCCTTGAAACTAAAACCCCGTATACGACCAATAATTTTCTAATCCATAATCTCTCATTTGAACTCTTGAATTATTACTAAATTTAGATTCAATTTGCTCACACTCCTTTAGTACACCCCCTCCAATTACCATATCCTTGAGTATTCTAATTCAGTATGTTCATAAAGAAGAAGCTTCACCTAATTTTTTTTTCTTTTTTCATATCTGACCTCAAATATCAAATTGCATAATTCCTCGAGCCTATCTTCTTGTTGTTTCTTTTAATCACATATGTCTCCTTGCTCACTTGAGATTAATTCCATTTTTCTTTCCATTTCATTTACTTGACCCAAATAATTCCTCTTTTTATCAAGGTTATTCTCTTTAGACGAATGAGCTACCTCTCTTTGGTTGCAACATTTCTTTATCTTTCTATTGTACTGATGGCTTGAATTTTGGTGTCAACCTCAATAGGTGACTCTGAATTCAATTACAAACTTTGTATTTCAACCAAAACTTCTTTTTTGATCCATCTTAGAGTTAGTATCATTACTAGTCTCTTGATGAACCTCAATCCTTGCTTCTTCGAATTCATTCAAAACCTCTCCGTTTGCCCCTACCTAACAATATTCCATGAAGACATGATGTTATATAGAATCTAAAATTTCTTAGACTCTTGAGTCCATACCATATTCAACATCATGAACTTTCTTCTCATTCTCGTTTTTGCTCACTTTAGGTTCAAATTCAATTAAAATATTTTCTTACCTTCCTCAATATCCATCAAAATAAGAATACAAGAATTTAAGCAACAAAGACTAGTACTTTGACTTTAATCGTAATAGCTTTATCTATTTCTCTACATTGCTTCTGATTAAACATTAAAAAAAGTAGATAAACTTCTTTGCTTTAAAATCTCCCAATTTTCCTTTCATAATACCAACTCTTTTACCAATAGCCTTTTGGATTACTTTGCTTTTATAGTCCCCGAAGTTCTCCAAACTCTTTTATTTTGGTTTCCACAACTTGAACATCGGAGCACCATGTTATTTTCATCAAAACATACATCAACTCCATTGAACTCATTGTTTGCTCCTATCTAAGAGACAACAATTAATTGACCTGCATCCATTAGTCCTCACATCACTTTGGACCTCTTTTGCAATAATTGTCTTAGGAATCAGGCAGCCAAGTTTTATTAATACACAGATTCTACTTCCTCTTGTTAGGTTAGTGTTTTAGATGAATATACTTAAAACCTTTTTTATCAATAGGTTTCTTTAAAGAAAAGAAAAGTTCTATGTTTTCATATTTTTAATTGGTGTTACAATCCTAAATAATATATAAAAAGTATCATGATTCATCTTTTGATAGCTCAAGTTATTTAGAGAATTGGTTTCTAATACCATTTTAACATGTTATTCTACCCGTTTTAGGTTATGCATTCTTCACTTGATAGACCTTTAATACATATATTCAACCTTAGACTCATGAATTGAGGGGAGTGTTAATTTGTGTTAATGGGAAGTATTAAAAGCCTATATAATATATAGGCAATATTTTGGCTCATCTCTTCTATAGAAACCATTTACCATAAAATTTTACTTGGCTTAATTCTATTATCATTTGCTTTGGTGGGCCTTTCAAAACATATATTCAACCCACAAGTGCAAACTCATCCATTTAGGGAGTGTAAATAACCTTACATGTGTGGTATATGGGAAGTGATAAAAGCCTGAATAATATACGAGGACTATGTTGTCCTCCAAATAGTTTAAGGATTTGGGGGAATGTGCTACTAACACGTTCTAACAATTGGGCACATTTATTTTGTGGTTTATAACTCTGGATGATGATTGATGAATAACGAGGGCTGTTTGTGCGTAATGTTATTGTTATCATTGTTGTTTCTTCCCCTTTTTAGTGCATGTCTCGTCTTCATGTTATCAAGCTTTCTTGCATTGCTAGAAATTATGGTATTTATCATTTGTTAGCATGTATTAGAGAGATCCTCTATTCAAACCTTAACAACCTCAAATTATTAAATTTCAAGTGGCAAGAGTGTTAGAATTCAAAAATGCACCATCTCTTAACAACTTAAGTTTTTAGAAGGATTGAAAGATGTGAAACTCAGAATTCACTCTTATAATTTTCATTCAAAGACACTACATATTTATATACAAAGTTAGGGACACTCTTAGGTGACATACACCTAATACACAATTAAGACACCTAATGCACAATTAATATATTCAACTAATGATAGACACCTAATACACACTTAATACACAATTAACATCTCTAACAGTCCCCCTCAAGTTGGAGCATAGATATTAATCATGCCCAACTTGTTACAAAGATAATCAATCCGAACCCCACTTAAAGCTTTCGTGAAGATATCTCCTAGTTGTTCTCCAGTCTTCATATATCCTATAGAAATCAAACCTTCTTGAATTTTCTCGCGAACAAAATGACAAATCAATTTCAATGTGTTTAGTTCGCTCATGAAACACAGGATTAAAAGCAATATGAAGAACAACTTGGTTATCACACCACAATTTCGCTGGTACTGAAGTTTTAAGACCTACTTCATCCAAGAGCTGATATATCCATATTATCTCAGACGCAGATTGTGCCATAACCCAATATTCTGACTCTGCACTCGACAGTGACAACATTCTGCTTCTTGTTTTTCCATGAGACCAAATTTCTTCCAATGAAAATACAATAGCTTGATGTGGATCTTCTATCCACTCTGGAACCTACCCAATCTGCATCTGAAAAAAATTCAATATGAGTGTGTCCATGATTTGCATACAAGATACCACGTTCAGGTGCTCCTTTCAAGTAACACAAAATTTGCTTTTACGCTGCCCAATGATGAACTGTTGGGGATGACATAAATTGGCTAACAACACTGACCGAATATGCAATATCTGGACGAGTCACGATAAAGTAATTCAACTTTCCAATCACCCTTCGATATCTCTCAGAATCTTTAAAGAGTTCCCCATCTCTTGTAAGGTGGTTGTTCGGAGTCATTGGAGCAGTACAAGGTTTTGCTCCTAATTTTCATGTCTCAGTTAATAAGTTTAGGACATATTTTCTCTGAGATAGAAAGATACCTTTTTTACTCCTTATGACTTCAACACCTAAGAAATACTTTAGCATCCCCAAATCCTTCATGTGAAATTGAGTATGTAGGAAAGACTTAAGAGATGAAATTCTTGTAGTATCACTTCCAGTATTCATCTCGTAGTATCACTTCCAGTAATAACAATGTCATCTACATACACAACTAAAAGAATGATACCAACTTCTGATTGTTTGTAGAACACAGAATGGTTAGACTTGCTTTTCATCATACCAAACGTTTCTATAGCTTGACTAAATTTTCCAAACCAAGCACGAGGACTCTGTTTCAAACCATACAATGATTTGCGGAGACGACAAATTTGCCTAGACTCCCCCTAAGCAACAAAATCAGGAGGTTGCTTTATAAACACCTCCTCTTGAATATCACTATGAATAAAATCATTCTTGATATCTAGTTGATGCAAAAGCCAATGGTGAGTAGTTTGCATAGAAATAAACAACCGAACAAAGGTCAATTTAGCAATAGGAGCGAAAGTGTCAGAATACTCCATTCCATAGGTTTGAGCATATCCCTTAGCAACAAGCCTTTAATCGAGCAATTGAGCTATCTGGATTAACCTTAACTGTGAACACCCATTTGCATCCGATAGCCTGTTTCCCCGAAGGTAAATCAACCAAGTCCCAAGTATTATTGTCATCCAACGCATTCATTTCCTCGATCATTGCATGATGTCAACCAGGATGAGATATGACTTCGTGAACAGTTTTAGGGATAGAAATAGAATCAAGAGAGGCAATAAAAGAGCAAGAGGAAGACGACAAGCAGTTATACGAAACAAAAGAAGTAGGATAAGTACATTGGCGTTTACCTTTGCGTAATGCAATAGGAAGATCATCGTTCTGGACTAGATCTGATGACGAAGGAGCAGGTGCATGACATGAATTAGAAGGTCTATGTCTGGAGTAGACTTGAGTTATAGGAGGCGTAACAGGAACTGGATCAGAGACAGGTTCAAATGACGTGATAGAATAGACTAACAAATCATTATCCTCCACCTGACGTGCAGGAGGAGGAGAAGACGAAAAATAGGGTATCTTCTATGAAGGTAACATCAATTGAGACAAGATATTTGTTAAGACTAGTACAATAACATCTATAACCTTTTTGGAGACGAGAATAACCAAGGAAGATACAATTCAAAGACTTGAGATTAAATTTAGTAACATGCGGACGAACATCCCGAACAAAACAAGTGCTACCAAATATCCTAGGGTCAACTGGAAATAGTGACTTATTAGGAAACAAAATTTTGTAAGGAATCTCATCATGAAGAACAGATGAGGGTATGCGATTAATAAGAAAACATGCTGTTGAAATTGCATTGGTCCAAAAAGGTTTAGAAACATTCATTTGAAATAATAAGGCACGTGCAGTTTCGAGAAGATGTCTGTTCTTACGTTCGGCCACTCCATTTTGAGATGGAGTATCAACACACAAAGTTTCATGAAACATGCCATTTTGAACTATATAGGATTGAAACAAAGCTGATGTATATTCTTTAGCATTATCACTTCGCAAAGTACGAATTGAAACATTAAATTGAGTTTTAATCTCAACACAAAATGCGCAAAAAATAGAAAATAATTCAGAACGACTCTTCATTAAATATAACCAAGTTACACGAGAATAATCAATCACAAAAGTAACAAAATACTTAAATTCAAGTTTAGACAAAATAGGATAAGGACCCCAAACATCAGAATGAACTAATTCAAAAGGAACACTAGCACGTTTATTAACTCTTGGATTTGAACTAAGATGATGATGTTTTGCAAATTGACAAGACTCAAAATCTAATGAAGACACCTTACTAAACTGAGGACAAAGTTTCTGAAGTAAAAGAAGAAATGGATGACCCAGTCTACAATGTACCTCGAAGGGAGAGGTTACTCCAGAGCAAGCAATAGATTTCGGTATTGGTGTGTCAAGAATATAGAGGCCTCCAGACTCATGTCTTTTATCAATAGTCTTCTTCGTCATAAGATCTTGAAATAAGCAACGATCATGAAAAAATGAGATGTAATAGTTAAGATTGCGAGTAAGCTGACTTATAGAGATCAAATTAAATGATAAGCTAGGTAAATGTAAGACAGATGACAAAGGAAGCAAAAGAATGGGAGTATTGTGTCAGACCCAAGAACACGAGATGGTGACCCATCGGCTAATGTAACAGTAGAGGTGGAAGTGTGTGACTGAAGAGTGGAAAAGAGACTAGAATTACCTATCATATGATCTGTGGCACCAGAATCAATAACCCATTTGGAAGATGAGGAAAAGAGACGCATTTGATTTACCTGAATCAGCAATAGCAGTGACAGAAGGTGATGAAGACCTTAGTGATTCTTGATACTGTGAGAACTTGGTAAATTCATCTGTAGAGATAAGAATCAATTTTTCAGAAGTATCAGAAGGGGATGCAATATGAGCCGAGTGACCTTTCTGATGCTTGTACTGAAGCTTTCTACAGTCATGTTTTGTATGTCATGGTTTGTGACAATAGTGACATACAATACCTCCTAGGTCCTGTGGTCGAGTTTCAAACCCGTGCGAGCCGCTTCCTTTGTTTTTGTTCATATAAGTTGACTATCCATGGTCATAATTATTACTTCGGTTGACTAAAGCACCATTTAATTGAGCAGGTGGAGGTGGAGTGCCTTATGTACGAAGTACTCGACTAAACACCTCTTTTAAAGAGGAGATCTCAGAACCAGAAAGAACCTGGGACTTAGCAGTCTTAAAAGTAGAGGGAAGACCGACAAGAAATTTCATGACCGTCATTTGTTCCCTTTGGCTTTCCTGAACCTTTACATTAGGGCTAAAAGGCATCAAACTATTGAGCTCCTCATAAGTCCTTTTAAATTCCATAAAATAATTCGTGAGTGATTGATCTTGTTTGTCTGCACGGTAAAATGCTTTGCATACCTCATACATGCGAGAAAGATTTCTTTTACCAGAATATAAAAAATCCAAATAATCCATCAATTCCTTAACGGATTCACAATGATTGATCAAGTCAATTACATTGGTCTCAATAGAATTCCGAATCCGCAGAAATAAGCGGGCATCTTCTCTAAGCCATGTCTGCTTTGAATCATCTTTAGGAGGATCATTAGTCAAATGAGTATCTCTGTCGATATTTTTCAAATAAATTCGAATGATCTTGCTCCAAGCCAAATAATTCGAGCCATTGCGCTTATGGTCTGTGATTTTAGACATCACAAGTACCATATCCGTCACAACATTAGATTTCTTTTCAGCCATAACGACAAGGCAGCGAACAAACGAACAAACAAAATCCGACAACAACAGCGACCAAACACGCAACGAACAAGAACACAAAATTCGAAGAACCCAAACTTGAAAAATCACAAGCGATGAGTGCCAAACCACCACAGATGACGCAAGGGAACGCCGGAGAGCAACACGAGGTTGGCCGGAGAAGACTGTTGCAAGGAAAGTTGACAGAAAGTCGCGGTGGCGCGTGTGGCTCACTCGCGGCTCGTCTGGTGGCCGGACTTCGGGGTTTGGCCGGTCGGTGGCTGGGCTTCCTCCCTGTGCTGGCGGTGAGAAAAAAATGTGCACTCCAAAAGGGTGTTCGGAGTTGGAACCCAAAAATGCACTAAATCCTAATTTGTGTTTATCCATAATCAGTCCCTAATTTGAACGGGAAAAAAAAAATTTCCGAATTTTGTAACCTAAATGCTCAGATACCATGTGAAACTCAGAATTCACTCTTATAATTTTCATTCAAACACACTACATATTTATATACAAAGTTAGGGACACTCTTAGGTGCCATACAACTAATACACAACTAAGACACAACTAACATCTCTAACAATAGACAACATAGAATAACATCATCTATTTTGATACAAATTATGCCCCATTGAAAAATGGGGAATTTTAGTTCATAAGATCTGGTGATATTTTTCTTTGTCTCGTGCTTATATAATATATTTTTTTGTTTCTTGATTATAGGTATCCATTGTGTGCCAAATCCTATCCCTGGCTTCTTGTGCACCAGATCCTGCAATGCCATTTTTTCCTCGTGATACAATAGCGCGAGCTATTAAAACAGTTGTTGATGGATTTGTTGAAATGTGTGTTAATTTCTTCATCACATCTTAAACTATCCACCTCTTACCCAATATTTTTCATATATTTTTTTGGGACTCATGCAGGGAGGATTG
Source organism: Hippophae tibetana (assembly GCA_037013495.1). Taxonomy (NCBI): domain Eukaryota; kingdom Viridiplantae; phylum Streptophyta; class Magnoliopsida; order Rosales; family Elaeagnaceae; genus Hippophae; species Hippophae tibetana. Next base: position 58,605,679 of record CM072803.1, on the reverse strand, counting down.
TGCTACTGGTGTTACTGTTGTTGACAAGATCAATATTTTTCGCCCTGGCAGAGTTTTCATGGTACAATTAGTTTTTCTGTATACGTTTGTAGTTTCATGGTTTTTCTTTATCCAATTTTTCAATTGGCATGTTCGACAAATTTTTACAATGAATTGCTATTTTTTCTATGCAGTTTCTAGTAGAGCTGCATTACAAAATTGCAGCTGCAAACCATTATAGGCACAAGTGTCATCGGTTGGCTGGAATTGAAGTGCTTGTAGATATAATTGAACATAGAAGTGCTCTTTCAAGCACTTTTAGGTGAGTATAACATTGAAAAAATATCAAGAATACCCTCCAGGTTTGCATTTTCTTCACAAATGCCAAACTTTTCAAAAATGTCAACGATAACCTTCGACATTAACGGAAGTTAAATACAACTGTTGTTCAATGACACTTTTGTAATATCTTTAAAATCTAAATGTATCTTTGATTTTAAGTTGGAATTTAATCTCTTATACTTTACTATTATCATAATATTAAGCTAACAAAATAAAAATAACAATAAAAAAGGATGCATTTTTATTTTTACAATAATAATATAAATCATAAAAATTAGATAAGTAAATAAATACAAAAAAAATAAAAAAATATAAACTTGCTTATCAGTTAAGAAAATAAAATTCAAAATACTTTCAATTAATCCAACTTATTTTTATTTTCCCAAACCATAAATAGTAAAATGATTACTTGCTTTATTTTCTATTACATAATATTTTGATTATAGTGAAATTAATAAAACAAATTCAACTAATTTATAAAACTATTAAGAAAAAATCTAGATAAATCTTAAGATGTATATGGATCAATTGACTTAGATTAAATTATAATTAACTCATTTTTTAAATAAATTATGAAAATATTATAAATACGTATTATATTTTTTGAATGCGGTAAGTAATTTTTTTAATTATTTGTATAGTAATTTTTACAATTATGGAGAATGATTTTCTTTAGTCAATAACTATATAGTCCCGGATCTTCTAATTCAACATATTTAGTCAATAACTTTTAAACACTTGTTAATTTTGTTTGCAATCTTTTCATTTAACCAATTTAGTCCTTGACCTTTTAAAAGTTTGAACTAGTTTTTACCAATAGTATCCTAATTTTAAAAGGTGAAGGACCAAAATGGTCAATAGTGGATGGCTAAATTGGTTGTTTGGCTTATTTCTTTAAAATATTTGTGAAATATGTTAGGTTTTTTGTATGTATTGCTTGATTTTTTATATGACTTGTTGCTGCCACATGTAGTTCTCATTATAGTTGATGTTTTGACACAGTTATCTTGTCAATATGATCGGGCAATTCCTTAGCATTCATGCTTTACGAGAGCAATGCTACCGCATCCTTTCAGCATTGCTTAGAGCTTTTGAAAGCAATCTGTCCATGGAAATTATTAATGTGCTCGGTGAGCAACTTCAGGTAGTTATCTTGAGTTAGTGGACATTTTTTTTTGTGTTTATCCCTTTTTTTTCAGTGTCCGTTGCAATTTTCTAATTACTATTTGAGGCAGTTTCTGGTATCCAAGTTGGTGGCATGTTGCATTCCGTGTAAAGATGGAGAACAATCTTCTGATGGTTCATCTCAAGTTTTGTCTTTGCTACTTCAGCTGACTGTGGATTCTGATCCATCACTTCATAACTACATCAGAGTAGCTTTCACATATCTAGAGCTTCACTTCTAGTGATAGATCAAAATTTGTTTTATGAAATTATATCCTTTGATTTTTTTTTCTTTGGGTCAGGAATTGGAGCCTTTCCCTGAAACAAATATCTTTGATAAGATAAGAAGGTTCCATCAAGATTTATGGCAGACATACTCTCCAAGAGATCACTTATTGAAGGTGCTTTATTTTTGAATTTTCAAAATATTTATTTCTGTTTATGCAGTTTCTTGTCCTTTGATTTGATTTTTCTTTTCACTTGGATTGTTTTTCCAGTTTGTGAGCAGGTGTTGCTACCTTCCACCAAAATTTCTTTTATGCAGGTAATTTCCTTTCTTAGGTTGATATTTTCGGCGTCTACAATCTTGAGGTATCTTGCAAACAGTGATCTGGTTTTCATTTAAAATTAAAGAGAACTATTTCTATTTTTTTCAGCAGAAGAATATATTGTTAGTTTTGAGCTGAGATACTTTCAAGTTATGCAATGAATGATTTTCTGTTGTAAAATATTTAAATTATAATGTTTGAGTGTATGTTAAGCTTAGATATCTTGGACTTTCTAAGGTTGTCTCATTTGCTTTGTTCATTGGGTATATTGTACAGTCTCCAGGCTCTGCACAAGAAATTACTTTCAGGAAAAACTTTCCAATGTCAGAAGAAAGCAGATGATGTCGTGAATGCGGGATATTGGCATTTTGACATTGAAGTTGTAAATGCAGTGTGGACACTAGTACGCATGTGTGGCTCTGATGATATGAATGAGGCTAGATCATTGGTGTTTGATTTCATTGCTAGGGTATTGTATTTAAGCTTTTTATCCCTTGTGCTTTATTGCTATCAAAATTCACGGGTTTTGCACTCTAAAGTGTAGACTGTTCTCATGTGTCACGAACACTTGTTATCTGTTCCTTGTAAATGCAGGTTGGCATTCTGGACCCACATTGTGTTGTGTTTCATCTTCCTAGGAGTTCTTGTTGCATAAAAATTCAAAGACCTCTGGATCATGATTTTGCTCAGCAATTCAGTTCCCACATGGATACTAGCTTTTCAGAAGATCTGCTAATATTCCTTTTAAAACTTTTGAAGAAGTACTTAATGGATGATTCTGTTAAAATAGTTGATGTCACCTCTCAGTCTCTTCAGGTTAGTTCTTGAGGTCTATTTGGATTTGCAATGTACTTAATTATTTCAAACTGAGATATTCTTGTTTAGGCTTGTTTGTTTTAGGCTACTGAGTAGGAAATGTTGCTTTTACAATTTATTAAGAGATCAAATATTATTTACAGTTTCTTATAACCTAGGAGGCTTGTTTCTCTTAATCTTGAAACTGCTGTCAGAGTTGTGTTTGGCTTAGTATTTTGGTTATTCTTGTAATGGAATATTAGGCAACTTGTACCCTATGAAGGAATGTTTTAGTATTTTACATACTCTGTTGATGTGAGGTCATTCTTGTTTAAAGTATAAATCAATATAAACCTAGGCCAAGCCCTTTGTTCCGTACAAATACTTTCACTTTCTTTGCTATTTACTCTTTACTTATATAGAGACAAGACAAGCGTACATTATCCCTTAATCATTCCAATTAGAGTAGTTTATGTCAAAAATAAGTCAAAAATGTTGTATGAAAATGACCGAATTATTTGGTCTTAGTGATTTCTTTCTATTTATAGACTTCACAAAATACAATAAAGTTGTTTATGGACAGTTGGATAGCCATGGATTGCTTTCTATGGATAGCTATGAACAGTTGTTTATGGACAGTTATTTATAGCTAAAATGACTATGGATAGTTGTGGACAACTAAAAAATGAATATCGACAACTAAATGAATATGGACTGCAAATCACAGCAAAACTGTTATAGACAACTAAACTGTTCATTGACAACCCCCTTCAAATTGATGCGGGTTGATCAATAAGCTTCAATTTGCGACTTATGAAGCAATGTCGATGACGAGTGAGAGCCTTGGTGAAGATATCAACAATTTGTAGTTCAGTAGAAATATGTGGAAGAGTGATAACACGAGCGTCAAAGGCTTCACGGAGTAACAGTCGACTTCAATATGCTTTGTGTGCTCATGTAAAGGTATAGGATCGTTCTCAGAGAAGTCTTACTCAGCTAGCAAATCTCGAAGCCAAATAATTTCAGAACAAGTAAGAGACATTGCTCGGTACTCAGATTCTGTCTTACTTCTTACTCTTCCAGGAGATCAATGCATTACCTAAGAACATGCACCAACCAGTGATGGAGCGATGTGTATCAGTATAACCAGCTCAATCAACATCGTTATAAGCAACAAGATGAAGAGATTTGCCTGAAAGAAATCATAATCCATGAGCAGAAGTGCCCTGAACATAGCGTATGATTTGATGGACAGTAACCAAATGAAGATGACGAGGAGTCTGAAGAAATTGGTTGACTTGCTGTACAGTGAAATAAATATCTGGTCTAGTGATGGTGAGATAGACAAGGCTACCCACCAATTTCCGATATAAGCTGGGATCAACAAGTCACCCTTTTCTTTGCAAAGCTTGATATTTTATTCCATGGGAGTATTCCTGCAGTTCAACTGTAGTCACCAAATCATTAGCATACTTGTGTTGATTGAGTGAAATACCAAAGGAGCTACGATGCACCTTAAGACCAAGAAAATATGTAAGAGACCCAGGATTTTTCATATGAAAGGATTGTGAGAGATGGGTCTTGAGCTGGATAAGTAAAGTATAATCAAAACCAGTGATCACAATATCATCAACATAAACCAAAAAGACAACAATACCCTTGTCTGGTTTTTTGAAGAAATAATGAAGTGTCATACCTGCTTTGCGTGAAAGAAAATTGTAATAAAGTGGTTCAAAATTTTTTAAACCGTCTATGGAGGTTGTTTAAGACCATAAAGAGAGCGACGAAGTTTACCCACATTGGAGGTTGGAGAGGAACACAATCCTGGAGATGGCTTCATTAAATACATTCTTTAAGATCTCCGTGAAGGAAATCAGTCTTAACATCCATCTGATGTAGTGGCCAATCATTGGAAGTAGCAATAGCTAGAATCGTTCGAATAGTAGTCATCTTAGCCACAGGAGCAAAGTCTCCTCATAATTAACACCATATTCCTATTTGTTCCCAAGGACAATAAGTCGAGGTTTATAACGATCCAAACTTCCATCAGAGCGAACCTTGACTGAGTAGACTCATTTGCAACCCAGAGGAACTATAGTAGAAGGACAAGACTCAATGTCCCAGGTGTGATTAGCCTTTAGAGTAGCAATTTCTTTCTGCATAGCTTGGCGCCAACAATCATGCTTGACAGCATGTGAGTAGCATGTGGGAGTATCAAAATTGGACAATGCAGTAGTAATAGCTAAAATAGAATTGCTAGGAGAAAAACCATACCTTTTCGGGGGTATAGAACCTCGAGAAGAGGGACGTACCAAAGGCTCTGGAGGTGCTGCAATTGACTGACTCCAGTGTATGTTAGGATCAGATATCGGGTGAGCCATCGGAAAAGACTGTGGGTAGGATTGTTGCCCAAAAGAGGGAAGGACTACAGTAGAAGAAGAGGGCACAAAAGACACAGGGAAAAATTTTTGATTTTTTTAAAAAATAACATTCCTAAAAATGCGTGCTCGATGTAATGTAGGATCATAGCAAACAAATCCCTTTTGACACATTATGTCACTTATGAGATGGTAAATGAACAAAACATACACATATTATCATAACTAGGTTGCTTAGTAAACAAGCGAAAATAGGGAGACTCTATGTGTAAAACTTGGGAAGTTAAACGATTAATCAAGTGACTCGCAATCTTTAGAGCCTCAAATCGGAACATGCATGGAATAGAAGATTCTAACAAGAGAGTACGTACTATATCAAGAAGACGATTTTTGCGCTCTGCTACTCAATTTTGTTGAGTAGTAGCAGGACATGAATGATGGATAATACCTTTAGAAGCCAAGAATACCTAAAACTCAGTAGAAAAATATTAACCACCAAAATATGTGCGTAATGTCTTAATATTTGCATAAAATTATTTAACATATGCTAAAAACTCGATGAAAGTACGAAAAACCTTAGATTTAGAGCAAAGAAAATAAACCCAGGTGAATCTGATATGATCATCAATGAAAGTCACATAGTATTTAAATTTTTCATGTGAGGTACTCGGGGAAGGTCCCAAACATCACTATGAATAAGATCAAAACACTGAGAAGCTCTACTAGCATGCAAAAGAAATGAAAGAGTTTTACTTTTACCAGGTTGACAAGAATCACACTCAAGAGGAACATTCTTTATTATCATGAAAGCCCGAGTTTAATATATGAGATAAGATTTGAGTATTAGGATGGCCTAAACGATAATGCCACACTATACTCATATCAGGAATATTATTACATGCAAAAGACTTAATAGAAGGAATTGGATAAAGTGTTGGAACATGTAAAAGTAGTGGAAACAAGTGTCCCACTTTAGGTTAAAAATTTGTATGAAAATAACTGAATGATTTGATCGTGTGATTTCTTTCTATTTATAGACTTTATAAAATAAAACAAAGCTACAAAATACAACAAAGTTGTCTATGAATAGCTGTGGATAGCTATAGACAGCTGTTTATGGACAATTATTTACAGCTAAGATGACTATGGACAACTAAAAAATGAATATGAATAGCAAATCACAGCAAAATTGTTACAGACAACTAAGCTGTTCATTGATAGTTTAGCCCCTTTGTTATTAAGTTCTTGGACACATTTCTCATTGTTTTGAAAAAAATAATGTCTTTGGATATTTTAGGTAAATCAAATGAGCATTTTGGTAAATTCAAAATCACCCATATTTAATGAAGAGACACAAATTGATAGTGAGTATTTTGGTGTTTCATGTTCAACCATGGATGATTAAGAATTTTCAATTTTCAGTGAATATGATATGTACAAAAAGAATGGATAGAAATAATTGATTTTGTTTTCAATTTAGATAAAGATTTGTTCAACCGTATTGTTGCGAGATTCTCAATCTATTATCACATTTTTTATTAATATTGGCATGATTTTCATTAAAAATGAGAGATAATTGCAACTTTTATTAGCCTAGACAGGATAAAATTAATATATTTTTAGTTTTAGATTATTTAGAATTGAATTATTTTGAGTGGTATTATTATTGCAATTGTTATTAGGTTAGGATTTATTAGTGAATTAGGAATTATTAGGCTTATTTGCATGGTAATTGTAGAATTTTATTAATTTTAAATATGAACATTGATACTTTTTTGTCATGCATCGAGTTTATAAGTACCATAAAGTACTAATGACTACAAATTTCTGCAAGAATTGTATATGTTCCAGGAAGATCCAACTATCATGGTTGATCACTATGAAGTATTATCTTGACCATGCATGTTGTCAATTAGTTGACCATTTTTTTTTGGGGGACAGTTCAGTGTTCAATCTACTTATTAAGTGAATTCAAATATTTTTTTCTCTATAAGTATGATTCTTGCTTTCCTGTACCAGGGAATTCTTTCAACTGAAAGGGGTCAAAGAGCTTTGCAGTCGTTGGATTCATATGAGAGGTGTCTTCTTGAGGTGATTTTTCTTGGGATGTAATGTTTGTTTTGCAACATTTGTTTCAATGTGCAGAAGGCTTATTGTCCTTTACTTAATGATGCTGGTAGACAATATTAATAAAAGCAGCATTTTAGTATGATTGGCAGACTCATCATATTACGTTTTGGACATGAGAAAAAACACCTTCTAGCTCATGTATTTGTAACTTGTGCAAATTTTTCCGAAACTCTGCACCACTAAAATAGAATTTCAAGTTTTTTTTACAATATATGAAATTGTATAAGAATTTATGCTGACACCTGCTACAAGTTTGAGGTCTTAGGAAAAGTGGTAAACTATTACATTAATGTGATATTGGTAGATCAAAACCTCAACTGCCTGCATTTTATTCTCCTCCCTATTATGTGAACTTTCCATGTATTCTGCTCTCTGAATAGTGTCCAGCACTGCTGGTGAGGGTCGTGTTAGATATTAGAATGAATGAAATTCATATAAAACTTTGAGTACTTGCATTTACTTCCTAAATTTTAACTTTCATTCAATTGCATATTAAAATTTGAGTGCTTGCGTTTACTATTTATTTCAGCTTCATTTAGCACAGACATTGGCTTTATTTGAATAAAATAAAGGGGAAATTTACACTATAGGAATGAGTTTTGTGAAAATTCACAATGTAATTTGAGTTAGGCTTATTTTGCAACGAAGATTTTACAAATCATTTACATACCCATGTACCCGTTATACACCTGTATAACACATGGGTGTATAAATGATATAGGAAATCGTCATTGCGAAATAAGTCTAACTTAAACTTCATTGTGAATATTTGCTAAACTCGGTACTATATCAGGTGATGAATGTAAAATAAATCACAAATATTTAGTAGTAGATGTTAGAAATATAAAAATCGTAGAACGAAGGATTAAAAAAAATTCATTATTAATTCATGGTTTCGTAATAAGAGATATATGTCTTATTTATTTGCTTAATAATAATTAAAGACTTAAAATCTTATCTTTAAGATAAATATAAGTCTTAAATACTAGATAATTATTATCTCCAACACTTTCTCTCAAACTTGACATAAATATTATCTAAGTTTAAATTGGACTTTTACAAACTAATATGAAAGAAATCTTAAAGACATCAAAATAATGACTAAAATACAATGAAGGAATTAAGTTGAACCAATTTTAGTAGTTGCTCATGATATGAAGTAGAGTCAGTCATGAGTAAGAACGCCATTAAATATACTTCTTCACCTTGTTAAAAGTAATCTTGATCAGACATATATTGGCCTTAGACTAGTATTCTTTTGTTGAGAATAACCAAAAATGATAATTAGAGTTATTTTAATCACAAAGACAAGTAGTGAATGACTCTTAGGTTGAGAATGACATTAGAAGAAATAGTGAGTTGATGGAGTTGACAAGTAGACATTTTTTGTGGGTTGAGAGACACGTGATTATCCACATAAAATTCAAAGAGGTAATAAACCCAATTAGTATGGGCACATATTGACAGACTAAGTGACAAAATTACCTCCAATTTAAATGAAATAATTACCTCAATATATAAAATGGTAGATAATCAAACCAAAATCAATCTAAACTTATAAAAGAGTAGAGATGAGAAAAGACTGAAGTAAGGATATGAGAAGCCTACGTGTATAGAGTGTAGACATAATATTTATGATAAATGTTTTTTTTAATTTGAATGACTAAAAATTAAATTTCCAGGCAGTTAACTTAGGATAAAATCTAATCAATAGATACATATGAGATTCATATGGAATTTTTGCCTTATATCTAAGAACTTTGAGAAAAATTCAAAGAACAAATCTTGATTGTGTTGGAAGAAGAAAGAATGGCTTATATTTGAAGGGTGTATGATTGCTACGGTTGATAAGGCTTCTTCTCTTAGGGAGGTTTTCTAAATTTTTATTTTAATTGAAATAATTGACAAAACACGACTTTAAAGGAAGAGAGGACTGAACATAACAAATATTAGATTTTTGGGATTTTAGAATAAATTTGGCTCTGCTACTATGTTGAGAAAGATAAAAATCCTAGAATGAAGGATTAAAAAAGTAAATTCATTATTAATTTGTTGTTTCATAATAAGAATATTTTTTTATTAGGTTTCTTAATAAAATATTATATATCTTATTTATAGACTTACAAATCTAACAGGGGCTCTAAATAATTATAAAAGATTTAAATATTATTTTTAAGATACTTAGAAATCTTAAATAGTAGATAATTATTATCTCTAATAATAGATTAAATAAAAAAGTTTAAAATACTAACATGAAAGAAAGTTAAACGTTCAGGTAGAAAATCAAACAAAAATAAATTTTCTAGTATCAAATTGAAGAAAAGTTGAATGTTTAGGTTATAAATAATACGATAAAGCTAAACTATTTGTAGGCAACTAAGCATAGCTCGTATAAAGATGAGCATTCAGGAAAATTGGTAATTCAACAAAATTTAAACTGAAATGGTTTGTATAATTTTTTAATGAAAGATATTGAAGAGTAATGAATTGGGAATTATTGAAATATGTTGCTTGTATTTGTGGGGGTTCAAATTCAATTGGCTACTCCGAAGGTTTGTATATATTTCTTGCCTTAAAATTTTAACAGGGTGGGTTTGAAAAAGAAGATTGAGAGGCTGTGCAAGTGTGTTGTAGGGACTCTGCTGTGAATAGTTTGGATCGGGAGAAGTAAAATAATCTTGACTGGAAAGATAAGAATGGTAGTAATTCATCTTAGAACTTCGTGTTTGATTTCATTATGAGCAGCAGTTAGTAAAGATTCATAAACATTGATTTTTTTTGTGCATTTTTAATAATTGGGAAGCTAGTGGTTGTTAATGTCAACTCTGAAACGTTGGAGCAATAGGAAAGTAGTCTATGCGCTTGGGACTTGTTGATCGTGAAGGGGTTGAAAGTTTTGGTATGTGGCTGAGGTGTGATTAGTGACCTCCTCTTGTTTCTCAAATTTGTTAATAAATAAAGGTTCTGAGTATCAAGTACTGGTAATTGATCTTGCTTTTCACGGTATCATTCCTTCTATCTAATTTAACATGTCATGGCTTCAACTAATGTACTTATTGTCCTTGGTTATATACTTTATTCTGATATTATTTTCATTGTTATGCTAATGAAATATTAGTTTGGTGCGGGTCCTCCTTATATTTGCTTAAGTATCACCCGCTACAATAAGTGAAAACATTATCAAAGTACAAAATGGACATTGAACGTAAAGTACAACAATGTAATGGCAATTTAGTTATATTTTGATATGAGTAATTATTTTATTTGTTTTAAAAAATCAGAAGAAAACTGAAAAACCAAAATAAGAAATAAAATAATCTTAGTTACCCCTTTTCTTTCTCCCTCTAAAAATCTGAGAAATTACCTTGTCTTGGAATCCACTCTCAAACATCTTTATATCATATTTCGTTTTTCATTTTTCGTTTATTTTCAAATGTTAAATTAATACTTTATTACTTCATTAAATTTTGTCTAACATATGTGAGTTTTGTGATTGTAAAGGGCTTTTTTGAATTTTTAAGACTCAGTGATATTTAAGAAAACTTGGAGGAGGTATGCTGGAATTCACTATCTGTTTCTTGCTTGTAGGTTCACTCCAAGGGCGTTAATCTTGATTTGGTGGAGAATTTTCTTTTGGATCGTGAAAGAAAGTTCAAAGGTAAGAACTTGCTACTTTTTGGAATTTCCAGTTTTCTCTAAAAGTGGTTCTGGCCCTATAATGATAGAATTAGAGATTGTTGTTTACAATGATGATTATGCATGCCAGCAAACTGTATTCTTTTTATGAGTGGATTACCTTGTAATTGTTGTTTATATTAATATAATATAATGTTTCTGATAAATAAAGATTTATGTGGGGAAAATGAATCTGATATCGAGGTAATTTAGGAATTTGGAGTTTTTGATTGAAGGAGTAGGTCTACTTAGCATCATATGGTAGATTAAGTGATATTATTGTTTAGAACAATAAACTTGTGGAGGCTGTAGAGATTTGGTGAGTTTTTAATATAAGTTTGGACCAAGGGATGGTGAGGAACATTGGTTCTCTGGCTTTATGGGCTTTGTAAGAGATAGAATATGAATAAAATTTGGGAGTAGTTGACTTGTTGTTTATGGCCTATGTTCTTGTAGCTAGTGTGTGGAGTGGCTTCAACGTAGTGACATTTCCATTAGAGAAATCAAGTGGAGTAGAAAAACAAAAATTTGATGGATTAATTTTTTGTAGTGAGTGATAAGGTTGGAAGTGTTTGTTTGAGTGTGAGTTTCACTTGGTTCAATTTTTTGATATATTGTAAAGCTTGGCATGCATTTAATTGTACTTGGGTGGGATACGTTCAAATCTAGTGTTAGACAAGTGATATGTTACAGTTATGTCTGACCTGCTCAGTTTATTTGAGCACAGAAACAAAGCAATGAGATCTAGACGGGTGAAAATTTAAGCTACAACCCAGAAAAAGAAATCGACACGACACAAATTAATCTTTTAGTTAGAATTCATTATTAAATCTTTCATGCTTGTAATTATAGTATTTCCTATCTTACCATTATAAATAAATAACTTGGTGAAAAATAATTTAGTTTTTTTATAATATTAACAATATTTGAGTTTGAGTCAAAAACATTATCTTGAACACGCAACACAAACAAACATGAAACGAACACACACAACATGCGCAAAGGTCTAGCTTCTTTTGAATTGGAAAATGGATTAAGCATATAATAATTCATTAGTAGTGTGCAATATTAGTGGGAGAAGATACTCTCTAGGATTGAGTGGCTACAAGTTTATGAAGTTATAATGGTGGAACAAGAAGGAGGATGGAAGAAAACATATGGGAGGATTTCATTTTTGGATAGGTGCAGAGAAGATAGAAGTTTCAATGACTCTTTGAGATCCAAGCTAAACAGTTTGAAAATAAAATGGAAGAACTAATTGTGGAGCCAATGTCTTGGGTGTTATGACATGAAATCTATTATCTAGACAAAGCAGATATTGCATCCCTTTTATAGGGCCCTTTTTTTGACAAACATGTTTCGTTTGATATATTTTATTTTATTTATTTGGTTTAAATAAAAGCAATGGAAAATGTAATAAGAAAAGAAGGAAAGGGAGCATTAATTTTGCGTAATGCTGACATAGGTATAATATGACAACTTTGCCTCCTGTTTCCAATCCAGTCAAAGCGGATTCAATATTTGCAGCCTTACATATCTTTTTTTGACAACAAATTTTTTTTCCATGAAAATTAAAAATACAGGACCAAGTGTACCTTTCTAAAAGTTACAAGATCTGTATGACATTTTTTACTAAACTTGTTCTTCCCAAATGCATAGGTCAAAAAGAAGGCTAAATAACTTCTGAGGTACCAAAGTGTAGACCCATTACACATAGGTACTTGATCTTTATTTTCTTGACACAAAAGTAGCTAAACTTTAAACCTAATAACACATATGTCCTAAATAGAAATTTAAAATGTCAAATGACTAATTAATTTGTTCCAATATAGTACGGCTTGCTTTCATTTATGAAGTGAAAAATTCCTCCACGATGGGTCATATGGTGCAAAAATAGCCAAAGAAATCTATCATTTGACATTTAAGGCTCTACTTAGGACTTATTTGTTATCGGATTTAAAGTCTAATATCTTAAAAAATTCAAGTATCTATGTGTTAAATGAATCAAAATTTGGGTACCTCACAAGCTATTCAGCCCAAATAAAAATATGATAGGAGGAAATGATTGACACAACACAACCTGCTTATTACACAAATTGCACAAATTACCACCCTTGCTCTAGGCCGCCCCTTATGGTTCTATGTTTAACAATTGAAAGATTTAATCCTTGTCTTGTTGGCTATACTTTTAACTTTCTCTTGTATGGACTTTTGCCATGTGATAAATTTGTTGTGAAAATCTTATGTTATTCATTAACCCAATTTGGGTACTTATACTCGTATACAAGTTCCTTTTGGGTAAAGGCAATACATCTTAGTTATGTAAAAATCAAGAATAGAGACTTCCGTATTAACTTAGGAATAATATAAAGCTAGTATATGCACACTTTAACTCTCTCTTTAAGCTGGATAGTGAGATAAAAAAAGAACTTCAAGCAAATTCATCAATTATAGCGTTTACTAACCAAGAATTTTCATGTATTAAATTATAGTGACACATCATTCAAATTATGTTATTGTAGTTTCTATCAAGTTTATTGTGCTTTGTTCGGTCACATTGCATCGTATTATTAGTAATCTCAATCGTTGTATTATTAGTCTTTTGTTCTCATGTTCGAGTTTACCAGAGGATGGGAAGACTCTAAAGGGTCAATAAATTTGTGGGTTAAAGATCCTACCCCTTACCACAACTTCTCTTTTTTAGGCTGGGAAGAGGTGACGACATTAGAAGATTTGACAGATAGTGGTGCTATACTTGAAAATTGAGGCAACAACAATAATAGTGTTTATGTAGGTGGGAGGTAGTGGAGGCATCAAAGGGTCGGAAGGGAACTGTTGGTTGTGATGGCATTTCTAGGGTTTGATTTCACGAGAAAAAAAGGAAGTAGCATTTTATCTCTTTCTTTTTAGCTCTAATAGTAAATTAATTCTTAAGAACTTTTTTTATTTATTAATCCTCATTGGTTATTTATTCACATATACAAGTCTTAATCTAGGAATAATATACAACTAGTATATGCACACTTTAACTTGATAAAATCTACTCATTTTTCATTATCCTGATGTTGGTTTTGTACATTTGAAGACTTCTTTTGTTCCTTTTAGCCAATTGGCTAATATAATTTTGGTTTAAATTACTTGACATCTTACGGGAATTATGTTAATGATTTGTTTTAATATGCATCCCTCATGCACAACAAAGGACAATAATTGAAGGATAGCAGATTTTATTTTAATTTCACAAAGTTGGAAAACAATTGTAAGACATTTTAGGTGTATGTTTATTGGGAAGAGAGCTAAAAACTAATGAAAGAAATTAAGAAAATAAAGAAAGAAATTTTCACGGTATTATCTATATCTAAAATAACCGAGGAAAACAGATCTTTATCTTAACTTTTTAAGGAAAACAAATTATTTCTATACTATTGTAGCTAAAATTCTACATTTAGATTTTAGACTAATGATAAAAAGAAACAGTTGCCACTTGTTTTAGTGTTTTTATTTCACAACTTGTTTTAGTTTGCTAGACATGCTTGTTGGCTATTTATCATTGTACTACCGGAGAAATTCGTTATGAGCAAGGATAGTATCACATTATTGCTATACATCCAAAACATATAAATATTGAGGAAGAAAATATATAACACAAGGAAACACTTGAAGAAGCCGGTTGAGTAGAGGGTACTGTGGGTAATGGGATCCTCAACCTGCATACATATATTTGCAAGGGTTTAGGTAAAATAGAAGGTGAAGTACAGAGAGAGGGAGAAATAGGTAGAGGAAGAAGACGTTATGGCATAGCATTCAAGGAGGGGGAACGAATAGAGAAAAAAGGAGTATACTCAACACTCCTTGGATACCATCTCACTCTACCCTCCGGATAGACATGCTATTTCTTTCTGATTGTTAGTTATGTGTCTAGAGTGCAGACTTCTAATTTGATTCAGGTTGTAGATGCAACCATGACAGTTTGTGTCTCCAATTGGCTTCCCTATGTTTGATTTGTATACTAACTGGGGTTTTTGTTGTTTTAAAATCACTTGAAAAACCATGTATGTGAATATTATTGTTGTTAAAATAAGAGCATTTTAGTCATATGCTTATATCCTCTTTAGTATAAATATATTCTAGTCTTTAACTGATGTAGGGAGATTAGGAAAAGAATTGAAGAACAAAAAAGGAAGAAGAAGAATAAGGGTTTGGGGGGTAAATTAGAGAACAACTTGTTCCCAAAACTTCATTCATAATATCTAATATTCAACATTCTGATTAAAATATGAAATAAGAAACCTATATATTCATATACTAATGGGCTTTTAATATGCTAGTGGGCCTTTACTAATGAGCCTTACAATAATTAAAATACAAAATTAATAAAAGACTATATGACCCCCTTCCTACATTATTACCTTTTCTGAATACAATAAACTATTATTTTATTCCAAATAACATGGTACAAATGTCTTTCTCTGTTATATGTTTTTGTCAATGAAAAGGGAAAAAGGAAAAGAGAGAAATCAGTTGTCTTGTTGTTTGTTTTGTGATTGTCTTCTTTTGGCTAGTTTGACTTCTTGATACATAACATTTCAGTTAAATTTGCAATTATTTCTTTATTTATTCAGCTGAAGCAATTTCAATGGAGATTGCTACTTCTTGGATGACATATGGTAAAACTTTTGAGATGTGGATTTGTCCCCTTGCTTACATGCTATGTGGCTACTGCAATGATGTGATTCTTAGGTAATATATTTATTTCCGTAAGATAAGTTGATCAATTTTTTTTTTGTTATTGGCATCTGTAAATTTGATTTAGCAGAATATAATAGGTTTACTTGCTTCTTTCAGATTATGTCAGGATATTGTTTTATTGAAAGCTGAAGTTGCTGAGTTGCTACTTCCAAGTATTTTCGTCAACTTGGCTGGAAGGAGGGATTTGGATATTGATCTCCAAAAATTAATTTCTTTGCAGGTTGATTGTTATAGATATTAGCACTTTACATGAATTTTTCAGTACTTGTGCTTCTCTTCATCTTTGTCATTTAGTTTTTATAACCTATGGAAAGTGTGCTTAAATATTGGTGATAGACAAATCAGATGGTATTGCATCAGTAATATATATATATATATCTGAGGACATATCTCTGATTTGATTTCTCCTTTTATACTTTGTCCTTTGCTCTTTAGACTCAAAATGTGTGAAAAGGAGTTCTCATATTTGTATGAAGGAACCTATAGCTGAATGGTTTTTTCATGATTTATCTACTACCCATCCTCCCTAAACAATTATAAATTCTTCTTTTAATAAAGACATTCCTAGTTCTGATTTGATCATAGCCATTTGTAAACTTATTTCTTGTCCTTTTTCATAAACTGCGTTTGTCCCAACTAAGCACTACCTCTTCATCATTGCTCCTATATATATCTTCAATCACGAGATCAGGTTTTCCTTTAATTTGCTTTGTGGATCTAGTTGACCTTTGCTGTCCATACCTTTCTTTGTTTGCTCAAATTTTGATTTGATACAAACATTGTGATGGAGAATAGGAAATATGATTTCAGAATAAAATATGGAAGTTCAAATTTCTAGGATTTATGTCCTGCATCTTTTTAATTTCCTATTAGAGTTTTGTTCACTTGGTGGTTAAGTCATTTTTTTTGGAGGCCATGATTTCATCACTTAATTATACATCTACCTGCTATTGTATTTGTGACTTGGTTGATTATCAATGGACCATCATTTTCTTACCCAAATATCTACTCGTGTAAACCATACTTTGTCATTATCAATTCCAAATTCTTTTATTCCTATCTTTCTGTATACTTATTTATTTTGCTACATGACATATAGGGGTGGCAACCTCAAATACCTCGAAAAAATCGAGTTGGGTTCAAGCCACCTTGTTAGCTTGAAATCAACTTAAAAATATTATCATTTTGTGATACATATCTAAAATGTTGTAGATAATATTATAGCTTGAAATTAATGAAGTCTAAAATGTGATATAGATTGTTTTGAATCTTAATGTTTGAATGATGATATTGTTAATGCGTGCTTTTTATGATTAATTACTTGTTACAACATTATTTTCCATTTTTGTTGTTTTATCTAATGATGTTTGTACTAATGAGTTTTAATATTATTAAAAATATATTTAGATTTATTAAAAAAAAAGTCCAATTAACTAAAAAAAAACACTCAGTTAATAATTTGGCCTAGTTTGAGCCAGTTTATTTGTTTTTGGTTTGGGTTTGGACTCACATTTACTAGTTCGAATATAATTCGATTTGAGCTAGGGTTGTACCAATTTGGACTAGGTGAATTCGGACCCGCTCAAGCTGTCCCAGCTCGTAGGAATTCACACTCCTATTACTGACATATCTATGCATATGTGTTTCAAATGAAATATTTATTGTCTAATTGTGGCCTGACATCACTTATCTAAATTAGAGTTTTTACTGGTGGTCTTTTTCCTTGTTTTGCTTAATGTTAGCTTTTTATGAAGAATAAAAGAAATATCCTGAATTGTTTTCTTGGGACTACATATGGATTTTCTGTTGTCGTCAGTGTTATAGATAGGCTTGTGCTTAATATATTTTGTACCCTTGGTTATTTTATCAACATTTCCTTTTTATTTCTCTTTATTCTGTTTTACTTAACATATATCTTCAAGTGTTATTGAGGGATTATACTTGTTTTATTTTTTAATCTTTTGTATGCAGGTTCAGGAGCATATATTTGCGGACTCAAATACATTAATGAAATCTATTCAAGTCTTGTTGAATGCTCTCAATGAACTTCGTTTGTGCCATGTACTGGAAAGATCTTTCTCACCGTCAAAGCGAGAGAGTTCTAAGGTCCCTTGTTAACTGTTTGTTTCTTTATTTGTGAATGATGGTTTTGTTTAAGGATTATTAGATTGTCAAATTTACTTGAAATTAATTAATACACTTTCATATTGCAGCCTGCTAAATCTTCTGGTGGTAGCTCTAGATCCCGTTCCGCCTCTGGAAAAGCTAGAGATTTAGTGCCTAAAGTGGATGAAATGTCAATGGAAACATCTATATGGAGCAAGGTTTTTCATAGGGTTAAGATTATTTAAATATTATTTGGGATGGGCATTGTGAGAGAGTTAAGTTTTTTGTAATTTTAGGAATGCAATAGTGGGAACTTACATTTTTCATTACAATTAGAAATAGTCATATTAGTAGCAGAAGATTCTTCAATGCACAACATTGTTAGTCTGTTAGGAAACTATTTTGAGTGGAATAAAGGACCTTTAGTTAGCTATTAGCAAACTAAACCTGTAAGACATGATTCTGTTAAAGCCCAAGGTTTTTTATCCCCCTATTAGCATGCTTAGTGCTTGAACATTAAGAAGAAGGATCATTTATTGTGGGATTATCATGTCTCTTTTTAATTACAGTTCATTCTGATGAGGAAGATGGATCTTTAATGGGTTCTTCGATGTACTGGTTTTTGGAATAGTGAGAAAGCAGATATTATGTTCCTATTACTTTAAAATGGATCTAGTCTTGGGTTCTAGGGATATAAATGTTTTTGTCTGGAAATAGAGATGATTGCAATCTCTTTGGAATTCCTCTGGCATTTTACTTTTAGCCACATACAATTTATTCATTGACAAATCTTCCATGTTGTGTCCTTTTCTTCTTTTGACATATTATAGTTTTCTCAGGTTTATTGGCTTTCCGTTGATTATCTTCTCGTTGCCAAGTCTGCAGTGGTCATTTCCAAACATTTTTTCTTCTTTATTTTCTTTGGTTCTTTGCTTATAATAGTAAATGGTGACGACCATAAGTCAAATTCTTTTACATGAATGTTCAAACAGATTTGTGGCTTGTACTTTACTGCTGTCATGTACGTAGAGCACTGGTGTGAAGAGCATTTCAAGAGCCTTACCCTAGGAAGTCCAGATTTTTCGCACGTAGAAACGGTTGGTTGTACTTTAGTTCTTTTTATTTGGTTGTTTTGCCATCATTTTTTTTCTTTCTGCTGTCTAAATTATGACATTATTGTAGGATAATTGACAAATGTTGGAGGCCCTCGTGATCATATTTGGTGTGTTGAGAAATTTGGAGAAAATCATATTGTTCTAGTTGATAACACCAAGAGATTACATCCTTTGTTATAGATAGGCTATGACATTGAAATCCTAGTGACACACTAAACCTATGAATAATAAGGAAGCTAAATCTAAAATATTTTATTTTGTAACATGATCGGTGCAAAACTACAAGTGCACAGTATTGTAGTTTTATAATAAAGTGATAAGAAGAGTATCGTTCTTAGGGATTGGTAACTTACGTTTGACTAATACCAAAATTATACTAATCTCAATTTTATCTAGAAAAGTCACTAAAGTTATAATTGAAATTTAAAATAAAATAAATTTAAAGAAAATGTGCAAAAATAAAATAAAATAAAGATGTTTAAGAATCAAATCAATGGGAAGAAAACTTCTAGGAAATCTATTTCACCTAATCTCTCACTATGTTTTACTCATCTAGTTAATTAAATTTAATTCTCTATATTTGTGAGCAATCTCCAAAAGCCTCTTTCGATAGTCAATTAGAAACATTCTTACTCATTAATTTACACAAGAGTATGCAATTTAATAAAGCAAAAAAGTATTAAGACCAATGATTTTAATACTATATAGGTTCATATAAATCTTTCGATCTTTATATTTAGCTATGTCAAAATATTCCAGATCTAGTCTATAATTCACTCTTTCGATAGTAAAGTACAAGACTAAAATCATCTAATTAATGACCAATTAATTAGAAGCAATAAATTCAGAATAAATCAGACTAACATGTAGAGAAATAATTTAAATTAACATAGAAAATCAAACATAGTTTTTGAAGAAAATATTGAGAGTAATGGTGAAGAAAATCTGAAGTATTATTATTGATTTCTTTCTCTATATTTTTTCAAATGTATTTACATTAATATAAGTAAGAATAGGGTTAGACTAATACACCACTATTATAGCTTGTACACAACTACTAGTACAGCCTGTACACAGCTACTATTATTTGAAATTCTACAATTCTACACTCCCCTAAGTTGGGTGATAGATATTAATTATATCTAAGTTGCAACTTAGTTCTTCAAAGATGGTTCGAGGTAATACTTTGGTGAGGATATCAACAATTTGATGATGAGTAGATGTATATAGGAGGTTCACAATTTTTCCATCTAATTTCTCTTTAATGAAATTACGATCAATTTCTACATGGTTGGTTCGGTCACGATGAAAAGGGCTTCTTGCAATTCTTATTGCAGCTTGATTGTTACAATGCATGTTGATAGGTTTAGTAGTTGTGAAGTCTAGTTCATTGAATAGTCTTTTTAACCACATTTCTTTACAAATCAAGATTCTCCCACACAAATGTACAATACCCAGTGGTAGATCTACGATCCACTATAGAGCCTACCCAGTCAACATCTACAAAGACTTCAATTTTTCTAGTGGGATTCTTACTGAAGTACAATCCTTTTCCTAGTGTCATTTTGAGATACCTGAGTGTACGATAGACCGCCTCCATGTGTTCTTCAGTGGGACTGTTCATAAATTGACTTATAACATTCACTGAAAAACCAATATCTAGTCTAGTATAGGATAGGTAAATGAATTTTCCCACTAATATTTGATAACGACCTTTGTCCACAGGTGTACTGTTTTCTTTGATTCCGAGTTTTACTGTAAGGTCCATCGGAGTTTCTGTCGGTTTACATCCCATCATTCCAGTTTCTTTGGAAAGATCAAGTACATATTTCCTTTGAGATATAAATATGCATTTCTTTGTTCGTGCTACTTCCATTCCTAGGAAATATTTGAGATTGCCTAGATCTTTGATATCAAATTCCTTGGTTAGGAACTCTTTGAGTTTATTCATCTCTATTGTAGAATTACCTGTTAGAACAATATCATCTACGTACATAATTAGGATAACTATTCTATCATTGGAGAAATGTTTGATGAAGAGTGTGTGATCTGATTGGCATTGATTGTACCCATATCTCTTTAGAACTTTAGAAAACCTATCGAACTAGGCACGTGGAGACTGCTTCAATCCATATAAGAATTTCTTAAATTTGCAAACTTTATTGGTTGGAGTAAGAGCTTTAATTCCAGGAGGAATGTTCATGTAGACTTTCTTCAAGATCACCATTGAGGAATGCATTCTTGACATCTAGTTGGTAGAGAGGCCAATGCAAGTTTTTTGATAGTCAATCCTATATGCTTGAATGAATCCCTTAGCCACAAGACGAGCCTTGAATCTTTCTAAACTGTCGTTTGTTTTGTGTTTGACCGTAAAGATCCATTTACACCCAACAACTCATTTTTTCGGTGGTAGTTCTATGATCTCCCAAGTCTTGTTTTTCTCTAAGGCACTGAGTTTTTTAAGAATGATTGTCTTCTATTCAGGTACCTGAAAAGTTTCATAAACGAAATTTGGAACCTATATTTGATCAAGGTTGATGATAAATGCCTTATAACCTGGTGAGAGACTTTTATAGGAAACAAAGGTGTAAATGGGGTGGTTTGTACAAGATCTTACACCTTTCCTTACAACAATTGGCAAATTCAAATCAGTAGGAGGTAACTCAATATTAGGAGGTTCAGTGATGCTACCTTATGAATTGTCAGAGTGGCCTGTACTCAGGTTGAACTCCTGGATTGGCTCAAGATATGCTCGATTCTTCGTTCTCTCTTGAAGTAGACAAAAAGATCACTGTTTTGAACACAGAAGTTTGGATCTGTTGGCAGAAGAGTTGAGAGTTCATTAAGATTATTAGGAGCATTTGTTTGACACCTTGATTCATTCTTTGGAATTTGTGGGATACGATTCTGGTGTGTGGGTATGACTCAAGTAGAGTGTTGATAGGTGTTTTGAAAGTTAGAACACGAGACGGCATCCTATTCATAAGATAGGTAACCGTAAGGACAACTTCCTTCCAAAAATGTTTAGGGATATGAGTTGTGAACACGAGAGATCTAGCTACTTCGAGAAGATGTCTATTTTTCCTTTCAGCCGCCCCATTTTGTTGAGGTGTGTCAACACAAGAGCTTGGGTGGAAAATCCTTTGACTGAATAGATAATCACTAAGAATTGAAGCGAAATATAACATTGTTAGTTTTCAATACTTGGATTTTTGTTTGAATTTGGGTTTGAATCATGGTATTGAAATTTTTAAAGATCTGACCTGCTTTAGATTTGTCTTTCATGTGAAATAACCAAGTGATTCGAGTATGATCATCTACAAATGAAATGAACCAACGTGTTCTTGTTATGTTTTTGATTCGAGAAGGTCCCCAAATATCAGTGAATTAATGAGAAAGGATGTGATTTTTTATGTGGAAGATTGGGATATAAATTTCTATCATGTTTTACAATATGTTCCTTGCTAAACCGGGCAGATTCACGTAAAACAGTTCCATCGGTTGTGGAGGTGTTATTTCCATGGCTTTCTTTGTTGGTGTGCTGTGCGGAGGGTGACTTCTAATCAGCTCATTTTTCATGAATTTTTCAACAGGCTTCCTTAGTGTGACCAGGTTTACGACAGTGGTCACACCAAGGTCTTCCTCTTTGGGGACGATTGTCTGCATTCTGAGATTGTTGGTGTCCTTGAACTGCAAGTGCAAACCCTTCTCCAGTCACTGAAATGGTAGATTTAGGACCCATCATCTTTTTTTGACTCTCCTCTTGGCGAACTTCGAAGAAGGCTTCACGAATGCTCTTGAATTCTGCCTCGCACATCATCAAGATTTTTGTTGAGTTCCATTAAAAATTTGAAAACCCATTTATTTTCACAATCTGTTTGTGCAAGATGCTCGAACTATCGTGAAACTGATGTTATTTCAATTTGAGTTGATTAGACAATTTGGGTTGAGCTGATTGGGCTTATTAGTAACTGGGTTACTAGACGGTTGGTCTGATTGGGCTTTATTAGTTACTAGGCCTATTAGTAATTGGGTTGAGTCTGATCAAGTAATCAATCGCATAAAACTTCTCCATCACCAGCGAGGATTGGAAGATCATGGTGGTTTCTTTCAAGGAACCCATGACTTCGGATGGTGTTACGACAAACAGAGTTGTAAGGTGGAAACCACTAAGCAAGTGCAAGAAGCCGTTAGTTTGGATTTTCAGAAAACAAAGAAGCTTAGAGTTTGGTATACGGGGAGCTCAAGACCGATAAAAAGTAGTAGAATCCAGTGTGACCTATGATTCTCAAAGGAAGGAAAAATGGGTTCGATACTCTGATGGACGGTGACAACGATGACAAATTTGAGTTGGGCTCAATTCGAGGTTTAGTTTGAGACGAGAGATGAAGACGTTTGTTCTTAACAAAAATTTGGAGGCTAAATAAGATTTCAAAAAGAGTCTTCCTTGGACAAAGTTGGTAAAAAAAATAGGATTTTAGAAATGCCCTGATACCATTAAGAAAATATTGAGAAATTGTGAAGAGAAACTAAATTCTTGTTTATTTTTCTCTAATATTTTCAAATGTATATACAATAATATAAATAGGACTAAGAGTTAGACAAATAAACCACTAATCTAGGAATAATACAACTGGTATTAACAATTAAATTACAACCTGTTTTACAACTAATTCACATTCTGTACAAACACTAATACAACCTAATTAAAGATATTCTCTTAAAAATTCTACATGGGTTGAGTCAATAAAGAATTAAGACTCGAGAAAAAAATATTTTAAAAGATGAATAATGGTCATTGAAACCTATCAAAAGATCTTAGATTGTAGTCGTGATCAAAATTCATCATAACCATTTTTATTAATTTTTTCTTTGGCAAAGCAAATCATCTAGATAACTGCAAGATTCAGACCATGACGTAGGGGAAGAACATTATCTACAGAAATACTTATTTTTATCTTGTTTTCCCCATTGGTTTAAGTGAATATTCTAACTGATAGTTACTTAATCCGTTTTGCTATCCAGTTAGAAGATCACATTGAAATACTAGTGTCAACATTCACTCATATTAATGAACCTGACAGCTTATATGGGATTATCCAGTCTCACAAGGTATGTTAACAAATTATCAACCTTTCTTTCATCTTTAGTTATTGAAAAAATTGTGCATCCAATTTCACGCTGTTTTGGTTGGTAATTGAAGGAAAGTATTGTGGAGATTGTCTGATTATCTTACTTTATTATTTAGTGGGAATTATAAGACTTTCAGTAGGTAGATGATATGTCCCTTGACGTTCATGATGATGTTTGACAGTTTTCATTAAATTTATTAGTCATGAGTCAGTTGTGGCCAAACTCATGAGATCGGAGAAAATGTATTCACAGACCATTTCTGTTTTATCCTTTTGCACTTTTTCATTAGTAAAGCTCTTTGCTCTCGAATATTAGGAAAAAAATGGCAACAAGGCCCATATTATCCCCGAAACTTATGTCATTTATTCCTCAAACAAATAATTTAGCCAATCTTAAAGGTTAAGTTATATTCATTTGTTTTGATCGAAGACACATCTCTGGCTCATAACTTCATTATTGAGGGTATAACGTCTCATAATTTAGCCAATCATGTTGTTTTTAGCATAGCTAACTGTCAAAAGAAATTTTACTAAAATTTTCAAATGGCAGGTGGATGGGTTTGAGTTTGCTTAAATATTAGGGGCCTTATATGAAAAGTAGTTATTTGGGAACTAATTTGACTCGGTGACTAATGTTTGAGGACCTATTGGAACAATAGTTCTAAAAGGAAAAGGAAGCTGCAGCCGCAGCCGTGAAGCAGCAGTTTGCTATGAATTTATATTTGCATTATCAATATATAGTAACAGTTTGACACTCTTTTGGTTTGGCATACTAACATATGCAGTTAAACTCTCAAATAATTACCTTCGAGCATGAGGGAAACTGGGGCAAGGCTCTTGAATATTATGATTTGCAAGTACGATCAGTTGCCTCAGAGCAAATGGAGTGTGGTTCCAATCATTTATCATTGGAACAGAATACCCCTACAGGTCACTTGTCCATACTCAGGCAGGAAGATCAGATGAGACGGAGGAAACCTTATAAGGGCCTAATTAGATCCTTACAACAAATTGGTTGTATGCATTTGCTGGATTTGTATTGTCAAGGATTGACTATGAGGAAGGGTCAATTTCAACATGATCTAGAGTTCACTGAACTGCAGGTTTGCATTTTATTTTGTTCCCCTGTCAGAATAAATGCATAACTTAGGGGTTATTTGATATGATTTCTACTTTCCTTCTTTCATTTTTTTTTTCAAAACAAGATATTTTGTATTGCGTTTGCTAATGATTTTTTTTTAAATTAAAAAATGCTTTAAGAAATTCTCTAAGAAATTCTTTTCATGAATAGCGTAAAGAGAAACATAAATTAGAAATTTGATTATGAAAGCTATTACTATATGAAAAGTTTTTACCCTTTTCTTTTCCAAAAAGAAAGAAACGGATGTTAAATCATTGGGGAACTTTTATTTATTTATTTTGGCTTTTGATCCATTTTGTTTCAATAGTTGTTCCTTGAATTAACATTCGTCTTAATATGTTCTCTAAGAAGAATATTTCGTGAAAGAAATATAAAATAGAAACATGTTCGTAAATGTTTTCTTAAAATTTAAAAATATTGAATGGTATGAAATATTTCTGCCTTATTAAAGAAATCACTACATTGGCCATAAGTTATGTATTGTGCTTTTCAGTTGCTTCCTTGTCTTACGTCTTGATTTTATTGTTGACTATTTGCAGCATGAGGCTGCTTGGCGTACAGGGAACTGGGATTTTTCCTTATTTTATGTAGGAGATAATTATCCAAGTTTGCAAGTGAAACATGACCATTTCAATGAAAGTTTACATAGGTAACATGATGCTCACAATTTGTTCTCTTAGGAACTTCTCCTAGGCCATGAATTAAATCAACTTGACATTAAATGGAATGTTGGAGCAAGAAATGAACTTTTTGTTGTTTTTAGCTTCCGAATTTCTTCTCCCCATGTAGTTTAGTTTTCATTAATTCAAGAAGAGTTCATCAATCATGAAATTTGGCAAAGTCATTGTTTTTAAAACTTGGAATATTTCTTTTCTATTATGGTGGATAGGCTTTGACATTATCTTTTACGCTTTAGTGAGCTTGGTGTTGAAATCCCGAATTATCTTGTGAATATCTTAAAGAACATAATCAGTTAGAAACAACTTGGATTTAATAGATTATATGTTTAATTCAAATTTTTTGATTTTTAGGGATATTTAGTTTTCTATTCCGATGTCTCCAATTTTGTCATGAATGACTAATATCAATAATAATATTGGAGAACCTGTTTCATCTGATAAAGAAAATCCATCCAATTACTCCTACTCGAACAATTCAACAAAAGTAATTACCGTGAGTAAGCATAATATATTAAACTAGTAATAGACGGGAAGGGGAAAATAGGTTATCTCAACCATGAGTTCGAAGGGATTTGATAATTCATCCATCCAATTACTCCTACTCGAACAATTCAACAAAAGTAATTACCGTGAGTAAGCATAATATATTAAACTAGTAATAGACGGGAAGGGGAAAATAGGTTATCTCACAGGCAAAGCAAAAGAACTAGCTCTTTAGTGAATTCCATCCTTACGGCTTGCCTAGTGCACTCAATGAAACCTTCAATTGAGAAAAGTTACTTATTTCTACCGAAGACAAAGGATGTTTTGGATGTCGTCCGCAAAACCTACTCCGATTTAGAAAATTTCTCCTAAATTTTTGAAATAAAAACCTAGCTATGGAACATGATGTAGGGAGCCAAGATGTAGTTGAATGTTATATGAGAATGGTGGTGCTTTGGCAAGAAATGGACATGAGCTTCAAAGAAGAATGGGATTGCGTGGAAATAGTGTCAGGTATAAGATGGAAAGTGAAAGAGTGTTTGAATTTCTCGTACGCAACCCAGAACATGGATCAGCCTTATCAGCCAGTGGCTCTTGTGGACTTGGTTTGGTTAACAAAGCGATGTGTGGGCCTGGTTGGTTAACAAAGGGATGCGAAGGCCTGGTTTTTTTCAAGGAAACCCACTGAATTGTGGGCTTGAAAGTGTTAATAGATTTAGGCCTAATTTTTTTAACAGATTTGACGTATTTGAGAATAATAGGCTTATGACCCATGGGTCACAAAATGGTACTGGTTGGAATAAGAAAAAAAGTCCTTGGTTGCTAAATGGGTCTTTACAAGGGAAACAAACTTGTCAGTCGTAAAAGGGTCTTTATAGTAAAGTATAAAGTTGATGGGACAATTGAATGATATAAGGCCCATTTGGTTGCTAAAGAATTCACTCAAACCTATGGTATCAACATATCATTTGCACCAGTGGAAAAATTAAATACAGTTTGGGTTATATTGTCATTGGTAGCAAACTTAGACTGGAGTCTTAAACAATTTGATATAATGAATGTATTTCTCAATGATAAGTTTGATGAAGAAATTTTCATGATAGTACCACTAGATTTTTGTAAACAGGGAGAGGAGAATGTGGCGTCTAAACTTAAGAAGTCGCTCTACGGTCTCAAACAGTCACCTAGAGCGTGGTTTGATTGGTTTGTAAAGATAACAAAGAGTTAAGGATATCGACAAGGACACTCAGATCACACTGTGTTTTTTCAACATTCTGGAAAAAGGTTGAAGATAATTTTGATTGTGTATGTTGATATAATTCTAACCGAAGATAATATAGTTGGGATTGAGAGACTAGAAAAACTCTAGCAATTGAATTCAAAGAGACCTGGGATAAATACATTACTTTCTGGGTATGAAAATTGCTAGATCAAAAAGAGGTATCGATGTTTCTCCATGAAAGTATGTTCTTGATTTTTTGATTGAAATTGACATGGTTGATAGTGAACCAAGTGACACTCCAATTGAAGCAGGAAAGAAAGTAGAAGATAATGGAAAACCAGTTGAAAAAGAGAGATATTGGAAACTGGTTGGAAAATTAATCAATTTGTCACATACAAGATCCAGCTGTTGCCAATAGCATGTGAGCGTGTTGAATTGTTGAGTTACAGAGGTATCATCTTGGCAAAGATCATACAAGGCAGCTTCAATAGCAAACAATTCTAAGGTATTTTCAAAACTTGAATAGGAGTCTTTGACAGCATCCCACAATTCCTTTGTAGTGGCATATAAAAGAAAGTTTTCTCCTATATCATTATTCATAGAACTTATCAGCCACGATTTAATCATATGATTATTGGCTTTTCAAGTTTTGTACGTAAGGTCATCTTGTTTTGGAGCAGAAATTTCACCAGTGAGATATTCTTACTTGTCTTTTCCACCAATATACATCACCATAGATTGAGACCATTGGAGATAGTTGTGTCCATTGAATTTGTGGCTAGTAACCAGGGAGAAAATTTCATTGCCGTGAGAGAGAGCTGGAGTAGAAAGGGACTGATCTGATGGGGACATCTTGGACACACGAAGAGAAAAAAAATATGGGAGACCTATGAGGAACCCGACTTTGATACCATGTGAATTTTGAATATTTTGTGTGTATTTTATTATGACAATTGAGAGAATATTTATATAACCTAGAAGGAAGGGAGAAATTTACTCTTATAAATATACGATCATCTAATTCTAAAAAAAAAACAAAATTAAGAAATAATAAATATACATGATATTTGGTATTAATATCAAATTGATTCCTTATCTACAGCTGTAGTTAATTCCTAATTTAGGAAATAAATCCACAGGTTTACTGTGTTAGTAAGGTTAATTGTTGTAGTTTATCTATATATAGGTGTATTATGGTATTTGTATAAGTGAAATTACGACGACTCTTCAACTTTTTAATAATACTTTATGCCTATTATGTTTTATGAACAATCTCTTCTATTTTTGTTTGATTATATGTTTCTTGTTAGGTAAAGGGTTGCACCAGTAGTTAATCCAGGCACTAGTACTAAAGAAAATGCGAAGTGCATCGTTTTTCAATTGTATCTACACGAATGCAAAGTGCATTACTTTTCAATTGTATTATTAATATAATACAATGTTTCTTATTAAAAAAGTTGTCTCTTACACAATCATTGCATATACTGTTTGGAAATGTAGTTGTTTGAGGGCACTAAAAGAGGGAGATTGCTATGAATTTCACAAAAAACTTGAAGATTCAAAGAAGGTAATTTTTGTTTCTCAATAATGTCTAAGGTAGTTTGATTTTCTGCAATTTATCTCATGTGAATCTGTTTCTAGGTGCTTGTCTGGTCTGTGTCTGAAGCAAGTGAAGAGGGAACTGATCGCATCTATTCGGCAATAATTAAATTACAGGTAATGTCAATCTTTTTCAATAAGAAACATTGTATTATATTAATATATGTAATAATTACAAAAGTACCCAGTGAAATGTACTTCCAAGTGAAAGCACTTAGGCTATCCATTACAAAACTCTAATCTTAATTAGTATATGGAAGCTTCTTATGCTTATAAAAACTTGGGAACAATCTTTCAATTATTTAGAAATTGAAGCTCATAATGATACCCAAAAAAAAAAAAGAACACTTACAAAAATTTCCTATCATTCTTATTATAATTGAAAATTCTTTCATTCTTCTCCATCTGCAAAATTTAAAGAATTGCCCCATCCTGTTCCACAACACTCTTGCTTTCGCAGCCTTTCTACTTCCATACACCTAGAAGATTCCAGTAAGGTTGATATGATCCTGGATAGCACATTGCATCCTCATTTTCCTTTCTAACTTGGACCAGAGAAGAAGTACAATTGGAATGAGTAGAAGTCAGATATCATGTAATGCTCCTTGACTATCCTGTATTTGCATCAATGACTATCTAAATCTTGAATCTTGAACAATATAGGAAGCTTTTTGTAATGTAAACGGGAACCTTTGATTTGTTTAAGAAAATATATATCAGATTTTTAAGCCTTCATTTATGAAATGGGATTTCAATAATTTTTTTCTTTAAGAAAAAATTGTTGGTGATAATAATTATCCATTAAGTAAGATAATCATCATCTAGTATTTAAAATTTGTATTAATTTTAGAGATTTAAGTCTATTTAAAGTCTATGTCCTGTTAAGTTTGTAAGCCTATAAATAAGAGATATAATCTCTTATTATAGAACCTCAAATTAATAACTAGTCTATTTGCTTTTCTAATTCTTCATTCTACAGTTTTTCTGTTTTCAACAACAAACAGATTTTTAGAGACGATAATTATTTTTTGTTTATTTTTTCGAACTGATAATCACAAATATCTTGTATAAGAAACTACTGCTGTGGTAAAGGAAAGCCAAACCATGTGGTCGGTGCCTATGGATCCTAATCTGAAATATTAGTTAAAGAATCAAGATCCTCTACCTAATCATCTCCCTAATCAGATCGTGCAACATCATTAAAAAAAAATTCCATCTTATTTCACAACTAGCAACCTCATTTAGTGCGAGAGAAGAAATGCCACTGGATGGGACAAAGGAAACCAAAGGGAAACTATGGGAGATTGACTTTGGTAATGCAGGTTTGGAATGCATGTCATTTTGATTTTTAGTGTTACTGTATTATAATGTATGTCTTTGTTTCAAATACCCAAGACACTGACTTGCAAGTTTGAGAAAATTATAAGATTTACTTTGAAAAGGAAAGAAAGGTAAATTTGAGTGGAGATAACTTCGGGCCTTACATGTGAACATGTGTGACGCAATATGAACTTGATATACGTCATTACATGATTGCTGCCCTATTATTTCTTTGCTTTGGTTCATTTTGTACAAATAATTGTAAAAAAATTCAAAGATACGGAAGAGATGCTTGGAAAATAACATTTTTGGCTGTTCTATGGTCTATATTTTCTTTTGAAGAATATTTGAGATTTGAAATCATCCTAATTTCCACATTTGTGTTTAGGGGATTCTTGATACTGGTTTATGTCTCAAGTTT
This sequence comes from Hippophae tibetana, assembly GCA_037013495.1. NCBI lineage: Eukaryota > Viridiplantae > Streptophyta > Magnoliopsida > Rosales > Elaeagnaceae > Hippophae > Hippophae tibetana. The sequence goes on along the minus strand of CM072803.1, from coordinate 58,574,700 downwards.
AAGGGTGCCCATTTTACCCCTTTACTTGAATTATTAGCTTGGTTTATTAACCTGTGGTCTATATTTTTATGTATTATTCTTTATATTGAATAATGAATGAAATTCTTTTCATATCACAAAAATAAATAAAATAAAACAAAATGATGGAAAATCTTCTTTCCTTTTTCATATATTTTTCTGTTACTTTTTGAGAAAAAAACATTTGTCAAGCAAAAGGAGCTCTAAATATAAAAGAAAAACCCTTCTTTGAACATCATTTCATATATTATCCTATCTTTCTCAACAAAATTTTACATCTTTTATCAATAGAAAAGCTAGAACTATCTCTCATATCTTGACCTTAAGTAGACAAGAGAAGAAAGAAGGGGGAAAAAACTCTTCCAATAGCCTCTGTACGTCAGAGCAAACTAATAATTTTCAATTCTCATTGTAATTTCCAAAATAAATTAAGACTTTCTTTTCCTTCAATAAATTTTACTCTGCATTCCTCATCTATATAAAAATCAACATTTTTTCTCATATGGATACTACTGTTAACATCCAAATCTATAACTGACATGTCCTCTGAAATGTTTTTTTAGTTGTCATAAATCATGAATTAAGGTAGTATTTGATTAAACATGCGAACATGCACATGCACTTTTTCAAGCTTAAAATCTAACATCTATTTGGATATATTTACTATTTACGAAGGTAGCAATTCCAGTTATGTGGCATCAGCTGATTGAGGGGATAGAGAATGTATAGAATTGCTATGAACTGAACATAGGAGAAATATAATGTGAATGGTTTTTATTTGATGGTTTAGCACATATTTATAGTGAAGAAGATGACAAAATTATGGAAACAATTATCCTAATAATTGCAGAATAAAATCTTCTAATTAAAGCACACTAAAGTCCCTAATCATTCTCATAATCAAATCTCCTAAATTCAGGTTAAATAACTGGGATTTTACCTACTGGGACTTTTGGAATTTTAACAGAAAGCAACAGAAAAGAGGAAATAGAGGATCTTGATTCTTAGCTACAATGAAACACATGTTGTAATTTTTATTTTTTATTTTTCTGAATTTCTATGCAGATCCTTTACCATCTTTCAAATGCTTGGGATTTACGATGGAAAAAGTCTATGCATGAAGAAAAAACATTATGCTCTGATAGGCGAAAAGAGATACCTGAACCTGTAATCCCTTCCATGAATCAGGTCTGGAATTTTTTTCCTTTGTGAATAGTTAGCAAGCATTTATTTGTGTTTAAGTTCTATAGACGATTGTATTTGTAATAAAATAAGATATATTATGAAAGTTTATTTTTTTTGTTATTTTTGTCATCAATTCTCCCATAAGCTTAAGTTATTGGGAGATAGCTTAGCAATTCATTTATAGACCAATATTCCCCTCAAATGTGTGCCTTATACATCTTTTAGGCCAAAATACATGAAATTTAACAATTATGAGGTGTTGGGTTAAACCACCCACTCTTATACAATGTTGGAGTTTATCACCGATCCTTAGATGGGTCAACAATTCATTTATATATCTAGCATGTTTTATGTCTTAAACAATTTAACATTCTTCTTCCTTTTGTTTTTACTCTAAAATTATGGATATGTTGATCCAACTTAATTCACCATGTGCCAGATAGGAAAAGTGAAAAATGAAGATTTCCTACTCCACTTTGAAAAATCCTCTAAAATATGGAGTTATTTAATAAAAGGGAAAATTCACAAAATATGATCGAGTTGTAACAATATTTATAATCTAATTTTAGTTAGCTTTCTGGAATTTTGGTTTTAAATATGTATCTATGATTTATTATTATTATTATTATTTTGCATTTGGGATGGGATGAAAAAATGAAACTGTACATCTTAGTAACATTTTGATAAAGATGTATTCTTCAATATAATTCTTCAGTTTCATGTTATTAATGGATGGTGATGAAATATTTGAAGCATAGTTTGAACATGAATAACTATTTTTATATACGGATATTATCCAAAATAGGGTCCAGTTAGAATGTAATTCACAAAGGCGTTGAATTAAGTGAACTTTACAATGTAAACTTAGGTGCCTATTATGAAATATGTTCTGAGACGTTAAGAGTATTTTTGGGATTATCTTTCAATTGTCTCAACAGTTTGACTCATTGGTACCTAGAAAATACCTCTAAGATTCTCAGTACATACAATACATTATACATAATTTTTTTATATGGTTGTATCTAATGAAGCCACGGATCTTTTATTATTATAAAATATGCATGTTTTGTCACTAAACTGCATGGAACCCATTGTTTCATTATGTCCTAGTCCATCAGTGGCAATTCTGAAAGCTCAAAGCTGAGAACAAATTCAGTGTGATTATATATTTCATGTTTTATTGGGCTCTCCTATTTGCTATCAAGAAATGCATTTTTTTTTGGTCCCAAGGATGATATTTGCAGTTTTATATGCGTTGCTATCAGGAATTCCTCAGGTTTCTTTTGAACATGTGTAGTATTCTCTTTACTCTATTCTTTTGAACGAATTAGTGTTAACAAAGGATGCACTTGTACTATTCATGGTTCTTAAGCAGGTATATGTCAGCTTCTTTTCACACACACACTTACATGTAATCTGGATACCTAATATATGTTTGTGAATCTTAATCAGTTTTCAAGGCTGAATTTGGAATGGCGCTGTATTTTGAAGCAGACACAATTACATATGAATTTGTTAGAACCATTTGTAGCATTCAGGCGAGTCCTACTTCAGATCTTAAGCTGTAAAGACTGTACTATTCAACATCTTTTGGAATCTGCTTCTACTCTGCGTAAGGTATCAACATCTCTCTGTTAAGGAAACAAATTAGTTAAATTGGTTTTTGTGTGTTCTTTAAGTGATTGTTGATAAATCATCTTTGTTCTACAGTGCTCTAGATTCACTCAGGCAGCTGCAGTTTTGCATGAGCTTAAGTTCCTCTCTGTTGAATCCGGAGAACAGTACTCATCCTCATATTGGCTCGGAAGGGTACAATATTTATACTTTGTTCTCTTACTTTTTTTTTCTTTTCTTTTGATCGGTCCCTTAACATTTTAATTTTTTAACTTTGGTTCCATTACTATTTTTTCTTATGATTTAGTCCCTTTACTTCCTAAATTTTACACATTTGTTCATGCATTTTTGCAAGGAACAGTAATTTGTTTTACAAATGTTTCTTCAAGTATATACTCAACTTGTCTGTGCTCATTAATTCTGTAGGATTATTCATACCATTTTTGCAATTACAGTAATTTGAGTTTCAAATGTTCCTTCGAGTCTATACTCAACTCCTTCTGTGTTTACTAGTTATGTAGGATTCCTGATATATATAAATACGTGTATATATGCACACACACTAGTCGACAGCAGGTGTGTTGCATGTAAAAACTTGCACATGCATTTTTTAATTAAATTAGAAAGAAAGGTATCAATTTTCAACCTATTTATTATATTTTATTCACAGGAAATAAAGCAAAAACAATTATGTGATTTTCTATTGATATTTTAAATATTTATATATATGACAAATGTATAATTTAATAAAATTGAATTTACTTAAAATATAGTATGATATTACATGATCAATAAATAGTGTACTTCATAAATGTAATTTAAATTATTTAAATAGAAAATAAGATAATGAGAATTACAAAAAATTTCAACCTTAGATATTCCAGGAATTGAAGACTTTACGTACTATAATGAAAACAATTATCTAAAAGGAATTTGTCAAATGAATACTCTTGTAGAATACAGAATGGATGTATCATGTTCAAAGCTGATAATAATTACTCTATTTGAGTAGAAACTTAATATGTAAGTTCTTCAATCCATATTTGGCCTTTACAAGAAACTATATTCATTAGCAATTTTGTTTTGGTTGTATTTCATTTATTTTTGATCCAATTGATATATACAAGCAAACTATTAAGGTGATTAGTGCAAAAACGATTTCCTGGTTGCTAAAAAATAATGCACTAATAAAATTTAGCAATTTAGCATGACCTAAAAAACTTACAGGTTCCATAAATACTTTATGGTCCCTTAAGTGTCATTTTGGTGCACCCCAATCAGTTTTGGATATGTCATTTTTTGTGGTTAGGATGGTCTTTTACATTTGAAAGTGCACATTTATCTTTTTTAATAGTTATAAGATATATTTTTATACACAAAGCAATCAATTCTCCTAAAAGCTCAAGTTGTTAAGAGAATGACTATCTTTATATTTTAAGTCTTAACAAATACATTTAATTCATAGATATCCTTCTTTGTCAATGTCACTGTTCTATTTATTGTTGAATTTTTTTAGATTAAAGGTGTGTCTAGAATGTTAGTTACTATCTCTGTAATTGCAGCTCGAAGAAGCAAAGCTTTTGCGTGCCCAAGGACAGCATGAGATGGCTATCAACCTTGCAAAATATGTATCTGAGAATTATGTTTCTACTGAAGAGTCTTCAGATGTTTATCGCTTGGTTGGAAAATGGCTGGCTGAAACCAGATCTTGCAGGTTTTGTATTGTTACAAAATTTCATATATTATAAGTGCCTGCCTTCAAAATAATTGCTAATTTATATTTATTTATTTTTATGAATAATACGTATGTGAATGAATTTCAGCTCAAGGACTATTTTGGAAAAGTATTTGAAACCTGCTGTGGCACTTTCTGAGAATCAGAAGTCGACAATGGATAAGTCCACAAAGAGACAAAGCCAAACTCTTTTTCACCTTGCACACTATGCAGATGCCCTATTCAGGAGTTATGAGGAAAGACTTACCTCGAATGAGTGGCAAGCGGCAACTCGCTTGAGGGAACACAAGGTACTTGATCTTAGTTTAGAATGGTTTCTTGAAGTAATAGTTACTGACAATATCATGTAAGGATTGTTTTATTTATTTATGGATTTATGTATTCATTGCTCTGATATTTTCTCATGATTCTGCAGACAAAGGAGTTGGAAGCACTTATTAAAAGGCTTAAAACCTCAAAAAAGGTAAGTCCTAATAACTAATGTAATTTTATATGAATTTCTTATGCAAGTCCATTGTTTTGATAAGAGTTTCATGGATGCTTGCAGGGGGATAAGGCTGACTACTCAGTTAAAATTCTAGAGTTACAAAAGCAGCTTGCGATGGACAGGGAAGAGGCTAAAAAACTTGAGGTTGTGTTCATTGTCTATTTAATTTTTGGAACTGAGAGTTTCCTGCTGTTATTGTTACTTAGGAATAAAAAAATACTTTATTGTATTAATAATGAAAAATAAAGATAATGCACACATGATGCTAATATTATAAGCAACTCTATGACTAACCCACCGTTATTCCTAGCACTCCTTAAACTGGAGAGGATGTCTAGCTTGGGATGATAGGACACAAATAACCTTTAATAACAACTTCAATAAATATAACTCCTAATTGCACCTGACTTAATTGACTGTACTTACATCTCCTCTCATTACAACTTCAATTATGAAGTGACAATCTACTATATGCATGGTTCGCTTTTGAAAAGTATGATTACTGGCTATGTAAACACTATCTTGATTGACACAATACAGGACTATAAGCTCTTTCATTCCAATCCTTAATTCATTAATTTAATTTCTAGTCCATATTAATTCACATGTCGTATGAGCATAGTTTAATACTCAACTTCGATGCTCGAGCAAGTTACTAATTTTGCCTTTTTACTTCTCTAAGTTACCATATTTTTTCCAACAAAGTACAATATAGTCATGGATCTTATATCAAAACGGAAACTAACTCAATCTACATTAAAGTAAATAAGAATGTGAAGGTTTTGACTTTTCTTATATTGTACCATGAATTGATTAACAACCCTTACGGAAAAAGTTATGTATGGCCTGATCATAATGAGATATATTAGTGTCTTTAATCTCTTATCATTGAAGCCTTCACTACTCGTATGATCCAATAGAGAATTTGGATTTGTAGGAATATTTGCTAGTATATATCTCAACATACTAGTTTCTGTCAATAAGTTTTGCACATACTTTCTTTTAGACAATAATACCTTTCTTACTAGGAGCTACTTTAGTACCTAAAAACTAAAAAAGTATTGCAGTAGGCTGAAGTCCTTTGATTGAAAGGTTTACTTCAACTTGTTCTTCATTTTTAATATGTCCTCAACATCATTGCCAGACACAATAATGTGGTCGACTTACACAATAGCCACTATAATACCATGTTATTTGGGAGTAAAAATATACCTTATATCGAAAAATTAAGAGAGTACAATGTGTGTATGTATACATACTAACATTATAAGCTATGACTAAGTTGCCCTTATTCTTAGCAGTTATGTTGTGCATTTTATTGAATTACGGTGGCTTTTGATGAAATCCTATCCCTAAAAGAAACAACTTAATGATACAGGATAGGAAAATGTGAAAGAAGAGATAGCAGAAAGAAAGATGAAATAGAGAATAAGATCTAAGAACCAGGGATTATTGAATAACAATTTTCTCAATAACCAATGATCAAGATTCATAAACAAAATTGAATTGAAGCCCACACTCACAGTGCATAAAAGCCTATTTGTAGGCAAAATAGAAACCTACAAACTCTATCAAAATCCTATTCTAATCAAACAACTCCTAATAATGTGATAATTGCAATAATAATAGTACTTGATTTACATAAAATTTTAAATGTTATAAACTCTTAATGAACTAAGACATTTTAGCCTACATAAATAAATTGTTGTAAATTGAATATCTGATGAGGAAAGCAAAGGTGGAGGGATTGGAAAGTAGCACAAGGTTGACTCCTCAAGCCCTGACCCTAGAAAGTTTTGGGAAAAACATATTATAAGAAAATAAGGACATTAAAGAACGGACTACCATAATAGACTTTCTATCATATATTAACTACCGTTCCAACAACCCTCTATATTAAAATATTCTAAAAAATCTTTGTATTCTCAATAAACATAAATAATTTCTTGGGGAAACTCATAATATAGGAACAAGTTTTACAAAAATTCACAATGTGGATTAGTTAGGTTTATTTTGCAATAAAGATTTTCCAAATCATTTACACACCCGTATAACTACGTTATGCATGAGTGTAATGTGGTTACACGGGTGGGTAATTTTTTTTAAAACTTTTTATTACAAAATAGATCTAACCTAAATTACATTATGAATTTTTGCAAAATGTGATACTATATGAGGTGATTATTGCACTGTAATTTCTTCTAAAAACTCCAAAAGACACAACTTTCTAAAAAGTCCAAAAGGTGCAAGACCAAAAATAAGACTTTTACTCGGAAACGTAAAAACATTTCTTGTCATGGACAAAATATGCTTTTATTTTTTCGTATGTAACCGTGCAACTTGTATGCTTAAATTTGAGTGTTATGTTGTGAGTCAGAGAGGTTTATAGTGAGGATTGCACTAGTGTTGTGGCTGAGTTCTTTTTCATTTTTCTTTCCAGACGCAATGTTCTAATATTAATAAAATTCACTCCGTTTATGTTAAAAATAAAAATCAATCATACACATTGATTGAATGACAGGCAGGAAAACATGAAAGAATAGATATTGGAAAAAAAATTAAAGACGAGAATAATTGGGATAGAGGAGATAAAGAAGGTGGAATAATTGGAGAACTTATCATCGAAAAGTTCCACTTTTCCGTCATTGAAAGTTCCACTTATCACATTCTAGCTTTCCAGTTATACTTTCATAAAATGATTTTTTCTTATTGTGTAACCCAAAATTGTTTCTCAGGATGACAGGGACAACTTACTCAGCTTAGCGCTGGAGAATTATAAACGATGTTTGGTTGTTGGCGAAAAATATGATGTGAGAGTGGTATGCACTGTACTAAAGTATTATGTTCATTCTCCTAGTAGTAGTGGAAGAGGGAAACAAAAAAGTAATGTGTTATTGTGGGGGAAAGGGCTATCAATTTCTTCTTAGGTCTGGGGTTAAAAGTTTATATATAATATTGAATGGATTACTGGTACACTCATCTCTTTAGTTGCATTTTTAATTACTGTTTTTTTATATGATATTTAAATGAAAACGTGTTTCAATACTTATATTCACACATGCATTTTGCTTCTGCTATTTTCTGTGTAGTGAGTCAGAAACATAACAAAAATGCATGTGCTTTGCAACACCTTATGTGTGTGTAACATATAGCATATCTACACATTTATAGGTGCATGCATATAATGCATTCTTGCTGACATACGAATTTTCAGTAATTAAACCTAACTCTGTAACAAACTAACGTGCTTTCAGGTATTCCGATTAATTTCCCTCTGGTTCACTCTCTCTTCAAGACAAAATGTCGTAAATAGTATGGTTACCACAATCAAGGAGGTAAAATGAAATAAAAACATAGATTTTTAATTAAAATCTGAAATGTCACTAATCCAATGTAATATTTTATTTTATTTTTTGTTTATTTCTTTTTTTGTGTTTTCATTTCTATTGAATGCCTTTTCATGAAAGTTGTTTATTCAGTTCACGATTTTATTTATTTTTGCAGGCCCAATCTTACAAATTCATACCTTTAGTGTACCAAATTGCTTCGAGAATGGGTAGCTCCAAGGACAGCCAGGGCCCTCAAAGTTTTCAGGTTCAAATGAACTGAGCTTATTTGATAATTTCTTGGAAATTTAGAGTTCATCGTTAATTCGAACTGTTGTATTGTTGCAGTTTGCTTTAGTTTCACTCGTGAAGAAAATGGCAATCGACCATCCATATCATACAATCTTTCAGGTATTGAATTTGTATATGTACATACTTGTATTTTTTCGAGCTCATTTTTATAAAACTGTCTGTGATAACTTTGGAAAAATATAAAGAATGTAAAATGAAAAACATGAACTTTACTTACGCCACACTATACTTGTACCAAGGGTACTCTCATTTTTTACTTGGTACTTCTTGTTAATGCACACTGAACTATTTTTCTTCATAAAAACGAAGAATCATTGATCTTCATATTGTTTTTACATTAGCTTCTTGCACTAGCAAATGGTGACCGTGTCAAGGACAAGCAGCGAAGTAAAAACTCATTTGTAGTGGATATGGATAAAAAGCTTGCTGCAGAAAAACTTTTAGGAGAGATAGCAGCACACCATGGAGCAATTATTAGACAAGTAAATTTCATTCTCTCAAAAATAAATCCTCTCTTCTAACCAATACTCTTTTTTATATTTAAACACATGTTTATACATATGGATTTATGCTAGCAGATGAAACAAATGGTGGAGATCTATATCAGACTTGCTGAACTAGAAACAAGAAGAGAGGTTGGTATGCCGGAAACTTATTTTGAGTTTTTTTAATGCTTTTAATAATTCTTTTTCATCATAAAGATTGCAAGTCTTAACAAAATTTGGTGGCAACAGTTGTTGACATTGATGTGAATTGATTTTTCAACAGGATACCAATAAAAGGGTTACACTACCCAGAGATCTGCGAAACCTTCGACAGCTGGAACTAGTAAGTGCAGCAACATTATCTGCAAATGGTGTTATGGGTTTTTGTAGAGTATCATGATGTTTTACAAATATGGTTTCATGATGAAGAAAAAACATGCTGTGGGAGTTACTCCTTATAGGTGCAATTTCGTATTAACTGTGAAGGTCTTTTTCATTGAACTGGTTATCAATGTTACATGCAAAGTGTCATACTGAACATATGCAGTAATCGATGTCTGCTGATCTCTTTTCAATATGAAAATAAGGGTATTGGGAATTCTCTTGAATTAAGCATATTTTTAAGTATAACACTGCAACAAATTGTGGTTCTTATTCCCTTTGATTTTGATGGCATTTTAGAGGTTAAAATCCAATTAGAAATCTCTTAATTACATTGTCTGTTGTTTTATATTCCAGATCATCTGCCTTTTCAAATTTTTGTTTAATAGTTTTCTTGTTTGTTGTTTTGTTTTCGTATCGCATTCAAAATCTCTCTTAGACATGTTAATTAAAATGACTCGAGGAATGGTCAATTTTTCATTCTTTGATGATATTTATTGTAATGTTGACATGTGAACTGATCACCTATTTTTGTACTTGTTTGGGTATGAGAGCAACCTTTTTCCTATCTGATTTATTGGCACACTATGCATTCTATTTCGACTAATGATACTAATTTATGAAACAAACCATCTTTTCAATTTATTTTCTATAATATCTCTATTAATAATAATCATTAAGATCTCAAATAATAGTTCATTTATAGAAAGCTTAAATTCTGATATTTATATACAATAATGGTTGCTAATTTTACCATGTCGTCAATATTTTTTATGTTATTATTTTTGAAAGTTTTTGTTAAAATTGTTTGATAATGAGTTAATATAACAGATTATGTTTTTGCCCTCTAGGTACATTTGTTGTCGGCTTCTTATTTAGTACATTGTTCTTCTGTACATTGAAATTGTTGTGTACATTTTTATGCTTTGCCAACTCTCTTTTAACACTTGCAGTGATTTAGTCAAGCAAATTTAGGACTAAGAATTTGCTTTTATCTTTTAGCTTTAAAAAATAGAGCACTCCTCATTTTCATAATATATGCTACATATTTTCTCTGCTAATTAAATTAAATTTTTCTTACAATGTTACCGTTTGTGTTATATGGAGGTGAAACTTAAATATTAAAAAAGAATATATAATTGAATATCACCAATAAAAATATTATGCATGGTAGATAAATATTATTTGTTCATCGAATTAATATATTCCATGGTTGATTTAAAATGTCGTGGTACAAAAAAACTATATGAATTAAAATATATATATATATATATATATATATTTCATTTACATGTTTATATTCTCATGTGAACCACATTCTGGCAACTAGTATATATATTTGGAGTGTTCTATTTACACTATTTTTCTTGTCACTCTCTTTACACAAAATCTATAATTTTATTCATTTCTGAATACTTTTTTGTCTTTCCATAAGTAATCGTGACCATCATTATACAACTATAATTTATTCTAAAAATCTATTTGAAAGGAGTCTTCATATTCCCATCACATACTTCACTACTGTTGAAATCCTGACTAATAATGCAATATCTGATTTCTAGCAGGTGTAATTATGGGAAAATATTTTAGTGATTAGGATATCTTTAGGAATTATTTGGTGAATAATTCTGATTTAATTAATCTCCTTAAGACTAAAACTTAGTACACGATATAACTCAGATATACAAACAGAATTCTACAATTCATTCCTCTCCATATGGTGTTAGAACTCGGTTTTTGTTAAACCAGCTTCCAATAGCAGATCCAATGGCCTCTCAAAAACCAGACACTGAAATTTCCAATAAAAGTTCAATGTCCCTTCCCTCTATGAATTCAAATGGCAACCAATTTTTAGAACTCATTGTGGAGAAACTAAATGGGAGAAATTTAAGAAAATGGACTCTGTTAGTAAAGTTAGTAATCAACAGAAAAGAAAATTTGGTTTGTTATTTTTGTTGATGATCATACTCGGGTTTGTTGGGTTTATTTGTTAAAAGAAAAAAATGTGGTTTGAAATGCTTTCACTTGCTTTAACACAATAATTCAAACCCAATTTCAAACACAAAACAAATCCTCCGCATTGATAGTGGCAAAAACTCATGGGATATTACACAAAAGTCCTTGTGGTTACGCTCCCATCAAAATGGGATAGTTGAACAAAAGAATAGACATTGCCTCGAAATTACTTGAGCTTTAACTTTCACCACAAACATACCCAAAACATTTTGGGGAGATAATATTCTAACTTTTCTTATCTCATCAATCGTATGCTTAACAAGGTTCTCTCTTTTGAGACTCTATTTCAAAAATTACAACACTTAATTACTATGAAAGTATTAGGTTGTATTGACCATTCAAAAAAAGGTCCAAATTTGATCCAAAAACTACTAGATGTGTTTTTATTGGGTATTCTCGTATTCAAAAGGGGTTTAAATGCTATGATCCTTTACCAACCAGATTTTTATTAGTGTTGATATTACGTTCTTTGAAAACACCCCCTACTACCAAAAGTCTTTTTCTCAAGGGGAGAATAATACAAGAGAGGATACAACTTTTGTTCAATACTTGAACTATGATCTCACACTTGATCTCATTCCACTCGAACTCTCTTCACCTGGTATTACACTTGATAAAAGTAATGAGTCTCCTAACCCAAACAGAGAATCCAAACCAACCTCACCTTACTCTACTACTCTACCATCTATAGAGAGTAACTTACTCGTGAAGGGCAAAATTAAAAAGGAGGGGAACTTTATGAGTGAAGCCTCAAGAGAGTCAAATTGGTGATAGATTCAAATATCCATGAGTCTACATTGAATCCATGAACTTTGAATCCCTTAAGTCTTTTGAGTTACCTATTGTTCTTTTAAAATAAACATGGTCTGTTACTCTCCATCCTATTGTTAGATTTGTTTCGTATAAAACTGTCTTCTAGATTTCGTGCCTTTACCACTAATCTTGACAAAACAAAAATATCAAAGAATATCCATGAGGTTTTTAAAATCCAAGAATGGAGAAAAGTTATAGAAGAAATAAAATCACTTGAAAAAATAGAACATAGGAGGTGACAGAACAACCAAAAGGAAAGACTCTAGATGGTTGTTAGTGGATTTTTGCACTAAATTAATAAAGTATAATGCTTATGGGACAATAAGAAGGTACAAAGCCTTTGTAAAAGGATTTACCGAAACCTATGAGAATGATCACACTGAAACATTTGTACCTTTCGCTAAATTAAATACAATTTGGGTTCTTCTATCCCTAGCAGCAAATTTAGATTGGTTACTTCATCAATTGGACATAAAAAATGCATTCTTAAATGGAGAACTAGAAGGAAAGCTATTTATTGATGTAGACTGGGTTGACTTAATAGAAGGTAGAAGGTCTATTACTGGGTATTGCACCTTTTTTTCCCAAAAACTTAGTAAAACTTGGAGAAATAGAAACATAATGTAGTGGCGAGGAGTAGTAGAGTTTAGTGCAGTTGCATAGAGAATGTGAAACCTTGTGATTTAAAAAAAAAAAACTCTTCATTTGGCACATCGAAACAACTTAAAACATTAATTTTTTTTCTTTCTTATTTTCTTTACAAAGAGAAGAAAGAAAAGGTAACGATGCATCTTTAATTTGCAATACTATTAGTTTTTACATCATCAAGAGAACCACCAACTCATTTCAATACCTTCACTCTCCTCTCTTAAAAATCAATGGATGTTTTTAAATGAAATGCAAGTCCTAGGAATAGTAGGTGTTAAAGATGATTTATGAGTGTGTGTATTAGGTGTCTAATACTAGGTGTCTTAGTGGTGTTAGTTGTGTATTAGGTGTCTTAGTGGCGTAATAGGTGTATGTCACCTAATATTGTCTCTATCTTTGTATATAAATAGGTAGTGTCTTTGAATGATAAAAATAAGAGTGAATTCTGATTTTACATGGTATCAGAGCATTTGGGTTACAAAATTTGAGATTGTGAGTCTTGTCAATTTGCAAAACATCATCGTCTTAGTTCAAATCCAAGAGTTAATAAACGTATTAGTGTTCCTTTTGAATTAGTTCATTCTGATGTTTGGGGTCCTTGTCCTATTTTGTCTAAACCTGGATTTAAGTATTTTGTTACTTTTGTGGATGATTATTCTCGTGTAACTTGGTTATATTTAATGAAGAGTCGTTATGAATTGTTTTCTATTTTTTGTGCATTTTGTGTTGAGATTAAAACTCAATTTAATGTTTCAATTCGTACTTTACGAAGTGATAATGGCAAAGAATATACATCAGCTTTGTTTCAATCTTATATGGTTCAAAATGACATGCTTCATGAAACTTCGTGTTGATACTCCATCTCAAAATGGAGTGGCCGAACGTAAGAACAAACATCTTCTCGAAATTGCACGTGCCTTATTATTTCAAATGAATGTTTCTAAACCTTTTTGGGCCGATGCAGTTTCAACCGCATGTTTTCTTATTAATCGCATGCCCTCGTCTGTTCTTCATGGTGAGATTCCGTACAAAATTTTGTTTCCTAATAAGTCACTATTTTCGGTTGACCCTAGGATATTTGGTAGCATTTGTTTTGTTGGATGTTCGTCCACATGTTACTAAATTAGATCCCAAGTCTTTGAAGTGTATCTTCCTTGGTTATTCTCGTCTCCAAAAAGGTTATAGATGTTATTGTCCTAGTCTTAACAAATATCTTGTCTCCATTGATGTTACCTTCATGGAAGACATACCTTATTTTTCGTCTTGTCCTCCTCCTGCATGTCAGGGGGAGGATGACGATTTGTTAGTCTATTCTATCACATCATCTGAGCCTGTTTCTGATCCAGTTCCTGTTAGGCCTCCTATAACTCAAGTCTACTCCAGACATAGACCTTCTAATTCATGTCCTGCACTGCTCCTTCGTCATCAGATCTTGTCCTGAACGATGATCTTTCTATTGCATTACGCAAAGGTAAACGTCAATGTACTTATCATATTTCTTCTTTTGTTTCGTATAATTGTTTGTCGTCTTCCTCTTGATCTTTTATTGCTTCTCTTGATTCTATTTCTATCCCTAAAATTGTTCATGAAGCCATATCTCATCCTGGTTGGCATAATGCAATGATAAAGGAAATGAATGCGTTGGATGACAATGGTACTTGGGACTTGGTTGATTTACTTTCAGGGAAACAGGCTATCAGATGCAAATGGGTGTTCACAGTTAAGGTCAATCTAGATGGGTCAGTTGCTCGATTAAAGGCCCGTCTTGTTGCTAAGGGATATGCTCAAACCTATGGAGTGGACTATTCTGATACTTTCTCTCCTGTTGCTAAATTGATATCTGTTCGGTTGTTTATTTCTATGGTAGCTACTCACCATTGGCCTTTGCATCAACTAGATATCAAAAATGCTTTTCTTCATGGTTATCTTCAAGAGGAGGTGTTTATGGAGCAACCTCCTGGTTTTGTTGCTCAGGGGGAGTCTAGGCACGTTTGTCGTCTCCGCAAATCTTTGTATGGTTTGAAACAGAGTCCTCGTGCTTGGTTTGGCAAATTTAGTCAAGCTATAGAAACGTTTGGTATGATGAAAAGCAAGTCTGACCATTCTGTGTTCTACAAACAATCAGAAGCTGGTATCATTCTTTTAGTTGTGTATGTAGATGACATTGTTATTACTGGAAGTGATACTACGGGAATTTCATCTCTTAAGTCTTTCCTACATACTCAGTTTCACACGAAGGATTTGGGGATGCTAAAGTATTTCTTGGGTGTTGAAGTCATAAGGAGTAAAAAATGTATATTTCTATCTCAAAGAAAATATGTCCTGGACTTATTAACTGAGACATGAAAATTAGGAGCAAAACCTTGTAGTGCTTCAATGACTCCGAACATCCACCTTATAGGAGATGGAGAACCCTTTAAAGATTCTGAGAGATATCGAAGGGTGGTTGGAAAGCTGAATTACCTTACCGTGACTCGTCTAGATATTGCATATTCAGTCAGTGTTGTTAGCCAATTTATGTCATCTCCAACAGTTCATCATTGGCCAGCGTTAGAGCAAATTTTGTGTTACTTAAAAAGAGCACCTGGACGTGGCATCTTGTATGCAAATCATGGACATACTCATATTGAATGTTTTTCAGATGCAGATTGGGCAAGTTCCAAAGTGGATAGAAGATCCACATCAGGCTATTGTATTTTCATTGGAGGAAATTTGGTCTCATGGAAAAGTAAGAAGCAGAATGTTGTGTCCCGATCGAGTGCAGAGTCAGAATATAGGACTATAGCACAATCTGTGTATGAGATAATATGTATATATCAGTTCTTGGATGAAGTAGGTCTTAAAACTTAAGTACCAGCAAAATTGTGGTGTGATAACCAAGCTGCTCTTCATATTGCTTCTAACCATGTGTTTCATGAGCGAACTAAACACATTGAAATTGATTGTCATTTTGTTCGCGAGAAAATTCAGCAAGGTTTGATTTCCACAGGATATATGAAGACTTGAGAACAACTAGGAGATATCTTCACGAAAGCTTTAAGTGGGGTTCGGGTTGATTATCTTTGTAACAAGTTGGGCATGATTAATATCTATGCTACAACTTGAGGGGGAGTGTTAAAGATGATTTATGAGTGTGTGTATTAGGTGTCTAACACTAGGTGTCTTAGTGGTGTAAGTTGTGTATTAGGTGTCTTAGTGGTGTATTAGGTGTATGTCACATAATATTGTCTCTATCTTTGTATATAAATAGGTAGTGTCTTTGAATGATAAAAATAATATTTGGGTTCTAATCTATTATGCTTGTGAGCTTCATCAAACCCATAATAAAATTAGATTTGGGTTCTAATCAAGCAATACGCTTGGCTCCACGTTGTGTTATTGTTATGTGGCATGTGTAATTTCAAATGAAGTTATTATGTTGGGGATTATTTAGTAGATTATCGGAAGGGTATTTTTGTCTTAAAAATTATTGATAGAATAAAGGAGAGTATCTGACATTACTTAATAATGATACTAATGTGGGGTTTATAAGTAAGCTTGAACTGTTGAAGATTGAATGGTTCATAGTGCTTATAATTTAAACAAAATTTATAGTTACCATTTAAGTGGGGTGTGATGAGAGAAATGTGTGTAATCAGCATTATTCATATATATGACACTCTTTTGAATTAATAGGCTTTCACTTGTGGGCTTAGTCTTGAGTAGATATTTATGACAAACTCACACGTGGGCTGTCAAGATAATTTTGAACTCATTCAATTAGAGTTGAACTAAATCCCATTGATTGAGTAGACAGTAGATATTTTGATATGCCCATCAAGTAGTGATGCACATAATGTGGGGGAATATGGGGTCAAGGAAAAAGAGGGCCAATGAAAGAGAGAAAAGCCCAAAAACAGTCACTCAAAGTGAAAACATTGTAGTTGGAAAAATTCAGACTTATTCTCTTTGATACCATGTTAGAAAATTGTTCGTAACCAGTTCCTCTAAAAGCTTGAGTTATTAGGAGGTGGGCTAACTATATTTTATTTTTGGGTGTAAATACTTTTTGTGTCAATCAACAAAGCATTTTCTCATGCACTGTTTTCCGAGTGTTTCCAAACGCTGGGAAATGTAGAAAGTGATTTCCTACTACCCTAAAAAAACATTGGTTCTAAGACATCCACATATAATATAAGATGACCGTTGAAAGAATATAGATGACTGCCCAGGATTGCAAACCAAAGTTCAAAATGAACCCATCATTTATCTTACTTATTTTTCCCTGCTATATCAAGCAATAATTTCTAATGGAGTTGCATCAATATGGATTTTCAGGTGCCAGTAGTGACAGCTAATTTTTCAGTAGACCGTAGTTGTCAATATTGTGAAGGCTCCTTCCCATACTTCACAGGATTAGCAGATTCTGTTTTGTATGTATTATCCATGTGCAGTTATTCAACATCAATTTGTAATCTCTGTATTTATAGTCTTAATTGATCTAACATTATTGTGTATGCTGATGATGTGAACAGAGTAATGAATGGTATAAATGCTCCCAAAGTGGTAGAATGCCAAGGTTCTGACGGGCACCGATATAAACAACTTGCAAAATCTGGGAATGATGATTTAAGACAAGACGCTGTAAGATTTACGTGAATATTTCACTATATACATATTAGTGTGCAATGGTTACAATAATCTCTGTATTAACTACAGGTGATGGAACAATTTTTTGGCTTAGTTAACACCTTTTTGCAAAACCATCGTGATACATGGAAAAGAAGATTAGGGGTTCGAACATACAAGGTATCTTCTTCCTCTAAATCAAAGCAGTATACCACACTCTTTGAATCCATGTATTTTCTTGCTGGTGAATCCTGAAGAATTAAGTGATATTTACTCTTGAAGTTCCTTTGAGAAAGAATGCATTGGTATTGTACTACTTCTAACGATTTTATGAGTAATGTTCATCATTTGTTGATAAATACTATTTTGATAATGACCATTTTGGCTTAGTTTAACAATTAACGAAGGCTCTGCAACTGATTGAGAGGAACTATGAACACTTGATTGTCTTGTGATTTAATGGCATCTAACAATTAGGAAAAAGATCCATTACATGTTAGATTGTTCTTGGTGTTGGATGAAAGATCTTGTGCTGAATATGTTTCAAGTAGTTTTTTTTATTGATAAGCATTCGTGATGTTATTGATCCTTAGTCTTTTGAATGGACTGCTTTGCTGTTGGGATTGTTCTTTTGTTAAAACATTTTGGGATAGTGATTCGAACTAGGGAACTTCTTGAAAAAAATGCCTTGCCTTTACCGCTATGATATAAGGCAGTTGGCATATTGGTTAATATGCCAGCAGAACCTGAAAAAATAGTCTTTACCGACTATACTAGAATGCTTCTGTGATATGGACTTTCTATTTTCAATGAAGTTTGCTGTTTAATATCCCAAAAAGTTTCATGTTAGAAACTAATAGTTTTGACATACTGGTAATGTACCTTGGAAATTTTCATATTACATTGATTTTAGCAACTCTTTTATGCATTAAATATAAATACTTTTTATTGACAAAATAGGTTGTTCCTTTTACTCCAAGTGCTGGTGTTCTTGAATGGGTGAATGGAACTATTCCTCTTGGTGAATATCTCATTGGAAGGTACAGGAAAGGTATTATCACTTCTCAAGAAATATGTTAATTTGTTAGGTGCTAAAGTATATGGTGTATTTTAATTTTCAACTTGAGGAATGGAGGAGCCCATGGTCGCTATGGAATAGGGGACTGGTCATTTCTCCATTGCCGTGAAAACATGGCTAATGTAAGTAGCATTTCTTCGCCATTATGAAAATTCAATAATTACTGTCTTCATGATGGTTATTTCTCTTAGACATGTGCCATTAGGGTGTGACTCGCCATAAAAATGTGTAACTTGCTCTTACCAATGTGGTGCATCACCACAAGATAGCATTATCATACTGGGGTGCATCATAAAGTGATATTAAACCCATTAGCCGTGTATTGTTTTAATTTATTCATTTTATCCTATTATTTTCCTTTCTCTTTTTATATATCTTGATAGATGTATAGAAATATTATTGATCTTTTTTCTGTTTTTCAACAACTTTTAACATAATATCAGAATTTCAATTGATCAACGAACCGGGGGAAAGGGGAATTTAATGGGCATCTCTAAAAAAAAAAAACAAATTGCATGGCATGACAAAAAGAAAAAAAGACAAGTAACCCAATAGAATTAAAATAAAATAGGTGAAAAGTATAAATTATTTGGCCAAATGACTCACATTTTGAGGGAAAGTTAGGGTAAAAATAAAAGTCTCACATTAATTAAGAATAATAATAATGTAGTGTCTATAAGTAGCATAGGTTTTTCCTTCTTTAGGATTAACCTTTTGGGATTGGTTAACTCATGTTAGTTTTACACTATAAAATTTTTCATTTAAGGTGGATTATCGATGTCTACCCTACACAATGCTGGTGCTTACCAAGGATATGAGTGGACCTTTGAAAAATATTTCGGACACTTGTTCTTTACTCATGGACATTTGAAAATGTAGCTTGGAGAGCTTATTATTTTTATCACCATATTTAATTCACTGAGAAAATGATAATTTTTGGCAGGCAAAAGACAAGCGCAAGGCATTCCTTGATGTATGTGAAAACTTTAGGTTTGCATCAAACTTTCATGAGTGAAAATGTCACGATTCTTTTCAATATTTTGATTATTCTTGGCCCCTGAAAAGTCTAATATGGTGCAGACCAGTCATGCATTACTTTTTCTTGGAAAGATTTTTACAACCAGCTGATTGGTTTGAAAAGAGACTTGCTTACACACGAAGTGTGGCTGCTAGTTCAATGGTTAGTGTCTTCTACTATTTCTATTAAAAAATATGGTAGATGTTGGAATTCGTCTCTCTTATTTGTTGGAAAGACTTGAAGTTTGCTTAGAATTGTTGGAAAGACTTGAAGTTTGCTTAGAATTTTTGAGCATGCATGTTTTTTTAAATGAGTTGTTTGATTGTATGTTAAAGTAATTCCACTATTCTCTGAAGTTTTATTGTTGTATTATTGTATAGCTTTTAATTCACTTAGTAGTGTCAAATGAACATCTCATATTTATTTACTGTTGATATAATGAGTTGATGAGCTAAAAAAACCCAGTTCACTTAGTTCTCAATGGTTAGTGTCTTCTACTATTTCTATTAAAAAAATATGGTAAATGTAGGACTTCGTCTCTCTTATTTGTTGGAAAGACTTGAAGTTTGCTTAGAATTTTTGAGCATGCATGTTTTTTTAAATAAATTGTTTGATTGTATGTTAAAGTAATTCCACTATTCTCTAAAGTTTTATTGTTGTATTATTGTATAGCTTTTAATTCACTTAGTAGTGTCAAATGAACATCTCATATTTATTTATTTTTGATATAATGAGTTGATGAGCTAAAAAAACCCAATTCACTTAGTTCATGAATTCAAATGACCTAACTCATCTAGTTCATAATAAACTCGTGATCTTACTTAATAAAAAAAAATTTGTTAAAAAATAATTACCATAATGTTGCCGAAAAAACACTAAAAAAGATGGTTTTTTTTCTTGTTTTACAAAATATAATAAAATATTATTATTCATACTTTTTTTTTCATAAAAAAATTATTTATTTTTTATTTTTCGAAAATGTAAATAAGTCAATTTGTGGGTTGCTTTGTCCAACTCATTTAAAAGTTATCTGAGATGAACTCACCTTACATAAAATTTAAATAATTTAAATAAGTTGAGCTGAGTTATAACTCACCTTAGTTGATCTTTACCTAAACTAGCTTAACTCATTTGACACCTCTAGATTTGCCTTCTTATGTTTTACAAAATGTTGCAAGCAAATAGAAGCTTGTAACTCATTGCTCTTCTGTCCTGTTATCTCTATTCAGTTCTAGGTAATTCTCCAGCTTGGGCTTTCCCAACAGAAATTATATACAAAACTGCTTGTAGTATATATCTACGATTCTTGAGTTCAATGGAAATCCTGTTATATGTGCTAGTATTCCTCATATTCAGGTAGGCTATATTGTTGGCCTTGGAGATCGACATTCTATGAATATTTTAATTGATCAAGCCACAGCAGAAGTTGTTCACATAGATCTTGGTGTTGCCTTCGAACAAGGCTTGATGCTTAAGACACCAGAACGGGTTTGTATTAATGAGGCTGAAGTTCTTTTTCTCTTAATTTCTTGGTATTTCTTTCTCTGTTTCGTGCTTATATTGGTCTGCTTAATATGCTGGTTCTCTCTCTCTCTCTCTCTCTCTCTCTCTCTCTCTCTCTCTATATATATATATATATATATATATATATATATATATATATATTTTGCAGGTTCCATTTAGGCTTACAAGAGACATAATTGATGGGATGGGTGTTACTGGTGTCGAAGGGGTTTTCAGAAGATGTTGCGAGGAAACTCTCTCTGTTATGAGGACTAATAAAGAAGCACTGCTGACAATTGTTGAAGTATGAAACTTGTCTTACTTTGTTAACTGGTGAATCTTTCAAGGGTTTTAATTTTCTTGATGTTGGATTTAAATTTTATGCAGGTTTTTATCCATGACCCATTATACAAGTGGGCTTTATCTCCTCTGAAAGCCTTGCAGCGTCAAAAGGTTTTTAGTTACTTTTTTCTTTCATTTCTGATATTCAGTGTATGCATATGGAATGAACATTGTAGTAGATTGCATAATGCATAATAAGTGCTTGCAGCCGACCTATACTTCGTAAAGAAAGGCTCCTTTCCAACCAATATTACCATGATAGTTCACAAATGTTATCAATGACACTAAGAACACCAATAAACTTTAAAGAGCTTGTAACTTTTTGACCCGTGATGGCTAGGCAGTTAGTTCATCAATATGTTGGCATGCATCTCTATTATACTCTCTATAATCTGTGTGAGTTTGACACCCATATTGGATTGGACTGAACTAAACTCTAAAGCATTGCACTGTGTTGAATTAAAATAAGTGTTTGGTGCAGCTACATATTAAGAAGTCGGACCAATTTAAATAATGCTTTCTTTTTTTCAAAAGCGGCAAAAGTGAGAAAATATCAAATTTATACTATCCTGATACATCTTAAAGCTGTGAAATAAATCCAGGGGAGTACTGGGTTTATACCATATGGATGCCAAACACCTTATTGGCTAAAATTTATACTATGTTGCCATATTTTACAGTGTACGAAACATGCCCTATGTCTGTTTGTTGCTTGAAGAGCATCACTATTCAAGTTCTCCCACCATTCCTTTTACTTATGCTACCTGTGTGTTAAATTCTTAATATAAGGAAATGGATGATGATTTGGTAACAAGTTTGGAAAGCTTGCAAGATGATTATGAAGGAAATAAGGATGCAGCTCGTGCATTAATGCGTGTAAAACAAAAGCTAGATGGATACGAAGACGGTGAAATGCGAAGTGTGCGTGGGCAGGTGATTTTTCTTGCAGTCTTATTAATGTGCCTGTTGAAGGAAATAGTGCTACTTATTATGCCTATTCGTTTACGTTTTTCCTTGCCTAAGTATAAGCCTCAGTTAAGATCTACCTCATTAAAGCAACTATTGACGGATGAGGTTAAGAGTTTGTGCCAAGGGTTGGCATGAAAATCATGCTGGGACTAAATTCCATAGTTTTCTTGGGGGCACGAAAAATTGAAACTTAATTCTCATATAATAATTCATAATTGATAGCTAGCTTAGCATCTTTTTTGTAAAATCGGGAATGGATCTTTTGGTTGTAATAAACGTGAATTTACCAAATCACAAAGCTTGGCTCCTTGTTTATTACCAGATCACAAGGTTTCTAAGTATGGATTTTATATCTTCCTCTATCCTCGTTAGTATTGGTGCCTAATTTTGTGGTAGGATATAAGGTGGGGGAAAAAAGTCATTTAAGTCTTCTTTTTTTATTAAATAAAAAAAATATTATACGGTTGAGATTCAAACTTGGGTCTATATTGGTGGGGATGGGAGGAGTACATGCCAATCGCAAGTTGGGTGGAAACTTTATCAGTGAGAAAAGCAGTCAAACAAACAAAAAAGCTTCAATCTCGCATTGTTATTTATGAGTAAATTAAATTTATATTTCTATCTGCAGGTCCAACAACTAATACAGGATGCTGTTGATGCTGAGCGTCTATGTCAAATGTTTCCGGGATGGGGAGCTTGGTTGTAATGAATTATTCCATGCCCATTGCCCAAGCATCTCTATTTTTTTATTAAAAATAATATTTTCTCTTTTATAATTTGTGAATTTAAAAAAATGCGCACAAAATGTATTTATTTATAAGTTGTCAATGTTAGGTTATCCTTCTCATTTGGCATCATTGGTCAATCATTTATAAGTTAAAATATCAATATTTTCTCTTATTTTCAAGGAAATCTTTAAATCTAGAAATACTTTTGTTTTTGATCGTATCTTATCTAATATAGATTTAAGATATTTTTAGCTTTAAAATTATTCTTAATTATAGTTTTAAAAGTAACTACTTTTCTAGATTTATGGCTGAATATTCTTATCCATCTCTAACACCACCTATTTATTGGAGGAAACCACTTAAAGGGCAATTAAATTAAATTTTGATACTACTATTTTCAATAATAATCTTATTATTACTATAATTATAAGAGATTTTAATGAACAAATCCTGAGTTGTTAGAGTAAATTTCTTTTTAGTAATTGTGCAGGTGAAACGAATGTTTTACTTTTCTCTATTCAAGTGATTTTAGAAAAAAAAAATTCAAAACTGTTTACTTGGAAGGTGACAAAAAAAATGTTATAAAGATCTTAATGTTTGATAATTTTTAAATTTCATGAGGCATAGATTTTCATAAACTAGGTTAAACGGTTATTGAAAATATTAGTATGTTTACTCTTTCGGATTCCTAGATGTATTAATACTGTGGCTCATTTTTAATTAAATGGACTCGTAATTGAGTTAAGTGTTTTATTCTAAGTCTTGCTTTATCCTAATAATTTTATGCTATAATTTAAATATATTTATTAATAATATTTTCTTTTTAAGATTAAGAGAAGAAAATATATTATCACTTTTTTATATATCAAAGAAATCTTATCATCACTTATGGGTTAGGATGTTAATTAACATAATTCATTTATATTATAATATTGTAAACAAATTGTGAAGTAATATTAATTACATAAATACATAATATGTAATTTATTTATATTAGTGAAATGGTGATTAAATAATAAAAATTAGTGTCTTTTAGATTTTTAGTTTTTATTTTCTAAGTAATTATGAAGATTAATTAATGAGTGATAAATTAAATTTTAATATCAAACATTTTTTTTCCTTTTCTTAACACAAAGTGCAAGCACTTTTCTATTAAAATTGTTGAACTATAGGAGGAAGTGGATGGCTCTTCATTAGCTGCCTCTAGTGGGGTATCATTTTTTTCTTGTACAAGTTGAGCAATGGCCATTTTAGTAATGGAATCATTCACCTTTAGCTTTTCTTCTTCCTCAGCTATGGGTAGTTGGGTACACCAAAGGCTCTACACAAAGATCTAGTGAAGTAATATTCATTTTAATTTGTTCCAAGAGGATCATCCAATATATAATTTTCTACCGGAAAGGATTGCATCAATAATTGCTACTCTGTCCCTGCTAACGGTGTGCCCATATATAGAGGGCATGAGTCTTGTTTTCACGAAATGAAACCAAAATTTGGTAGCTGGTAGCAAATTTGTTCTATTAATTGTGAGGGCCCTTAACATTTCATTCCATCCATACTCATACAGAGAGTGGATATATCCCTCATAACTGTCCTTGAATATGTCCAGCTGGAAAATGCGATCGATATCAGATTTTGAAAAGGAGACTTCTACCCCTCGAGCTATTACCCAATCTTTCTTGGGTTGCTTGGCAAATTCAAACCATTTATAATTTTCAACCACTTCATAGATATAAGCAGGTACCCCTGAATACTGTTCGGCTGAGAAGATAAATCTTTTTTCAGTGCATACTGATCTTAAACTCACCACCTCATCATATTTTTGTTTCCCTTTTTTTTCAATAAATTTTCTCATTGATTCTGCTTTCCTAGCTAAGCTAAAGGTTCTACCCATTGTTGTCCAGCTTAAAATTTGAAATTATAACTCACTTAATTTAAAGAAAACCCCAACAACTCACTAATAAAACTCAAGGAACCCAAATTGTTCACAACTTATCCCACCAAAAATTTAACTCATCTCAGGATCACAGACAATAAACACAATTCAGAAGCCACAATAGGACCCCAAAAAAATTATTTAAGAGTTTGCAATGAACTTCTTACCGTGCTCTCTTGCTGAAATAAAAATAAAAAACTGTTGTGATTTTTATAGGAACTCGAAACCTCCACGAATGTTGACTTTACCTCACATTGGAATGGAAGTTTTGGAGGTCCGTTACGTTTGGAGGTTGTTATCAGCTGACCCACTTGATGTTGGAAAGGGGTTGATCATGCGTGGGTTAGGGCGGATGAACGTTTAGGTAAGTTGATCGTGGTTTGGTAAAGATAGAAGCCCACAGTACAGATAGATAGTTTGGGGGAGATATGTGAATGAATGGATTGGGATGGCTAAATTAAGGTTGAGGAAATATGGGCCTAAGGTTACACTTTAATGGGCCCTTTTCTTTTATTTGCTTCTCTTTTTTCTCTGTTTCTTGCAAAGAATTCTAACCTCTATAGGAGCCCGACCCATTATCTTTGGTTCAGCCCAGATAAGATTTCTTTCGTGTTTCCACATAGAAAAAGACTGGAAAGGTTTTCCATAGTTTTGCTGTGGCATTGTTATAGCAAAATTTCCCCGATAGAGTGTGCTTCTGAAATGTTTTTGCTCTACTCTCAAATTCCTGTAATGACATAAATAATTGCAAGAAATTATCTCATAACATAATTAAATTCAAAGAAAACGTTAAATAAAAAACATGCTTTGAAAATTTAAAAAAAAATCACAAATTATTAAGAAACATGAGTTACCTCCCATGAAGACTTGTTTTAAAGCCAATAACCTAACTTTCTCTTTTTATCAAGCTTCATCAAAGCAAAATAGCTTGTCTTTCTCAAGAAAACTACACAAAGGTTTTGAGATTTTAGAAAAGTCTAGAATAAAACGCCTATAAAAGACTACATATCCGAGGAAACTTTGAATTCCCTTCATTGAATTTTGGTGGTGGTAGCTTCTCTATAGTTTCAATCTTTGCTTTATCAACTTCAAGCTCATTCCTAGACACTTTATGTCCCAAAACAATTCCTTCATTGACCATAAAGTGGCATTTCTCCCGATTTAGAACTAGGTTTGTCTCTTTATACCTTTGCAAGAGTGCAACCAAATTATTCAAGCAAGAGTCATATGAATTGCCAAATACTGAAAAATCATCCCTAAATACCTCAATAAATTGATCCATCATATTAGTTAATATTGCTATCATACACCTTTGAAATGTGATCGGTGCATTGCATATTCCAAATGACATCCTCTGAAAAGAAAATGTACCATAAGGATATGTAATGTTGTCTTATGTCTTTAGGTGCTAAAAGCAATCTAATTATACCCTAAATACAAATTTAGAAAGCAATAAAACTCTTTTCCTGCAAGATAATCCAATGTCTGGTATATGAAAGGAAGGGGAAAATGATATTTTTGGGTACCTTTGTTCAATCTTCTAAAATCTATGCAGATTCTCCACCTAGTGACAACTCTTGTGGGGATCAACTCATACTATGATCACTCCTCCCTTATTAAGAAAAAATTGGTTTGCACTAACCCAAGAGTTATAAAAAATGGGGTAAATAATGCCGACAACAAAGCACTTAATAATCTCATTTTTACAACTTCTTTCAAAATCGGGTTAAGTCTTCTTTGAGCTTCTGTAGATCCCTTCTCATTGTCTTCTAAAAGGATTTTATGCATAAAAAATGAGGGATTGATGCCTTTTATATCAACATAGTCCATCTAGTAGCTTTCTTGCAAGTTTTCAATACCTCAAGTAATTGTTTCTCTTATTCCTCAAACAAATGAGTTGAAATGATAACTAGAAGAAGAGAAGACTCAACTAAGTAAGCATATTTTAAGTGAGTAAGAAGAGGCTTGAAATCCAGAATAGGTGGCTCAACAACTAAAGGCTTAGAGAGCTTGAAATCTCGAAATGACAAGTCTAAGAATCCAACTCTGTCTCTTAGTCTAAAAGTGTTAGACCTTGCTTCCATCCAAGCTAATTTCTCCTTGTCTTCCTCATCATAATCTAAATCATATTGAAGCACATCTTTAAGAGAGTCACCATTACAAAATTTCTCAAGTTCTTTAGATATAGAGAGTTTACAACCGAGATAGATGAACACTCTTTATCATCATTAGGAAATTTTATGGCTTGGAACATATTGAAAGTGACTTGTTCTTCTTGAATTATAATAGCTAATTCTCTTTTTTGTACATCAATCAAAGATCAGCCCGTGGCCAAAAATGGCCTCTACAAAATGATAAGCACTTCTTGATCTGCCTCATAATCAAGCACAATAAAATCCACTGGGAAAATGAATTTATCGCTTTCACCAAGATATCTTCAATCTTTCCTTTTGGATGAGCAATAGATCGATTAGCCAACTACAAAGAAACTGTTGTAGGCCTTGCTTAACCAATCACTAATTTCTTGAAAATAGACATAAGCAACAAATTAATACTTGCTCCCAAATGACATAAAACCTTACCAAAATATTGATTCCTATGGAGCATGGAACTGTGAAACTCCCAAGGTCTTTGAGTTTAGAAGGAAGTTTTTTTCCATCATAGCACTACTATCGCTTGTTAGAGTAAATGTCTCAAATTCTGCAAACATTCTTCTTTTTTGTCAAGATGTCTTTTATAAACTTAACATAATTTGACATTTGTTCCAAAGCTTCCACTAAGGGAATGTTGATATGGAGCTCCTTTAGAACATTAAGAAATTTCCTAAATTTAAGATCTTATTGTTGTTTCTAAAATCATTGAGGAATTGGTGGAGGTGGTTTGTTTTATTGGAAATATTTCTATGGTAAAGTTGTGGTGGCATTATGAGTTTTAGAATTTTCTGTATTTTTTCAAATTATATCATTTTTTCCTATTCTTTCTCCTCTTTATCTTGACTAAAGTGAACTCTTTCTCACCCATTTTTTGATCCATTGGTGTTTCTAGCTCTTTCCTACTCCTTAGAGTAATATCTTTGCAAGATTCATTTCCTTTTCTCCTTGGAATTTCGGTATCACTTGGAAGTGTTCCTTGTGGCCGATTCTTATGCTCATTAGCAAGCTAACCCACTTGATTTTCTAAATTTCTCATTGATGTAGCTTGGCTTTGAAGTATTGCATCATTCTTGACCATGTACTATTTAAGAAAACAATCCAAAGTACTAAATTGCTCACTTGTTTGGTCTCTTTGTTGTTATTGATACATAGGTCGATGATGCATGGAAGAACTTGATTGACCAGTACCTTGAATGTTCCAAGAAAAAAAATTGATATTACCTCCATCCTAGGTTATAAATGTTGGAGTATGGGTTATGGTTTTGGTTCATATTACCTACAAAATATTTTGATTCAAAGTTAGAAGGATAAGTATCAAACAAATGAGATCCTCCATAATAAATACAAGAAACCCCTATATCTTTGACTAAATTGACATTTGTTGTCACATGTTGATTCTTCAAGAGATTTACCAAAGAAGCAACTTGAGTTGTGAGTGTCATAACATCATTAA
Source organism: Hippophae tibetana (assembly GCA_037013495.1). Lineage (NCBI taxonomy): Eukaryota > Viridiplantae > Streptophyta > Magnoliopsida > Rosales > Elaeagnaceae > Hippophae > Hippophae tibetana. The sequence continues at coordinate 58,545,892 of CM072803.1, read as the reverse complement.
CCTTATGCACTCCGTCCAATCTTCTTACCATTACTACTCTATCTATTGGATATTGGTAATTATTGCTAGTCATTCTCTCAAGAAAATCATAAGCTTCATTGTAAGGCTTGGATAAGAAAGTTCCAGTAGAAAATGCATTAACAATGGTTCTTGTTTGAGCATTGAGACCATTGTCAAAAGTCTCCATTTAGATCCAATGAGGAATACCATTATGAGGATATTTCCTTAGCAATTATTTAAATTTTTCCATGTTTCATATAAAGATTCTTGATTCATTTGTGGATAGGAAGTGATGTCATTCCTCAATTTGGAATTCTTTATTGGTGAGAATATTTCATCAAGAATTTCTCTGCCAAATCATTCCAAGTAGCAATAGAATCAGGTGTCAAAGAATTAAACCAAGCTCGAACATGATCTTGTAAAGAATATGAGAGCAATTTAAGCCTAAATGCTTTCTCAATCACACCTGTCCACTTGAATGAATCACTGACTTCAATAAATAATCTTAGATGCAAGTGAGGATACATTGTAGGTAACCCACTAAATTTCCTAACAACTTGTAATATTTGAAACAACATAGGCTTTAACTCAAACTAAGGAGCTTGAATATTCCACCTTGCAATCCATGGATTGAACCCCTCCAAAATAAGTATTGCATATTCATTCATAGCTCTATCCCTATCACCCAATGGAGGTATCACATTATTCAAATTGTTTAAATTCATCCCATTATCATTGTTTTTGCCTCCTGCATTTTCCATTTCTTCAACTAGGGCTAAGCCTCGTTATTCTCTCATTCTTTATCTGAAAGTACGCTTAATCTTTGGATCAAGACTTAAGATATCCTCTTCACCAAGTCTTCTCATACAACAAGACACAAGGAGATATTATATAAAATTTAAAAAAAGAAAAATTAACTTTTACATATAATTTCTAATTGTTTCAATCCTCGGCCATGACACCAAAAACTTATGATCTAAAAAAGTTGTGTAAATGGTGCTACATAAGCATACATATCACAAATAAGTAATATAATGATAATAAAATATCGTTCCTACAGAGATTGATCTATTAGAAAATATTGTAAAAATTAACAAAAAAAATTAATGTTGGGTGTTTACGTAATAAAATAAAATAATATAATAAAAGGAAATTAATGTGTAATAAGTTGACAAGATTAATAATACCTAAAAATGAGATTCAAAAAGAACGAATTTATATGATCATGTTATCTTGGATCACAAATGAAATGAAATAATGTAGTAAGAACAAAATTATTACATTAATGCTATGTCAAAATGCACCAATAACTAGAGTTCATGATTTACAAGGGATTCTTTTGAATGTGTGATGCTTATACATCCAAAACTCAACAAATTAAACTTATTCCTATACACATCTGAGTTTACAAACATCATTTTATGAACCAACTCTCTTACGTTATGCAAGATAACTAAATATTCCTATATTAGTTACAAATTTAACTTGCATCTGTAGACCTAAGTTAAATCCAAATTATCCAAGCTTCATTCAACTTCAACTAACCTTTCCAACATTAATTTCAGTTTATTATCCTATTAATTGATGATAAAACAACACATAGGAATCAAACATTAAAACAAACTTGAATAATTAGCACCATTTTACCAAAGCATACCATATAATTTTATAAATAAAAATAAAGTCTACATTATTTTTCTATCTACAATCCTAGCTAAGGGATATTTAGCTCTTTATGTTCAAAAAATCAATATCCACTTTAACACAATATGTAACTTTTCTCAAGTAACCAAGCAAGTTTTAAGAAATAAAAGTTAATATTACTCTAAAATATTAGAGTTATCACTTTTGATTATAGCTAGTCTGGATAGGAGTATGTGAGGTACACTGTCACAAGTGTGTTTATCACAAATTGTTGTTTTGTATATGCTGGTTGTTTTTGCGTGTGTTGAATAAAGTACGTTATTTTGTATTTTTATTGTGCTATTTGCTTAATTTATGTTGTGAGGCTTGTTTGACCAAATTGGAGTATAGCTCATAAAAATATTTCATGGGTTGTGTAAGGACTATGAGTATTGGCTATTTTTGTGGACAAAATATTTACTTGTAAATTTGTTTTTAGTCCTGCTATCAAGTTTATCAAGAAAAGTCGAACAAATGTTCAAGTTCTAGATATTCGTACTTCAGGTATGTTTTTTTATAACTACGACACATAGGATTGCATTTATACATTTAATAATATATATTCATAAATCTAAAATTATTTTCGGTGTTTAAACATTTTTTATGTGTCTTAATATTTTTAAGATGTGATTTAAAAAATATTTTTTTAAGGCTTTGAATGGGTTTTAAAAAATTAAGCCCAAAATGCATTTAACCCTACTACTATTAGATATTATAATTATCTATAAAAAGATACATTAGGGTTGATGAGTTTAGTGAGAACAAAATATATATGTGCTGAAAAAAAAATTGGGGCTGCCGATTGCATCTAAAGGAACAATCAAAATTTGGTTGAATTAAAAAAAAACTACTGAATTCATAGAAAGAGTCACAATCTATTGAAGAAGAAAACAAAAAGAAGAACGGTGCAACAATTGTCAATCTGGGGCGAGTTCTTCCTTTGGTGGCAGCAAAGTTACCAATTCAATTTATATATATATATATACACATTACAACAAGCTTCGAAGTAAGTATGATATATTTAATATATATATATATATATACTTTACAACAAGCTTCGAAGTAAGTATGATATATTTAATATATATATATATATATATATATATTGAAAGGTAGGTAAGAGGTTGAAAAGGAAGGTAATTAATATATATTGATTTTCTTAATTAATTTAATTCTTTTGGATTAGATGTTTAGATATTTAGATTAAATAATTTTATGTGTAATCATGATTATTTGATTTGAGTATTAAATCTTAAGAAAATTATTTTTATTGAATCTGTACTTAATCTTTTTGCTCTAGAATTTTCTAGTTGATTTGATTTAAATGACATATATTTTGAATCATCTAGTTAGGATTATACATTGTTAAATCCGCTCTATAGAGTCAGAGACCCTATTTCTCGCGATGTAGCTACTGTGGTTCACATAAGCATGTCCAAGATAGATACATCATGCACCTAAGGCATAGTACAGAAAGAACTGAATCTACTTCTAAGTCTGTCTAGTTGTGTGTATATGGATCACTCAATTGGTTTTTCAAGAGTATCTAAATAAAAAGATCCTAGAGTTCCATATACACTACATGCTTATATAAACCAAAGACAACAATTTGAGTTTGTTACTGGGATGTAATTTGATCACTCTTTCTTATGATCATTTTATGTTAAGCATGCTTTTCATTTAGTTTAGTTTTTCTACTCATGTACTTTTCTCTATGTTTGTTTTGTATTTAAGATTCTATTTTATTTTGAAAAATATAAAAAACATGTTATTTTAAGTTACTTTCTTTTTCCTTAACAATAAAAATAAATAAAAATCTCTTTTTGCACTCTCCATCTCTTTTCACGAGTACCATCCCATTGTCGTGGTTCTCATTAAGTGTGTTTGTTTACACACTCGTCGTGGACTTGTTGAGCACCTAGATGATTTGGTAATGAATGGTCAACGCGTGTGTCAGTTTTTCCTATGTAAACCCATTTCCCTTTCTTTTTCAAACCATAGAATTTCTTAAACAATTTCTATTCCCTAAACACTTACTTACCCTTTTCATCTAAACCTACATTCTAAAGAGTCCATAAGATATCTAGAACAGTCAAAAAACACTAATGAAGATGAAGAGCAATAACCAAACTCTATTGGTTTCTCTCATCGCCAAGCTCCGATCCTTTATGAGCATTCTATACAGTTAGATGTTTTTCCACTCATCCAATAAATGTTTTCTTACTTTTCTTGTCTTGCTTTGTGTTCCTTTTCAAATAGGTATGATCCCACCTTTGTTTGAGATTCGATTATGCTATCTCATTTTTGCTCCTCTAGTTTCTCTACCACCTTTCACTTGCTAAGGCTTAGGGTTACTTTTTCTCGAGAGGATATCATTAGAATATTCTCTTTTAGAGGTATATAATCCTTCCTTTCTTGTCATTCCTTTTAAGTTTGAAAATATCATCTCCTTGGATCTTCTAGCTAAGTTTTCAAACATTTCCTCCCATGATTTCATTGAGATGGCCAACCTATTTGTAGGTCTCAGTCATTATTATGGTGGCTCTATACTTCAATTGAGTGCTTCTACCCATGGTTGGAGACTCAATGATATTGTGCATCCTTACACTCACTTCGCTTCACTTCAGTGACTGCCTCTCACAATCACTTTCTATTTGCTATCCTCAATGGTGAAACTATAGATCTTGCATGCATGATCTACGGACTATCATTTATCATTCTTTTACTCCCTTTTCTACTCACCACTATCCTTCCTTGATCACTTAGTGGGGCATTCCTCTATTCCATGATGTTTTTGGTACTGCCAAAGGCAAATGATCTGTTTGTGCTAGTCACTTTGCCTATGATCATGCCTCAATTTTTGGACGCTCTACTCCCATTCCAGCTTCCTCTCTAAGCATCTCTGTCCCTCTACTCCTATGCCTAATTCTCTCTCTCATTTTCATCTATCCTCAAAGATCTCTCATGCACTAGGATTTTTCCACCTTTACCTAGCGCATGGACTCTATGTTTAGGGAGTTTTTGCTATCGAATAGGCTCAAAACTTGTTTACTAGTTTCTTGTTTGCCTCCATGAGCGTGTTTTTTGACCTACATTTTAGCCATCTAAACATGGTTTCCTCACTCTTCTATGTATCTCTTTTCTGTCAGACCAACTTTTGGTGATTCTTTTGGAGCCTCTCATCAGTTTCCATTGGTATCTCTAATGTTGGCTCCATGAGTTCTCTCTTTTAAAAATTTGGTGGTCCTAAGCCCTTTGTTACTTTCAACAAGTTTCTTAAAACCTTCCTTGCCCAACATAATTATAACCCTCCCAAGATCATAGGGATACTGGTGGCTTTTCTCGTAGTGCAACTATTGATGATGATAAAGAGGGTGGAGGAGAGTGCTCAATTTCTTGTTATTTTTCTTTTCTCTTATTAAAAAATGTACTAAAAATCCATTTTAATGAAAAAAAATTGTGTCGATGTTTCAGCACTCTATTTTATTGTTTGTGGTTACTGTGTTGGTTTATGGCTTGGTGTTATTGCTTTAATATTCTCTATTGATTGCATGAGTGTTAGGATATTCTATGATTATATGCCTTTTATCCCTCATTTAAGGGTTTTTTTTTTACTTTTTGTGTCAAAAAGGAAAAAGGAATTTGTGTTCATAACTCGTTGTTTATTATATTATTGAGTGATGTGTGGGATGTGAGTGTAGGTTGCACTAAATATTGGTTGCCGAACTTGCATTCAAGTGGAAGGAGTGTAGCATAAAGTCAAGGGAGTTTTGTGAACATGTGCTTATCTATTGCATTTTTTACTATGCTTAAACTATAATTATGTACTTATGTAGGGATAACACGATAGTTTTTCTTGTTAGACTACATGTAATTCTACATGACACTTTCATTGATAGGTGTTATTTCGTGTGTGTAAGATACAAGTGTAGCTTGAGACCTTGAGGCTTTTTTTGAGCTAGAAATCAGACATGTAGAGTGGTCATGTTGATGCATGAAGATGGTTAGAACACATCAAGACTGGGGCACTTAGTGTAGGTGTATTTTGGGGTGCTTAGGTTGTGCATCAATTTTTTTCATGGAAACAAATATATTTAGGCCATCTTTCATGATTGTCTCATGTTGAGATGAGTGCTTGTTTAGTTGTTGTAAATTCTGTAAATCTTTTGTTTCTTTGTTGGCGTTCCCGTGTGCAAAACACAGAGTCTTTATTTTGCTTAGTGTTTTGTTTTCCTTTATATAAGATCATTTACTAAGGATTAGTATTGCACACACTCACGTAGTTGGAAACACTTTGTATGTTTGCATGATTTACATGCACCACATGAGTTTGTTTATTAGTATACATGCTAGAATGTGTTTTTGTTCATGTTGTTTTGTAGATATTTGTGAAAAATTATTTGGAAATTAAAAAAAATGATTTTTTTGTGTGCTCATTGAGGTCTCGCCACTTGCTTACCACCTTGGGCGGCAATGGGGCAACAAGGCATCCAAACTGGTTGAAATTTTTTATAGATACCCCTTTCTTCTAAATTTTTTGATAATTAAAAACATGAGGAAACTATTGAATTTGAAACTCATAATTTTCAAAAGTGTAAATTTTTTTCTAATTTTTGGTTGCTAATACCTCGAGTGTGTTTTCAGTATTAGTGATTCATGAGTGCTTTAAGTAAGAACTATTTTATTGGGGTTGGGTTAATACAAAATTAATTTAAGAATCAAAGCTTAAATTGTTGGTCCTTGTGCTTTGGATAAGTCACTTCACTTATACTGATTATTAGTGCTTGTTTGTACATGAATTAACACCATAATTGGGACGTCACCAAGCGAGGACAACATAAAAACAGTGCGGGCAAGTGTCCTAACAAGAAGAGGTAATAGACTTATATTTCTATTAAGTTATAAACGATTATTATTCTATTAATGGATTGTTTGCTATCGAATGGTTCCCATAAACAACTTGATGATTTTTACCACATAGACAGAGGTTTATTGGATTTACTTTGTTATATCTTTGTGTTTGCATACTCTTTTGTTTAGTTAGTGCAAGCACAAATATATCCAAGTATGTGCCAACACATGAAGATCCTATTGTGATTGGAAAATATTTCTTACTATATTATCGCATGTTGTATGGTTTATTCTTTTTTGCTATATCTTGCTTCTGCTTTCTCAGCATAGGTTGTTATTTTTCTTAGTTTAAAGAAAATTGACTACTTATCAATTTAATTTATTTCTTGATGCTTTACTTTTATGTTTATCTTAATTTCCTTTATTCTGTTTGCTTGTGAGTTATGAGTGAGTCTAAGAATTATTGACTCCTTATCTTAATCGTTTTCACGATAGTGGACTTTCTTTGTTAATTAATACAACCTAAAAAGTAATAACCAAAACTTAGAAGCCAAATCAAAAACCCAACCTTACTCTCTTACAATGCACTCTTTTTTGGCTTGAGGGTCCTTCACTTTCCGATAAAAAAACAATTTGCAGCATAGCGATCACATGATATATCCACGGAACATGTATGAATTAAGATTTACAATTAAGAAGTATAAATTGCTTATGCCTTTGAATTATATGTAGTAAATTGAGGCTAATACAAAAAATGCATGGACATACCAGTGACGACATACAGGACGAAGGAATGAACAAAAGAAGCAGAGAATGAGATGACAAAGAAAGATAGGGTAAAGGTGGAACTTGAAAGAAAGACAAAGAATGTATGAATATAACTTTTGCAAGTCAATCCAAATTTATAGAATCGAAGATTAGAAAGAACTTAAGGTTTCCTTGTGACTAACTTAGTGTACTTCCAGTGGTAGCCATTAGGCTAAGTCTCTATAAATAGCCACTCATATATTTATTTATAATCCGGTGTGAGATCAGCTAAATTAAGCTATGCTTATAGTTTATGATCCACGGCTCGCTCAATTAGAGCACTAACTACTTCAAAGGCCAAAGACGTTTTTAATCGCTCCACTAGGATGATCTGGTCGAGAGGTTGTCCAATCATCTTGGTGAGAAATTTCGTTATGCCACGTACTGACCTTACACTATGAGTACTACTTTAGCAAAGCCAACTGGAAGATCAATCCTAGGGCTCAATCTAGGATGACATCCTATATATATCCGATATAAGGTTTGCACTTCCGCTTATGGTAAGCGAACTTGGTAAGAAAACTCTTTCCCAGCAATACCAGATCAGGAAGAGTCATCTTGACTTTTGTTCTTATCAATGTGATCTTTGTCTTTAGCTTGAGACTTAGCAAGGCAGTTTGCATACGTACATGATGACTTTCTTCTTTTCTGTTGCATATGTAACTTATTTAATACTTTTTTAGTCCTGATTCATCTTTTTACTAATCCAATAATCTTATTGTAAATCTTATACAGTGTATAGGCGATATTAGTCGACAAATCTTAAAAAGTTATCTTCAAAGAAATATAAATATCATATTACTTATAAATATTATACTATTATTTTTCTTATTCAACATATAACATTTTTTTAATACACTAACATCCACCTCATTGTATGAGTTATTTGACACAACACTTTATATTTTTAATATATTTTTATTACATTATAATTTTATTTGAATTATTTATTTTTTTCTCATTTATATATATATATATATATATATATATATATATTTGTGGAAAGCTTATTAATTTTTTTTTACCCTTAGACCCATTAATTGACTGAAACTTTGATAGTTTATAAATTTTATATAGCTTATAAAACAACATAAAACATTCAATCTTACAAAAATTAACCTCAAAAAATATAAACTTCATATTAATTATAAACACTACATTAATATATTTTCTATTCAATATAAAACAACTTTTTCATGAACTAACCCCTACGGGACAAATTCGATTTTATGAAACAGCCATTCTAATTAAAGATGAAAAAATTATCATATTTTCCTTGAACATGGCATCTAATTTCTATGCCTATCTTTTATCACTCAACAATAAACATACAAAATTATGGGTTGATTACCAACTTATAAATTTCTTTTTTCCATAAATGTTGATGATTATTGCATTTTAGAATTATTCACAATCATTCTAATGGAGCTAAATATTAAATTATGATATAACACATCAATCAACATATCTTGTCAGCAATTCATGAATAAGGACATTAGCTACTTTTGATGATTGAATCGCTAATGACAGAAAAAGAAAAAAGTAAAAAAGAAAGGACATAGCAAATCTAATGCCATACATTATGAAATTAACATGCAATTATCAGATCAATGAAACTAGATATTGATTTTAGTAACTTCTACAATCTAGAAAAGATCCTTTCAGATTACATTGTATACAAAAAACAAAATGGATCGAACAATAATTATATACTAGGCGAATGCAAGATCCAACAATAAGACTGTAAAACACTCAAATCCATAATAAATAAATAAATAAATAAATAATTTGGTAGCTTGCCTGCAAAACCGAAGAGACTTATGGCTTGCACGCAATAGAGAGACGGAGCTGATGATGTTAATTTCTTTGGCTGTTGATTTATTTTTTTCAGGTTCTTTTCGGGGTTTAAATGGAGGATGGCCTAAGAGACCTCACTTTCACTGGTTTGTTTTCCCTCCCTTTCGTCCTCTCTTTCATTTTATTTTATACCTCAATTAATAAAAGTTTTAAGTTAATAAAAAAACGTATCAGGAGTGGAGTGCTTAAGTGTAGTTTGTTCACTTTTGTGACCCTTTAAGACAAAAGCTTCTATTTTTTTTTCTATCTATTTCCTTAAAATTTAAATAATTTTATTTTATATAAAAAAAAACTATGTATTTGTTTCAATTTACGGTCTTTTTTTTATAAATAAATTAACTAAAGGTTCTTGTTGTTTTATTCAAAAACATGATACATTATTTAATAAATTTTATACTCTTTTCTTTTTATTTTATTTTAAAAATATTTATATTTTTTTATAAAAAAAATCCTCATTAACCTAAGTTTTTTTTTAATTTTATTTAAAAAAAATACATTTTTTAATATTGCTATTATTTTATTTTGTTAAAACTATTAACTTATGTTTAATGGTTTTAAAAAAATACAAGTGATTCTGAATTATATTGAATATAATATTAAAGAGTTAGTATTTTTGTTAAATAAAAAATATATATTTAGATTTATATTATTAAATAAATATACTAATGATTACCTAATTTAATAAAAATGCAGCAATAATTTAATTAAAAAAATCAAATATAAAAGAACACATTTTTTACCAAACTGAAAATTAAATTATTAAATTGAATAAATATTTTATATAATGATTATATTAAATAGAATTAATTTTCTATTTATGTGCACGTGCCTCTAAAAACAATATCCTAAAACACTTAGTTTTCTTAGTGTAGCATAGAATCAATGTTCCGTATAATTCCGTGTCTCAAAAAAACAAGTAACCTAAAACGCTTCTTTTCTCAATTAACAAAAAGATCAACACACGGATTGAACTCATACAATTCATAGACCGACGTAATCTTAATATTATCAAACGAATCGATTTAATTTTCTAAATTCTAATTAATATCTACGCTAGTCATGTTAATTTCTCACTATTGTTATATAATATTACTATTTAAAAAATACTGATTAATAATTAATAATGTAAGATTTGCGGGTAAAATTTATAAGTTAAAAATAAATTATATATTAAAGAGAAAAATTTAGAAATGATTTCGTTAAAAAAATATGTATCAAAATAAATATAGATTATTTTATTAGATTTTAATTAAAAATAACCAAATTTATATATAAATTTTGAGATTAAAAATTTACATTTAGAATTTGAGCTTAAAATTTAACTTAAAAAAAAACACTTCATATTAAATATGATATTATAAAAGCTATTTAATTTTACTGTAAAATTACATTTTTATCAAATAAGCAAGATAAATGCCCCCTCCAGAGATGAAATATATCTGACCCGCACCCATTAATACCACTAAGCAGGTCTTTCTTAATGAGAAAAGCTATGCATATATTTATAATCAAATAATTTTAAAAACAAGAAAAAAAATATTTAGTTATTTTTAAGAAAATTTAAACACACGTTACAAAATAATTAATGTTTCTCCTTTCTTAATACTCGGCCTGCACACATATACAACTTTGATCCTGTCGGTAAGGAAAGATATTTTAATATTTAATCGAAAAGAGCCGTAACGGTGAAGATATTGGTCAAAAATGTAACGTGAGTCGTGAGGTGTGACTCTGTGAAACCGCTTTGGAAGCCCAGCCCAAGTCAGATCACAAGACCAATAGCCCAATTAGGGAGTCGAGAAACAATTGGCCGTTTCAGCAAAACAGACAGCGCCGCAATGCCTATATCCAATTCCGAAAGGCGGTTCACGGGTTCAGTTCTGTCTGTTTTGGGTTTTATTTTTTTCTTTCTATTCCTCTTCTCCAAGTAATAACCACGTAACCACTTTTTTTTTTTTTTTTTCTTTTTTCATTAGTAATTATTTGTTTGAGATAATTCTTTTCTCATCCTTATACTTCTATATAAATGTGCACCTACAAATATCAAGCACGGTTATTGTTATTTCCCGCTTTCTTCATGCTACAAATAAAAGCTTCAGAGGTCTTTCTGAATTGTTTGTTTTACTTGTTTATGATCTGAGTTTTCGATAAAACTTCTTTTGATTCCCTGTGAAAGTGAAAATGTATACTCTGTTTGTTCTTTGATTTTTAACTTTTTTCTGTTTTTGCCGACTTCTCTTTTCATACTTCTTTCATTTGTAACAATATTTTGATTTGGATTTCGACCTATATCGTTTTTAATTTGTGGGTCTGATTGAAATTCAAATAAATTCTGTACTCTTTTTATTGGATTTTGTATAAATCTCTTTGAATTTTTTTTTTCTTTAATACGCTTTGTTCTTATAGAAGAACAAGGATAAACTAAATTTTCTGTGATTTCAGATTGTAAATCATTATAGCTTTTGTGTACTAAGACCTTTTTTCATTGTTATGTCTCAAATGGGTTGTAAGGGGGATCAAAGTCGGTTAGCCTCTGTTTTCGTTCATGGGTTTGGGACAATTCCTTCTGATCATTCGACCAAAGATGGATACAAAGATCAATCTTGGCACACTTATATGGGTGATTCGGCCTCAGAGGCATTCCAAGATCAAGAATCATCGGTTTCCGATTGTGAAAGTGGCATTTCTGGTGCCAATTGTGATCAGCATCAAATCTTCAATGATGGGTTCGATAGACTTTTCGAGGGGGATAAAGTTCATGACCTTATCAAGAACAAATTTGTTTCTGGTTTGGGTTCTCTTGGATCTCAATCTTCAGTGGTAGCCATTCATAGGAGCACTTTCTCTAGTATAATGGGCCAAGCTCGCTTGACTTCGTTTCATCTGTTCGCAAAGGCGGTGGGGAAGAAACATCGAGGTAATGCCAATGTCAAGTATGCTTGGTATGTACCTTCCTCTAAGGATGAGTTATCTCAGATCATTTCTCATGGTTTCGGACCTTTTGGTCACTGTGACAAATCCCAAAATAATGGGTTGTATGGTTATGGCGTCTATTTCGCACCTGAGGAGTCTCCATTGGAATGGTAGGCCACTATTTTACTATTTTTTTTTTAAGACTTTCATGGTTGTCTTTGAACAATTTGTAGTTTATTAAAGCGCTGTGTGTGGAACGTGTGGTCAAATTTGCCTGTCAAAGTTGCAGTCTGTCGGCTGAAATTTTTGTTGAGAAATTTTTTCGTCGTTTTGCAGTGTGGGAAGATCTGGTCTTGATGAAGACGGCATACGACATCTTTTTTTGTGTCGTGTGATACTGGGAAAGGCAGAACTAGTGCCTCCTGGTTCTGATCAATGTCATCCTAGTTCTGAGGATTTTGATTCAGGTGTTGATGATCTCTCAGTTCCCAGAAAATATATTGTGTGGAGTACCCACATGAACACTCATGTCTTGCCTGAGTACGTTATCAGTTTCAGATCTCCTCCTTGCTTGAAAGGTGGGAAGTTATCAACCTTTGTTTGTTTCTGCTTTGGTCAATGTTTGATGAAAATGTTGTGCTGAAGTTGTTTGTTTATTCCATTTTGCAGGATATATGAGGATTGAAGAGCCTTATAAGAAACCAACCTCACCTTGGATGCCATTTTCTATTCTTATTTCTGTACTTTCAAAGTACTTACCTCGACCGTCCGTTGCTTTGATCACCAAGTATCATAGGGATCACAAAGTGAGTACATTGGGTATATACTTGATGCAGCCTACGTTTTTGATAGTTTTTTGTTGGTATTTATCTTCATTATCTCATCATCTGTTTGCTATATTCTAGGAGAATAAGATCTCACGGCATGAACTAATACACCGAGTGAGGCAAATAGCAGGGGACAAGTTATTGATGGCAGTCATCAAAAAGTTCAGAAGCAAGGTGTGAAGTACAGGTACAAATTTAAATTTAAATTGTGGTCTTTGTCATTTAATATGAGACTACACAAGGAACTTTAAGTTGGAAATTAAGTTAGCCATGTCATATTTTCTAATTTCGGTAATTCTAATGGTTAATATTTGGGTGTTCTCTGCAGCATAGTTTGTTTCATACTATAAGAGGTTGATAATGTGTACAAATGGAACTCCTTCATTTGATTGGGATGGACATGGTTATTATGTAAAGGAAATTAAGGATGTACATTTTATACTTAAATCAAAATCATGATTATTTATAAAAATTCTAATTTTTTTTGTTAAAAGTAATCGATTATAAGACGGAAATGATTATTATAATTTTAAATCAACCCAAGTATTAATATTATATTTTTTATATACATATAATTAATTAATAAAATATACTTTTAATATTAAACACATAAAAAAATATTAAAATTTTAAATAATTAAGTAAATTAGTATTATTTTTAATTTTTTGATTTTTTTTAAATAAAAATACTTTTAATAAATATTGAAAAATATGAATCGTGATTAAGTCGCGATAAAATTATTAATAACCATAATGATAGTTATGGTTATTATCATAACATCTTTATCTCTATCTTTACCTCAAGTCAATTCTTAAAGGAATGTTACCATTAGTCTGACTATATCTTGTAAATTGTTCTTGGTACCTGTTTAGTACTTACAAATGATTTTTGATAAATTTAATAATTCTATTGATAGTTTTAGAAACACTCATATTATAATAGATTTATAATCTAAAAACCGTGCTCCAGGCAGACTTACAAGGTCAAGTAGAGGTGATTTGTTTGGCGGTTTTATAACTATAAAATTTAGCATAATTATATTGTGAGCAAGTTGGCTTTTTTTTTTTTTTTTGGGAATATGACTGGGGAACAACATTATTGGAGGTCAAAGTTATTATTGGGTCCAAGGTAATTTAGTTTAATGCACTGTTCCTAATTTTTGGAATTTGCTTAACCTCATTTCTCTAAGTAATTTGAATGGAACAATGTAATTGTTAATTTCTTGTGCTTTTGTTTTATCATGACAAGAGTAGCCAAAAAGAAATGGACGCTAGAGGGCTAGAGCATATTGAGTAGTAAATGAAGCAGTTTTGTAGTTGATGGATTTAGAAATAAGTACGTTAAAACAGTGTTGGAATAATATTACCGATAATTTGAAATTAACTGTTTGGATCAAGTCACGGACTAAGTCACTCTCTTTAAGACGTTTCGCGACTCTATCCAATTTTGTACAAGCAAATACAATACTATCGTCCCCAGAATAAAACAACCTATAATTTTTTTCTGTCTCGGAACTTCACTGCACTGATGAATACCGGAATGCTAAACTTGGAAAACTGAAAAATAACTTAGAATTGTTGAGAGAATTTTTTTTCTTAGTGAGATGACTTTGTAGATTGTTGTGTAGAAATTGAGAGCTGAGACCCTGTATTTATAGGTTTTAGAAATCGTGTGACCATTATGATAATAACGGTAATGTCTGGGAATGAAGAGAGTAACGACCATTTTCTAAGTAATGAAGAGTAACGGCCATTTTTTGAGTAAAGACGAATAACGACCATTTTTTGAGTAAAGACGAATAACGACCATTTTTTGAGTAAAGACGAGTAACGACCATTTTTTGAATAAAAGAAAACAACGGTCATATTCTAAATAAATGAAAATAACTGAGAAAAAAATGTAACAACCATTTTCTGAGTGGAAAAGTATTTTTTTTTAAAAACAATTTCCAAAAAATAAAATGTCATCTCACGCACTCGGCTCGGCATGGCACGACCGGTCGGTTGGATGGACGAACAACTATGACGGCGCGTGTGTGGTATCACATTTGTCTAGGTACTCTCCCTTTCCACAAAAGTGGGTACCCCTTGGGCTCAATTCCAATAGCCAACTCTCTACTATTTACACATCTTTTAAGTAATTTAAAAAGGCAATGTGGGACAAGGTTTCACTAGTTTTTTTTAATAAATATTCATATTTTCCAACAATCCCCCACTTGAATTTTATATAAAAATAATTTTTTATCGAGCAACCGATCAATTAAAAATATAAGATTGTGCATAAGCAAAAGGTGTATCGACTTGAACCTTTGCATAGTATTGATACTTTAGAATATACTAGAGTAACTCGTAGTTTTGAACTCTACAAGGTGTAGTTCAAAAAGCCCGTGCTTTATGGCCATGCACATGTATCCTAGTATAGTGAACGCTCTAGAAATTTTTGCCCAAAAAATTTCATAGGAAGTAGCCACACTTCCACATTCACATAGGTGAGTCTATCAAGAGCACTCTTGTAGCTATGTACTTCACTCTACATAGATTATAGAACTCATTAAGAGTTTAACAATTAACTTATCCTTTTCTATCGCTTCAGGACTTCATGCTTCTAACAATATAGAATGGGATTTCAAAATAGCACGATTCATCTCATATCACTTCATGACTTGTTATTACTCTTTGAACTTATTTCTTGGGATCTCCAGTCTATAAGTTGGGTTACCATCACGAGTGATTCTTCATTCTAAGGGCATTAGTCACATTCCTTTTCAGGTTTTGAAAATCTTCTCTCTCGGTAATCCTTTCGACAAAGGATCTGCCAAATTTTCATCAGAACGTACATGATCCACTCTTACAGCTCCCGTAGAGAGAAATTCTCTAACAGTATTATGCTTACAACGTATCTGTCATCTCTTTTCGTTGTAGTAACATTTCTGAATCTTTGCAATAGCTGTGGTACTATCATTGTGGATCAAGACAGCTGGTATCGATCTTTCCCATAAAGGGATCTCAACTAACAGACTTCTTAGCCAGCCTGTTTCTTCACTATCAGTGGCTAGTGCTATCATTTCAGACTCCATTGTAGATTGAGCCAATATTGTTTGTTTCTTAGACTTCCAAGAAATAGCTCCACCAGCTATGTTAAATATATAACCGCTAGTTGCTTTGGAGTTTTTTGATAAAATGTTCCAATCTACATCGTTGTATCCTTCTAGAACAATAGAAAACTTTTTATAATGTAATCCAAGGTATATAGTTCTTTTAAGGTATCTCATAACCCTTTCAATAGCATTCCAATGCTCTATACTAGGTCTACTAGTAAATCTATATAGTAGTCCCATAACATAAGCTATGTCTGGTCTAGTGCAATCAGTAGCATAACGTAAGCTACCAATGATGCTCACATACTCAGTTTGTCTAACACCATCTCCGGTGTTCTTGAACTACTTTACACTAGGATCATAAGGAGTACATGCAGGTTTGTAGTTAAAGTTATTATATTTCTTTAAGATCTTCTCAATGTAATGAGATTGATCTAGAGAAATTCCCTTTTCAGACCTAGTGATCTTTATACCAAGGATTACACTCGCTTCTTCGAGATCTTTCATATCAAAGTTAGCACTTAACAAAGTTTTCACATTATTCACAACATGAATATTTGATCCAAAAATAAGCATGTCATCCACATATAAACATATAATAGTGCAAATGTTATCTTCTAATTTATAATAAATGCATTTGTCACTTTCATTTATTTTGAATCCATGAGAGATAACTAGATTATCAAAATTTTCATGTCATTGCTTAGGTGCTTGTTTTAGACCATAAAAGGATTTATCTAGTTTACAAACTTTATTTTCTTGACCTAGGATAACAAAACCTTCAGGTTGATCCATATAAATTTCTTCTTCTAAGTCACCATTTAAGAAAGCAATTTTAACATCTATTTGGTGTACTACTAAATCATGGATAACAGCAAGAGAAAAAAGTATACGTATGGAATTGATTCGGGTGACTGGTGAAAAGGTATCAAAGAAATCTACATTCTCCCTTTGCCTATACCTTTTAACTACAAGATGAGCTTTGTTCTTTTTTATAGTACCATCGGGTTTTAATTTATTCTTTAGTATCCATTTACATCCAATGGTTTTGCAACCAGGAGGTAAGTCAACTAAATGCCAAGTCTTATTATACTCAAGAGAGTCCATTTCATCATTTATGGCTTCTTCCCATAAGTTGGCATCTAAAGAAGATAATGCTTCTTTAAGAGTTTGGGGATCTTCCTCTAAGATATAAACATAGACCCAAAATCCTTAAAGGTTCGAGCTCGTTTACTTCTCCTAATTTCAGTGTTTAATTCCTCATTTTGTTCACAGTTCTAGTTATGGGTAAACTACTAGAAGACGAACCCTCACTATTTTTCAATTTAAAGGAAAACCTATGTTCATAGAAGTCAGCATCATTTGATTCTATAACTACATGATCATTTAAGTCATAGAATTTATAAGCTTTACTATTCACAGCGTATCCTATGAATACACATTCATATGCTCTACTAGCAACCCTAAGTTTTAAAATAAGTTAAATTAGGTTTCTTATTTTTCAAAATTTCATATGGTGAAATTTTACTTGTAGATTTAGGCACTCTATTTAGCACATAGCAAACAATTAATAAAATTTCTCCCTACCAATTGGAAGCAGTATCAGAGTTTAATAAAATTGCAAAAACTGATTCATTAAAAGTTCTATTTTTCTTTCAGTTTTTGCATTCATTTCAGGAGAATAAGGTGCAGTTTTTTCATGAATGATTCCACGAGTTTTATAAAAATCATTGAAAATATTGGAATCATATTCAATGTCTCTATCACTTCAAAACCTTTTTATTTTTCTGTTAAGTTGATTCTCAATCTCAGTTATAAATATTTTAAACATGTCAAATGCTTTACTTTTATTTTTCATTAGATATACATAAGTATAATCTGAACAGTCATCTATAAAAGTTATAAAATAGCGTTTTCCATTTCTTGTTAAATTTCAATCAAGTTTACATATGTCATAATGTATTAATTCTAAAAGTTTAGATTCTCTAACTATTGATTTATGTGAAGTTTTGGTTATTTTAGTTTGACTACAAAAATCACATTTTTCAAAATCATTCAAAATCATTAAAAGAACTCAACATATAAGTAGAAGAAGAGGTTTTATTGATTTGAACATTTAATTTAAACATGCCATCAGTGGTGTACCCTTTTCCCAACAAATATATTATTTTTAGTTATAGTATATAAATCAGCCCCTATAGGTTGAGTAAACCCAGATTTGTTAAGTAGATAGCTTAAAACTAAGTTCTTTCTCATCTCTAGAGTATGCAGGACATCCTTCAAGATGACAGTCTTTCCAGAGGTAAACTTTAATACCACCTCACCAGTTCCAGCAACTTTAGTGGAGTGGGAGCCGCCCAGTAGCACTTTCTTATCCTCAGAATCAGAATAGGACTTGAACATGTCTCAATCATAGCAAACATGGCGGGAAACACCAATGTCCACCCACCACCCCTCGGATCCATCAACAAAATTGACTTCATAAATCATAGCAGTAAGTTGATCTTTGGTAAGATTCGCATATGGGGTAGGACGATTCCTGTTCCGACATTTCCTAGCCAAGTGGCCAGGTTTGTTACAACTATAACACATGAATGTGTTATTCCTTAAGGGGGTTAAGGTCCATTATGGGGAAGATAGTTTCTATTTCTATTTTGGTGGTTGCGGATTTGGTTATTATTACGATTCAGAGTTTTCATATTTCTACCTTTAGGTTTCAAAATTACAGAGGAATGTTTCTTATTGGTACTATTGTTTGAGACTACGAGTACTTCATCTCTTTGGTCTTGTTTTTAGGCTTCTTCTTCTATTCTTAAACGGGTTATAAAACTTTCTAAAGAAAATTCCTTAGTTTTGTGCCTAAGTGTATTCTTAAAATCTTTCCAAATGAAGTAAATTTAAGAAAGATCGTATATCTTTTCAAATTCAGAGTCAGAAGAACGTATTTCATAATTGAGAAAATCTATAAGATTTTCATATTTGCACTAAAAAAGATTAACCGAAACTTTATTATCATGATTAAGAAATTGTCAACTCAATTTAGACAAGAGACTTAAATTAATGTCCTTGAGTTTTCAAAAACAAAGATATCCAACTATTTTAGGTAGACAAAGAAGATCCCAATTTTTATATACAATATATCTGAAAAAATTGTTTTTTGTAGAAGAATTCTACTAAAATTTCTTGATAATTGCATCACCTTTATCACAAACTGTTTTAGGTAGTTTAAAAGTACTCATAGAATATAAAGGTAAAGCCAATAAAACTGATTTGATATAAGTGACTTTACTTGCTTTGGATAAAAGACAAGATCTCTAACTATCCGTTTTTGAAATAATTGTATTAATAATCTTTTGAAATTCCCTACTCTTCTTTCTATGATAGTATAAATTATGATCCAAATATTTCACACCTCCAATGATAGTAGAAATTTCAAGGATAGACTAAAATTGGGCCCTTAAAGAAGAAGAAGCATTTCTTGAAAAGAAAATGCATGATTTAGAAATATTTGCTTGTTGTCCTCACCATTTGAAATAATTCTAAAGATTTTATTGAATGACATTAACTTCAGTGAGATTTACTTTGCAAAAAAAAAAAATGAGATCATCTGCATAAAGTAGATGGCTAACAGCAGGTGCTTTTCTAGCAATTTTGATCCTATGAAACACATTATTGTTTTTAGCACAAATTAATAATCTAGATAACATTTCAACTCCAATAACGAAAAATAAGGAGAAATAGGGTCACCTTGACGAAATCTTTTTTCAAGAATAAAATTACCACATGGAATTCCATTTAACAGAATTGAGTAAGAGACAGTACTAAGACAAGTATAAATTAACTTGCAAAATTTATTAGAGAAACCCAACTATTTTAAAATTTTGATAATGAAATTCAATTCCATCACATCATAGGCTTTTTACATATCCATTTTGATTCCTAAAAGACCTCTCTTATCTTGTTTTCTCTTAATAGATTATAGTATGTACCACTTCTTAAGCAATAATAACATTTTCAAAGATCCATCTACCAGGGATAAAAGTAGATCAATAAGGAGAAATAAATTTGTTAAGTAATTTGGATTTGAGTCTCTTTGCCAAGATTTTTAAAATGACTTTGTAAATTACATTGCATAGACTTATGAGTTTAAAATGATAAACAAAAGAAAGATTGTGTATTTTATCAATAAGTGTAATAAAGGTTCTATTCTATTTAAAATAAGATTAAGATAACATGATGAAAAGAAATCTTGAACAACATGAATTACATTTTTTCAAGAATATGTCAGTAATTTTTATAGCCAAAAGTAGATAAACCATATGGTCTTGGAGCTTTTTAAGGGACCCATATGAAATAGAATATCTTCGATCTCTTTTTCTTCATGAATACTCCATAAAATATCATTTTCATTATCTGAAATACATTGTGAGAATAGTTGAGAAATTTCAATATCCAAAGTAGGAGATAAATCCATAGAAGAAGTGAACACCAAAATGATTAATGAAACATATACCAATATCATTTTTTCTAGATAACCATCTAAGATGAATATCTTTGATCAAGTTGATAGAATTAGGTCATATTCTAATCATTGTTCAAGCATGAAAATATTAGTATTATTGTGTCCTTTTGAAAGCCAAGTTTTCCTTGATTTTTGTTTCCATATACTCTCCAAATGATTGATATTCCTGTATATATTGAAGAAGTTGTATCTCATAATTTCCATTATTGTCAAGAATAAAACCACTTTTTACCTTGATTAATAAGTCTTCTATATATCTTAATCTATCTTCACAATGACCAAAATGATGCTTTTTTCACCATTTAAAATCTTTGAATTTAAATGAAAGTTTGATTAAGCATATAAAGGATCCTCGAGTTTCCAAACTTTATCAACAATATCAAATCTATTAGAATCCATACACCAATCCACAAAAGCAATATAATAAAATAGGAGATTCCTTCAAAGATAATAAAATAGGAGCCTGACCAAAGGCTCTGATCTATAAATTTTTTACTATGGCATAAGGAAATAAATGAAACCAATCCACAGAAGCAAGAAATCTATCAAGTCTTCATTTGATATTATCTTCCTTTTCTTTTATTAGTTTAAGTGAAAGGAAGACCTATAGAGCCTAAATTCAAAGCTTGAGAATTATCCATAAAATCCCTCAGTCAGAAAGATATAAATGTACCTCTTTTTTTCATGTTGATTGAGAACTTCATTAAAATCACCCATATAGATCCAAAAAGAGTTAGAAGCGGTAGTCATACCAAGTAAGTTGGACCAAAAATCATCTTTTTTTTATCTTCGTAACAAAGAAAGTAACAACAACATTTCAAATTTATAATTCTATTATATGCTAATTATAATTTAAATTGAAACTTGAAAACCTAGCTTCCATATGAAAAAATGTCCTCCAACACTATTTGAAGCGAGTATACAAAAAATATCATAATATCCTAATCTATGTTGAATTGAAAGAAAAAAAATCACTAATACCTTTAGTTTCAAAAATGAAAACGCAGTCAGAATTGTAAAGTCTAATTAATCTACCTAAATATTTAAAAGTAAAACCTTTAACAAGTACACGGAAATTCAAACTTATGATCTTCATTTTCTAGAAACGATTACTAGGAATAAACTAGAACTTTTACCATACATGAATACGTGACATGTAAGAGGAACTCATAATGAAGACATAGGCATATTCCATACCACTTCAGTTGCTACATCGAACCCATATGATGTCAATAACTTAGCCAACAAAAGTAACACCATTAAAAGCACAGGGACTAGAACCGGACAACAACACTACTAATGACACCTATAACACTACTATAAAAGTGGTCATTTAAGTCGAGATTTAAAGTTGGTTAGTTGAAAAACTGACTTAAAGCACGTAGATTATAATGTTGATTGACGTGTAGAACCGACGCTACATGTAGGACTTAGCATCGGTTCTACGTGTCAACCGATGCTACATGTGGATATCATTGGTTGACACATAGAATTGACGCTACATCCTCGATGCTTGGGTGTAGCATCGATTGACTCGTAGAACCGCTACATGTAGGATGTAGCATCAGTCCTACATGCCAACTAATGCTATCCATGTGTGTAACATCGGTTGACATATAGAATCGATGCTATGTCCTACGTGTAGTATTGGTTTAATACGTTAACCGATGCTACACACGTGGATATTTCCTTTTCTCTTCTCTCTTCCCCAGACATAAACTATTCCAAGAGTTTCATAACTCTCAAAAACCCAAAACCTCCTCCACTCCTTTTTATTTTCAGCCACTTATGACCACCAATTCCAACGTCGTTGTGTGGGCTTTCTTCCTCTTCAACTTATCTTATAGATCCCCTATTTGTTTGAGCAAAATACTCAAATTTTTATACCAATTTTCTCACTTACAAAACACCATTTTTTCTTCATTTCCTTCATTTTGTCACTTCATTTACTCTTGTAAATATTTCTATTAATGCTACACACTTATTATTCATATTTATTTATTTATTTGTATATTATGTGTTATTATTTATGTGTATAATTTTTTGTATTATATGTATGTTATTATTTTTATTATGTAAGTTTTGTATAAATTTTCATAATGAAAATAAATTTATATATTTATGATTGTGATGTAAGGGTTTTTTTTAATTTATTTATTTTTGTTAATATGAAATAGTAAAGACAAGACCCAATAATATAATGCTCTTTAAAAATTTAGGTTTAAAGTAGTGTAGTTATTTAAAAAAATATTAATCATCACAAAATTGTTATATAAATTTTGTTTGATATATCTTAAATTTGAAATCAACTCAAATGATGTGTCATATTATTATTAGTAATTACAATCAATCTCATATAATTATATTTATATGTATATATTTGTTATGTTTGGTTTTTATGTATTTATTTTTATATGATGTTTTGATAGATATTCTAATAATTAGTGAATTCATATATAATAATATTTGAAATATATTGGTTGGATACATATTTAATATGCTTAATGTCATTAATAGAAAATGGACAAATCTTGGATGTCAAAGTGTACAATTGAGGAGGACTACATTTCTAGAGTTGAAAGTTTCTTGGAATTTGCTTATAGAAATAGTAATAATGAAATTAGTATGATTCGATGCCCATCTGTTAAATGTAAAAATGAGGGATTTCATGATGTTGATGAGGTTAAGTATCACTTTATCCGTAGTGGTATTCTTTTGAGTTATAAATGTTGGTATTATCATGGAGAGAATATTGATAATATTCATGGGGAAGAGATAAATAAGAATGTGAGTGGATTATATACATCTTATCATAATGTACAGATAGAAAATATGTTTCATGGTGTTGAAGATGAACTATATAAGGATGATCCTGAAACCTTTAAAAAACTTCTAGAAGATGCTGAAAAATCGTTGTATCAAGAATGAAAGAAATACCTTAAAATGTAGGGATTGGTTCATTTGTACAATGTGAAGAAAAAAAATGGTTTTCCTAAAAAGGGATTCACAGAATTACTAAATATACTAATAGATATGTTTCTTGAGGGTATTGAATTGCCATCTACAATGTATAAAGTGAAGAAATCTCTTAGTCGATTTGGCATGGAATATCATAATATTCATGCTTCTCCAAATAATTGCATTCTTTATAGAAAATAATATGAGACATTAGATGATTGTTCGATGTGTAAAGAATCGAGATGAAAGCATGCTATAAATGAGACAACACCTAAGAAAGGCATGCGTACAAAGGTTCTTTGGTACTTTCCTCTAATTCCTCGCTTTCAAAGGTTGTTTAAAAGTAAAGAGACATCAAAGATGTTGACTTGGCATTCAGATAATTGATCTGATGATGTGGTGCTACGTCATCCTTATGATTCTCCAAATTGGAAAGTAGTAGATAATTTATCCCCTCAATTTTCATCTAATACGTGCAATCTTCGTCTTTCCATTATTGCTGATGGAATTAATCCACACAGTTCCCTTAGTAGTAGATATAGCTATTGGCCAGTAATTATGGTAACATAAAACCTTCCTCTCTGGTTGTGTATGAAAAGAAAATTCATGATGTTAACATTATTGGTCTTATGATCGAAACAACCTAGTATTGATATTGGTGTATATTTGCAACATCTGATAGATGATTTAAAGATGTTGTGGAATGATGGTGTAAATGTTTATGATGCACATAAAGAAGAACACTTTAACTTGAAGAGGGGTCCTTTTATGGACAATTAATTATTTTCTTGCCTATGAGAACTTATCAGGGCATGTAACAAAAGGTTATATGGGATGCCCTATATGTAGTGATGGCACTTCTACAACTTATCTTGTTCACAGATGAAAAATGTCTTATAGAAGACATAGAAGATTTTTGCCATCTGGACACAAGTTTAGATACCAAAAGAAACCATTCGATGGTGAAGAAGATCATGATCCTACACCTTGACCTTTGTGAGGTGTTGAGATATTAAGACAATTGAATGGTATGATATTTAAATTATATGGAAATTTGAAAAAAATAATACTTACTAATGGAGGGAAACAAAAGAGTTCAACTAATAAAATGGGTGAAAATGAAAATGTTACTGAATTAGTAGATCATGGTTGCTAGAATAAAAAATCAATATTTTGGGAATTATCTTATTGGAAAGACCTACACATTCATCACATCTTATATGTCATACACATTGAGAAAAATGTATGTGATAGCTTGATTGGTACATTACTTAATATACCTAAAAAAACGAAGGATGGAATTAAAAGCAAGACTAGATTTAAAGAAACTAGGCATACGACCTGAATTGGCACCAAAGGTGGAAAATGATAAGAATCGAACATACTTTCCATTAGCATCATATACAATGTCAAAAAAAGAGAAGGATGTGTTTTGTAAATTTTTGACGTGTGTGAAAGTTCTTGATGGTTACTCATCCAACTTAAGAAATTTTGTGTCTATCACCGATAAGAAACTTTATGGATTGAAATCACATGACTACCATATCTTAATGCAACATTTATTACTAGTTGCTATTAGATCAATTCTTCCAAAACATGTTTGATTATTAATAATTCGTCTTTGTTCATTCTTCAATACAATATGCAATAAATCTATATCAATTGGCGATTTAAACTCTTTACAAAAAGATGTTGTAGATAATTTGTGTCTAATTGAAAAATATTTTCCTCCTTCTTTCTTTGATATAATGATTCACTTGTGTGTTCATTTAGTTGGAGAGGTTCAATAGTATGGTCCTACTTACTTAAAGTGAATGTATTCTTTTGAGAGATATATGTAAGTCCTTAAAGGATATGTAAATAATAGAAATCGACATGAAGGATGCATGGTGGAGTGTTACATTGTTGAAGAGGCCATTGAGTTTTGTTCTGACTACTTTAGTGGTTGCAATAAAATTGGGAATCCTACACACAAATTGTTCTTAGAACATCACATGATCCAAGTAGGTAACCCTATGCTTGGTGGAAGTAAGAAATTGTTTATTGATCATAGTCAATGGGAAAAATCACACTGAACCATTTTGGTAAATAATAAGAAGGCACGACCGTACATAGAGTAAGTGATGACATGTTCATCTTTTCATTTAAAATAAAATTATTTTCTATTTAAATATTAATGATATCTAATTGATATATCTTTCATAACATTACAGAATGCATATAAATTTACTGAAGATCGATTCTCGTTATAAAAAAAGAGGAGGAGAAAAATGGTTGTATGATGAACATAAGCGAGAGCTTATTAATTGGTTTCACAACCATGTAAGTGTCACATACAAGAATTCATGAGTACTTTTATGAAATGTTTTAAAACTTTGTTTTAAACACATTTCATGTTTTTTTATGCATAGATTCGAGTTGAACTCAAAAAACCCAATCATAAAATAATAGAAAGTTTAGAATGGCTTACACATGGTCCAAAATTCGATGTCAAATAATATTCTAGTTTCACAATTAATGGATCGAGGTTTATGACTCAAGAAAGTGACAAATTATGAGTAAATCAAAATAGTGGTGTGAAGATGGTTTCACAAACTATGCAATTTGCCAGTTCAAAAGATGGTAATCCTGTACTTTTTGATAGAACATATTATGGTATAATTCAAGAAATTTGGGAACTCGATTATAAGGTCTTTTATGAAACAATATTCTTGTGTGATTGGGTCAAAGATGTTATCAATGTTGGATATAAACGATTTTGGATTTACCCTTGTAAATTTATCCAAGATAAGTCACACTGATGATCCTTTCACGTTAGCACTTCATGCAAAACAAGTATTTTATGTGAGCGATCAAATTGACACAAGATGGTCTATTGTGTTAACGCCTCCAAAAAAAAAGTTCTACCATTATGATGCTTTAGAAGATGATGACATGGTTGATACATTATCCAATATTAGTCATTTCTCAAAACAATTGCCTAATGTATGTGATTGTGATGGAATATATATATATATATATACAATCAACAACTTAATTAAACATAATGTATGTTCTATATTATTCTATTAACTCTTGCATGTTTATATGTTTAGAATTAAATTTGTTAATTAATTTATATTTCATCATTGTTTGTAGATATTTCATGGATCCTAGGGTACCAGAGTGTGTAGATCCAAATAATCCATTGGGACATTTGAAAAGAATGAGTTGGGTGAATATACTAGATGCTCCACTTAACCCAGATGATAGAGTACCTATTCTATTTGATGCTATTGGTAATCCATTAGGGTAAAATGGCCAACAATTGAAATCCTCTATTCGTGACTAGTGAAGTCAAGTATACCGATCAATATAAATGATTCGACTAAGGTTGACGAAGCTGAAAAGTTCAAAATATGGAAAACCATTTGGGTAAGTCTCTTTTATTTTATAACTAATTACATATATTATATATTTTTGTATTATATCTCATCTTTTGTAATGTGTTTTTATAGAATCGTTATAAAGTCCCTGACACTTGGATGAGCAAGTATTAGATTGCAAATATAAGGCATGGAAGGAATACAAAACTTTCAGATTGGCCAGAAATTATGTGTTTCCATATTTGGAACCACTTGATGAAGCACAACTGTACAAAATCCCTGAAGAGCACCCTTGGATTGAACCCCAAGTTTGGAAAGACTTCGTGGATTATAAGTGTACGAATGAATTTCAAATTATTAGGGAAGAACATCGGAATATACAAATGCATAATGTTCTTCCTAACCGAACTGAGAGGTCTTTAAATCCTGAAGTTAGTCATAAAATGATATTATTAAGTTATTAATTTATAAATATTTTTATATTTATTTTCCTCAAATTTAAGTTGATGTCTTGGTTAATAAATTTATTTAATTTATGTAGAAAGCTGAATTAGGTAGACCAGTTACCCGTTCTAAATTATATATAGAAACAAAGCCCCCTAAAATGAAGAAGTCGAGACCAATGAATAAACGAGGAGAAGAACAACTAAATAAGTTGGTTAGTAATTTAACTTGATACAAAGTCCTTATGATTTTTGCTAATTGATGTAACAATGTATGATATGTTTTTTTGCTTTATAATTTGTATAGAG
This sequence comes from Hippophae tibetana, assembly GCA_037013495.1. Classification (NCBI taxonomy): domain Eukaryota; kingdom Viridiplantae; phylum Streptophyta; class Magnoliopsida; order Rosales; family Elaeagnaceae; genus Hippophae; species Hippophae tibetana. The sequence continues at coordinate 58,518,260 of CM072803.1, read as the reverse complement.
TTGTTCAAGAACAAATAGCCAGGGGTGAAATAATCGAACAATCTGGGAGAGATGTTATATACTATGCATTCGGACGCGAGCATCCTGGTCGTGCTAGGAGAGGAAACCAATATAATGGTTATATGGAGTTTTTTAACATTCCAAAACAAAAGCCTTAGATGGTCAGTAAGGAGAAGTACTGTAAAATTGAAGAACTACGCTTCTTTAAGGCCTCAATGTTAAGTAAGATTTCCACTTTAAAAGAATATCAATCACAATACATGTCAGGCATGGCAGTATACTATAATCAGGGCATGTCATATTGGCAAGGCATGCAACTATCCATGCCAAGCATGCCACCATCCATGCCAGACATGTCACCCATGCAATCTCATGGCTTCCAACCTATATCCTGTATGGGATATAGTCATCCTATTGGTCCTTCCTTTATGCCAGGAATGTAGATGCAATCAAATAGTGGTTCATTTTCTCCAATGAAATCCATGCATTCTTACCATCCATCACATCACGATGAACGGTTTGATGAGAACGTACTTTCAATAGCTACCCCACATGGGAGTCCTATTCTATTTGATGAATCATTTGTGGTCAGATTTAAAGTTTATGTAGATAGTCTATTATTTTTATTTTTTATTATATATTTTATTTATTATATATAATTCTTAAACTTTTTTACAGAATATGAAATTTTTGTTGAAACATCCTTCATCAACGGACTTTGTTGCTATTGTAACGGTACAATAATTAAACGATGATCAAATGATTCATAATCAATATTTGCCAAATTATTGGCGAATAGTAATTGATCAATCATTGCTCCATGATTCTCCACTACCTGTGCCTTCTGATGCTACCACAGTCCAAGAAGCGGTTGGACAATATGTGGCTTGGCCGTCGAGTCAAGTTGTGATTAATTTTGACATGGTACTATTTTTTTTTACTTAAAATAACATTTTTTTGCTACTATTGTATTATTATTCTTTTATTGTTACTAAAATATATAATACTTCTTCTTTAGTCTATTATACCAAAATTAGTAAGTGCGGCACATTTAAGAAATACAAAGCAACTATCTAGTGGTAAATCTATGTCTAGTAGGCAATCATTGCACACAAAGTCATTCAAGACGAAGCTATGGAAAAAGTATAGTTATGATTATGCTATAAAATTTAGCAGAAATCTTGGTACTTTAATGACTATTGTTGCGAGGGCATCTAGCATAAGTGATAGATGGATTATGCCACTTCCTATAGAAATTTCTGATGTAGACATTAGCCAAACCTATATATCGATTGAGTGCATATTACAACTATTTTAATATCAAATGATCGATTTAAGTATAATTCAAGTGTGGACAAGGTGAGTTCTCAATCGATAAATAACTTTCACTTATGTAGAACATATATAATTATATTTATATTAGTTAATTATTTATATATATTTCTTTTATATAGGGCATGTTATTATCAACTTCAAGCTAATCACTCATCACATTTAGCAATGTTCTATAATTCTTCATTTGTCAATCAATATCAAGAGAAGGATGTTAGTATTAGAGTTAAACAATTATGTGATATGACATTAACACTTAACACAAATCATAAGTTGATAATCCATTGGCCACTGAAGTTTGAACAAGGCCAAGATCATTAGATGTTGGTAATCCTTGATTTATATGGAAATCATGTTTTGTACTGTGACTCAACTTCCATAGAATTGAGTAAAGATACAAAAGCAATTGTTGAAATGTAAGAGTTATAACTAGGTATTTTTCTTTAATTGTTCTTTGTAATATTTAATAAAAAAAACTAACCATTATAAACTTTGATAGGGCATGGAAGCTATGGAATAAGAGTAGGGGCATTGCCCTTAAAAAATCTCATAAGCTTATATGGGAAAAAGTTATGGTATATACAAGTGAATATTAATAATTTAATTAATTTTACTATTGAATAATAAAGATGTTCAAATATATAAAATAATGTACACTTTTTTTTGTAGGTTCCACAACAAAATGATGGAGTCATGTGTGGTTACTATGTCATGAAGTTTATGAGCGAAATCATCACAAATATCAAAATTCCAATGAAAGATGTGGTAATCTCTTTTACCAATATACCTTTTTAGCATATATGAGTTATTTTTTGTGAATTCATGAAATTACATTCTTATTTTGAATTTAAATATATGTAGTTCTTTGGTTGGAACAAGTTGGGCTATGACTCACAAATTTTTGATGATTTACCAAAGGAATGGGCAGAACACATGGTTCAAATTATATCATCACAAGAAGAATCATCAGAAGATTCTAATGATCTTGAATAGCATATGACAACACCATGATAAATTTTATAATGCTTTAATTTCTCTAAGCATGTGTCTGAAGTTCGGGCAGCTTGTTTAATGAATGTTTTGTTTGATGGATGTTTATATGCTCATGTATTTAGGGGAATGAATTGTTATATGGACCTATTTTTTGCCCAAACTTCATCTCATCTCTCTTGCCTAATTCCCTTGTATGACAACATCGTGGTAGTTACTGGCCAACCAAGTATAGAAAAATCACCAAGAATCATCATTCTGGTGTAATATCATGAATTCACAAAAAGTAACTTATATATGTTAAAATATTAGTAAAAGAGATTACCACATCGACACTGGAGTGATATAATAATAACTTTATCCCTTCGAAATCATATTAGCACTGTATTAATCTTTTGTCTATAAATATGAAGCTATATGGAATCAAGCTAGTATTTTTAATACTATAATGAGCTCTAAATATGAAGTCAAGTGTAACTCCGATTTATTACTTGGGCTAGTTGGGCAAAAAACAGTTGTTCCATAAGTTTATGGGCACCAAAACTAAACCAACCCAAGTAACAAATCAGAGTTACACTTGACTTCATATTTAGAGCTCATTATAACATTAAAAATACCAACTTGATTCCAAATAGCTTCATATTTATAGACAAAATATTAATACAGTGCTAATATGATTTCAAAGAGATAAGATTATTATTATATTACTTCGGTGTTGATGTGATAATCTCTTTTACTAATCTTTTAACATATATAAGTTATTTTTTGTGAATTCATGATATTACATTCTTATTTTGAATTTAATTACATATAGTTCTTTGGTTGGAAAAAGTGGGGCTATGATATGCATATTTTTGATGATTTACAAGAAGAATTGACAAAACATTTTGTTCAAATTATAACATTAAGAGAATAATTTGATGATCTTGAATAATATAGGATAACGCCATTGTAATTTTATAATGCTTTAATTTCTCTATTCCTATGTCTCTGAAGTTTGGACTACTTATTTGATGAATGTTTACGTGCTCATGTATTTAGGGGAATGAATTGTTATATGGACCAACTGTTTTTTGTCCCGTTTCTTGGTCACTATACTGGTGATTCTAAGTCAACCAAACTTCTTCTCCTTGAAATAAAGTGTGAATATCACAAAATCTATTACAAAATAGACAATATTTTATTTATAATTTAAGTTAAATATATATGTATTGTATATAAATTATTTTTTTGTAATAAATTTAATTCTCAAATAATTAATTAATATTTAATTTTTTAATTATTTGTATTGTTTAAACTATTTGTTAAACAGATTTTGGTTTTTTCTGCTATTATTTAGTGATTTAATACAGTTTTTAATTTAAATATAATAGAAAATGAATAAATTTTATAAAAAAAATAATTAAAATTTAAAATCAATTTACGTTTTGAACTTACTTTAAAAGTAAATTTGGTTCGCATGTTGAACGAACTTTATATTTCTAAGTCATCTTATTTAAAGTTGGTTTTGGCCTAGCGTAAATAGAAGCAAAAATGCTTACTCTCATCTGAGTATATCAGCTAGGATCAGATCTGAGAAGGCTAGGAACGAACCATAAGCTGAAACTGTAGTAGCTGCTTTCGCTAAGAAGTTGAATGGTAGATTAAATGGTGACATGCAGATAAAAACTAGTCTTTTGAAAGGAAATAAGCTTAAGATGAGTGATGGGTAGATGAAAGTAACAATGCAATTGTGTATGAAGACAATGAAGATGAAGAAATCAGTAGGGAAATAAAGATATGGTACGATATTTTAGGGGAAGTGAAGGAGAAATTGCACGGGATTTTTCTATTTTTATTGTGATTTTTGGGATTTTTCCCTAGAATTTTAAAACTCTTTGCCGGTTGGTGAAGATAAAAACTGGTTAGGATGGGATAACGATAATTATATGTTGGAGAGTTAAGTTGAAGATGCAGAGGTGGAAGAGAATATATTTTTATTTTTTCCGGCTTTCTGAGAAGTAAAGAAGATAGATAGGATCTTGATAAAAAGTTTTCTGGAAAAATAAAAGGTGGATGAATATATGATAGTGTATGAAGACATTATGAAGATGAAGAGGAAACTCTACAAACTCTTAGAGAGAATATGAGAGCTAAAATGTTTGATAACTTGAGACCCATTTCAGTTACTATGGAGGTGGAGGTTGATGGAAGAAGATTGATATGCATGCAAGCAAAATCAGCAAGAAGCTTAACTCTACATAATGTACACATATTTTACATATATCTATTTCCAAATAAAATTAGAAATAAATGTTATAAATAATATCCACATATTTTATAGATATATATTTCAAAATTGTATGGGTGAATTCCTTTGAATAAGGATCACAACAAGATTGTTATTTTTTTTAAGGGAGAAAAATATAATCGTTTTTCAGATATAATTTGTTAAAAGATTTCTTTTAATATAGCAATAATAATATTATTATTAAAACTAATTAATATATAAATATTTGGGTTTGGTAAGTAATTATGTTAATGCATTAATATTATTTATATCCTATATTATTGAAATATTTTGTTTTAGTACCATAATTCAAATGTTGATACTCTTTTGATCATTTTGAACAATGTTTTTTTTGTTTGTTTGTTTGTCAAGGTATGACATATAGATCCTATGTAACAAATTTAACATGAGCATTATGGAAATTTAAGAAAAAAAATACCTAAGATGACTAAACTCTAATAATTATCTCTCAAAATTTTCTTGGCAAGAAAGTCATACATAGAAGCTTAACAAATAAATTAACTTTTGGTTACATGAAACTAATTTGAATATTTTGAATATGAGAAGACCGATCAAGTTCAAGCTTCTCATTGTGACTAAATATATAGGATTTAGCTCATAATTCATGAAATGTAGGGCAATTACCAACCCTAAAAACAACTAGCATATAAGAGACAATAATCTGAGGTGAACATACTAATGATATTGTGTCTCATAGGCTCTTGTCTAAGTTAGCAATATACATTAAAGTGAAAATCAACACATAACATGTGAATTAGGTAAACATACTAGAAAAGCTATACAAGGTTTTCAATCACTTCAAGACCTTTTATGTGTGAACATATTCAATAAATATTGATTGTATTCTCGCAATATGTAATCATACATTACACAACGTGTAACAAGGTAAAACCATATATGATCTAGCTTTAACTCCTATGTGGTAACATCATTGGGTTGTTTAAGGAAACCGCTCGACATTGAGTAATTCACTAAAATGTAAATTAATATTATACAACTTAATAAAAATATAAACATAAATACTTCTAATAGTCGGGACACCTGTCCTAATTGTGCCTAAGAAGCCCTCTTCTACTGTCTCCATAACACATGATTTAAGTAGATCCAAGCTCATAAAAAAGTTACAATACCACGTGATGTGATTGACTACTGATGGCTCAACCTCCTAACGTACATATATATTGTGATCATACAACACCAAGAAAATACACTACACACAAAAAAATAGGCTATTCATCTATAGATCACATTGCAATCCCATAACACCCAGCCAACACACAACACATTATCTCATAGGCTCATCATCTATGGGAGTTGTTGCATCCTTGAAATTCTCTCAAAATGATGCATCTCTTTACTAGCCAACCATTCACTTTAACTCCCAACAAAACCTTACTTAATCTCACATATTTTATACTCAAATTGGTGTTTAAGAAATATGAGAGTGAATCCTCTTTGACATCCTACATCTTATAGATGACACATTGTTTCCCATACCAAACACTCAGAAGGAAAAATAGACAAAGAAAGGAATGGGAAAGGTTGGTGTTAAATAGTCAGAACTTTCCTCTTGATTCTGCCAAGAAAACAAGAGAAGAAAAGGAGAATTTATAGAAAATTTTAATTTTTTGGACCCTTTTCGACCAGCCTTATCAACCACATCAACGAGGGTAACAACCATTGCAGTTAAGTTAATATCCATTACAACATGTAAACCATCTTAATGGCCACTTTACCAACCACATCAGTGGGTAGCTTGATTAGAATGACAATAAGCTTTCAAAGAGCTCACCAAAACCCACCTAGAAAAGCATTTTAGACACAAAAATATGTCAAGTTCCCAACAAGATAACATAACAACAAACAAAGTTTCAGTGGAACAACACAAAAACAAACAACTTCCTCAACAGAACAACATACACCTAACAATACAAACTATATATAATCTAAGAGAATAAGTGTGTGAATTGACAAACATGAAATAATGTCCTATGTGATACTAAGTGACAAGTAATCAACCTTAGAAAGAACAGACATAAACATCAAATAAAATATAGACATCATATTCTATACATAGGAATGCCAACACTAAGATGAAAAGGCTTACAATTAAATTAATAGATTACTCATATACATTATGTTAGATGTACCAACTATGAGATTCGAGCGTTTTTAGTCTCAGGTTTATAATAGAGTAACTCTGAGATGAATAAAGATTGATAAATAATTAAGGTGTTAATTAATGGATCAATGCTTTACTTAGACTTGAATTCTTATTTTTATTGATCCCGGAGTCTGCTTCATAAAAATGATTGAATGATGTTGCTTCCTATATAAATAAATAATCAATTTAGAATTATTTATTTTATGTGATCAAAATGTAGATTCGTTATTATTACACTTTATGATGGTCATAAATGTCAAATAAATGTGTAAAAATAACATGATAATTTGGCATGGCCAAATTAATTCAATTCATTAATTAAATAATATTTTGTTGGAATAAATATTTATTCGAATTAATTAAAATACTTAAATGTTAAATTTAAATGTTTGTTAGTTATTTAAATATTAGCTAGAATGACACTTTAATAATTATTAAATTTAATTTAATTTTGAATTAATTATATAATTAAATTTGGAATTAAATTATAGCATACCATAGGCAATGGCACTCCTTGTGGAGCATGAAAAGAGCTAAGATAATCAGAATAATATTTTCATTAGAGCATTAAATTTGCTTGTGTGAAGGATTCCTATTGGAAGTACAATTATGAGTTATGTTTTACACCAACTCTTGACCAAATTAGAGACTATTTAATTGCCCTCTACTCCTTACTTATGGCCAACCACTTTAAAAAGAAAAAGAAAAAAAGAAGTCATAGTGAACTTTTCTAGCACTCAATTGAGATCATTTTGTAAAAAACAATATTTAACCCAAAGTCATAGTATTTCAAGAATATGTTCTTTCTTGAGAAACAAATTATTTTTCAACAATTTACTAATCACGCATAGATTTTAAGGATTCTTACCAATCCCATTCTTGTTGTTGGGAGATAAAAATCCCAAGGTCCTATCTCTTTGTTCACACATTAGGAAAATCTGTTTTTGTTCTGCCTTATTATAATTGAATTATTAATATCATAAAATCTTAGTTGGAAAAATCCTTTTTGTGTAATTCCAATTGCTTCTACAAATTTTGTGAATAAAAATTGGATTTCTACCAAAAAAGAATTTTTAAAACCAACAATATCATGTACAACTGACATGTTACTTTGAGACTAATTCAATTATGTCTATATTGTACATGCTATTTAGGATTCGAACTTACTTAAAGATGTGATAAATATCTGTATCTTATACATATGTGATATAGGTCAAGGTTTTCCAAAACGCCTTATAGAATAATTAAGAGCAATTATATGTTTGTGCTTGCGGAATACCTTTCACCAATGAAAAGATAATGATCAATTAATGAGTGTTATTGAGTGTTTTATGTGCTTAAAGTTCCAATAGAATGAACCGAAAAATTATAACATAAAAAAGGATTAGAACTTGTAAATTCACAATTCAAAAACTTATGTTTGTTTTTGAACTTTTACTAGAGAGAAGAAAATGATTATATCTTCTTTGTGTGCATGTATGCTTTGTTAGTTTTTAATAATTATCTAATACATTTTATTTTCTTTTTAACCAGTTTGGACCTAAGACCAAAATCCAACATCTCTCTCTCTCGCACGTGAAGTACACAATGCTATGCCATTTCTTCTCATATATACTGATATGTGCCTAAAAAGCATGTATATCATGAAGTACAAATTGTGTTTTCAAAATCATGAGGTATATTTTGATATATTTTAGGTACTTTTAGACTTAAAAGATTTAAATAACAAAGGACCGAACAAATACTCATAATCAGGGGCACAATTATACAATGGGAGACTTAAATATAAACATTTATACAAGATACATCAAAGAGTGGTGAAAACATTAAATTGAGAAAATTAATGGCGTCATGGCATGAGTATATGTGTGTCACTACACAACACTCTCAGGATGAATTAAATAGAACTTGAAAATGTCTCGCACCTAGCATGAGTCAAAGTATGACATGGCCCATGATCCAAATATGCACTTAATCTCTAGATTTTCAGCATATATTTTCCAAACTATTCCTGATTTGTTAGATTAGCATTTTAATTATTTAAAACCTCTACAACTCTATTTCTAACTATATTGTAATTACATTGTAACTCTTTTACTATATATATTAGCTAAGGTTAACAACAAAAGAAGCCACATATTGTAGATACATATTTTATAGAAAATACACTTATATCTACATAGAGATTGAAGGCTGGAGGTAAGATAGAATTTAAAGAGGCAATTAAGGAGTATTTTTTTATTTTTCTTCTTAGATTTTTATTATTTTAATTATGATTCTTTTAGAATTTATGCCTAGCTAATTTACTTATGTGATTGTGGAAAATTTTCAAGCCCTAAACTATGATGGTAATTAATAAAATATTATAGTAATTTTTATACTCAATCATTAAATATATTTTTAATATGTTTGATTTTATGTTTAAATATCATAACTATGCATGTATGTATTAGAGTTATCAAGTAATTTACTGCATGTATATGTTTAATGTTAGTTTAAGATGTTACTAGATTATTATTTATGTAATCGCTAATACTCTGTTGCTTTATGACAATGTGACAATCAAGGTTGATACTTTCGTTAAAGGTTAGTGAGAATTGTAATCTTGTGTAATTTAGTTATCTCCTTTTTAGAGTTTAATATAATGAATGAATTATCTAGCAAGTATGACTAGGTTGATTTATGATGATATTCTACTTCAATTACAAAGTAAGAAAATGTGCCTTTGAAGTATTGTCTTAGTTACAAATATTTCTCAAGCTAAAGTTAAGAATTTAAGAACAGTTCTAATATTGATTCAAGATATAATTTGTTAGATAATAGATTAGTAGTGATGATAGTCACACAATCATATGTTTCTCTTAATTTGTATGCTCGTGTATTTTGGTTAATGTTTTATTTTTAGTTAAAAAAAAATTTTAAAACCCCATTTACCAATTTACTAATAAGCTAATAAATAATGATAGTTATTGTAGCAATCCTCGTGGGATTGATAGCATTTATTCTTAAATTATTTATCACTTGTACGAATCGATTACGTATGCTTGCATGTTTCCAAGCATATCATATACCACACGCATAAAATTGTTTATACAAGTTAATGGATCTTGTGACCGTTGAGAACATTTGCATATGGGAGCTCTATACTAGCAACTTAGTTCTAAGTCAACATAGAGACATAAACCCTTATAAATACAAATAAAAATGTTAGTGTATATATGTTGTTAATTTCATATTCACACAGATATTTCATCTTAGTTAATGTGATATAAGTTGTCGACAAAAAATATAACATGCACATGTGATCCCAAATAATCTTCACAATGCCCTCACTTCATTTTGTTTAAAATTGATAGCTTTCCCAACAAAGTCCCATAAAGTCAAATCAAGCATGACTGCATGTAACATGCTAAAGTAGTTTAACACTAATTCCTTATTCTATGACACCATCAAAGGTAATAAGGGCACCATGATCATTTATAATGATCTATAGGACTCATATGGTGACGAAGCATATATTCATTCGCTCAATTCCATATGTGGTTACTAGCACATGTAGTATGAAATAAATGCTACAATGGAGTTATATATCCTACTAAAATAGGACCATATCAGTACTGAAAAATCACATTGTACGAATCTTGATTTCAGTGCTTCAATAGTACCTAATCTAAGTTCTCAAATATACCATCATGGTAACAAATGTCTTTGGAACTCACATCTAGAAATAGATACATGTTCAATGGATAATGGGTATACCAATTATTTATAATTTCTAAATAGATCTCATATTTGTATCAACAAGAAGACAAAGGCAACTCTTGAATATTTTCTTAGTTAGCTATTATTGTAATAATAGGCTAATGTGTGTCATCTTTGCTCACTTCCATTGAAGCACCATTAGGTAATTGCTCACGTGGAAAAGCCAACCTAACCTATTGACATGCTTTCAAGTGGATATATATGTATGCATGCAATGCCAATATTTTCAAAGTCCAAGAAAAAATGAATATATATAGTTTCACACAAACATGGTAAATATAGAAAACATAAATCACAATCTATATAGTTCTTGTGTCCTAGCATGAGCCACAAAAGAATCTCTAGATATAAGTTTAGCCATAAGATCTGCTATCATGTGATCAGTGAATATGTATTCCAAAGTCACTTTTCCACTTGCCACAATGTTTTTAATGAAGTGTTATTTTATATCAATGTGTTTGTTTTGTCATGATATTTATGATCCTTAATATATGCTAATACAACCCTACTATTACAAAAAATCATCGCAAGATATGAGCATAGCAACAACTTCAATGTGCTGAAAAATCCTCTTGAACCAAACAACTTCTTGCACTGTAGCAATGCAAGTCACGAACTTTGCCTCCATGATAGATAAAGCAATACATTATTATTTTTTAATACTCCAAGAGGTAGCTCCTTTATTGATAAGGAAATCATATCCAGATGTAAATCTACGCTCATCTAAACCACCATTCCAATTAGCATTAGTATAGCTAATAATGTGACAATTTGAGCTTTGGTAACAAAGCATGTAATCAATAGTTCTCTTAAGACATCTTAATATTCATGACATCATTGCTTTCCAATGAATAAACTTAGATTTACACTGATATCTACTAACCAACCCAATCACATAACATATGTCAGGATGAGTACACATTATTGCATTATTAGACTCCTAACAATACTAAAATATGGTATAAGAGCTATCTGATCTCTTTCTTTAGAAGCCTTAGGTTCCATCTCGTGACTCTTCAGCCTGCTAGATAAGTTCATCTCAAACTCACTATGCATAGTGGCAACAAAATTTTGAGCAAGATCATCCTTTGTGGAACCAAATATGATGTCATTAGCACACAATTGAACAACGATAACTTTACCTATCAATCTTGAGACAAATAACGTTATGTCACCATCTCTTCTCAAAAAACCATTATTGAGGAGAAACTTGGTGAGATGCTCATATTAAGCATATGAAGTTTGCTTTAAACAATACAGTGCTTTCTTCAATCTCATCACATGAGTAGGAAAGTGAGGGTCTTCTAATCCTTTTGCTTGTTCTATAAAAACTTCCTCTTTGGTAACACCATTGAAGAAAACTCTCTTCACATCCATCTAATATAACTTAAACCCAAAGTAGCAAGCTAAACCTATAAGTAGTCTTACAAACACTGGTGCAAACGTCTCTTTAAAGTCAATTGCATCAACCTATGTGTACCCTTGAGCAATAAGCTGAGACTTTTTTTGTGCAATCATACCATTCTCATCTTCCTTGGTCTTGTACATCCAATGTGTACTAATGACATGTTATCAGTAAGCTTGGGGATAAGATACCAGACCTCATTCTTTTAGAATTGATTGAGTTCCTCCTGCATAGAGTTGGCCCAATGTTTGTCATGTAGGGACTCCTTAACATTTTTGGAAGAATAGTAAAGGTGAAACACATGTAGTTTAAGGTCTCTTGTAACTATTGTTTTATCCTAACACTACCTTCTAAATTACCAATAATGTTGTCTATAGAGTAAGAGTTCTTTACCCACTTTGGAAGAGAAGACTCTTCTTGTTCATCATCTTTCTCGTCTTTATAAGTCCTTGGAAGGATAATTGAAGTTATATTAGATGGAGTCTCAACATTATCTGTGGCATATTTAGAGGAACCCCAATCACCAAACACATCACTATCATCAGACTCAACAAGTTTAGTAGCTCCAAAGTCATCAATCACAGCATTGATTGATTCCGTAACAATTGAAGTTCTTAAACTGCAAATCTAATAAGCACAACTATTGTTAGAATATCATAAAAATATTCCAAGATCAGTTTTTGCCTCAAACATGTCTAAATTCTCTATATCTTTGAGAATATAGCAAGTTCTTTCAAACACACAAAGGTGCTTTACATTCAATTTCCTTTCGTGCATAAGCTCATAAGAAGATTGACAAGTACCAAGTCTTAAGAAGCAACAACTCAAAGTGTAATAGGAGGTGTTAATAGCTCCAACCTAAAAATGCTTCGCTAAATTTTAGTTAGTTACCATAACTCTAGCAATTTCTTGAATAACTCTATTCTTCCTTTCAATAATACTATTATGTTGAGGGGTCTTGGGAGCCGAAAACTCAAATTGAATACCCATTCCATCGTAAAAAGAATTTAACTTTGAATTCTCAAACTCTTTACCGTGATCACTTCTTATCTTGGTGATGGAACCAATGGACTTAAATTTTTCATTTTGTAGTTTAATACATAGGGTCCTAAATTTATCAAATGCTTCATATTTTTCTCTTAGAAACAAAACATAGGTATATATGGAGAAATCATCAAGAATTATCAAGATATATTTTCTCCCACCAATGCTAGCAATTTGTATAGGACACATTAGATCCATGTGAAGAAGTTAGTTCAAGAGGTCTTGTAGTGTAAAGATGTTGATTCTTCTTATGTCGGCTCTTACTTTGCTTGCCTAATTGACAAGGCCACATGCATGTTTAAGAAAATAGGTGATATTAGGAAAACCTTTAACTGTTTTAAGACTTGAGATTTTCTTCAAAAGTTTGTAATTGACATGACCCAACAGTTGATGCTAAAGTTTTTCTATACTTAGACTCAACCTATTACACAATTTTCAAAGGCCCATACAATATTTTTGTCAAGGGCACCAGATTAGATTAGCCTTAAGACCTTCAATATAAAGTACATATTTAAGTTCAAAAATTGCAAGAGCACTGATAGATCCTTTACCATAAATCAAGGCCTTATTTCCATAACCAAAAGTAAATGACTCATCATTACTAAGAATTAAGTTGGTAAAGAAATATTTGTCTCTAATCATGTGTCGTGAACAATTGCTATCGAAATACCAACATCCGAACGCTTAAGCCTTCAGAGTAGTATGGACAAAATTAATATTGAGATTCTGATCACAAGAAGTGTCAACAAGAGAGAACTTAAATTCCTTGAAAAGTACAATTCTTCATTTGGTATAGTCATAGCTTCATTAGCCAAAGAGACCGAAAGATTCAATAATTCTTTTATATAACTTAGCATGTTCTTGTCATAACCATGAGATTCTCTAAATGTTAGAGGAATATAAGAAATCAAAGTTGTTAGAAATAGGAGGGAGAGAGAGAGAGAAACTCTTTGCACTTAACATGTCGACAATGCACTCATCATCGAAAATCTCAACAGTGAGAGAAGGATTCTGAACAATAGTAGTAGTAGTGGAGGAAGTAGCGCTAGTATCCTTAAGTTTCAACAACTTGTCAAAACAATTATTTCCATTAGACTACTTTTGACCAACATTATGAAATTCCTTAAATTTTCTCTCAGCATCGTATTGTTAAAGGTGAAGAATCTTAGCCATTTCATGTTTTTTCAATAGGTTGGGTTCAAGAAACTTGACTTTAGTAGTATTGGCATCAACATGAGCTTGAATCTTATTATGTTTGGTTTCACAATCATCCAACAAAGACTCAAGAAGAGCCTTTTCATCTTCTAAGATGCAAATATCTTTCACGAGAAGAGGACTTATGCGTGCATTGAGTTTTGAGTGGTTCAGATTCCTTATCTTGGATTGAATTTTCAAGCTCATTTATGCAAGCATACTTCTTATTATCACAAAGGAGAATTTCAAGCGACTTGATATGGTTATCTAATTTCATCTTCAGATTTCCCACTTCCTTTTCACCTTCCAAGATGAGTTAGAGCAATTGACTAGAGAGATCTAAATGCTTCATATCCTTTTCTTTTAGGTTGTTGTTAATGTTGAACATAAATTTCATTAGTTTAAGATTCTCATACATAAGTTGATCATAAAATTATTGAAGTGAAAACTTGCCATCATCACCAGCATCTATCCAATATGAGGAACTAGAAGGGATTGTCTTTGAATAGGAAGCCATCAAAGTATAGCAGTTAGGAGTAGTAATCACAGCCTTTTTTGGATTAGACATAACCATCTAAAAAGAGCACCATCATATTTCTTTTCCAAGAAGTCCCATGCTTCTTTGGAAGTAGTAAACTTAGATATCTAAATAGATTCTTCAACAAAAATAGAATTGATAAGCAGATGTAACCCTTGACAATTGAGATTATTGAGACGAAGCTCTTCTTTGTTCCAATTAGCAATGGGCTTAGGTTCAACAACACTAGTCTTTGAATTATGCGTATGCTACTTCCAACCATTCTAAATTAAGGACCAGACATCATTATTTATTGATCTCAAATATGAACACATTTGAAATCTCTAATAAAATAACACAAGCTATTAAACTGAGGAAGTCCATTGGCTAAATCTCTCACATCATCCATCATAAAAGATTAATGAAATTAAACATAGAGAAAGAGGGAAAGTATCAACACTAGAGTGGTTAAGCCCAAAAAGGGGTACCTACTTTGATACCAATTGAAGGAGTCCGAGACCCAATACATAACCAAGGTAAAGAGATACTAACTTCTTAAGGACTTGCCTCTACAAACAACAAATTAACAGGCAATAACAATAACAATAAACAAAAAAAAATAGACAAGTAGTATATTTTAACAAACAAATAGATTATTCACAGGCTACGTAGTAAGGAAATAAAGCATGCAATACAGAAAATAAAGTGCTTTACAATCATAGTCTTAAGCCTATATATGGTAATATACAGGATCACGACTTAGATTGTACTCACAGCAAAATAGACCATACAAACACAATAATATATAACAAGGCAAATCCATATAGAACTTCTACCTATGTGGTAAATTCTTGGGTTACTTATGACAACCACCTGACAATAAACAAATTCACTAAGTAATAAAATAGATACAACTTAATATAAATATAAATGCAAATATCTCTATTAGTGGGCCTTTGCCATAACTACCTATTGTTGTCATTGCTTGTTATCCCCATAACAACTCAATTTGACAAATGTATCAAACCCTCCTTTAATGCCACACCAAACAAAGTAGTGTAATTGGTCACCACAGATCAGTAACACGAACATAATAATGGAAAGTCATCATAGGAAATACACTCAATCTTGAACCACCAACAAACAATCATGGGAACTACATTCTACCATGAACCTTAAGCACAGTATTGCCCAAACCACACTAGTAAAATAGTCTTAGCCACTCTAAATCTAAGAAATCTATTTTATCCTCACACAAATGTATCATAATCATAAAAAAAACACTCAAGATGATTAGGGAACACGAAATTCTAATCGTTAAATTTTTTTCCTATAATTTCAAATTAAATGTACATTTAAGAAGGGGTATTTATAGAAAACCACCATGCTGTGTGCCACCCTTATTTAGGTCTCACTGACCACGTTGACGAGGGTCAGACTAAGGGTCCGACGAGGGCCTTGTCAAGATGCACAAAAATCTCATTTTTCTATTCAGAAAATGCCGAGTAATTGTCCATAAATATCCGCACATATACCACATCAAAAACTGTCACTTACAAATTAGCATGCATATAAAGAAACCAATCATGTGGTGTGTGTATAACATGCTTTCAATCACAGTATACCTACCTATTTGCATGTGCGTATCATTGAACAATAGTAACCAACTTATATAGAGGAAGATAGAAACACCGAGTAAAATGAATAGACACTATATTTTACACACGGAAACCAACAAATACAAAGGACTATAGGATTTACTGTAACCTTTTCCCATCAGTTGAACTTCATACCTATCAATGGAACCATATGCCTTACGTTTAATGATAAATATCTATTTATTTCCAATAGTTTCAAGCCCAAGCATAACATCAACCAAATCCCATACATGTTTTTTTTTCTTTTCTAATGAACTCCATCTCATCGTCCATTGCAATAATTCATTTTTCATTGTCATGGGAAGAAAATGCTTCATATATTCTCTTAGGCTCAGCTTCATGATATGGCTTTAAGAAAACTGGGGTAGTTAATGACATAGGTGACTGAGGGATAACAATGTAGATAACAACCACTTCAAGCAAACCAATGTTAGCGTATGTTGATAACAATACGTGTAGAAGAAAGACATACTCTAACTTCTCTCCTTCAAGTTAGAACATAAATATCAAAATTTGAATAGTGAAGTATAAAGATCTTTCAATAAAGAACCTTATTATAAGGCATTGGTAGTTGAACTCGAATTATATCAATCTCAAAATGATAACCTTTTAATTAGGCATATATAGACATATAACTAATCTTCAATAAACGAAAATGCAACCTCATTTAATGCATACAACCCATATAACAACATTAGAGAGAAGAAATCAAACTAAATCATGGAAGAACCAACAACACCATAAAATAAGCCAATCAACACTGGTAGTAGACGACAATGCAAAAAACTTCTCATACCATCTACAATTGGTGTCAATCACAAAAGATGACCAATACATATCCATGAAAACAAACTTACGATAATAATAGAACAAAGCAAGTTTAAAGTCAATAGTATTTGCTAATAACTAAAATTTCAATCAATAAGATAACTCATTAAATATCTCATATCATAAATTCACAGTTGAAAACAATCTCTAATACTTATTTGTCAAGAAAAATAAGAAATTAATGATTAAAATAGTAATCACAAAGCATAATTATCAATCTTGAAACTAAGATAACTTTCATTGAGTAATAAGGATTTTTATAAATTAAGAGGTAAAATTAAACTATATAAAAAATCCATTAGGTAAAAGATTTTTTATAAATTAAGAGACAAAATTAAACTATTTAAAAAATCCAGATAGCAATAACTCAATAGCCATAATTGAGTTCAATTGCAATAAAACAAAGTGATCAATTTAAATTCAATTTTAATAAAAGTATAGCAAGAGACAATTAATCAACCCAAAATATCTAACTTACCCAAATAAACCCAATGGGAGGAAACAAAATCAATGGTCCAACAAATCCACATCACCAATCCTCCCAAATCTAACAAAAAGAAAGGCAAGTAACTTATGAGCCCAAAAAGAGAGAGATATATGCAAAGAAGTCATCAGCCCAAATAACCAAATTATCCAATAATCCCAAATGCTAAAAGTCAACCCTAATAGCAAAATTAAGGTTAGAGAAAGGCTAGTAAGTGGCGGGATGGAAGGGTGGAGCCCTCGACAACAAATAACCAGTGGTGGCACACCGACAGTCAAATGACGAAGCTGACTTGTGGTTGGTAGCACTAGTAGGTAACCATAGAAACACCCAAAACTGTTAAATTTAGGCCTAATTCCATCTCAAAACTCAGGTTATGAGATGGAGGATTACCTTTGTTTATATGCACAGCGTGGGTGCGATCCCCAGTAACTTGGCTTTTGAGATGAAGTTAGGCCCAAATTTAACATGGTATCAAAGCAGATTACTCGATCGGTGCAGTTGTTTCGTCATTGGTGAGTGATACATTCCGCCACTTGGGCTCCATAAGCTCAACATCCCCGTCGGTCTCAAGGGGACAAACCCTTGCCGATGTGAGAAGAGTGTTAAAGTCCCACATTGATTGAGGATCGCACCCACGCTGTGCATATAAACAAAGGCAGTCCTTCATCTCATAACTTGGGTTTTGAGATGGAGTTAGGCCCAAATTTAACATAGTATTAGAGCAGGTTACCCAGTCGATGCAGTTATTTTGCCACTGGTGAGTGATGCATTCCGCCACTTGGGCTCCATAAGCTCAACATCCCCGTCGGTCTCAAGGGGACAAATCTTGCTGATGTGAGGGAAGTGTTAAAGTCCCACATCGATTGGAGATCGCATCCACGCTGCGCATATAAACAAAGACAGTCCTTCATCTCATAACTTGACTTTTGAGAAGAAATTAGGTCCAAATTTAACAAAACAACGACGAACAAATAGAAGATCTTGGGTGAATGATTCACGGTAACGTAAGGAAGATCTAATGTGGACTGATACCGTCGACAACGTAGGCCAGGGGAACTGACGGCGTTCACGACACAAGTAGGGACCCATGATGATGGCGTTGCCTTTTCCTTTTTCAATATCAAATGGCCCCAAATTGTTGAAGAGTTTGTAACTTCTCTCGGATTGATTTTTAATCACTACATTACTCAAATTGAAACTCATGATTATACGGTGAAACTTTTGCACACAATTTATCAATACAATAACATATTGATTGACTTTGATAGAGATATATAGGGCTACATATCTTTGGGTTACTTTAAGCAGGCAACAGAGGCTAAAGTTGTCGGTGACCACGAGATATAATATGGCTACTGTTGGTTTGAAGGTTTTCTTTATAGAAGAACACTGATCTATTACTATTATTTATTATTATTATTATAATAAGAACCAAAACTAGGGAGGAAATAAAATAAGGTTTAGAAAAATATAGATTATAAGTGTTCAGAAAATACCAAGTAGATAATGAATGCATAAACTAAAATATTGATTAATCAAATAGGTGAATGAATAACTATAAAATCAAAAAACAACGTTCTAATTTTCGTTCCTTTTGTTATGAAAGATTAAATATGTATTTATAGGGATAATAATACTAAAACTAATTAATAGGATTCTAAATAAAACTCTTATATTAACAAATAAACATAACAATAATTATCTAATGTCTAATTATAATAGTTTACACTAATAAAAAAACAAAATATTAATATATAATATTCTAATTCATTCTATTCTAAATATGTCACGTTGATAAATGCTCTTTGATGGCCCAAGCACCAATCCAGGGGGAAAAAAACAAAAAAAGGGGTAATATTCCTTCAATCATTAGACTATCAAGAGTATTTCTAAAAACATATTAGATAATCCGTAACATAATAAAATAAAATTACTTTATCCTCAATAGCCGTAATATGATAAAGCAAAATTTTCCAATTCAATTTCAGTGTTCTTTGTTTATTGCATGCAAGCATTGCGCATGCTTCACAGAATAGTCTCCTGAAAGGTCGGTAGCTCCAAGGGATTCTGTCTTACTGAAAGGTATGGTCGAGAACACTCCTACTGATGGCTGTACCAATGAAAATTCAATGAAACTGAAGGGAGAAAACACATGGTTTACTAGAGTCTGCGTCAAAGGAAAGGATGCAATCCTATAAGAGCAACACAAACTTGCCCCAGTATGGGCAGAGCTACAATATCAGGAAAAAAAAAGAACACTGGATCAGAACAGAAGCAGACTGTAAGTACAATTCCTGCTTGGCATATAATGTACCAAGACCAACCTTCAAAAATTCAGTATCTAACACTCAGAATAAATGAAAGTCTAGAATACCAACAAATAAATCATCTGCCCTAGCCAAAAGAATTTCCTCCAGAAAAATACGGTTAAAGAAAAAGCTAAAAATCTTTCAGGCCTCATTTCTGGTGTACTCCCAAAAATGTAGAAAGGAAAGCAAAACTAGCTTGGAAAACTAATACTTGAAAAGAAAAATTACAGTACAGCCCTTCCAGGCTTGCTGAATTAATTAACCACCACCACAAACTTAAAAAATATGCAATACAACCCTCTAAACTATTTTTTTTTCATAATATCATCCCCAAATTTCCTCGACTTTTTTTTTCAAGTATCTAACCTTTACTTGAAATAATCACTTCAAGAGATGTGATTTTTATTCAAATATGTGCAGTAAAGCAAACCTAGAGAAGGTAATTGTAGTTTGCCCAACTTCAAATTCTGAGAACTAAAACGTAGAACATTTAATTGTTAGTAAATAGAAAAGAAAAGGAAAAACAAAAGCTCTTCAAACCAGTCTCTAAGATAACATCAAATTTAAAGAAAACATGACCCATGGGCCATACATCAATAGACAAAAATGTGTAGTTTTCAAATGGAAAGTTCTTCAAACACTCTAAAGTACACCTTATGCTTAATAGGCTGGTTTCGAGTCAATTCAGCAACCTTGTGGAACTAAATACTTATTTTCAACATTGATGACAGCATGCTTCTAGGTTCTCCAAATCCTCCACCTTCATCAACTCACTCTATAATTATATAATTGAAGGTTTACCCTGCAGTCTTCCAAGCATGAAGGAAAAATTTTACTAGTCACATGCAAATCCATTGACCATTGTATGCCATGCATTTTTAAAAGGAGACCACATTGCAAGCATAGTTGTTGATCTAGTGACCAGCTAAATTGATTACCAATATGTTCTTTTTTACAATTCTGATGTACAATCTAACCGATCTCCATTGTTTGGATTACAGTTTTGGTGCTGGATCTTCAGAAACAAAAAGAGGTGAGAAAAAGTATTTGATCCTCACATCTAGAGATTGTCAACCTAATGCTTCATAGTATCAGCAGCTTTTGTGTTCTCATCCCTGAGCCACATAAGTGGTGACATTTTCAATGAATTGTGAACACAAAGGTTTCTTTTGTGTATTCCTGAGTGACTATAAATTTTTAATTGATGTATGTAAGTTTCCTAAAAGAAATACTGGTGTACTATGGAGGTGCTTTTTACTAAAAGATGGATCAAAGACGGTGTCAACTTCCTCTCCTCCCTATCATGGAAGGTTTTTTTTTGCCAGCTGCAACAGTGTTGTTTTCCCGCTACTCATTGACTGCTTTATTTATTAAACTTGTTAAATGGATCTATGATCTAAAAAAGCTTGCAACTGTTTGCTAGTTTCTTCTCTCATGTGGACTCCTAAACTCCTAAAAATGCATATTAAGCAATCATCTGTACGGAAAAACACAGAAATATACTAGGATGCAGTCACAAGACACAGATTGATGAAGAAGCAATACCAATGTCTTAAGGTTAAACTGGCAGTGACTCTTCCTTGAGAACCCCACCCATCTCCATCCTCCATGATCGATCAACTAGTGCTGATAGCTCTCTGATCCATTGGAAGAATGTCAGTATTATGACAAGATTAAAACAATAGAAGCATTTAAATATGGCAACTTTATAACTTCAAATATCAATCTGTCAATAAATGGTTATTAAATTGCCATACATTTTAATTAAAATGGTGAAAGGGTACTTCGGTCTCTTTTTTGTTACAAAATGAGTGCATTGGTTCATTTATTTTCAATTGGTTCTCACGAGGACTTTTATTGTTCAAACATGATCAGCACAGGGACTTTTCTTAAAACAATTAATGTTGGTCTAACTGAGAGTTAATGTGCCATTTTTAACATAACAAAAAAGGTCCTCGTCGTGCTTATTTTTTAACAAATAATTAAAATAAAAGTCCTCTAATAAAACCTTCGAAAATAAACAGACTAATGTACTTGTATCCCCATTTTCACTAAAATAAATACAATATTCAAAAAAATGTGGTCCAATCAAGCCAATATTTATTTAAACAAATTGATCTTCATGCATTAAATTCATAATGTAGTAATGAGTTTGTGAAAACAAATGTTATAGAAAATGCAAGTACTAGAATGAATTAAACGTGTCACTGACTTGATTAAAAAGCAACTAAGACATCTGTTAAAGCATTTAGTGGAATTCTCCCAGAGTAATTGAAACGTCTTTATTTCTCAACTAGAATTCTCCTAGCTCTACAACTTCACACTTAGTTGAGATGATACAGTGGTTAAATATTAGTTCAAACTTAACCACTTAATCACAATGTATGATGAATGATGCAAAATACGCAGGTAAAAAGACATACCTAAGATCGTGGCTTACAACGAGTATAGTCAATTCTTTCTTTAGATGTCTCAAAAGCTTTACAACATCTGCACGTGCCTTCCAATCTATTAACCAAAGCAGCAGCATCAAAAGTTCAGGAATAGAAGATGTTAGATAAAATGGAACGGTACGTAGGACATTAAGCAAAAGTCCACAGACAATATTTAACTCCCAGCCAAATAATAAGAAACTGATGACATGATATGCTTGAACCAGAAACGTCAGGCCATGGAAATAGAAGACTAGCATTCTCGAATTCAATAGTTAATCAGCTGAAAGTTGTATTGAAAGTGGCCGGTAACCCTTCACCAAGATGCTAAACAAAAGTTAATGGCTTCCAATATCATCATCAAAAATTCATTCCAAGCAAGCTAAGAATACAGAAAGGAAGACAATTTGTAAGTACAAAAATAATCTCTGTACCAAGACCTGCAAGAGGCTCATCCAGTATCAATAAATCTGGGGTTTGCACCTGAAAATGAAGTTCATTGACACTGACTCAGTTAATAAAATCCAGCTGTCAAGATTCTATCTTATAATATGGAATGATTAACGTCATGTTTATAGGGTATTGTTTTATATTGGAATGAATGCATGTGCAGCAGCATTCATGTTACTAAGGTGTTCTTACTAATTGAATTGCCAAGGCAAGCCGACGTTTGTACCCACCACTGAGGGAGTAAGGATCTTTATCAAGGGAGATACCATTTAGACCAACCTAAAACCATCAATTTAATTCCAGAGAGTTTAGATTTTGAAATATATTGGAAATGATAACAAGAACATATAAATATTAAATTTTAAAACCTAATAACATGGAAAAAACTATATTAGAAGTTGTTAAGAAACAAATTCTCCCAAAAACTTAAGCCATTGGGAGAAGAGCCAACAAACTTTCATAAATCTATCGCTCCCTAACATTCAGCCCAAGCGCTTGAAATTCAAAAAAAAAAAAAGAAATTACTGGGGGTTTAAATGCAAGACTTCTACCACTGATACCATATTAGAAAATATTAGTAAACAAATACTCCCAAAGACTTAAACTTTTAGAAAAAGAGTTTTATGACTTTTATACATCTATCAAACTAGAAGACACTTTGTTTCTACTAGAGGAGCATGAAATACCCAATTAATTGCTCGTTGAAGTCTCAAAGCAAGATGCTCCTTTAATTGATAATCACCCTTTTGCCTTGGCCATCCAAACGTAACTTCATCAAGCACATTATCTGTCACAAAATACCTGACTTGAAAATTATGAGTTACTAATCTTGATAATATAAAAACATAATAATTGAAGAAAAAATAAACAAATGGAGATCATCAATGATGGACCATAATTGAAGGCTGGGCTACTTACAACCCAATCCAACTTTTACCAAAATACTTTTTCCACCTATATATTTTTCTAATTAATAAATTTTCTTATATATAAAAATAATAGATCTCTTGGTAAAAATGAAGAACAAGTACAGTAACCTTTTACTTGTGTGGTAATGATGTTAGCTTATCTTTTGCCAATAAATTCATATTCAATGTTTTTATTTTTATTGAAGTTGAATTTTACAAAAGAGCCTATTAACAATTGATAAGATATGCAGATAGTATAATTATTATAGAAATAATAACTAGCAACCACAGCAGAGATAAAAGAAAGGAATTGAAGACACATTAGACTTTGTCATATATCATGAATGAAATATGCCAAAATGCCACACACTTACCTGTATCACGTTGTTGCATTTCTATTAAAATGCAAGTAAAGTGTACAAGAAAGTAAACTTAGGTATTTGTAACATGGTTCGACTTTCATACATGAATGACAAGAATGTTAATTAACTAGAAAGTCAAGTCTTAATTAATGATATTAATCCCAAATCAAAGGAAAAAAGGGAAAAAGAATGAAAATGGGAAATGCACGAGAGTTTTTCTCTACATAAATTAAGGTATGATATTTATAATGTTAGTAAATCTAATATTACAAAATCCTTCGTACAATATTGAAATCAGAAGAGAAGAAAAAGAAGAGAGAGAGAGAAAAGAAAAGAAGAAAAATAAAGAAATAAGCTTTTAAAAATGTTTAAAAACTCCCAATTTTTTGAGTTGTAAATGTTGCAATTCTTTTCCTTTATTGAAATAAATGTAGTAAAATTTGTTTGTTATTTTATTCACATTTATTTCATATCCTCGTAAATTTAGTTCCTTAGAAAATTGTAATTTTCTTAACATATGGTATCAAAACCTTGATAGTAAATTACGATTCAAAGGCAACCATATTCGAGTATAAGCAATGGCCGCAGGTGGAGGTAATGTTAAACTTGAAAAGTTCTATTGTGCAAATTTTGAATTCTAAAAAATGCAAATACAAGACCATTTGTATCAGAAAAATATGTATCAATTTCTTTTGGGAGAAAATCTAGAAAAAATGAAGGATGAAAAATGGACTATTTTGGACAAACAAGCCTTCGAAGTCATTCGATTGACGTTATCACGCAATGTTGTTTTCAACATAACAAAGGAGAAGATCACAATAAATCCTATGGCAACTTTATCCAATATGTATTATAAGTCATCGATCTTAAATAAGGTACATCTCATAAGGCAGTTCTTCAATTTATGGATGACGGAAAGTGTGTCAATGGTTCAACATCTGAATGAACTCAATACAATCACAACCCAATTGAATTCGGTAGAAATTGAACTCGATGAGGAAGTTCAAGCCTTAATTCTTTTATAATCTCTACCAAATAATTACAATGCAATAGTCACAGAAGTGAGTAGCTCGGCAAGAAGCAATAAGTTAAAATTTGAAATTGTACAAGATCTAGTTCTCAATGAAGAAATCCGATAAAGAGTGTTGGTGAAGCATCGTCTTCTTCAATTTTGCATTCAGAGTCCAAAGGAAGAACTAGAGGAAATGGAAGCAGTAGATGAAGTTATCATAGTAGATCAAAGGATAGAAGTTTTAAATCTAGAAATTCATGCATATCTTATAACTCTAAGACTATCGAGTGTTGGAATTACGAGAAAATATGACACTACAAAAATATTGCAATAGTGCACTGAAGAATCACACGAAGAAGGCAGAAACAAATGTTACTTCCACCTCAAGAGGAGATGATGCACTGATATACTCTTTGGACAACAAGCACGAGTCTTAGATGTTAGACTCTAAAACACTATTCCATGCTATTTTGCAAAAAAAACTTTTCAAAAAGTACGCGCCTAGAAACCTTGGTAAGGTATAGGAATGGGCACGGGGACGGGCGGGGACGGGCGGGGACGGTTTTTGATATAACCGTCCCCGAACCGAATTATAAAACCTATAACCGAAACCGCCCGAAAACCGTTACGGTTTGGGGACGGTTTTTTACCCGCGGGTAACGGTTCGGGACGGTTATGAAAAAACCCCCGAAAAAAAACCCGAAATATATATATAATTTAATTTATTAAATATATATAATTAATTTTTTATTTATAATTTAATATATAATTTAATTAATTAAATATAATTAATTTCGGGTACGAGCGGGTACGATTTTTAGTATAACCGTAACCGAACCGTAACCGTTGTTTCATATTCGGTTTTTAACCGAAACCGTCCCCGTCCCCGAAAATTACCGGTTAAAAACCGAACCCGCAGTTTTTTTGCCCATCCCTAGTAAGGTATACTTTAGAGATGACTAATCTTGTGAATTGTTGGTAAAAGTACAATGAAGATTAAGTTGAACAGGACTCTATGGTAGTTGAAGGATGTTAGACATACTCCTAACATGAGAAAGAATTTGATCCTAGTAGGGCTATTGGTTAGTGAATGCTATACCATGACTTTCCATAATGATGATTGGAAATTTTCAAAAGGTGTAACAACAATTGCACGTGACAAGAAGAGTGGTAATCTTTATTTGATAGTAGGAGCCTGTTGTTCAATTTTAGTTGTAGTACGCAATGAAAATCCAAACTTATGGCACTAGAGGCTCGATCATAACAGTGAAAAGGGAATGAAAATTATACATTCCAAAGGAAAACTACTAGGTCTTCAGTCAGTTGGAATTGACATGTGTTTAAGACTGCATACTTAGAAAGCAAAAGAAAGTTAATTTTCAAACATGTTCTAGAACCCCAAAGAAATAGAGATTAGAGCTTGCTCACTCCAATGTTTGGGAACCAATGACTGTCTCATCCAATGGTGGTAAACACTACTTCGTGACTTTCATCGATGATCATTCTATAAATGTGTCGGTTTACTTTTTAAAACATATGTCCAAAGTGTTTAAGGCTTTCAAATTATGGAAAGTCATGGTTGAGAATGAGATAGGTTTAAAGATATTAAAAAAAAAGCTCAGAGCAAACAATGGTGGTAAATATAAAGACACCATATTCAAGACATTTTCTTGTGAGCACAAGATCAAAATAAGGAGAACCGTGCTTGGTATGCCTAAATATAACGGTGTAGCTGAGCATATGAATCCTTCGTTGACGCATGCATGCAATCAAGCCTACCAAAGTAGTTATGGGCAAGAGCAATTAACATAATAGCCTACTTGATCAACTGAGGCCCATCAGTTCTATTAGAACACAGAATACCAGATGAGGTATGGGACAGAAAATAAGTAAAACTCTCACATCTAGATGTTTTCAGTTACCAGTTACGTAACATAGATGCATATCAGTGATCAAGGTAGAAATAAGCTTGATCCCAAATCCAAAAAGTACACCTCCATCGACTATGACGAGGATAAGTTTGGCTACTACCTTTAGGATGACAAGAATAAAAAGATGATATGAGGTAGGGATGTGATCTTTAACGAAGGAGTGATGTATAGGGATACACATGTTGCAAATGCCAGCTACTCTGAATAGAGTAGACCAATGTATGTAAAGGTGGATGATATCCCAAATAGTCCTATGATAAAACAAATGGTTGAAAATCCTCGGTGAAAGGAACTAGTTGAACAAAGCAGTGTGCAGTAGTCTGACATAACTCATCCTCCTACTCTAGCTCTTATACTTAGGAGGTTTTCTCGACCCCATGTACCTAACAGGAGATATCTGAACCACCTGTTGTTGATTAATAGAAGAGAGTCTGAATGCTACGATAAAGTATGTCAGAGCAGAGATGCCAACAAGTGAGAGCTTGCTATGAAAGATGAGATGAATTATTTGATTCCAATTAGACATGTGAGCCAACAAAGTTAATCATGGGAAAGAAGGCCCTTCATAGCAAATGGGTGTATCGAGTGAAAGAGAAGCATGATGGCTCCAAGAGCTACAAAACTCGATTAGTTGTCAAAAGATTCCAACAGAAAGAGTGGACTATCGCGGCATTTTTGCTCCAGTTGTGAAGCTCAATACTTTTAGATCAATATTGACTATAGTTGACAATGAAGACCTTCATTACGAACAGTTAGAAGTGGAGACTACATTTTTACACGAATACTCAAAAGAAGAGATACATGTACCAACCTAAAGGCTTCTATGTGATAGGAAAGGAAAACACGGTGTGCAAATTAAAAAATAGTTTGTATGGCCTAAAGAAAGCTCCAAGGCAGTAGTACAAAAAATTTGATGGCTTTATGCACAAGGAAGGTTTCTGGTGCTACTTCAAGAGATTCAAGTCCAGTTATGTCATTTTATTACTTTATGTCTATGGCATGTTAGTGGCAGGTTTAAATATGGAAGATATTAAAAGATTGAGGAACAATTATCCAATGAGTTTGACATGAAAGGCGTAAGACCAATAAAGAAGATTCTTGGGATGTAATTAACTAGAGATAAGCAAAGAGGGACGTTAAAGTTATCTCAAGAGGAGTATATCAGACTATTTTGCAGAAATTCAACATGAGCAACGTCAAGGCAGTCAACACACTCTTAGCTAGTTACTTTCGCCTATGCCAAGATCGCCTATACCAAGATTGGTGTCCTCAAACGAAGGAAGAGAAACGCTTCATGACTAAGGTTCCTTATGTCTCAAACATTAGAAGTTTGATGTATGCAATGGTCCATACCAGACCAAACATTGGCCATGTAGTGGGAGCTGTTAGCAAGTTCATATCAAATCCAGGAAAGACTCACTAGGAAGCGTGAAATGGATCTTGAGGTATCTACGAGGCACCACAGAAAAGTGTTTGTACCTTTGCTAGAGGAGTGTTAAAAGTACGAGGGTACATAAATACAAACTTTACAAGGGAAGTCAATCACCAAAGGAGCACCATTGGTCATATGTTCACCATGGATACGATAGCTGTTAGTTGGATGCACAGATATAAAAGATTATTGCATTATCAACTACAAAGACTGAATATGTAATAGCGACAGAAGCCAGTAAAGAGATGATTTGACTTCAAGGATTGTTAACTAAGTTGGGATTCAAACAAGAACAAAATGTTTTGTATTATGATAATCAAAGTGCAATACATCTGGCAAAGAATTCAGCATTTTACTCTAAAAGCATGTATATCGAACTTTGCTATCACTTCATCAAGACTTTATTAGAAGATGGGGTGTTAAAACTTCCAGCAAACATGTTGACAAAGATAATGACTATTAACAAACTGAAGTTGTGTTCAACTTCAATGGCCTTTCAAGAGTGACGAAACCTAGAAAAGTAATTGCATTGATTAAGATATGAATACAGAATGAAATCAGGCTTTAAGTGAGAGATTGATAATTACTTAGAAAGTCAAATGTTAATTAATGATGATAATTACAAACCAAAGGAAAAAATGAGAAAAAGAGTGAGAATAGAGAAACATATGAGAGTTTTTCTCTATGCAAATTAAGGTATGACATTAATAATATTAGTAAATCTAATATCATAAAAACCTTCGTATAATATTAAAATATGAAAAGAAGAAAAAGAAAAGAAAGAAAGAGATAAAGATATATAGAGAAAGAAATAAGTTATTAAAAAATTTAAAAGAGCTCTCAATTTCTTGAGTTGTGAATTTTGTAATTACTTTCTTTTATTGAAATTATTGTAGTAAAAATTGTTTGTTATTTTATCCATATTTATTTCATATCCTTGTAAATTTGGTTGCTTAGTTAATTGTAATTTTCTTAACAAAGAAAGTTCTGCAAATAGAAAAGATACTACATAGCCCAAAGGAAATATCACACTTAGCCTAAAACATTGCATCATATGTGCATTGAAATCATATATTGAAAGAGATTTTGTTTACCATTTGGGTTTTCATAAAATAAATTTGGTAGCATCATAAAGTGAATTATTATAGTTCATTATATTTACATTGCATAAAGCTTTTATAATTTATTATATATATATAAGGTGTTCATATCACAATTCAATTCTTTTCCTTCATGGATTTTCTTATAATAAAAATATTTAACTACATTATGCAATTTTATTTTATATCAAAACTCAAGAATATAATCAG
The DNA here is from genome assembly GCA_037013495.1 of Hippophae tibetana. Lineage (NCBI taxonomy): Eukaryota > Viridiplantae > Streptophyta > Magnoliopsida > Rosales > Elaeagnaceae > Hippophae > Hippophae tibetana. The sequence goes on along the minus strand of CM072803.1, from coordinate 58,488,443 downwards.
AAAATGATAAGTAGTTTAGGCCCCAAAAAAACAACGAACATAAACAAAAAATTTAGTCCGCCTTAACGCATAACAGACAAAGAGACATCCCAACTAGAAAATGTGCAAAATAATATATTTTCCATGAAATTAAATTTTTGCAATGAATTGTGTGATTTATAAGAAAAGTCAAAAACATTCTAGGCATTTTATGAGATCATATGTGTTGTGGTGGATTTTTACAAGCTAAATCAATTAGCAAAACTCAATGTAGTTTAAGAGGCATGTTTTATGAGAGCATGAATTCAGAAGTGCATCATCAACGAAGAGGTATAGTGGTAAGCAAAGGGCTAGTGTTGCGTGACGGAACCTCTGAGTTGCAACTTACATGAGAACATATTAAGACATAGTTAAGTAAAGAACAGCATGAGATTCACTATTCATGTTTAAATTTGTCTTAACAAGACCAAGGACAAAGCAATTGCAAGGGATACTGAAAATCCGTTATTCTAAGATCTACCAAAGTATAAACTATAAAATCTCAATATTCATGAATCTAGTTAAGTTAAAAAACAGCATGAGATTCACTATTCTTGTTTAAAGTTGTCATAACGAGACCAAGGACAAAGCAATTGCCAGGGATACTGAAAATCCGTTATTCTATGATACAACAAAGTATAAACTATAAAATCTCAATATTCATGAATATAGTTATAAATATTAGAAACAAAAATGCACATGTTTTTCAATAATTCCATTGGTCATAACATGATGAAACTGTAAATTATCAAAATATGAAACTACAACTCTTAAAAATCATCCAGAAAAAACTGAAAAAAAGCATGAGCGCGCGGCACGTATTACCTCTCAGGAAACTGGAAGACAATACCAACTCTTTCTGAGGGTAACGGTTCAGGAGTCGTATTAGGACTGCCATCGTTTCTGTACTTTTGAACACAAATGGAACCAGAGGTTGGTTTGCTTAGCCCTGCAAGAAGCTGGAATAGAAAAAGGAAAATATAAATAAAGAATGCATGAAAAGACCAAAAAGAAAAACATCAACGAGAAGAAGACCTGCAAAAGGGTGGTTTTCCCACTACCACTCCGTCCGAAAATTAAGCCAAAGCTGCAAGAAAACACGAGTTCATCATCCTAACAGCAGAGAACTACTTGTCGTATCAATAACAAACAAATTTAGGCTTGAATAAAATGACATGATATGAGACAACATATATATACCTTCTCTCAGGAAGGGAAAAACTAACTCCAGTTAAAAGGCTGAGCGCAGTCCCTGGAGGTCGATAGCTTACATCCCTCGCCTATAATTAACAGATAGATAAATTATTCATAATAAATCAATAACAGTGAGTGAAGTAAAAGAAAATTGTTGCAAAATAAAAAGGAAACGACATAACCAGATTTTGCAATATGTATACCTTTTTCCCCCTCGGTTTTTATAGTCAATTTAAATTGAGCCCATGTATGTTGTGCATTTAAATGACATTGAAAAAGAACTTCCATCTATTTTTTTATAAAAGGCAAAAAACTTGTTTATAACTGCCAAATAAATTATCACCCTGAGATGAAATGACATAACATCCTTAACTTTTGGCCCTAAGTCATGCGTGGAAGATGACAATGCAGAGTACGTACCCCAAACAAAAGAGAAAAGCATGGTATAAAGCTCTAGAAAATGTCAAATGAATGTCATATGACTCAAAAAGTACGTGAATTAACAAGAAAATAAAAGGATAAGACAAGAGAACTGAACTCAGAAATTTCAAACCACTTTAAGGGACGCTGAAGGTTGATATTCTACTTTGGGAATGTCAATCACAAAGTCGATATGGACACAATTATGACCCACGGCCAAAAATCTATTGGATTAAAATTTATCACTAATTATTTTTAAATTTAAGGGTCTTGTATCAACCAACTCACAAACACACATACATTAATATCATGCATAAATTCAATCAGTCAAGCTTATAACCATAACTGTATTTTATATTACATTTCAATTTTCAGCTCTGATTGGAGACCATTATAATTCAAATTCGAAATTTGTCTACATTTCCATGCGATTTATAAGAAAATAAATTTTAGAAAGAAGGAGAATTTTGATTGAAAAAAATTAACATACTTCGAAGCAGGAGTAGTCGCATTTAATTCTGAGAGCCCGAGATTTTCTGAAACTCGAACTGAACAAGCAGAAAAGGATGTCATTGTAGTAAGAAATGACTGTAAAACTATTAAACCTTATAAAATAAAGGTTGGGATAAAATTGCAATTAATAAACAAATTGATAAGACATAAAGGCTTGCCTCGAGGTTGATTGGGAAGCTACGAGGTTACGTGGTACGATAAATCTCCAACCTTGTAGGGAGTCGAATGCGGAAATGGAGCTCACCATCATTGTCATGTTTCAGTTGTGACTAGTGCCTCTCCTCCAAGAAAGAAGACGAGGGAATTGGGCTTCCAGGGCCGTAAAGAGTAACGACGCAAAATTGAAGCCCATTTAAGAAAATCTTTTAAATATTATGGAGTTTTGAAAAGTGAGTATTCATGTTATTAATGTGAAATTTGGTTCACGTAATGAAATTGAATCGAAATGATAATGAGAATGAAAAGGAAATAATGTTGTTTGGTTTGACACTATTTTTGAAAAGTGAGTATTCAAAGAAGTAATTAATATTACAATGTTTGGTTTGCCACTAGAATAAAATGAAAAAAATTATAAATTACCTTAATATCCTTATATTCAGTAAAGTTTAAATAATATTATTTAATTATTATTTTTTCGTCACACAAAATACATTATTGAAATCATTTTTTTAAAATAATTATTACTTAAAGCGAAAATATATTATTAAAATTATTATTTTTCTAAATAGGATTTAAGGTTTTGAGGTTTGGGATTTAAGATTTAAGGATTTAGGGATTTAGGGTTTATGGATTTAGGATTTGGCTATATTTGTAGGTTAAGGTTTAGGGTTAAAATTATTATTTTTCTAAATAAGATTTAGGGTTTTAGGATTTGAGATTTTGGATTTAGGGGTTAGGGTTTAGGATTTGAGGTTTAGGGTTTGGGATTTAAGGTTTAGGGATTTGGGATTTTGGGTTTTAGAATTTGGGGTTTTGGGTTTTGGGTTTTGGGTTTTGGGTTTTGGGTTTTGGGTTTTGGGTTTTGGGATTTGGGGTTTTGAGATTTAGGATTTGGGGTTTTGAGATTTGAGATTTGGGGTTTTGGGTTTTGGGGTTAAGGGTTTTGGGTTTAGGGTTTAGTGTTTTGGAATTTGGGGTTTAGGGTTTAAGGTTTAGGGTTTTAGGATTTAGGATTTGGGGTTTAGGGTTTAGGATTTTGGTTTTTGGATTTTGGGTTTTGGGTTTTAGGTTTTAGGGTTTTGGGATTTTGGGTTTTAGGTTTAGGGTTTTGGGATTTATGGTTTTGGGTTTTGGGTTTTAGGATTTAGGATTTGAGTTTAGGGTTATATTTGGAGTAAGGGTAAAATTAGGAAAAAAATTTGAGATGTGAATGGAATCATGATTCCTAAAAATTCATTCTCTTTTAGGAATCAATTTCATTCCTAACTCTTTTTTCAACCCAACCAAACACACAAATGGAAGGAATTAATTATGATTCATTTTCATTCCCTCCAACCAAACATAACATACAAATATATAAACTCATAATCATAAATTTATCTATATATTATTGACCTTATGCAATTCTCATTTTTACACATTTTTTTACTTTCTCCAATCCCTAATTTTATTCTACATCGTTATTTTAAATACGTTATGTTACAATTTTACTCACGGTCTTATATATGTGTCGTTCTCTCTTAGTATTTATTATCTTTATTTTTCTTCTCTCAATTTGATAACGTCGTCTGCCAAATCAAAGACTTGTTTGCTCACGAGGGATTTTTTGGATGACAATATCTCTATTATTTCTCTATCTTTTCGATTCATTTTTTTGTTTACAGAATTCATCTCTCTACTAGTCAATTTGAGAAAATTTCAAACTATATCTTCTTCAAATTATCAACCTCATCTTCCTCTTTGTTATATTAATTTTTAGGATGATCCAATAAGTCTGCAATTGTTTTATGCTCTTTTCATTCTCATTTTTACAATTTGTTGATCTTTTTGAGGTAAACTAATTCATTTAATATGATGTCTAATGTATGTTTACAACTAAAATTTATTAATTTGGGTTTAATTAATGCCAAGATAGATGTTGCGTTTGGATTTTGAGGCCATTAGAATGAGATTATTAAGATGAAGATAAAAATGTTGTTGGTATGACTTAAAATGTAATGATAATTTTGATTTTTAATATTTTTAGGTAAAAAATAGGTTAGTTAGGTTCAAAGTGAACATATGTTGGTTGTGATATGAAAAGAATTTAATTTCTAATTGATTCTTTCTAAATTGGTTCCAATGTTTTCACTACCTTATATAACTTGTTATATTTATTATAGTACCACTATTTATCGGATATATTTTATTATATCTACATATATCTTTGAATGTAACTTGTTATATTTATCATAAATCCAACAATTCACTGGATATAACTTATTATATCCACATATTATATCCACATGTATCTTTGTATGTAATATGTTATATTTACCTTTATCTTTGTATATATCATGTTACATTTACAACTACATTTGCATGCAACATGTTACATGTACCTTCGATGGGTCATCAACAGTGGCCGTTGGAATACTAGTGGCTGATGAACCAATTTTTATACTAGTATTTTGTTATGTTTTTAGACATTATTTTTACATTTTATTTAATAATTTTGATTCTTTAAGGTATGTTGTTATTTTATAGGTAAGTAAATATTTGAAAAGTTTTTACAATTTTTTTAGAATTTTCATGAATTTTTTAATCAATTTATAGAGTTCGTAACTGTATTTAAAAATTACAGTGACTAAACCAAAACGACCCATAATCAATTAAAATAGTCCAGGTGGATGCTCTTAGCAAGTGTGTGGATGTATATAGCCAGGTAGAGTCAAAATTAACTTAGACATGGCGCACCAAAACGATGTCATTTTCTGTTGCTAGTCATTGTGTCTCCAACCTTCAATAGACACACAAACTAATCTCAACTATCAAAGTTTTATCATCTAATCGTCCAAAATGTTCCTAAGTTAATACATGACCTATTTACATTTTTTAAGCCCTATTTGATCAAAGCTTGGCATGAAAAATTGAGATAAAAGCACTCAAACAACTAAGAAAAAAATTAATCATTGTTGAGCAATTATTTCAAGTTTTTGGAAAAATAAGATCAATCAATTCAAGAATTGAATATGATTCATAAACTACAAGCAAAAGGAGGCAAATGGATTAGTGAAAGAAATTAGATTAAGGATCACATAATCATTTATTTCAATAACCTTTACACTACTAAGGGAAATAATAATTTTAATGTTCTAAATGAACTCTTCTTATAGTGTTTCTCACCACAAGAAAATAAAGATTTTTTGTAAAATTCAAGACCTACCATGGCCAGATGGAATGTCAGTAGTCTTACAAGTAGCACTATAACATTTTCAAAGGTAATATTGTTGACTTTGTTCAAGAACTCTTTAGAGGAGGACCGATGAATAAGGAAATTAATAAAATTGGGATATTGCAAAAGAAAAATCATCTAACCAATTTATCACATTTTAGATCCATAAGTCTTTGTAATATCTCATACAAAATCATTTCAAAAATTTTAGTTAAAAAGATGAGACCTTTATTTGATATACTTATATCATCCTACCAATCTGTTTTTGTTCCAAATAAATGAATTTTAGAAAATATAATAATAGGTTAAGAAATAATTCATCGTATGAATAGCAAAAAGGATAAGGTAGATTTTTTAGGCATAAAGATCAACATGAACAAGGTATGTGATAAAATAAAATGATCCTTAATTTTAGAAGTATTGAAAAGATTGGATTTGCCAACAAGTTTTTTCATTTGATAAAAAAATGTTTATCCTCAGTATCCCATATTATACTACTAAATGGTTATGTCTTTCGAAAATCACCCCTAGCAGATATCTTAAATAATGAGACATTTTGTCTTCTTACCTTTCTATCTTATAGGCTAAAGTTCTTTTTAAACTCATCATGGTATCAAGATTTCAAGGAATAATATCCTCATTAGTCATCTATTATATGTTGATGATATTCTACTATTTGGAAAATTGCAGAGAAGTGAAGCTTTACACTTCAAAGAATTAATTCTTATATATGAAGAATTATCATGTCAAAAACCTAAATTTGCAATATCTATAATTATTTTCTCCAAAAATACAAATCCTACTCACAAAATGAAAATGGAGGCTCTTTTGAGAATTTAACAATCTATTTCAGATATGATATACTTATATGATATAATTGGGTAATTCTTTATTCATACCGAAGAAAAAATCACAAAACTTTAAAAGGATCCTACAAAGTATTTTTAATAAAATGGAAGGTTAGAAGACAAAGTTTTTATCTCAGGTAGGAAAAGCTACACTAATCAATTCAATTCTTAAAGAAACTCATACTTATACAATAAGTACTTTAAAAGTCCATAAAAGAATTTGTAGTAAGGTAGATACAATAATTAAAAGTTGAAAATTTATTTGTCAGCCAAAAGAAAAAATAGCTTTAGGATTCAAAATATTCCAACAACAAAACTAAACACTGTTATCAAAGTTGGCATGACAATTGATAGGGAATAATAACAAGTTTTGAGTAAAAGTACTCAAAAAGAAACATTATCAAATACATGAATTCCTAGGCACGATAGTAAGACAAGGGAGTTCATACATTTGGAAATGTATCTGTAGCACAAAAGAGATCATTAGGAAAGGAATGTTTATCAAATTGGAGATGAAAAATCAATAAAAAATTTAAAGCATCATTGGTTACCAAGTTTGGATAATATTTAAAATCATATTAATAAATAAACGATACAATCCTTACAAGGTATGACTATTGCTAACCTTGCTTCTTCTAAAACTAGATGGAATTGGTATCTAATAAATAACTTGTTTGATTTAACAGCCATTAAATTTATAAGTAGACTTAGGAGTCCAAATGAATTGTTGAATAATAACATCATTTGGATTGAGAATTTTTTTTAGCAAAATCTACTTATAAATTGATAAGTAGAAAAGACACTAGTTATGGAGTTTTCTGATCCAATTTGGAGATTGTTATAGGTTTTTAAATTACAGGAAAGACATAAAATCTTCATTTGAAAATTATTGTCTAACTCTTTAGCTTTCAAGTCAAACTTGAAAAGATTTGTCTTTGATATAGATATAAAGTGCACTTTATGTGGTATGGAGAAAGAAACTTGCACCCATTTATTCCTCGATTGTTCTTATATACCTTGTCTATGGCTTAACCAAAAAGCTTGGCAAGGTAATTTTTCTAGTTCAATATGATTTAATTGAGTTAAAAGTTTTCACCAATTAGGACGGTTTTAATTAAGTGAAAAAAAGATGTCTTTGGGAATTCAAAGCTCAAATTGGAGCATATCAAGAGTGAATTGGCTTTTATTGATGAGGCTTCTATCTTTAATCAAGATAAGTACATTAATTTACAAAAGGAGTTGGTAAAGAAAACTTTAAATGAAGAAAGGTTTCAGAAATGTCTCGAATTCAATGGTTAAAAGAGGGAGATCGTAATACTCAATTCTTTCATACTAGAGCAATATAAAGAGAAAGAATAAAAAATATGGTTGGCTTACATGATTCCCATGGATGCTAAACTGAGAATCCTGATCATATTTCAAGTATGGCTCTCTCTTATTTTGAGAACATTTTCAAGTCCTCATTGCCCAATAATTTAGGTATAATGCATGTGTTTGCAAGTTATTTGTCTCAAAGTTACAAAAAAAATGAATGAAATTTTGAATAAGGAAATAACTTACATAGAAGTGTATAATGTTCTACAACACTTAAACCTATATAAAGCCCCTGGTCCAGATGGATACATAGTTTCATTTTTTCATTCTTAATGAAATATTGTTTGTGAAGACATCATAATAATTGTCAACTTTCTTCAGGTATGACATCATCTCTATTGTTGCAAATCACACTTCTATTAGATTTATTCCTAAAATTAACAAACCAACTCATCTCCCACACCTTAGACCGATTAGTTTGTTCTCTACTGTATACAAGATTATCTCTAAAATTCTTGCTAATCGGCTAAGGAAAGCGTTATATTTTGTCATAAACTTGCAACAAAATTCTTTTCATCCCAATCAATTGATTGTTGATAAAATACTCATTGCTCTTAAGCTTTTATTTCACTTAAAATCAAGGACAAGGGATAAAATCGTCATCTAAGCTTAAAATTGGGTATAAGTAAAGCCTTTGATAGAATTGAATGGTGTTTTTTTTAAACAAGTTATGTTGAAATTGTGTCTTTCACCTATATTTGTTTCTTGGATAATTTCTTGCATTTCTTTGATATCTTATTCACTAGTTACCAATGATGATGTGGTGGGTTATTTTATACCACAAAGAAGATTTCATCAAGGTGACCCAGTGTCCCCTTAATTTTTTGTGTGTTGAAACTTGGTCAGCATTACTTTACCATGGTGAAGAAACAAAGTTAATGTAAAGGCTAAAAATAAAGCATGTTTAGACCATCCATATCACCTTTGTTTTTTGCACATGATTATCTAGTTTTCTATAAATCTTTTGAAGAAGAAGTTAACAAGGTGAAAGAAATTTTAAAGATGGAAGGCATCGAGTAAGGAAGTGAAATATCAAAAGTTATCACTTTTCTTATTGCAAACACTTCAAGTGAATTAAGGAAAACTTACAAAGTGTTTTGGAAATTTATTGTTAGAGGCATGTATAAGTATTTAGGTTTGTCATCCCTAATTGAAAAACTAATATATAGACCTTTAAGTTTATTCGTGATAAATTTCAAAATAAAGTCCATAGGTGGTCCAAACAATTTATATCATGAGCAAGAAGGAAAATACTTCTCAAATCTATTTTAACTATGATTCCCAAATTTGCAATGGGTTGCTTCCTTCTTCCTAAGTCTCTATGTAATGAAATTGAGGCCTTAATGTTTCGATATTGGTGGTTAGGTTTAGATTAAAAAAATAAAATTCATTAAAAAGTTATAAAGAGTTTCAACATCAAAATCTGAGGATGGCATGGGGTTTAAAGTCTTGAGATTTTTCAACATTGTCATGGTACAAAACAAGGTCAAAGGATATTAACTCAAAACTCTTTTGTGTTGGATCAAGTCATTAGACATAAGTACTACAACAACAATTTATTTTTGGAACTAAAATAGGAATAAATGCCTCTTAAAATCAAAGAAGTTGATTTTGGAATGATTTAGATGGTAACTAGCTTCAAATAGGGGGTTTGGTACCAACTGATACCTTACCTTTAGGAAAAGTACACAAAGTACTATATTTTTAAGGGATACACCATAAGTTATTTTTTTTCAAAAAATGATATAATTTAGTTGAAAATAACTATAAAAGCATAAGTTTTGTTAATTTTGATCAAGTTTGACCATGTAAAATATTAATGAATAATTTTTTCAAAAATGACAAACTTCTTATTTTATTATTATCAATCCTCGTATATATCCTATTTCACATTTTTTAAATATTTTTTTGATCACTAGTATAACCCTCGCTAAAGTAAAGTAATGTACCTCTATATAGTTTTGATAGTAATATATACTTTTTTCACAAGTTAATGTATCATATAAATTTTTTACCCCTTCTAATAACTCATTTAGAATTTGGGATTATCTTTGGATATCGAGACCAAGGCAATTCAAACTTATTTCAATAAGTGATTCAAGTGTTTCTTGTGTAAGTAATTTAATTGATGAGTATGGGTTGTGAAAGTTTGATATTTTACAAGTATTTTTTTAAGATTATGAGACAATTATAAATATTTTAATTAATTTAGAACAAGTTGGAGATATTTCCTTTAACATTTTAGCAAAAATGAAAATTATACAATTAAACACAGTATTATAAGAGGGCTTGTGAAGAAGATAAATTTTTGGGATGGATTTTGGGATGCAAGGCTAAAGGAATAATATATTACAAAGCTAAATTGCAAAATGCTTTGGAATACATTATTGGCTATCAACTTCCAATAAGCTCAAAGTATTTGCTTTGCAATATGCCAAATAGCATTCTCCCAACTAGTTCTAATCTTATTAAGCATGGCACACAAGTTGAATCTATATGCCTTTTATGTTATAAGAAAGTGAAAGATACAAAATAGTTATCCGTAGAATGTAAATTTTCATATAAAATCTTCTCTAATTCGGGATTAATTCACGAGCTAGTTCCTAGTAGGCTCTTTCAAATTCAAGATTGAATGAAGAATGCATGGAGTAATTTGGAGAGCAAAGTTCACGAAGAAAATTTATAGAAGAAACAAATTGTACGTTGGTGGGGATATGGAAGATGAGAAATTATAAATTCCTTTTTTTTTAAGGATCAGATTACTAATGAGGTTATGTTTTCGATTATTAATCATTTATTTGAGCATGATATTGTGGCTTTTGAAGGTTTATATTTGTCTTTTGATAAGTTTGACAAAACATGAGATTTTATTCTTTATCTTTTAAAAATATATATTTTGATTTTATCTTAGATTAGGATTTTTATTTAATTGAATCAACCTTCGGATAAAAAAATATATTAATATTATGTTACCGATTAAAAAACCGAAATTAAAAATACATGATGATTAAATGTTCCTTCCTTCATCATTAGTTGTTCTTTTCCTCGATTCTTTTTTCTTTTCTTTTATTTTTTCCTTTTTTTTCTAACTTATTCAATTTTTTTTCTCTCTTATTTAACTTTTTTTTCCCTTTCCTTTTTGCATCATATTTATTTAACAGTTCTAAATTTCAATGTATGACAAGAAATAAAAATTTAGAAGTGGACCTAGAAAACTAGGAAGAGACCAAAAGAAAAGAAAAAAGAAAAACGGTTAACAATTTGCTCCAAGGCTCAGATGGTCCAGCTTCAAGTTATTTTTTGCTCTTCTGGTATTTTCAATCAATCCCTCTCATTGATTCATTGTTTATATTAGTTAAGCCACTAACTTATGGATTTTCCAACATTATTACCGTAAAAGGTAACTAGAATTATCCTTCTCTTGAAGTTCCCTTTTTTGTATTTTGTGTTTCAGAAAACTCCTTCTCCGACTGAAGAACAAATAGGTTGAAATCATTTTTAATTTATTCTGCCTTAGACTAATCCTATAGGCTCTGCTTTATCTCTTGACTACGATGTATATGATATTACTTGCTTTTTCATTTCATTTTTTATCCCTTTCTTTTTTTGCTTTTATCAAGAACCAAGTCAAAGAACCAAAGCTTGCTGATGAAACCGAAAAAATGAAAAAAAAAAGATTTTTTTTTGTCTTCACTAGTTTGGAAAACGAAATTGTGGGTTTATTATATTATAATTATGAGGAAAGCAGGTGACAAAAAGTGCTTCGGGTTGGTATACAGGGAAGCAGATGAACATATTGAAAAAGTAGACGGTGCTATGGAGTGGGATTTCAAGGAATTTTCTTGGGAATCAAGTGATTTGGAACAGAAAGAAGATGGAGACCTTGGTGCTGTGGTTGAATTTGGGAGATTTGAAAGTCAGAAGAAAAAAGTTGAATCTTTAGTGGATTTGAAGCGTACAATGGCAGATTCAAAAAATAGGTCATTGAATAAATTAAAAGAAGGAAAAGACCCAACTTTGATTTCATCAAAGAGAAAAATTGGAGCTAGAAAACCTTATTGCTTGGTTGATAGTTGTAAAACAGACCTGAGTGACTGTAGGGAATATTATATGCGTCATAGAGTCTGTGAATGCCATTCTAAGACCCCAATTGTTACTGTCAAAGGTGAGGAAAAGCGATTCTGCCAGCAGTGTAGCAGGTATATAATAAATGTTGATAATTGATTAAGCTTTGTTTGAAATGAAAAGTTATTAACATGTGTTTTCTTATGTTTGAAAGATTTCATTCTCTGGGAGAGTTTGATGAGGGTAAGAGAAGTTGCCGGAAGCGTCTTGATGGACATAATCGGCGCCGGAGAAAAACTCAACCAGGATCTTTCTACTCAAGTTCCAAAAATTTCTTTTCTACCTACAACGGTTTGGAAAACTTTACATAATTTGTAGATGATGTTGTTTATTTGTAGCATCTATTTCAATTGATATAGACAGTAGCAACTTTTTATTCTCTACTCTGTCTAAAACAGATCACTTCTCTTAGGGTTTGTTTGCTTGTGTTTTTGTTAAAAATGGTTTCAGACAAAAGCAGTTTCAAGATGAAGCATTCTCTCAGCAAGCACAAAATATAATTTCTAAACCCTGAAAGTGTTTCTAACAATTTTTTTCTTATCTGGTCCTGAAGCACTTTACTGATCTCATAAACAGAAACAAACATATCGTTATTTATCATCATTTTTATTATATAGAGTACAAATAAGCTGTTTACATGTACAGGTCCCAGAATTCTACAGTTTGGTTCTCCACATATATATGCAAGTCCTACTATGGAAAATACATGGGCATGGAACGCCAAAACTGAACCAGATCCTTCAATTTATAGTCCTCGTGATCAGTTTTGCTTCATTGATGAGCAACGAAGTGCTTGCAATTCCTTCAAGGGGGGTACTGAGTTGTCTCTCCAGCAGCCAAATAATGATACTAAACAAGGCAAAACAGCAGGAGCATTCTTGTGCCAACAAGCACTGAATCCTATTACCTCACAAGGAAGGGTAAGAGGTAGTCGCTTATTGCCGTCGGAGACAGTCACCCTTCCTATTGAGTCGGGTGGATGTGCTCTCTATCTTCTGTCAACTAATTCAACTCAAGCTCCAAAGATGAGTCTCAACAACCATTTGGTTCAGTCCAATGAAGCTCATACAACTCAATTCCAAGACTCAGCCGGACCAAACGGCAGTTTAGCCAGTTTGGCCGGGTCTGCAAAAGAAGAAGATTGGGAGTCCATTATCAACTTCTAATTCCAACAGAACCAACATTGATTGTAGTTGGGGAATGATGGTCTGTTGGAAATGGGGTACAACAAACTCTTCCAACTTTGTTGTTGTGGTTAGCTTATCGTGTTGTGTGTTCGAGTTCCTTTTTATCTAAGTTCGAATAAATTAACAAGGAGTCAACTAAAGAAAGCTACAACTTTGGTTGATGCCTTTCTCCTTCAAAAGTTTGTACTTTATATGCTACCCTCTATGAGCTTATCTGTATTCCACTTTTTTCCCTGTATGATTCTAATATTATCTGATTACTATAATACAAGAATCTACATATTCTTATCTAGCAAAAAAGAAAATTATTTTCTTGGAGGAAAAAAGGTGTGACAAAAGCAGATATTATGGTGACAAATCATTTGCCTTTTGGATGCATTTTTTTGACTTTTGGACACATTAAGAGCATAAAAGTACGGTCACAATATGGGTTACTATTCATATACAAACACAATACGGGTCACAATTTCGTTTACAATTCATATACAAACATAATACTATTATCCTTTTTTAAAATTAAGGATTAAATATTCTAAGATTTACTTTGCTTTTCACAATAAACATTAGTTCTCTTTTGTTAAAAATAATACATTTTAATCATTTTTTAAATAGTAAATTATTATTTTATTAATAAATTTTTTTTACATAATAATAAAATGAATTTAATGTGGTTTTTTTATTTTAACAATTTAAGACTAAATTTTAATAGTATAATGTATTTTTTTGGACAATTGTTTTTGTAAATTTTTATATTTTACGATTTTTTTTGTATTTTTAACATTTTTTTGTCTTTTTTATAATTATCATATTTGAATCAAAATTACAAATTTTAAAATATAAAAAATAGGGGTTACATAGATTTGATAATTACAAGATTAGTGATGATAAACCATATAAATTAGCTCTTTTGTCCATTATCTTTGGAGATTGGTACCAAAAGTTGAATGACGTACCTCTACTACGTTTTTTGGAGTTAAAGGTAGCGGTTGTACCATCTGTGTGATATTCGATGATGGTAAACTAGAGAATGCTCATCTGTATGGTTTCAACTCCACTAATCTTGTAATTTTCTAAAATGTGCAGCCTTTATTTCTAATATTGTAAAATCTGTAATTTGAATCCAAATATGATACCTGTAAAAAATGTGATACATAAAAATGTTAAATAATAGGAAAAAAATCATTAAATATAAATCATACAAAAATAATTGACAAAAAAATATACTATTTAAATTTAGTTTTAAATTTTTAAAACACAATAACAATTAAAAGAGTACGATCCAATACACTACCAGAGTAAGGAGATGGAGACTCTTTAAGGATTCAACCCTAACTTGCATGGATAGGAAATCAAACACTTACGTAGGGTACATAGCAGAAGTACAGACAAAATAATATCATATACGAATATAACTTTGAACAATATATATTATATAAATTCAAAGTAAAAATTTAGTAAACAAAAAATGCTTTCTAATAAGAGCTTATGCTTCAATATGTTGAGACATATACACTAAAAACTCAGATTATACCAACTCAATAAGGGATCATGTATAACATTCGATATAACGAGATAAACCCATATAGGTATCTATATGGTAACATACTCGGATTATTTAATGCAACCACTTAGCAGCAAATAATTCACTAAATAGTAAACAAGTAACATTAATAGAAAGTAAAACCACTATTACCTCTATTAGTAAGTGCCTTCATCCAAACTATCTATTGCTGCTTTTAACTTACTGTTTCCATAGCTATTTGGTTCAACACTAGAACTCGATTGTCCTCTATAGCCAACACCACACAATGTGGTATGATTGGTAACTAATCATTAGTAACTAGAAGTGTATCAATTCAAAACCTCACACGACACAAAGTCCACTATTAATATCAAATCGCATACGAGAGACACATAGTCAAACCACGTGCTCACACAAATAACAATTTTATAACTAACCATAAAAATGATCCACTCTCAAATGTAGACTATCCAAAATAATTTCAAAAACTGATAAAAATCTCAAAGTGAATTTTGAGAGAGTTTAAGCTTTTAAATGATGGGTAAAGAGAAGAGAAAATAGTGGGCTTGAAATGCACACCTCACCAGCCATCTAACCAAATGTGGTAGTGAGGTTATTGGTAAGCTACTAAAAATTTGTATTTTTCTGTTTCCAAAGAATGCTGAGTACTATCCATAAGTACATGTACCTGAAAAATGTCACAAATCACAAGTAAAAACGTCGGTAAGCGAGCGGTTTACCTAGCATGGACATTACAAAACCCAACCCTTATGGTGTGTGTAAACATGCACATATACAAAGTGTACCTAGCTATGTGTGTGTGTGAATTACTGATCCACAAGAGCCAACCTTATATAAGGGAGGACAAATGCACTAAGTAAAATAAAACAGACATCATGTTTTGTACATGTGAAACCATACACAGACACAAGTACATCGAGACTTACATTCTCCTCCTTTGGCTTTCCATGTCAAAACATTACATAACTAGGTACAAACACTCATCGAACATGAGATGATCATAAAGATGTCCTAAAGTTGTTTGTTCCCAAGAACAACACAACAACACACAATAAAATTCAAAAGACACATCTACACTAAGTGAATCTATCTTGTGCGTTCCATACATCTTCATTTATCAACTCATCCATTCTATCACTCTAAAACATGAGGGCATCAATGCCACTACACATAAAACATTTGAAACTTGGAGACTTCGCTTTATACCTATAACCTACACATACAAAACAAACACATACCCCTTAAAATGTATAATGTAGAAACAACGTGTAGTCAAGCCATATACTATCATGTTACCCCTACATAGGTACACATGGATAAGCACAAATGAAAGAAAAATGCACACCTCCTTTTGACTTCATGAAACACTCCCCCTGAATGCATGCAAGTCAGACAAAAATATGTAATGCAATCTTACACTCATAGCCTATGTGGCACAAAGCATAGCAACAATCATATAGTTGTGCATATAAAAATTTTCTCCCTCCTTTTGACATTGAAAGTCAAAAGAACACCCTTATAAAAGGGAGATAAGGCGTACAAATATGCTATAATCATAACACTAATGCAACATAATATGTAAGATTAAAGCAAAGACAATAAGAAGTACCACATGCTTCAAGAGAAAAAAACTTATAAAAGCACTAAGACTCTAGTAAGGTAGAAGTATGAAACATGCAACAAAATAATGCATAGACAACCAAAGATAAGTGTAGATAAAAAAAATCTCAATCTACCCAAGAAAACATATGTCATAAATTCTAGTAACAATTACTAGGCAATGAATGATAAACAAGAAGGAAGTAGAAATAGGGAAACACAAAGTAGACATGTGAAACCAGAGATTGCATACAATGCATATAACATGTCATACTAATAGTCTTATTTGTGCATGATTCATACAGTTATGCATGGTTCCTTTGATAGCATATACAAGACATACACCTCTCCTACTAAAAGTATGCATGTGATATAATAAACAAGTTATGCATTGCACTTGCAAACCCTCCAACACAATGGAATCTACACACATTAGTCTTACATTTAACACAAAAATCCACATGTCCATCAATCCATAAGGTATTCATGTAAGAGTATGACTAAATTTTTGATGCCATGCATAGTGTGTGATATGCATAATTTGTTTACTCTATATGCCATCACGATATACTTATGAGAACTAAGCAAATTGAAATATAGACTCAAGTTGAAAAAACCTTCATATGTCCTCAAATAATCTCTTTCTCTCTCCACTACTGTAACTATCAACTAAGAAGAAATCAAGTGGTCTTTCAAATATTGTAATGAAAGGCTAAGGAATGGGTAAGGGAGAGGAGACATTTAGGCTTGCACACACCATTGTTAGCTAAGAAGAAATCAAGATGTCTTTCAAATATTGTAATGAAAGGCTAAGGAATGGGTAATGAAGAGAATACATTTAGGCTTGCACACACCATTGTTGATCCAAACAACGGATAAGTTCATATCCATGACACTTATACCCTCAAACAAGGGTTTTTTCCTCTTTACTTGTCAAACATAAACCAATGAAATTGAGAGAATAATACACAAAAAATAGATTATTTATGCAACACTATCTCAACACACTCACCATCTTTTCACTTTTTTTTTTAAATATTCATCAAGTAATTATCACATTTTCCCTTTTTTATTCCCCTTTTCTTTTTTCATCATTTTGTTTACAAAAACCAAGAGATAGACAAACCCAGAACAAACAATCTCAATCAAAAGGTGGATAAGGTAAGTGTGAACAAATTTTTAGACTAGGCCAATATTTAGGAGCAAAAAAATGAAAGGATACCATAAATGCTCAAAAAGGGGAGACTAAGGATATGAGAACAATGGTGACAGGAAAGGAATAAACGATTCAAGAATGGTCAAATTCCTCTTTCTAACCAAGTAGCAACTAGAAATCATCTCGAGAGACATTAAAGGTGGATTCTAGAGCTTGTTAGATAGGTATAAATAATCAATGCAGGAGATTCACACAAGATTCTCAAAACAACCATATAAATTCATAGAGATATGATATGTGTAAAAGAAAATTTCATTTCAGATAAGACAAACAAGAAAAATTTAGCCATACAAGCTATCATTGAATACATATGTCAAAACATCCAATTTAAGAAAAATGCATGCGAAATATATATCAACATGATCCCATTAAAATTCATTTTACATGCAATAATATAACAAAGAGAAAAGCCGTCAGTCTCATGAAACACAGAACAATGACTAATAAGTGAGATGAAAAGAAAGGACTCAAAATAGATCAACGCCTAAAAAGAGAGGAAACATGTCTCGAAAGGGATAAACAGAAAAACTCATGTCATTGCTAGTCAGGAGAAAGAAAGAAACTTACTAACTAGTGAGCAGTGCAAGCAACATCCATAAAAAAAGAAAGAAACAAGAAATGCTACTAGAACCACTAAGCATGTGAGAAGGAAAAAAGTTCCAACATAGAAACACAAGACATGCTTAGATAGGGAAAACATCACATACAATAGAAGTGTACACAAAGATACAAGTAAGAAATATATCTCAGTTAATTTCAAATAAAAAATTGAAGCAAAGTGGAAGGATAAGAAGGAAAAACATAGGTAAAATAATGATAGAAATCAACAAGAGACAAACAAATAATTAACACACAATTTGCTAGGTGTAAGAATGTAAAACCTAGGATCATGGATAGAGAATCATACTACAAAGAAACTACATGATGAAAACATGTGACATGATGCACATGCAAAAGACCATAGAAGAAGAAGTAGGTAATATGCAAGACAAACACACATAAGGAACACGTCACAGCAAGTGGCATGGGAGAAAACTAGTAAAAGATCAGCCATAAAGGTAAGTAACAAACATGATAATTAACACACTATACATGAATCAAAAACATTAACCATAGACAAGAAGAAGTTTAAAGTATATGAACACAAACAAAATGACATAACTTCATATAGAGAAAAATGACAAACATAGAGAGAAATAAAAGTAAGCAACTCTACTCCAAAAAAATCACCCAAAAAGTGATCAAACTGCATCCATTCATTTAAAGAATTTGTGAGGGGCAATATAAGTTGGAGATAGTCTCTTACTCATATGAACATGAGGTGTATATAGGACTCATGATCTATTTTGTTTATAATTTTTAGAAAATTCAATCAAGTTATCCATATAAGCCAAGTGAGGTGGAATTTTTGAGGTAGATTTTGTTTTTGCTTTGTGCCTCAGGAGCATAATGTAACCTGAAAGAACATGCACAAAAGAGCCACAATAACTATATCTAGAAAAATGAGATATAGAAAAGCAAGGTAGAGAACTCTGAGATGCATTTCCTATATATTTAGGGCACTTCCTTACAATATAGCCAGTAGTTCCATAGCGATAATAGGTACATACAATAGAGTTGAGATACTAGGGTCCCTGACTCTAGGGAGTAGTACGTAAAGTAAAAAAGAAGGAAGTGTCACGTTGACTTTTATATGAGGATGAGAAGTCAATTTACCAATGTATGGTCTCAAATTCCTAAGTTCACCATAGTGGTGACAATTGGGAGTGACAGTAGGTAAAGGAAGTAGACCACCATTGAATTCATAGAAAGTGTTAGCCTTAGGTGAAGGGTTCACCTCGTTAGGAGAATCAAGCTGAAAAAAAACAACCAACTTATTTTTGGGTATGTATAAGTAGACTTCATCTTTGGCTCTTAATTGGTTGTTTTATAAACTTAGTGGTACCTGTTGTTGAAGTAGAAATATCCCTTTATCATAACCAATTCCATGTCTGTCTCCAAATGTTTTTGTACTATTAAGGATTTCATTTAAATTCTTTGATCCAATCATCATTGTTAATAGCAGAGATAGAATGAGTTAGTTCTTTCTCATTGACACTCAACTTGTTTTTCAAATCTTTAATCAACCATTGCTTTTCATTAAGGAAGTTTTCAAGATATGCTCTAGAAATTTTTAGAGCTCCAACTTTCTCATTTAGTTTTTCAACCTCAGCTTCCTTTTCTATAAAAGAGCGAGCCATATTTTTTTGTGCACTCTCAAGAACTATAATTTTCTTCTTCAATATTTTGATCTTAGAATGTTGATCAATAGAGGGATTAGGACAAACAAATAGCTATGTAGTTTTGCTTGATGTAGGAACCTTAAAATATTGCTTAAGTTTCTTTACTTGCTCATGATTTGCATTAACTTTTCCACCAAATTGTCATATTTCTTTTGAATGACCTCACACTTATTTGTGAGATCATGTTGTTGTCCATCATTAAAGAACTTCCTTTCATTTATAGTTTCTTCAATGTGTTGATCTCATGCTCTTTTTCAGTAAGGATCTTCATAGCCTTTCTCTTATCCTTTTCAGACTGAATATGATCCAATAGTAAAACATTGTAAGAATCAAACAATTCATTTTTTTAATCTTCAACTTCATCATCTTCATCAATCTCATCTTGAATATCTGAGGAAGTAGTCAGAGAATCAATGATACTTATAGAGGCAAGGAAGGTCATGAAGTTAGTATTATCCTTATCATCACAACTGGTACTATTAGTAACAGTGACCTCAGCTTTCATTGCACATTTGTTTGCGCATTTTAGTTTCTAAAAGCACTAAGCAACAATGTATCCTTAGTTTTCACATTCAAAGCACCTTATTTTATTCAAGTGACATTTACTTGGTTTTTCAGAATGATTTTCTGAGTCTTCATCATCTCTAGCAGATGTTAAGGTTTTGGAACTAACAATATCTCTTTTAGTAGTCCTAAAAAAGGTTTCTTCTTCCTAAAGAACCCGGTAAGTATTTGAGCAAGGAATGCCATTTCCTCGTCATCAGGCTTAGAGTCATAATTATCACAACCTATGATACACACATCTTTGATTTTTTTCACTTCCTTTAG
Source organism: Hippophae tibetana (assembly GCA_037013495.1). NCBI lineage: Eukaryota > Viridiplantae > Streptophyta > Magnoliopsida > Rosales > Elaeagnaceae > Hippophae > Hippophae tibetana. The sequence goes on along the minus strand of CM072803.1, from coordinate 58,467,923 downwards.
TAGTCTTGAGAGCTAAGCTTTTTCCCTTTTCAAAAATAATATGCTCTTTTATTGGTAAAAGGTGATGCAATTTGAAGACTTGCAAGTCACCAACTAACTCTTTAGTAGTAAGTTCGCCTAGATTTTACATGGACTCAAGCACAATAATTTTGGCATGAAACAGATAGGGTACACTAGTGATGATTTGCTCAATATGCTTTTCCTCGCTAATAAGTCTACCTAAGTTGAAGGAACAATTGGAAATATTGGAAAAACGTGCATAGAATTTGTCAAAGGTTTCATCTTCTTGCATGATACAGAGTTTAAAATCTTTATTTAACTTCAGAATTCTTGATCTTTTTATTACTAATGTACCTTCATTAGTGATCTCCAAGATGTCCTATGCTTGTTTTGAAGAAGTACAACTCTGAATTCTTTGGTATTCATTTGGCAAAACAACCTTATGATTGCATAAAGACCCTTGTTATTCCATTCAGATTCCTTACTCTCATCTTTGTCCACTTAATCATGGGCTTAGGAATCACAATGTTATTACACAGAGTTTTGGTAGGATACGTTCATTCATTCTCAAAAAGGAACCACACTCAGTCTTCTTGTGACCACGAAAAGACCTTCATTTGTGATTTCTAATAGGTAGAGTTTAGCCTATTGAAAAGTGGAGGTCTACCAGCATTACCTGCTTTTCTTGGCTCTATTAGAGAGAAAGTGTGTGTGTGTGTGTGACAAAATGAGTTAATAGAAACAACACTGGAGCACTTTAGCCCAAAAGCATGCACATACTCTGAAACAAATTGAAAGAGTCCACGACTCGGTACACTACCAGGGTAAGGACATGCATACTTCTTAAGGACTTAGCCCTAATTCATACATATAGAAAATCAAACAGTTACGTAGTATACATAGCAGAAGCATAAACAATATAATATCAAATAAGTAGATAAGTTTGAACAATATATGCTCTATAATTTCAAAGCAGAAATTCAGTAAACAAAAAATGCTTTCTAATCAAAGTTTATGTTTCAATATGTTGAGACATATACATAACAAACTTATATTATACTAGCTCAATAAAAGATCACACATAACACTTGATATAAGGAGGTAAACCTATATAAAGACTGTATCTATATGGTAACATCCTTGGGTTGCTTAATGCAATCACTCAGCATTAAATAATTTACTAATTAATAAATAAGTTACAACACTAATAGAAAGTAAAACTACTATTACTTCTATCATTGAGGACCTCCGTCCAAACAATCTACTACTATTCTTCACTTGATGCTTCCATAATTGTTTGGTTCAACACTCGAATATGACTATCCTCCATAGCCACCACCACCAAATGTGGTGTGATTGGTAACCAATGATTAGTAACTGAAAGTGTATCAACTCATAACCTTACATGACACACATTCCACTATTAATATCAAATCGCGTACGTAAGACACATAGTCAAATCATGTACTCAAACAGATAATGATTTGATAACTAACCACAAAAATGACTCACTCTCAAATGTATTCTCTCCAAAATAATTTTGAAAACAGATAAAAATCTCAAAGTGAATTTTGATAGAGTTTCAACTCTAAAACGTTTGGTAATGAGAAGAGAAAAAAGTGGAATATTTATAGAGCTTGGAAGGCACACCTCGGCAGCCACCTTGCTAAGGGTGGTGGCGAGTTCCATGGTGAGGTTGTTGACGAGGTACTAAAAATTTGTATTTATCTATTTTAAAAAAATGCCGAGTACTATCCATAAATACCCGTACTTGAAACATGCCAAAAACAACAAGTAAAAACATCAGCGAGCGAGTGCTCTACCTAGCATGCACATTATGAAAACCAACCCTTATGGTGTGTGTAAATATGATTCCATGCAAAGTGTACCTAATTATGTGTGTGTGTGAATTACTAATCCGCAGTAATCAACTTTACATGGAGGAAGACAAATACATTAAGTAAAATAAAATAGACATCGTATTTTATACACGGGAAGCTAACATACATACATAAGTACAATGGGACTTACAATAATTTTACCCCATTAATAATATAATATTTTGTTGTTTAAAAATTGACTAAAATGTTTCAATTTTATAGAAAGAATGACTTAAGTGCCCCTTGTGAAAGCAAAGTGACCCAAGTATCCACTTAATATAATAAGAAATTACTCAAAATCGCCTAATTTTGGTCTCTTTTTCTAATTTTTTTTACCAAAATCACTCGAAAGTAAGCTTTACAATGCTCTTATCACAATGGTAGTAAGCTTACATTGGAATAATATCAGTAAGAAATAAAACTAGTGGTAAAATATTGACGTAATGTGGGGAGATATTGGTACAATGTAAAAATGCTTACCAATGGCATCAATTGTCGTGGTAAGGGTCTTCACGATAAGATAATACCTTACCACAACAATACTAAATCTTATTTTGAAGCAATTTTAATAAAAAGTTGAATCTAACCCAAATACTTTACTAGTTTAATAAATCACTTGTTGATTTCCACATCTCACCCTAAAATTAGTTATTAAACCTTTCATTTTTATAAAAGATGTTAAATGTTCTATTAAAAAATTAATTTGATTAAAAATAATTTAATTTTATTATATTATAATAAATATATGAATTCAAATTTAAAATAAGAATACAACATGACACAAAATTAAATTATCACCCTCATATAATGAAGTGGAAAGGTAGAAAGTCAATATCCCACTGTTTACTGTTATGTTTTCGTCCTTTAATGATCTGTCCATGACTAGGGAACATAGTTGACATTCCATCAAAAATTTATGCCTCACAATTTCTAACTATGAAAACTAAAATGCTATTTATTATTAATTATTTTATAAATTTAAATAACATTATTTTTACTTGAATAATTAATTTACTTGATAACGATTATTTAAATATTTAATTGTGTTATTAATATGCCAACATGAATATAACAGGTGCCACACCAGTTACTACCTACTCCAAACCACCATTTGTCTTTTAAGCTTAATGTATTCGAATAAATGTCCAATTGATCTTTTAATCAACACAAGCAATAATGATTTGTTTAACTACACAGAGAAAGATAAAAGAAAGGGGTTCAGTATCAAATTCTGTCTAGAGAGCATGGAACAACGTAATTTGCTAAAGGTCAAGAATAAATATAGGGAGTAAAAATGGAGAAAAGAACTAAGAATGGATTATGACAAGTTAGTGACGTACACTTTTGTTCATGTTAGAAATGAATTTAAATAAAAAATATTTTATTATTATTATATGACTGTTATTTCATAAATTATGTAACTGTTATTTTCATAATTATATGACTGTTATTTTTATGACCGTTATTTTTATAATTATGTATCCGTTATTTTTGACCGTTATTTTCATAATTATATGACCGTTACTTTTATAACCGTTATTTTCATAATTATGTATCCATTATTTTTTACCGTTATTTTCATAATTATATGAGCATTATACTTATTTTTTCAATTATAAATAGGGGCAATAGCCCTCAGTTTAAAAAATAACTTAACAACTCAAAAACATTTCTACGGTTTTTCATAGCAAAATAAAAGAAAAATAAATTCAGAATTGTTTTCTCAGATTTCCAAGCAACATAAATATTTAAGAGCTGTAGTATTCCAGACTTCATCAGTACAATGAAGATCTGAGATAGAAAAAAGATTTTGGATTGTTTTATCCTGGGGACGATGAGGCTGTTTTTGCTTGCAGAAGTTTGGGCAGAGCCGCGAAACATCTTAAAGAGAGCGACCTAGTCCGCGACTCAACCCAAGCAGTTCATTTCTGGTTATCGGTAATATTGTTCTTACATATTTTTTCACATATTTGTTCCAACAATTTTAAGACGTTTTCTATTTGCCATGTCTACTGAAATGTTAACTGCTGATTTCAACAAACTATTTTGTTTTGAGGAACTACACTTTAAAAAATGGAGACAAAAAATGTTATTTTTCTTAACCATGTAAAATGTTGCTTTTGTTCTTATTATTGAAAAACCAACACTGCCTAATTCTCATACTAAAGCTACAATAAATGATTTAAACACCTGGATAGAAAATCATTTTCTATGCAAAAAATTTATTCTTAATGGATTAGCTAATGACTTGTATGACTATTATAATTTTGATAAGTCTACTAAGAAAATTTGGAATGCACTTCAAAAGAAGTACGATACTGAGGAAGCTGGAACTAAGAAGTATGTTGTGAATAGATATATGAAGTATCAAATAATTGATGGAAAATCTGTGGAAACTCAATCACATGAACTGTAGAAGATAGCACACAAAATAACTTTTGAAGGTATGACTTTAGATGAACAATTTCAAGTAGCTATTTTTATAGATAAATTACCCCATGCTTAGAGAGATTTTAAGAATATACTTAGACATAAAACTAAGGAATTTTCTTTAGAAAGTCTTATAACCCGTCTAAGAATATAAGAAGAAGTCTGAAAAAAAGATCAAAGAGATGAAGTACTCATTGTCTCAAACAATAATACCAATAAGAAATCCTCCTCTGTAGTTCTGAAACCTAAAAGAAGAAATATGAAAACTCATAATTGTAATAATAACCAAAACTGCAACCACCAAAATAGAAACAAAAACTATCCTCCCCAGAATGGACCTCAACCCCCTTAAGGAATAACACATTCATGTGTTATAGTTGTAACAGACCTAGCCACTTGGCCAGGAACTGCCGGAACATGAATCGTCCTACCTCGCAGGCGTACCTTACCGAAGATTAACTTATTGCTATGATATCTGAAATCAATTTTGTTGATGGATCCGAGAGGTGATGGGTGGACACTGGTACTTCTCGCCATTTTTTCTATGATCGAGACATGTTCAAGTCCTACTCTGAGTCTGAGGATAAGAAAGTGCTGTTGGGCGACTCTCACTCTACTAAAGTTGTTGGTACTTGTGAGGTGGTATTAAAGTTTACCTTTGGAAAGACTGCCATCTTGAAGGATGTCCTACATACTCCAAAGATGAGAAAGAACTTAGTTTCGGGATATCTTCTTTACAAAGTTGGGTTTACTCAAACTATAGGGGATGATTTATATACAATAACTAAAAATAATATTTTTTGTTGGGAAATGGTATGCCACTAATTGCATGTTTAAATTGAATGTTGAGTTCTTTTAATATTTGGCATGCTATACTTTGTCATGTTAATAAACGCATAATCAAGAACATGATTACCTTAGAACTAATTCATAAACTATCTTTTGAAAAATGTGACTTTTGTAGTCAAACTAAAATAACCAAAACTTCACATAAGTTAGTAGTTAGAGAATTTGAACCTTTAGAATTAATACACTCTCACATTTGTAAAATTGATGGAAATTTAACAAGAAATGAAAAACACTATTTTATAAATTTTATAGATGACTATTCAGATTACACTTATGTATATTTAATGAAAAATAAAAGTGAAGCGTTTGACATGTTTAAAATATTTATGACTGAGATTAAGAATCAACTTAACAGAAAAATAGAAAGGTTTCAAAGTGATAGAGGCACTGAATATGATTCCAATATCTTCAATGATTTTTATAAAACTTATGGAATCATTCATGAAAAAACTGTACCTTATTCTCCTGAAATGAACGACAAAACTGATAGAAAAAAATAGAACTTTTACTGAATCAGTTGTTGCAATTTTATTAAACTCTGGTAATGCTTCTCATTGGTGGGGATAATTTTTATTAACTATTTTCTATATGCTAAATAGAGTGCCTAAATCTACAAGTAAAATTTCACCATATGAAATTTTGAAAAATAAGAAACCTAATTTAACTTATTTTAAAACTTGGGGTTGTTTAGCCTATGTTAGGATCCCTAATCCTAGAAGAAATAAACTTGCTAGTAGATTATATAAATGTGTATTCATAGGATATGATGTGAATAGTAAAGCTTATAAATTCTATGACTTAAATGATCATAGTTATAGAATCAAATGACATTGACTACTGTGAACATAGGTTTCCATTTAAATTGCAGAATAGTGGGGGCTCGTCTTTTAGTTGTTTACCCATAACTAGAACTAGTATACAAAATGAGGAATTAAACATTGAAATTAGGAGAAGTAAACGAGCTCAAACCCTTAAGGACAGTGGGTTTGCTTAAAAGATCTCCAAACTCTTCAAAAAACCTCATCTTCATTAGATGCCAACTTATGGGAAAAAGCTAAATGATGAAATAGACTCTCATGAGTATAATAGAAATTGGCATTTAGTTGACTTACCTCATGGTTGCAAAACCATAAGATGTAAATGGATACTAAATAAGAAATTAAAACTCAATGGTACTATTGAAAAGTACAAAACTCGTCTCGTAGTTAAAGGGTAGAGGCAAAGGGAAAATGTAGAGTTCTTTGATACCTTTTCACCAGTCACACGAATAACTTCCATACGTGTACCTTTTTCTCTTGCTGCTATCCATGATTTAGTAGTACACCAAATGGATGTTAAAACTACTTTCTTTAATGGTGGCTTAGAAGAAGAAATTTATATGGATCAACTTGAAGGTTTTGTTATCCCAGGTCAAGAAAATAAAGTTTGTAAACTAGATAAATCCCTTTATGATCTAAAACAAGAACCTAAGCAATGACATGAAAAATTTGATAATATAGTTATCCCACATGAATTAAAAATGAATGAAAGTGACAAATGCATTTATTATAAATAAAAAAATTACATTTACACTATTATATGTTTATATGTGGATGTCATGATTATTTTTGTGTCAAATATTCATGTTAATGTGAAAATTTTATCATGTGTTAACTTTGATATGAAAGACCTCAGAGAATTTCTCTAGATCAATCTCATTACATTGAGAAGATCTTAAAGAAATATAATTACTTTAACTGTAAATATGCATGTACTCCTTATGATCCTAGTGTAAAGTTGTTCAAGAACACCGAGGATGGTGTTAGATAAACTGAGTATGCGAGCATCATTGGTAGTTTACATTATGCTACTGATTACACTAGACTAGACATAGCTTATGTTGTAGGACAACTATGTAGGTTTATCAGTAGACCTAATATAAAGCATTGAAATTCAATTGAAAAGGACATAAGATACCTTAAGAGAACTATGAACCTTGGATTATATAATAAGAAGTTTTTGCTGTTCTAGTTGGATACAGTGATGATGATTGAAACACTCTATCAAAAGACTCCAAAGCAACTAGTGGCTATATATTTAGCATTGCTGGTGGAACTGCTTCTTAGAAGTCTAAGTAATAGACAATATTGGCTCAATCTACGATGGTGTTTGAAATGATAGCACTAGCTACTTCTAGTGAAGAAACAAGCTTGTTAAGAAGTCTGTTAGCTGAGATCCCTTTATGGGAAAGATCAATACCAGTTGTCTTGATCCACTGCGATAGTACCGCGACTATTGCAAAGATTTAGAACCGTTATTACAATGGCAAGAGATGACAGATACATAGTACTGTTTGAGAATTTCTCTCTACAGGAGCTGTAAGAATGGATCATATATGTACTGATGAAAATTTGGCAGATCCTTTGACGAAAGGATTACCGAGAGAGAAGGTTTTCAAAATCTCAAAAAGAATGAGACTAATGCCTTTAGAATGAAGAGTCACTCGTGATGGTAACCCAACTTATAGACTGGAGATCCCAAGAAATAAGTTCAAAGGGTAATAACAAGTCATGAAGTGATATGAGATGAATCATGCTATTATGAAGTCCCATTCTGTATTGTTAGAAGCATGAAGTCCTAAAGCGACAGAAAGGATGAGTTAATTATTAAAACTCTTAATGAGTTCTATACTCTATGTGGAATAGAGTACATAGCTACAGAAGTACTCTTGATAGACTCACCTATGTGAATATGGAAGTGTGATCGCTTCCTATGAAACTTTTGGGCAAAATTTACTAGAACATTCACTATACTGGGATACACGTGCATGGTCGTAAAGCACAGGCTTTTCGAACTACACCTTGGAAAGGTTATGTGTGTAATGTTGTTAGAGATAGAGTTCAAAATTATGAGTTACTCTAGTATATTCTAAAGCATCAACACTATGCAAAGGTTCAAATTGATAGACATCTTTTTCTTATGCACAATCTTATACTTTTAATTGATCGGTTGCTCGATAAAACTATTTTTATTTTAAATTCAAGTGGGGGATTGTTAGAAATGAATTTAAATAATTTTTTTTATTATTATTGTATGACCGTTATTTCATAAATTATGTAACTGTTATTTTCATAATTATATGACCGTTTCATTTATGATCGTTATTTTCATAATTATGTGTCCGTTATCGGTAATATTGTTCTTACATAGTTTTTCACATATTTGTTCCAGTAGTTCATGCCATGTAAACAAAAATGGCAATTAAAAATGAGAAGAATCATTCTAGACATATGTTCTCCATTGCATAAACAATGATATTCTCTTACACATTCCACAATCGAAATCAACTTGTTAAAAATGATTGAAAGATTCTTACAAAAAATTAAATTATTAAAGAAATAGTCAATATTTGTTAAAAATGTTATCTCTATATATAACGTAGAAACCACTTGAAATTCAATGTACTCAAAAGATATTCCTACTTAAAGATACTAGAGAATTTTCATCGTAGTGACTAAATAAGAAAAATATTCTTCAATACATTGGTGATAACTATTTCTTTGTTAGAGTATAATACATGTATAGTCAGATTATGTTTATCTTACAAAGATATAGTAGCATCTGAAAATACAAGCGAATGTTTGCTTGCAACAAAATATAGATTTCTTGGTCGTTACATTTGTATATTTACTGGCCAGAATAGAAAAGGTTCAGGAAAGCTAAGTACTTAGTAACAAACATACTAGACATTTAGAGCCTCAGATATTGAAAATAGAACAAAGTCAAAGTTAAAAAGAATGGAATTAGATGATTTTCCTACTACTAGCTTAGCAGCACCAGGCACCATACGTGGACACTAGTGCTTGTCCACCTTTGGGCGGTCCTTCTGGGGAGTTTTCGATTTCTGCTCCTTGAGAATTGTCTTCTCTACTACTCTAAAAGCAGAATTATCATTCATATTTTGTGTTGGGAAAATCAGATATATTTTTCCTATTTTAAGTAGTTATTATTCACTTATGATTTAAATAAATATAACTCAAACTAACCTGAAAAAATAACACTATTGGAAATATAATGCTAAAGTAAACTAAAGCAAATATTGAAGCATAAATGTTAAAACAGAAAAATAAAAACACTAGAAATTTAACGAGTTTTGGTATAAATGTTACCTATGTCCTCGGGCGTCGTTGAGTACTTTCACTATCTTCAAATAAATGAACTCTAAAGTTACAACTAATTGGGAAAAAAATGAGCTAATCAACTACCCTTACAAAAGAGAGGAAGATTTACAAATTTTGGGATGTTTTAGAAGTAGAGGATGAGGCTTTATTTATAGCCCAAAATACAACACCCACCTTCATTCCTAATCAATGTGAGACTTTTTCAATTTGCTCACTAAGGAGCTATACAACAAATCTCCACTTTAACGACTTAGTGATTCTTACATGATTTCTTTAATCTCTTGATCAACGATGCCATTGCCAATTCAAATTTGTGTGATGTTAATTAAGTCTAGGCAATGTTTGAACTTGATTTCCGTTATCACCTTGGTCATCATATCTGTGAGATTCTCTATAGTATTGATCTTTTGAACTAGTACTCTACCTTATTCAATAATCTCTCGCATGAAACGGTTACGAATTTCAATGTGTTTTGTATGTGCATGGTAGACTTGGTAGACAAAGAAACTGTGGACTGCAAGGTAGACTTCCAACTGACTGGTGCTCTAGTCAGAGTAAACACATAATTAGTAGTTGACCGATGCTTATCTAAATCTCCTGCATAGTCGGAATCATAATATCCGACTGCACATTAACTAATAGTATTATCCTACAAAAATTCTAAATCAATATCTACAATATTTAAAATATACAATAGAATTCATTTCACAGCCAACCAATGTCCTTTACCAGGATCATGCATGTACCTGCTTACAACACCAACTACATGTGAAATGTCAGGTCTCATACACACCATTGCATACATCATCAAGCTACCAACCGTATTTTCATACGGTACCTTTGCCATGTATTCTCGTTCTGCATCATTCTTAGGAGATAATTGAGCACTAAGCTTCAAATAAGGAACAAAATGAGTACTTATAGGTTTTGTTAGTTCATTCATACCAAAACGTTATAGTACCTTCTTAAAATATTGACTCTGGGTCAAACTAAGCTTCCCCTTCTTTATGTTTCTACTTATCTCCATACCAAGAATCTTCTTGGCTTTTCCCAAATCTTTCATCTCAAATTCCTAATTTAGTTGAGCCTTCAACTTCTCCATTTCTGCTTGGCTCTTTGATGCAATTAACATATCATCGATATACAATAGGAGATAGATGAAAGACTCATTTTGTAGCTTGCGAAAATACACACAATGATCATATGTACTTCTACTACAACATAAACTTATCAAATCATTTGTACCACTACCTTGCAGATTTTTCAACCTATTCAACGATTTGTTAAGCTTGTAAACCCAATTCTCTTTACCAGTAACATTAAACCCATCTCACTAAGACACATAGATTTCCTCTTCCAAGTCACCATGTAGAAACACGGTTTTCATATCAAGTTGAGCTAGTTCTAAATCCAAATGTGCTACCAAGGCCAACAAAATTCTAATGGAGGAATGTTTTACAATTGGAGAAAATACCTCATTATAATCGATTCGTTCCTTCTAAGCATAGCCCTTAGCCAACAACCTTGCCTTGTAGTGAACACCATCTTTGTTAGGAAATCCTTTTTCTTATTTGTAGCTAATTACCTTCTTACCCTTAGGTAGTTGTGTCAACTTCCATGCCTTATTCTTCTGAAGGGAAATAAGTTTTTTGTCCATGGCTTCCTTCCATCTTTCAACTTTTGGGCTTTTTATTGCTTCTTTATATATGGAAGGAACATCATCATGCATAATTGAAAGTGCACATGCCATCATATTCTTAAACTAAGCAGATAGATATTCCATATCTTTGTATCGAGTAGGCACCTTGACATTTTGTCGTCATAGCCTATCAACTGAAGTTTCTTCTTATTGCTGTGGAGGTTCTAGGTTAAAACCTCTTCTTCATCTAATTCATCTTCTGCCAATGAAGGATCAACTTCTGTCTTATCTCCATCAACTGGATTAACAATTCTGCTTTCAAATTCCACCTGTTTTGGAGTTTGCTCCACCTGTTGTAAAATGTCATCAATCTTCTCAATTACCTTTCTTAGCAAGGAAAATTCATCAAAGGTAACATCTTTGGTGAAGATTATATTTTTCATTTGAAGGGACCATAGTCATTATCCCTTAAAACCAGAATGGATCCCCAAAAAATAACATTCTTGGCTCTTGGATCTAACTTTGATTTTGTTACATAGTAGTTTGCAATAGAACTAAACACATGTAAGAAATCGTAATCTCTAGCAAGTTTTCTAGACCATACCTCCTTAGGCATTTTCCCTTCAAGATTAGATAATGGTAGACAATTGACAAGATGACATGCATAGGTCACAACCTTAACCCAATACTGCTTGCATAACCCAACATTTGACAACATACACCGAACCTTCTCCAGCAAAGTTTGGGTCATACGTTTTGCAACTTCGTTCTGTTATGGTGTTTTTTGAATAGTAAAGCTCCACACTATCCCTTCTTCTTCAAGAAATTTCATAAATGGATCGTTTGTGTACTTAGTGCCATTATCAAACCTCAGATGCTTGATATTTCTACCAGTGTGAGTCTCGATCATCTTCTTCCACTTGAGAAAAATTCCTAGCACTTCATCCTTCTTCTTTATGAGATACACCTAAACTCTTCTGGAGAAGTCATCAAAAAAAGTGACATAATATTGTTTGCCACTCATAGATGGAGTTCTTGTTGGCCTGCATACATCAATATGGATGTAATCCAAAATTCCTTTTGTATTACAGAGTGTAATGCCAAAGCTTACTCTTTTCAACTTCCCTAATACACAATGCTCATGGAATTCAAAATTTCCGATTCTCATGCCTTTTAACATGCATTGCTTTATAAGAATTTGTAAAGTTTTTTCACCAATATGTCCCAAACATATAAACCATAGCTTGGTAGTTTCTGAATATTTTTCATCCTCAGAAACTACTGTTGATAATGTTCCAATAACCATACTACCAAGGTAGTAGTACAAGTTATTCTTCCAAACAACTTTAATCTCCACAAGTGCTCAAGAAGTAACCTTCAATGCTCCATTTTGCATGAACATAGTGAAGCCTTTTGATTATAAGACTCCCATAGAAATGAGATTCTTCTCCATATATGGGACATAATGAACATCTTTTAAGACTTTGGTTGAACCATCTTGATTCTTCAAACAAATTGTACCGATACCCAAAACTTTTCACGGATAGTTATTACCCAAAAAACAACTCCACCATCTAGTTCTTCAAATTTAAATAATCACTCCTTATTAGGAGATATATGGAAGGTACACTTTGAATAAAAAAAATCCAATCACCAGGATGGGATTCTATTGACGAACACACAATGCAAAATCTAAATTTGAATTGCTTTCAGCTACACATGCATCAGACGACACAAATTTTATTTTCTTCTATAGCTTTAGACATTTTTTCTTTTAATGGCATTTTTCATGACAAAAGGAATATTCATATTTACCAAGCATTCCTTTTGAATGAGATCTATCTCTCCTTCCTTTCTGTTGAGTTTTTGGATGCCTTCTTATAGACAGTGTCTTTACTACTTCATTCTTTCTTTCTAATTTCATAACTATACTAAGCAGTGCAAACTTCCTCAAAAGAAACTTTATCCTTCCCAATGAGTAAGCTCGTAATAATGTGATCAAACTCATCAAGAAGGGAATCCAACAACATCAAGGCTAAATCTTCATCTATAAAAGTTTCATCTATATTTAACAAATCTGCTACTAATCGATTAAAAGCAGTAATATGGTCATTTATTGTGGTACCTAAAAGGTGTTCAAAATAAAACAACTTCTTATGCAAATAGAGTCGATTCTGTCTGCTCTTCTTCATGAATTTGTTCTCCAATGCCTTCCATAACTTACTTACGGATGTGTTCTTCATGAACATATACTTTTCTTGAGAGACATGAACACATTATACTACATGCCAATCAGTTGATATTTTTCCACTCGACTTTATCTGCTTCATCTGGTTTCTCTTATTCAATGGCCATGTTTTAGACATTTTTGAAAGTGTGAATCTAGAACTTCACCTTGCCACATGCTGAAATGGTCGATTCCATCAAAATTCTCTACCTCAAACCTTGCATTCATAACCATTGTTCTACTTGACATGAATGGTTGGCCTTTGTTTGAGGGAGACTTTTCTTCTGCCATTTCTTTAGATAACAATAACTATCAACTATATTCCAATAGCAAACAAACAAAATACAAAAATATGCCTAGATAGAAACTTTCAACTGTGATACCAACTGTTGGGAAAATTGGGTATATTTTCCCTATTCTAAGTAGTTACTATTAACTTATGATTTAAATGAATAGAACTCAAACTCACCTGAAAAAATAATGCTATGTGAAATATAATGCTAAAATAAACTAAGGCAAATATTAAAGCAGAAATATTAAAATAGAAAAATAAAAACACTAAAAATTTAACGAGATTCAATATAAATGTTACCTATATTCTCAGGCATCGTTGAGCATTTTCATTATCTCCAAATGAATGAACTCCAAAATTACAACTAATTGGAAAAAAATGAGCTAATCAATTACCCTTACAAAAGAGAGGAAAATGTACAAATTTTGGGATTCTTTAGAAATGGAGGATATGGCTTTATTTATAGCTCAAAATACAATACCCACCTTCATTCCTAATCAATGTGGGACCTTTTTAATTTTCTCACTAAGGAGTTGTACAACATTAGGTCTATTAACGATTTAATTTATAAATAAGTTAAGGGCAAAGAATGTTATTCTTTTTTTTAAGAGTAAACTACAACAGAAACAGTAGACATATACTTCAAATATTCAAATATGAAAACTCATCAATCTCAAGTACTAGAGGGATTCTTATCTTTTTAGCAACGATGAGATAATCAAAACTCCAGGTTGATATTAGTCATGAATGATGATGTCTCAATGCTAGTACTACTACAATTATGATTATCTTAAGCAACAATAATATGATTAAAAAATCTTCAGATGCTTGCATTGTTGACTATTTTTTTTCACTTTGAGTCATTGCATATACTGAAAATCCATAGCTTAATCGAGCAATTGCAAACAACTTTAACCATCTAATAACTGAACTACGAATAATCTTCTGCTAACAAACAAAAGCATCATCCTATTATTATTTTAAGACCAAAATGAAACTAAGTATAGCTTGGGACTTGGAGCAAAGAAGGAAGAAGACAATCAATACGATACCTGCTCACATTAGCAAATGACCCAATTCTAGACATAATGAAATTGCCTAATCATTAAACAAGAAAATGATTTTCACCAAATCATTCTACTATTTTCTTTCTCTATTATAACCATTAAATTAGTTTCTTTTTATGTATAGTTATTAGTACTCACACTTGCCTCATTTTCTATGTTAAGTGAGGTTCCATAGAGCATGATTATATATTACATATTAAGGAAGTTCATGTTTCTAGGGGAGGCTACTTTCTATAATGATTGGTCGAGATCTGAGAATGGAGAGCTAACACCTATTCTTGTTAAAATCTAAGTTGCTCGTATCTTATCTCTTAGGTAGTGTTTATGGTATGAGTAATGTAGATAGTCTTAACACTACATGTGGTTCCAATTGAAGAGGTCTTTGGATAGTTATTAGTTTTTAGGAGTTTATCACAAGTAATTTTTGAATAAATCCTAGTCTCTAGGGGTGTGATTTGCAACAACAAATATCACATTTTATGTTTAGCCATTTACTCTGCTATTTTGTAGTTTTTCCGTTGATCATTGTAAGTAGGGGTTTCCATTGGTCCGGTTTTACGAAAAAAAAATTAACTGAACCAGACCGTTTATATTACTCTGACCAGACCAGACCAAACCGTTTATATTACTCGGACCGAACTGGACCGAACCATTTGAAACGATTTTAATTAATACAAACCAGATCGGACTGTTTGATTTCTAAAACTGTTCGGTCTGATCCGGTCCGGTCCGGTTCGACTGGTTTAAATTGGACCGGACCATTTGAAAAATGATTTTAATAAATACAAACTAGATCAGACCATTTTATTTGTAAAACCGTTCGGTCCGGTCCGATTTTACAGTTTGGTCCAGTCCGGACCAGTTTATGGACACCCCTAATTGTAAGGATATGTAAGAGCCATTTTTCAGTTCAATAAAATCAAGTAATCAACATTACATTCTAATTTTCTATCTCAACAAATTGGTCTGAGAGCCACCACATGTGTTGAAAAAAAAAGTAGCAGTCTTTGTAAAATTAGTAGCGATGGTAACTGAAGGAAGTTTTATGTAGCCTACTATCCCTCATTTTGATGGTTATTATGATCATTGGAAGATGTTGATGGAGAATTTCTTAAGGTCTAAATAATATTGGTGTCTTGTAAATACCGGCTATGTTGAATCAAAAATTGGAGCAACATTAACAGAGGAGCATTGGAAAAAGCTTGATGAAATTTAGCTAAAAGACTTGAAGGCAAAAATTACTTGTTTCAAGCCATTGATCAATCTATTCTAGAAACCATTCTCAAGAAGAATACATCAAAGCAGATATGGGATTCTATGAAGAAGAAGTATGAAGGTAACAACCAAGTGAAATGATCTATCCTTCAAGCTCTTTGCAAAGAGTTTGAAATTCTTGAGATGAAATCAGGGGAAGATCTCTCTACCTATTTCTCACGAGTAATGTATGTTGCTAATAAATTGTGCATTTATGGTGAACAAATGAAGGATAGTATTTTCGTGGAGAAGATACTTTGGTCATTGAGCGACAAGTTCAATTATATTGTTTTCTTAATTGAAGAATCGAAGGATATTGATAATCTTTCTATTGATGAACTACAAAGCTCTTTAATTTTCCATGAGTAGAAATTTCAAAGGTCCAAATCAGAAGAGTAGGTACTAAAAGTCACTTATGTCAACAACATAGGAGGAAGAGGCCGTGGTCACACATTCTCTCATGGAAGGGTAGATGACGTGGGAAAGGTAGCACAACCTTCAATAAAAGCAATATAAAGTGTCTTAAATGTCACACTATGGGAAATTTTCAGTAGGAATGTCCTAATTGGAACAAAGAGGCTAACTATGCATAGTTGGATGAGAAAGAAGAATTGCTCTTGATGGCATATGTAGATGTACATGAAGAAAAGAGAAATGGTGCATTGTTGTCTCTTTTGGAGAACATAAAAACGTGTAAGTATACACGATCACAAGTAATAAAATTTGATAAGTAAGTTATCGTTCCCACAAAAAATTGTTACTATAGTTTGTTAAGTACTAAAATTGTTTCACTCTGATTTTATCCAAATGATCGAAAAGTTGGAACAAGTTTTAACTAGCTAAGAGTTTTATAACAATAAATAAGAAAATTCTAGGATTGTAGTTTTTGCAAAATTAATCCACTCGAATCATATTATTTTCTCTTGATTTATATTTGTTTAGTAAATTTAATTTGTCAACCAAGAACTTCTAATTTTATCCATACATCTCTTCCGAGCTCTGTGCAGACACATCTTTCTAAATTAATTCACTATATTCCTATGAGAATTAAATTCACCAAGATTCATTACGTTCTAAGTTCTCAAATGGCGACACATACGATAAAGGTATATTCCTATCCTTCATATATACATGTTATTCTATCCACGAGCAATACACAAAAATTCCTCTTCCAAGTTTATTTAAGTGCCACGGATCAATTGATAAATTTTCTAATAATCAAAAGCATTAAGCACAAATAGAATAAACAACTTAAAAATCTTACAAAAATAATTAAATCCAAGCTTTATAAATTTAGATAAAATGCAACTCTAGAAAAATTAAATTACTTCATAAATAAAATTAAAATTTGTTTCTACTCTCAAATTTTTGGCACACGTAGAACATAATAGAAGCAAAAAATGGCTTCTACATGTACCACTGTCAAGAACTCTAACTCCTCAAACGAACCTCTTTTTTCTAACAATAAATGCCCTATTTATAGCTAAAAAAATATATAAAAAAATATTTTTCTTACAACTACGTGTGAATAGTGGGGGACAATGAAAATAATATTAAAGACACGCATGAAAGAATATTTATCATGCAAAACAATGGACAGCGTGTACTGCTTCTGATTTCTTTTTAATTCAAAACATATGCCACGTGTCAACATATGATTGGATGAACGAATAAAATAGACACGTGGCAACTTTTCATTGGTGGTGAAGAAAGGTTGCACGTGGGTGGCACCACACGGAATTATGGAACCACACATATGGGTCCCACATAACCAGTTGGAAATGCGTGTACTAATTCTGCATTTTTGTTTAACCCCCCCACGTGCTACATGTCCGCTTTGGATTAGCTGTAGGAATATTCGAGACACGTGGAATTTTATGATTCGTTAAAATTATAGTGCGTATGAAGTTTATATGGTCCACATCGCATGGGAAATTGCTTACGCCACAGACACATGGGTCCTACCCTACATGTCAGCCTGTGCGGTAGGTGGGCCCCACTCAGCGTCGAGCAACATGCTACCTGAAAACCTGGGTCCACTCGAGTTTGTTGCGTCTGGCTCCACAAGCCTGATCCTAGCCATTGATTGCCTGATCAGACGGTATGTGTTACGCGTTGATGATGGCGCGAGTGGTGTCCTTTTCATGCGTAGAAAATAAATTTCCTTAATTGTAGTTTAGCCCTCCAATTTAATTCAAATTAACTTTTAAACTTTCTTTAATTGTAATTAAGCTTTTTCTAATTTAAATTAACTTTTAAACTTTTTTTTAATTACAATTAAGCCTTATTTTAATTCAAATTATATTTTTGACTTTTGTTAATTGCAATTAAACACTCTTTTAATTTAAATTATATTTTTAGACTTCATTATTTACAATTAAGTCCTTTTTTGATTCATATTCTTTAATTTTCTTAAAAGTATATTCCTTAAGAAATAAACAAAAAATATTAATTTATTCCATTAAAATTAATTAAAAAAAGTCAAGAACATAACAATTATAATTAATAAAATAGACGAAAATAATTGTATAAAATACAGTTATCATGCATGGTTCCTTGACATTGGGTGTTCAAACCATATGTGTAGTGATAGAGGTATGTTCTTAAGCTTGGTCGATGATATTCAATATTTTGTCAAATATGGCAACAACACTAGAATGTTAGTGGCTGGCAAAGGTAGTTTCAATTTGGTGTTTAATGGCATTCACTTTATGGTCAGTGATGTGTATTATGTTCCTGACCTAAGGAACAACTTGTTGAGTGTGAGACAATTGCAGAAGAAAGGTCTTACTAATTTGATTAAGAATGAAGCCTGCAACATTTATCAATCACCTAGAGGACTCATTGCTCACATTGAAATGAGTACTAATAGAATGTTTATCTTAATCAATGAAAGATTCATAAGAAATACATACACCACAGAATAGTGTTTGCATACCAGTGTTAATTCCACACATTTGTGCACAGATTTCCACAAATGGGAGTTTCAGGTATCACCTACATTGATTGCTTTACAAGAAAGCAACACATGAATGTGATACCAAAAAAGAGTGAATGGCATGCAATAAGGGTACTAGAGCTTGTTCATGTTGTTATATGTGGGCTTATTGAACCTACATCTCATAGTGGAAATAGGTATATGCTTTGTTTTATTGATGATTATAGTCGTAAAGACTGGGTGTATTTACTAGTTGAAAAATCAGAAGCATTGGAAAAATTCAAAATCTTCAAGAAATAGGTAGAAAAGAAGTAGAAGAATCCATCAAATGCTTAAGGACAGATAGAGGAGGAGAGTTCACCTTACTCAACTTTAAAGCCTTTTGTAAAGAGAAATGGATCAAAATATAGCTCACAACTGCCTATACTCCTCACCAAAATGGAGTTGCCAAAATAAAAAAAATGGAATAGTCATGAACATGGTACATTGTATGCTCATTACGAAGAAGGTCCTTAAAATATTTTGGGAAGAGGCTATCAATTGGACTTTCTATCTACTGAATAAATGTCCAACCTTAGCAGTCAAACATGTCACTCCATAAGAAGCATAGAGTAGAATCAAGCCTTCAGTGGAACATCTTTGTATTTGGGGGTGTGTTGCACATATCCATATACTAGAGGTAAAAAAAGGAAGTTAGATGACAAGAGCTTTCCTTGTGTTTTCTTGGGTATTAGTGAAGAATTCAAAGGGTATAGGCTATTTGATCCTACAATAAGAGAATTATGGTCAGTAAGGATGTACTTTTTGAAGAAAAAAAAATTGGAATTGGGACAATGATTTCAAAGAAAAAATTAGAGCAGAATTATTGTGGAATGGTGAGGATAGTGAAGAAGAAACTGAAGAAGAGCTTCATACTACAGATGGTGAAAATAACAAAAGAGGTAATGTTACAGGCATTGTAACTCAAAGGGAAAGAAGAATGCCAACATGGATGGATGACTATGTGAGTGGAGAAGGGCTAAGTGAAAAAGAAGCAGAAGCCCATATGGTACAAGATGTCATTGAGGATAATCCAATTCTATTGGAAGAATTTGTGTAGCATGAGAAATGGAGAAAAACAATGGATAGTGAAATAAAATCGATTGAAAAAAAAAACAAAATTGGGAGCTTATGAATCTGCCATTTGGAGCAAAGACAATTGGAGTGAAGTGGATCTACAAAAAAAAGTTAAATGAGTTGAATTTATAGAAGTTTTTGCACTTGTTGAATGCATGGATATTGTAAGGATGATTATGGAATTAGCAACATGTAGAGGATGAGACATCTTTTAGCTAGATGTCAAATTTGCATTCCTTCATGAAAGAATAAACGAGGATGTATATGTTGAACAACCAAAGGGGTATGAGAAGAAAGGGAAATAACATAAGGTTTAAAAACTATATAAAGCATTATATGGTTTAAGGAAAACACCGAGGGCCTGGTTCAATCGCATAGAATCTCACTTCATCAGTGCAGGCTTTCAAAAATGCCCAATTGAATAAACCTTGTTCATTAAAAGAAATAGAGGTAAAATCCTAATTGTTAGCATTTATATTGATGATTTAATATATATAGGTGATGATAAAGATATTATGCTTGAGTTTAAGAATGCCATGATGCTAATCTTTGACATGACTAATTTTGGAAAAAAATGAGATTCTTTCTCGAAATTGAAGTGTTTCAAAAACCAGAAAGAATTTTCATATGCCAAATGAATTATGTCAATGATGTGTTGAATAGATTTGCAATGCATGAGACTAAGCCAGTAAAGAGACCAATTGTTCAAGGCGTCAAGATCAATAAAGATATAGATGGAGTAGTTGTGGATGATACACTTTAGACACAAATGGTTGGAAGTTTAATGTATCTCATAGCTACAAGGCTAGATATTATGTTTAGTGTAAGCTTAATTAGCAGATATATGTCAAGACCCACTGAGTTGCACTTATAAGCTACAAAAAGGATCTTGAGGTACTTGAAGGGAACAACTAGTTATGGGATTTTTTATGAGAAGGGAGGGGATGAAAAATTGCTTGCTTTTATAAACTCTGACTACGGAGAAGATGAAGTTGATTCTAAAAGCACATCTAGTTATGTGTTCTTATTAAGTGCAAGGAAAGTATCATGGATGTCTAAAACAAAGCCAATCGTTACTCTTTCAAGTCATATAGATGAGACAAGTTTTGAAGAATTTAAGCCATGATCACAAAGGTTGCACCATAATAAATGTACATTGTACAGTTATTTTTTCCAATTTATTAATTATAATTGCTATGTTCTTAATATTTTTAATTAATTTTAAGTTGTTAAATTAATATTTACTGTTTTTTAAGGAATATATTTTTAGAGAAAATTAAAGAATTTTAAGTGAAAAAAGACTTAATTGCAATTAATAAAAATTGAAAATATAATTTGAATTAGAAAAGGGCTTAATTGCAAATAACAAGTTTAAAATTTAATTTAAATTAAAAGAGGATTTAATTGCAAATAACAAAAGTTTAAAATTTAATTTGAATTAAAAGAGGACTTAATTGCAAATAAAAAAGTTGGAAATTTAATTGGATTATTCACTACATACATAAGTATTCTGATAAAGCAACATATATTTCTCAACACAGATGGTGACATATTGATAATTGCTCAAGGTGAAATAAATATTTATTTCAAGAGTATGTTAGATTGTCCATTTATGATTAGTTATGAAAATTTTTAAAGTAAAGAGCATAACTAATCATGCAAAAATTTCAGTTGAATTCATACTTGTAGGTAACAAAATTTTCTTACTAAAAGAGAACTTTATTAATTAATAAATTGTTTTGAATTCCCTCTCATTAT
This sequence comes from Hippophae tibetana, assembly GCA_037013495.1. NCBI lineage: Eukaryota > Viridiplantae > Streptophyta > Magnoliopsida > Rosales > Elaeagnaceae > Hippophae > Hippophae tibetana. Next base: position 58,446,313 of record CM072803.1, on the reverse strand, counting down.
TTATGATCATTATTTGTATGACATTTTGGTTATTTATTTTTCTTTTTGTATAACTATTGTGGCTCTTTCTTTTGTGCATTCAATTATTTTTTATATAGTTATTTCCTTCATCGTATTATTTTTTTGTGAAGGAAATATGCAAGAGTTAATATCTCTAGTATGATGACTTTCATACTAGTTGTGAGGTAGCTCTCATCTTACGTACAACACAATAGATAGTCTTCTCAAAACTAGGTGTCTCTCAAATAATAGCATTTTATACAATAAAAGACAGAGTTCAACCATAATATTTATAGTCAATGTTATCTCAAGGCCACACCAATGACCTAATAGGAAAGCCACCGATCTATCGCACCACCTCTATGCACTATGAAAAATAAGGTCCAATTACAAGCATAGGTCTTATACTACCTACCAAGATAAAACCCCAAGTAATCTATTTACAAGTCATTGCTTTCATCATAGTCTCTATAAGAAAGGTATTCGGATCCAAACTAACATTTCGACAACTTGAGTCACACAAGCAATCGAGCTCATTCTACTAATGTCTGAAAAGTTAGCACAATAATATAAATGCAAATGAATGCCATAGAGTAAATTCCATAATGAATAACTTTAACTAGATGATTTAATAAATATATCATATAAATCAAAATCAACTAACAACCATAGAACAATCAGTTTAAAGCTCAATATCACAAATATTGTATGCATGTTAATTCATCAAACACAAACAAAAATTTGATAGATGACTTACATAATTTGGTATAATTTATCATTTCTCAACATTAAATTTAGTCTAATTTTATTTAATTTTTAATGATTTTAAACTTCATTATTATTATTTAAATTTTTTGTAGATTCGAAGAAAATGAAGATCTAAAATTTTAAAAACAAATCTTTTAAGGACTCTCAAAATTAAATGAAAATTTATTGATATCAAATTTAAATTAAGGTAAGTAAAGAAAACAAAGTCTCGTGCTGTTATATATATATAAACACCAGCATTATCATATATATATATATATATATATAAGTAATAAACAAGCAGGGGATATGGTTTGATATATATATATATATAAATAAGAGAAGGAGAGCACGAGGCAAGATGAAGGACAATGTAGAAAAAAAATAGAGGTAGAGAACGGTAAGAAACAAAAAAAAACGTAGGGTAGAAAACAGAACAGAGAAAAAATAAGGCGGCGTAGATTAGAATGAAAATAAAAAGAAGAAAACACTGCGAAACCAAATTCTTTTTGTGATTCTTTTTAGAAAATATTGTGAATTCATTTATGTATAATTTAATTTTTAGCATGAATTAATTTATCTTTACTTTACGAAAAATATGTAATTTAATTCCAAACTATGCTTAATTTTCAATGTTAATTGGAATTATTTTTCTTCATTTTTGTCTGATTTATTCTGAATTTAATGCGTTTAATTAACTTGTCATTAATTAGATGATTTTTGTCTTGTGATTTACTATCGAAAGAGGGAATTATAGGATAGATCTGAAATATTTTAGTATGGGTAAATATAGAGATTGAAAGACTTATATGAACCTATGTAGTTTTAAAATCTTTGGTCTTAATGTTTTTTTTGTTTTATTAAATTCCATACTCTTTTGTAAATTGATAAACAAGAATATTTCAAATTGATTGTAGAAAGAGACTTTTGAATGTGTTTTGGAGATTGCTAACAAACAGAAAGAATTAAGTTCTATTAGCTAGATGAGTAAAGCATATTGAGATATTAGATGAAATTTATTTCCTAGAATATCTTTATTTTCTTTTGTGTATTTTCTTGAGATTAATTTTATTTTAAATTTCAATTATAAAAACCTTAGTGATTTATCTAGATAAAATTGAGATTAGTATAATTTTGGTATTTTTCAAAAGTAAGTTACTAATATCTGAGGACGATACTCTTCTTATCACTTTATTATAAAACTATGATATTGTGTACTTGTAGTTTTGAACCGATCATTGAAAAATTAACTCAATCAAAAAAATCATATTTGTATAGCTTTTGCAAAACAAGAGAGAAATTAAGAAGAAAGCTAGCTCTTGTGTGATCAAATAAAGTTGTGTGCTTAGGTTTGTATATATAGTATATTTTGAAGCACTAGGTTAAAGTAAAATTATTATATTGTTCATTAAACAAGTTAAATAGTTTAAAAAAATGACAATATAGTAAAAAGTCAATTTAATTCGAGTTAGAAATAGATTTTAAAATCAAATCATTAGCTACTTGATCGATCGAGTGCTTAGTTCGATCGATGCATTCAATTATTGATCAATTCAGTTAATGAAAAATTAATTTAAGACTTTTTAAATTGAGTAAACTGATCCTTGATTGATCTACATAGCTTGATCGAACTAAACATGTTTCGATCGATTGAGTAGTCTAATCTCAAAATGTTTCTACGTGTGAAATCTAATGTGCATAAGAATAGAGATATACCTTAATTGTGATTGCTAAAGCTCAGTAGTTATTTTGGCTTGAAAATATTCTTAAATGACAAGGGTAAAAACTAAAATTATATTTGTATGTTTTGTTCATGAATATCAACAACACTCATATAAACCTTACAAAATTCAACTTAAAACTTTTAATATTTTTTATATTTAAAACATTATGCATAAATAGCAAACATGTGGACAAAAAATACTTTCTTTTTCTACAACTATACTTCAAACACAAGCCTTTTAAACATGTTCATGTTGGTTATTAGTAGCAGGATACACCGAAAATGCCATAGGAGAATTGGCTCTTGCATCAAGATTTGCTTGTAAACCCTAAGGTTTCCAAGAATAATACATGTAACAAAAGCCAGAAGTGCTTTGAAAATATACAATTAACATTACTAGAAATATGCAAAAAAAAAAAAAAAATTACAGCTTGATATTGATATGGCCCCTGTAAATTATGATGTTCTATTTATCATTTCTACGCCACCAATGAATGATCCATTTTACGACCTTACTTTTTCGGAGGGTCGGTGGGACATGAGAGCCTCAACTCATGCATCGGTTTACCGAAATCACCTCCGCTATCCCACACAAGCTAAAACATGTTTTTATATTTCGGAGAAATGTCGTAAGTGATCAGAGAAACTGCAAACTGCTGGGGCCAAACCCCCTTTTACTTAGACGGGGGCTGGGTGGATTTCTATGGAGTATCCAGGAACAAGAAGATTCAATCGGGTCCTATCATCTGTATAATGGGGTTCGTCATTTATTGACAGCGGAAGAAAAAGATTGAAATGAAAGACTAAATGAGATACATTATTATTCTATATTCTTACTCAAAAGTCTAAACAGCCAATTACTACTACACCCATATCTGGCAATGGATTTTGTTAGCAGAGACACAAGGTTGCCTAATTTCATTATTATCTTTATCTTTCCTTCATTTAAGTATTTACCTTACACCAACAAAGAAAAGTTATGACAAAGACGTGTCATCGCTTTGTGTTTGCCTATCTTGTCCATTCACATCCATGATTCCCGAGTAAGAAGTTCTCTTGATTATGTGACTTTTACCTCTTTTTCTGGTCCTTTTATGCCTGAGAAAACCATAAATATAACTGGCAAGAAACCAAGTCCAAACAATGCCCATAGAACAATAAACAAGAACCTTAGAGAGCTAAATATCCCATTTGTACCAGCAGCTTCCTATAATACACGAGAATGGTTAATTTGCACATGATTACTTCCTACATCATAACTTTCATCTAACTTACGAAATTTTCTTGCCACTGCAACTTGGTTTTTTCTTGGTGTAAGGTTGATGAGTAACAAGGGTCAGTGCAGTTCCTTCTTTTGTGATGCAGTTGTAGTGCTTCATTCAGTGTCCTTATACATTCAATGCTAAGCAGATCCTTCTACCTTACGTTGTCGTCAGTTCAGTTAAGAATTGAAGACTCCGGTGGGTCTAGAAACTTGGCCCAACATCTGTTGATTACATCAACATTCCTCCATTTTGGATTATCAAAATTCCAATACCCAACTATGAATTCCAAACCATAGTGGAAAACCCTATATTTGACACCCGGATCAGGATCGTATCCTGGGTATATCAAGATCTCATTGTTTACTAGATGCATAACTTTACTGCAACCAACAGCAGGGCTAAACGTTATCATCATCACATGATGGTACAGAAAATATAGATCAAATTGCTGAAGGTAAGGGAAGAATGAGAATATTGTTAATGATACAGTTGTCATTCTTTTGGTTTCTAAAGTTCTTGTGAACCTTGCCCTCAAGGATATTATTGACAAAAAAAGTACTGAATTGGTAAACTACAATTTGAAGGTTAGAGTTTTTATTGTAAGGATATAATTAGTTAGAGGTGATGAATAGATAATTAATATAAATATGTCAAATTAAAATTTCACAAACGGTTAGACATGTAATTGATACACCAATAATCTAAAGAAGAAAAACATTGATTCACCAGAATACCTAACTATCTACTATGAAAATAAGGTTTAGTTATAAGGACAAGACTTAAACTACCCTCCAAGATGATCCTCTAAAGTAACTTACTTACAAGCAGTTGATTTTCTTCACAATCTTTACAAGAAAGGTGTTTGAATTCAGACCTATGTTTCGATAAACTCGAGTCACACGAGTTATCAAACTCATTCAGCTGGCACATGAAAAGTTAGCACAATAACATAAGTACAAGTGTGTCATAGAGCAAATTAAACAATGAACAACCCTAGCTAGATGATTTAATATATTTACAGATAAAAACAAAATCACTAGCAAATCCTAGAATAAGTAGATTAAGCACAAGTTCAATAAAAATAGCTCCTTCAAAAATAAATAATCACACCAAATAATTATGATATTAACACACAATTATTTGATCCAATAATTCAAAAGCAAAATAAAGAAGAAGCTATATGAACATTTCATCAAAATATCATAAATTAAGTAGGCTTATTTACTAATCAAGCACAATCACCAATGTTTGACAGATTAATTGAAGAAAGAAGTATAAAAAAATATGATCTTGTTTTTGCAAAGCAATTTGAAAGAGGGAGCTTAAGATGAAAAGATTGATGCACTTGTGTTTAAGTAAAATATGGAGTATTAGGTTCTTTATATAGGAAAGATTGAAGCCCTAATGCTAGGTTAAATTCCAATGACAATTTTGTCCATTAAACAATTCATGGAGTAGTAAATAATAAGGACAAAATAATAATTGGAATATTTGGTTCGAGTAAACAATTAGGTTAAAGTTGACACCTAACAGCTCGATCGAGCCAAAAAGATCGATTGATCTAACCAATCCTCCAACGATCTAAGGTATTAAAATAAATTATGAGATAGGTAGATCGATTCTCAATTGATCTAGTATTCAATCGATCGGATATTAAAACTCTATCGATCTACCTATCTCGATCGATCGAGTATACTTAGTGCAAAGTGTTCCTATATGTCTAATTTGAAATGTAACATGCATAAGAATAGAGATATATGTGAAATGTGTTTGTTTTAAGTTGGATAGTTTCTTTGGCTTAAAAAGTGTTCTTGAAAGAATCATCTAAAAACTAACGTACATTTAAATATTTTGTTCATGAATATCGCCAATACTCATAAACCTTACATTCTCCTCATTTTGTATATTCATGTGACAAAATATCTCTCGTATTACATCACATTCCTAGGAAAAATACATTTTACTTAGTAGAACTATCTTATGATTTGGTGAAGCCATTTTGCTTGAATCTTGATGGCTCATATGTAAACTAAAGAACTCACTACTACAAAAAGGGGTATATAAGTCGATGTCTAAAGTCAGTTCGTGAACCGACTTTACAATTTAAGTCTCTGAATTTAAAGTCGGTTAAAAACCGACTTTTATACCCCTTTTGTAGTAGTGACTAAAACATGAAGAGACACATAACTTGCCCTGAAAGACTCATGGTTTATTAGTTTAGTGTCTATAATAACAGAAAAACAAAGAAATAGACATAAATGATGAGTAACAACATATAGAACATTTAAGTATTACTCCCCCTATGTGAATAAACTTGAACATTCAATGTGTTCTCGCTTATGTGTAATATCTCTCAAAGAATATTTCCAATCAATAATCCCCCCCCCCCCGAATTAATTCTCCCTCTTCTAAATTTTCAATTAACGCTTAATAATTCTCTCTCCCTTTTTGTCACATGAATAAATAATATAATCATGAAGCAATAAAAAATAGATTGAGCAAGTATGCAGTGTATTTAATGATTGAAAATAGGAGTATACATTCTACAAAGCTAAGTAACAATCAAAATTGAGAGCTAAAAATAATATTTTTCTAAAAATGAATAAACTCCCCTTAAGTTCTATGATTTCTGTAAATGAATTAAAATAAAAAAATTATAAAAATCAATATATATATATATATATATATATATATATATATATTGAATTGAGGATAGTAGACTTAGCTAAACATGACTACAATAGTACACTCAAAAGTTGAAACTAGTTTTGTTCAAAGTGTGACTATCCATTAACAACATAAATATTTGTAAACAAGACACACAAAATACTAACACATATGGTGACATGTCGACAATCACTAAAAGTAAAATATGTGTTGAAACACTAATAGGATATCAATTTATTCATTTATCTTTTGTACCTGTTTGTAACTCTTTTTACATAATTAATAATAGTAGGACTAAGTTAAAATCTCTTACAAGTGTGATCTTTAATGTTAAAGGTGAATATGTAGCATGTGAGAAAGGTTTGAGGGTTTTACAAATTCTGTCATATTTGAAGATGATGGCTTAGACTACTCATTTATATGGCTTCTCTTGTCTCCAAAAGGTTTTTCATAGTAAATGGCTTTGTTGAGCCTTTTAGCTCCAATAGTCAATCTCTTCATAGCTTCTTTTGGTTCTCCCAAGTTTGTAAATAATTCTTATTTTCTTGTTTGAGATTTGCAAGGCTTGAATTCAAAACATTATCACATTCATATAGTTCAATTTTTCATTTTTTATAATCTAAGAAGTCATTTCAAAGGATTTAAGTTTATTATTTAGTTTAGTTACTTCTACAAGTAACTTATCATTCTTTCTCATACTGCCAATTAAGTTTATAAATAATTCATCAAGATTATTTGCATTAAATTTATTGAGTAGGAATTCAAAATCATTTTTCTCATAGTTAGAATCAATGTCAAACTTACTGGAGTGTACACCAACAATTACAGTAAATTAAATGCTAACTAGTTAGTGCTATAATTTTCTAAGCATTAGGATTGTCATTATCACTTTCTGAGTAGCTAAGGGTAGCATTAAAATCCCTTCCAGTTCTCTTCTTTAGAACTCGGATGAGATATGACCAATCCCATTGCATTCAAAACATTTAGGTCAAGTAGGTTTAGTTTTCTTACCTTTGGAACTCGTAGGTTTGAGTTCTCTTGGATTATAATCCCTTGAACAACTTGGTTTCCAATTACTTTGTGAATTTTTCTAGTAGAAGATTTTCTTGAGTCTTTTGACTAAGAGTGTGAATTCTTCATCGTCCTCATCATTCTCATTATCACCATTATCAGACGTGGGTTTTGAAAGCGATGCCTTTGTTTCATGGATGTGTTCAAAAGCTCATATCAAAGGTTTGAAGTGAGCCCAAAAGTTCCCCAATTTTGATGGAGTCTACCTCCTTGCTTTCATCAATGGTAGTGAACTTTGCATAGAAGCATCTGGTAATGAGAAAATAATCCTTTGAACTATCCTAAAATCATCAATTCTCTCTCCAAGATTGACAGAGGTGTTAGTAATATTATATAGTATAATTTAGCATAGAATTTAGAAATGGTCTCATCTTCTTTCATCCTAAGGTTTTCAAATTGAGTACCAAACATGCAAAATTTAGTTCTTTTAACTTGTGTGGTGCTCTCATAGCCAGTCTCTAAAATATCCTAAACATGCTTAGCATTATCAACATTTGAGATATGAAAAAACTCATCAGCAAACACAACACTAAAGATCATATTAATACTTTTTTGGTTCTAGTTATTAGCTGCTTTATCTTCTATAGTTTATTTGTTCTTATATTTAAGTGTGACAACTTTACCATTGGTAATCATAGGTGGTTTCCAACCATAAATAACAGAGTTCTAGACACTTTCATCTATGGAACATAAAAAGGCCCTCCTATGAGCTTTCCATTATAGGTAGTTAGATCGATCAAAAATCAGCATGGGTTAAATACAAACCCTATATCAAATAATCCATAACATGGTCCTAGGAAAACACTAGGTTTATCTAGTGACCCTCTTTGATACAAATTAAGAGTTCTTATGATACAAATCTAATTGCTAGAGGGGGTGAATAAATAATTAATAAAAATATGTCAAACTAAAATTTCACAAATGGTCAGACGTATCACGTGTAAATAAAAAAACACAAATAAATAAAAATATAGACACACGATACTTTTAGGTCTATGTCATACCAACAACCTAAGAGAAAAACTGTCAATCCATTGAACCACCTAACTATCCACTATGAAAATAAGGTCCAATTACAAAGTTGATCACCTTTCATGTGAAAATAGAAGTAACTAATTGAAATTTGGTTTTATATATGAGAGTGGACACTTAGGTCCCTCAAAAAATTGATTCAAATTTCTATCCTGCATCATAATGGTAATGGTTATACGTAAAGACTAAGGTCACCGCTTCTATTCTTGAGGTGTGTGATGGATTCAAAGGAAATGTAGCCATATATGTAAGCTAGAATATAGGAATTTTAATTGAAATAAATGACTAAATATCTTGGAAAAAAATAATATTAGAATATGAACAAATAATATCTACTTCAATGAAAAAAAACCATTACCATTCGTTCATTAATGGATGTTGGCTCATGAAATAGACATAATGGTTGGTGGTAGATCATGACCATTATATTGCTTCAAATATTCATCAATGCAATTGAGAAGTCAAGTAATATTTCCTAGCTATCCACCAAGAAGCAAAATATTGACAAGTCCCACAGTTTGCCAACCAAAATAAGGAGTATATTCCGTGGAGAATATAGTGTGAATCTTTGGATATGGCTTTTCAATTTCATCCATGACTTAATGATGTTCCTTATCCTCCATCATTTGAAATGTAGTCACATATTTGGGTTGAGTAAGTTTACAAAAGATTTTCCTTTTAGAAAACACACGTATTTTGACCATTGTTGGGATTGGTTAGATTTGTACAGAGAGAAACTATAGAGAAGTTAGAGAATTTTTATAAATTGTGTGGATATGTTATGAGGTCCATATATATATAGAACATTACATGTACATATGTTGATTACATAGCGGTACATGTCACAGCATGTTAGAGGGGTACAAGAGTAAAAGAAAACACATTTAAAGCTTGAAGTTGACCACACCATGGATTGGTCTAGAGGTTGGCCTTCCAACACCAAAGCTCAAATGTGTAGATAGGCCTTCTTACGAGTGTCATTGATTGCATGGGCACAAGAAAATCCTCCTAGGCTGACTTGTTTGATGGCTCAGGTTGTTAGTTGGATAGGGCTTAGGGTCAATCCATATGTTCAAACATCGAGTCCCCCCTACTCTTTTAGCTCGAGTCCTCAATAAAGGTAGATGAGTAGAAATCGAGTAATGGAATATACACCTCTATATAAGGAGGAGCTTGGGCTTCTCTTCATTTCATTATTTCTTGCATATTAGAGAAAAGTTGAAACAAAAAATTGTACATCGTCTTAGCTCGAGCCATACAAGTTCTCAGGTTGGTGGTACACTACTACAGAATATGGTATTTAAGTCGAGATTTAAAGTTGGCTTTTGGGAAAACTCACTTATAATGAATTTTAAGTCGATTCGTTGAAAAAATGACTTAAAATAGGTAGATTGTAGCGTCAGTTGACTTGTTAAACTGATGCTACATGTAGGACGTGGCATCAGTTCTACATGTCAACCGATGCTACACGTAGATGGTTTTGGTGACACGTACAACTAACGCTATGCCCTACATGTTGAACTGACGCTACACGTAGGACGTAGCGTTGGTCCTATGTGTCAACCGACAGTATCCACATGTAGCGTGAGTTGACACATAGAACCAATACTACATCTTATGTGTAGCAATAGTTCAACACATCAACTGACGCTACACACGTGGATATTTTCCTTTTCTCTTCTTTCTTCTCCATTAGACCGAAAATTCCAACGCTGTAAACTCAAAAAAAAATGACTGACACTTCCTCCTCCACTATTTTTCCACTTCCAACCACCAATTCTAGCACCGTTTAGTGGGTTTTCTTCCTCTCCAATTTCTCTTCTAGATCCCTTCTTTTAAGCGAAATACTCAAATTTTTTATACCCATTTTCTCACTTACAAAACACCTTTTTTTCTTCATTTTGTTCATTTACTCTTGTAAGTATTTTTATTAATCTTACGCACTTATTATTCATATTTCTTTATTTTTTATATATTATATGTATAATGTTTTGTATTAGGTAGGTTTTGTACTATGTAATTATTTTTATTATGTAGGTTTTGTATAAATTTTCATAATAAAATAAATTTATATATTTATGATTGTGATTTAAGGTGGTTTTTAATTTTTTTTTTGTTAATATGAAATGAGAAAGACATGATTCAACAATATGATACTCATTAAAAATTTAGGTTTGAAATAGTGTAGTTATTTAAAAAAAATATTAATCATCACAAATTGTTATATAAATTTTATTTTATATATTTTAAATTTGAAATCAACTCAAATGATATGGCATATTATTATTAATAATTATAATAAATCTCATATAATTATATTTATGTGTATATGTTTCTTATGTTTAGTTTTTTATGTATTTATTTTTATATGATATTTTGATAGATATTCTAATAATTAGGGAATTCATATCTAATAATATCTAAAATATATTGGTTGGATACATATTTAATATGCTTAATGTCATTAATAAAAAAAATGGACAAATATTAGATGTTAAAGTGTAGAATTGAGTAGAACTACATTTATGGAGTTGAAAATTTCTTGAAATTTGCTTGTAGAAATAGTAATAATAAAATTAGTATGATTCGATGCCCATGTGTTAGATGATTTTGTATTTACCCTTGTAAATTTATCTAAGATAAGTCACACTGGTGATCCTTTCATGTTAGCACTTCATGCAAAACAAGTATTTTACGTGAGCAATCAAATTGAAACAAGATGGTTGGTTGTGTTAATGCCTCCACAAAAAGAGTTATACCATTTTGATGCTTTAGAAGATGATGACATGCTTGATACATTATCCAATATTAGTCATTTCTTAAAAAAATTTCCTAATATATGTGATGATCTAGTTGATGATGATGATTCTTCGTCATGGACTCGAAGTGATTGTGAAGGAATATATATATACGATCAACAACCTAATTAAACATAATGTATGTTTTATATTATTCTAATAACTCTTTCATGTTTATATGTATGAACTTAAAATTGTCAATTAATTTCTATTTCATCGTTGTTTGCAGATATTTCATGGATCCTAGGGTACTAGAGCTTGTATATCTAAATGATTCATTGGGGAATTTGAAAATAATGGGTTGGGCGAATATATTTGATGCTCCACTTAACCCAGATGATAAAATACCTATTCTATTTGATGTTACTGGTAACCCATTGAGGGAAAATGGCCAACAATTGAAATCCTTTATTGGTACACTTGTGAAATCAAGTATACCAATCAATATAAATGATTGGACTAAGGTTGACGAAGCTGAAAAGTTCAAAATATGGAAAACCATTTGTGTAAGTCTCTTTTATTTTATAACTAATTATATATATTATATCTTTTTGGTATTATATCTCATCTTTTGTAGTGTGTTTTTACAGAATCGTTATAAAGTCTCTGACACTTGGATGAGCAAGTGTTATAAGACTACAAATAAGGCATGGAAGGAAAACAAAACTTCTAGATTGGCCAGAAATTATGTGTTTCCATATTTGGAATCACTTGATGAAGTAGAACTATACAAAATCCATAAAGAACACCCCTAGAATGAACCCCAAGTTTGGAAATATTTCATGAATTATAGATGTACGGATGAATTTCAAATTATTAGGAAAAAACATCATAATATACAAATGAAAAATATTCTTCCTAACCGTACTGGGAGGTCTTCAAATCCTGAAGTCAGACAAAGAATGGTATTATTAAGTTGTTAATTTATAAATATTTTTATATTTATTTTCCTCAAATTTAAGTTTTTGTCATGGTTAATAAATTTATTTAATTTATGTAGGAAACTAAATGAAGATAATGAAAATTAAATAAGTTGGTTAGTAATTTAACTTGATACAAAGTCCTTATGCTTTTTGCTAATTGATGTAATAATGTATGATATGTTTGTTTGCTTTATTATTTGTAGAGAGCTTTTCAATAACAAATAACGAGAGGTAGATGCTATTGTTGTGATAAATTTTAACATGGTACTATTTTGTTTACTTAAGATAACACTTTTTTACTACTATTATATTATTATTCTTTTATTGTTACTAACATATATAATACTTCTTCTTTAGTCTATTATACCGGAATTAGTAAGTGCGGCAAATTTAAGAGATACAAAGCAAGTATCTTATGGTAAATCTATGTCTAGTAGGAAATCATTACGCGCTAAGTCATTCACGAAGAAGCCATGGAAAAGTATTGTTATGAATATGCTATAAACTTAAGCAGAAATCTTGTCTCTTTGATGACTATTGTTGTGAGGGAATCTAACATAAATGATGGATAGACTGTGCCACTGCCTATAGGAATTTCTAGTGTAGATATTTTCCAAACATATATATCGATCGGGTGCATATTGTGGCTGTTTGAATATCAAATGATCGATTTAAGTATAATTCAAGTGTGGACAAGATGAATCCTCATTCAGTAAATAACTTTCATTTATGTAGAACATATGTAATTATATTTATATTATCTAATTATATATATATATTTATTTTATATAGGGCATGTTGTTATTTACTTCAAGCTAATCACTCATCACATTTAGCAATGTTCTATGATTCTTCATTTGTCAATCAATATCAAGAGAAAGATGTTAGCATTAGAGCTAAAAAAATTATGTGATAGGGCATTAACACTTAAGAGAAATCAAAAGTTGATAATCCCTTGGCCACTAAAGTTTGAATAAGGCCAAGATCATTGGATGTTGGTAATCCTTGATCTATATGGAAATCATGTTTGGTACTGTGACTTAGCTTCCATAGAATTGAATAAAGATATAGTAGTTGTTAAAATGTAAGGGTTATAGCTAGCTATTTTTATTCTATTTTTCTTTGTAATATTTAATAAAAAACTAACTATTTTAAACTTTGATAGGGCATGGAAGCTGTGGAATAAGAGTAGGGGCATTTCCCTTAAAAAATATCATAAGCTTATATGGGACAAAGTTATGGTATGTACAAGGGAATATTAATAATTTAATTAATTTTACTATTGAATAATAAAGATGTTTGAATATGGAAAATCATGTACACTTGTTTTTTAGGTTTAACAACAAAATAATGGAGTCATGTGTGGTTAATAATTGACTTTAGTGCTTGGTTTTAGCATAGTGATAAGAAAATCAATATGGCACGTGGCTTATTTACTATGGATTTAAAATGACCATCCTCAGGTCTAATAGTATTTTAATTTCTTTTTAGATCAGTTTAAAGAATCAATCCCACTTTTTACTTTCAAACTTGACCTTAGATAACTTCTATTTCTCTTGCTTACCATTTTTATGCTTCATGATATTTTATAGTGACCATGCATAGAGAGTGTACTTCACACTTAGCCTCCTCGGAGAGCCCATCATATCCTACTTTCTCAAGCAAAGTAGAAAGTGACATCCCGAGGTCCACCAATTAAATAAGCATTATGAGTGAAGGGGACCTATCTGACCCTCATCCCTTCACCCCTACGTCTCACTCATAGATTGTACCTATATTAGGTTGAATGTGCCCTATACCTAAATATCTATTCCGAGGTCATGGAGGAAGAAGATGATAGAGAAAAGAACTAGTGAACCTATAGGTTTTACCAAAGGTTGGAAACCAAGGTCAAAATTAGTGGATTATCTACTCAGGATAAGAAGAGGCTAAGGAGAATGTACGATATTCCCTTGGTTTAGATAATGATCCCTAGTTTGGATGTTCTAGACAGTGATCCATCTCTAGCTAGGTGGACAGTCTTCCACGAGAAATTCTTTTGGTTATAGGTTAGATTTCCTCTGTACCCCTTTATCAAGAAATATTTTGTGAGGACTTATCTTGCGCTAGGCCAATTTATTCTGAATGGGTAGAGGTACCTACTCTACCTTACACTAATATAAAGAGAGCTCGAGATCAAGTTAGAGATGCCCAAGTTTAATGAAGCATATATACTAAAGCAGAATCCTATAAACTTAAGTAGGGTCGACATGTTTGTGAAATAAGACTAGGGCATAAATGTGACCCTCTCCTAAAAATAGAATAACTAGAAGGAGTATTTCATCTATGTATCTGGTGAGTGATAGACCCTAGATAGTAATACTAGGCTGATAAGAAGCACCTAGGCTGACACCAAAGTTATGATAAGGAATATGGGCTCCTTTATCTCAACCTTGAGCCACTATGACAAGAAATGATTGGATAATATCTAGAATTGTATACCCAAGAAGACACAATGGAGGCAACTACTAAACACTCCATGCTATATTGTGTATGTGTTAATGAGGTAGGGAATAATGGAGCCCCTTCATAGGATAATCCATAAACCCCGGGCACCCTGCAAGTGTGGAACCCAACCCACAAACTATGAGGGAAGGTTCAAGGTACTCCATGATGATGGTAAACTTCCTTAAGACTTCACAAATATCTTTTTTTATTTAGCATGACCCTTTTGAAAATAACACCCATTTCCCATGTCTTTATAGATAACTGGAATTCAATGTTGGTGACCTATTGAAACGACTTTAGAGTAGGGTTGCTAAATAGGGGGTAAGCTCTTAGAAATTTAGAACTCTCTCCCTAGGGATGAGCTTCTCCAAAGAGAATAAATAGGGAATGTTCTCTGGGTAAGAGGCCTTTCCAACCCTATTAAAAAAGAAGAAAAATGTAACCATTGATGAGCCCATGCTTAGGCTTACACCTTTGAATATTTTTGAGCTCATACTAGTGTCCCTAGGTCAACACCCATTCACACCTATTACCTTGGGTCAATGAGGGACTCAAAGAGAGGAAAAGGTGACATCGACTTTATATAGGGGTATGGAACTGGAGTGGTTGGAGCCCTATGTGGACCAATTTCCCTACATGACATATGTGGACTCTAGGGTTGTGCTAAGTTAACTTTTGTACCAGAAAAATTTAGTCTAACCTTATTTCTAAGTGACCTTTGGGCTTTTATATTTTAGTGACCTCTTATTGTTTTTCTTGTTTTTAGGACTAGCTCTTTCAAAGACTTAGTAAAGTTCAAAGTATGGAAAGGTTAAAGCATGAGCTTGAGATGGAAAAATAAAGCCATGCTTCAACTCAGACCAAGAATGCTATGATGTTGGCCAAGGCTAATAAGTGGGAAGGTAAACCTATTGATAAGGAAGAGAAGTTTTACAATTCCACATATGAGCTAAATGATAACTCGAGGCACTTCGAGGAGTGATGAGTGCTCAAAAAGCACTAAAATAACTATGATTTTATGCACATTAATTGATTAAAAATATATATATTTATATGTTTTATCATATATTTATATAAATTTGTCTTTTTCGGAATCACGGGTATTTTTATTGTTTTTCAGGTATTTTGGCTTAAAAACACAACTTAAAGACTCAAAGAGGAATACTTAAAGCAATACATCACAAATATATTAATAAATAAATGGGGAAAGGTCAACAAACATGGAAAAATTGGACAAAATGGGTCAAAAAGGTCAAAAAGGAGAAAATCACGCCCAGTTGCCCAGCCGCGCGCCCCAGCGCCCACGCCCGAGTGCGCCCGCATGCCCCAGCACCCCAATCCGCGCGTGCCCCAGCACGCAGCTACTGTTCACGAGCACCGAGCTGCGCGCAACGACAGCCCCTTCCGCGCGCGCCGACGCCTTTTCGCCACATTTTTCACGTGCAGCACCCCATGACGTCATGATGACATCATTAATGACCTTAGCATTTCCATTACGCATTTTTACATTTTTTTAACATTTTTTTACTCATTTTTTCTCTCCATCCTCACCTATAAATACCCCCTTCCCTTCACTTCAAATACACCCTTCAACACCTCCAAATACATTATTTTCTCTCTTTTCTTAGATTTTTTAGGTTTCTTTAGTTTTTCTTACTTTTTCTTATGTTTTCTTAATTTTTAGCTTTTCTTAGTTAATTTCCCTTAGTTTTAGAGTTCTTCCCTTTTTGGGAAGAACTAGTTATGTTTATGTAATTTTTTAGCTTTTTGATTCAATAAATGTGAGTGCAAATTCCGCTTGGAGTTTTTCCAGCAACGGGAATAGCGTCGAAGTTCTGTAAGGATTTTATTTTCTTTATAGTTATTTGTTATGCTTTATACTTACATGTTATATTTAATTTGTCTGTGATTAAATTTAACTGTGCTGGCTGTTTAGTAAACATGATGTAATAATAACGTTATTATGCTTGCGAAATATTAAATAGGTGAAAATATTTAAAATGAATTGATTTTGTTTTTATTCAAGATTATATATTAAGAATGTTAGAGAGAAATATATTATTTTTCATTACAAACTTAAACCTGAAAATTAGATTTTAAGGTTTAGTTATCCGGTCTGATTTAGAGTAGTGCTCTTTTATTTGATGGTACAATCGCCCGGTAGTTAGAGTGAAGCTCTATTTCAAAAGTTTTTATAAGAATTATTATCTGAAAATGTATTGACAACATGTTTTCGGTAGTGGTTTTAAAACTTGAAAGTTAGTACTCGGATAACTAAATTCTTAGGTTTAATTTGGACACCTTGGATAAAGTTTAAACTGTCTAACCCCACCAAAGGTGACATTTAAATGGTTCATTTTCAATCTCTTAAAAAAAGGAATTAATTTAATTAAGCATATTAGTTATCAACCCCACACATAGGTGTTAATTAATTTGTTTAGTTAACAAAGAATATCTAACCCCACCAAAGGTGGTATTCATACAAAAAAGGGAGAATCAATAAATATCAATTCATATCTTTAATAACCTAGATAATATGAGCAAGCATAATTAACTTAGTTATTATATCCATAAATACTCTGCCATTATAAATGATAAAATTTGCATAAATGTTTATTGAATCTATGTTTATTTTTACGTCAGTAGATTAAAAACACAAAACCCCAAAATATCGTGACAGGATGTTTAGGATTTAATTTCGTTTTTAAAAGTTTGAATAATAAATTAAAAACCACATACATTCCTTCCTTAGATCGACCTTGTGAGTATACTTATCATTTTCTTCGAAATGATTCGTGCACTTGCGAGAGTTTTATAAATATTAAAACCAAAGTATTGGCAAGAATCGACGATGCCGGTTTTCGCTCATCAAGTTTTTGGCGCTATTGCCGGGGAAGGAATAGCGTTTTTTTAAGTTATTTATCAAAATTTTAAAAACATTTTTGTGCTGTAAATAATTGTGATTTTTTTTGTTTTAATAAAAAATAATAATAAAATTTCAAATTTCATAAGAAATAATAAAAAAAAAAATATTTTTTAGTAAAGTAATTTAGAAATTTGAAATTTGAAGTAAAAAAATTTACCGTTCATGAATAGTAAAAATAAATAAATAAAAAAAATTTAAAAATTTAAAAATAAATAAATAATATAGTGTTAATAGTAAAATAAAATTACCGTTCATGAATAGAAAAAAAAATTAAAATTTAAAAATTTTAAGATGAAAATAAATAAATAATATAGTGTAGATAGTAAAATAAAATTACCATTTATTAATAGTAAAAAAATTAAAAATTAAAAAAAATTAAAAACTTATAAATTTTTAATATAGTGTAAATAGTAAAATAAAATTACCGTTCATTAATAGTAAAAAAAATTAAAAAAAATAAATTAAAAAATAAAAAAACTTAAATAAATTTTAAATTAAAAATAAAATAAAATAAAAATTTAAAAAAATTTAAAAAAACTTAAAAAAATTTAAAAAAAAATTTAAAAAAAAATAAAATTAAACTTACTTTTTAATTTTCATTTAATTTTTATTTAAAATCTTAATTTTATTTTTGTTAAATAAAAATAATAAAAATTTAATTTAAAATTTAATTTTAATTTTATTTGCTTTTACCTTTCTTTATTTTTTATTTTATTTTACCTTTTTCAATTTTAATTTATTTTATTATTTATTATTTATTATTTATTATTTATTTTCTTTAACTATTTTTTTTCTCTCTCTTAATTTTCATTTAACATTAAAAACTTAGATTTTTACTAACTTAATTAACTTAGCTTTTTAATTAACTTAGATTTTCTTTTACTTAATTAACATAAATTTTTACTTAACTTAACTTAATTAACTTAGATGTTTACTTACTTAACTTAATTAACTTAACTTTTTAATTAACTTAAATTTTTTTTAACTAACTTAGATTTTTTTTAACTTAACTAACTTAGCTTTTTAAATTAACTTAACTTAATTAACTTAACTTAATTAACTTAGATTTTCATTAACTTAATTAACTTAGATTTTTACTTAACTAAACTTAATTAACTTAATTTTAATAGCATGAAAAGTAAAAATCTAAGGGAGTTATGTCTAGGAGACTAGTTCTTGCAAGCCTTTGTGCCACTAGTCTTTCCTGGGAACATTGCTCTGTCTAGGAGGATGGTTTTTAAGGAGCCTTTGCCCCACTATTCTTTCCTAGGAGCACTCTTGGTTAATACTGATTATGTTATTTTAACTTAAAAAAAAAATTCAGAAACAATCTTCAAAATTTTAAAGTTTTAATTACAATCTCAAGAGTTAGTTTCTTTGTTTGATCTAGGTACAATTGTGTTTTGATGCCTTAATTATTTGATTTGCACCTAGATGTGGGTTATCTAAAACCCTCAAGCATGCCCCTAGTTTTTGGTATAGAAAAATTTGAAAATCAATAGGGCATGTTTGAAACAGTATAGGTAGACAACCTTGTCTTACTTGTAGGTTTGATTGACTCAATGATGAGGGGACATTGAGTTTACTTAAAATGCAATCCCCAAGTTACGTCTTGTTAAGACATTAAACTAAGCGCTGGATGGGAGACAACCCATCATTTTAGGTAATTTTCTGCTATTTATTTTATTTACTTAATTTTATTATTTATTTTAGTTTAATAATTTTTAAATTGTTAAAACTAAAAATATTTGTTGAGATGTTAGAAGTTCACAGCGATCTGTCTGTATACACTTTAAATGATGAATGCACTTGCATTCCTCCATTACTACTTACACATTCTCAAGAAATAGGTAATCTTTCTTCTCTTTTCTCTTTATCTTTAATTTACAGTTGTTACATTGAGGACAATGTAAGTTCTAGGTTGGGGTGGTGAAAAATTACCATGCTTAATTAAAAAAAAGATTTAATAATAAAAAAAATAAAAAATAAAAAAAAATTATTTCTTTTTTATGTTCACGTTTTCATTTTTTGTGTTTGGTTTTGTTTTTGTTTTGTGTGATTTAGTAATTTTTGAAATTAAAAAAAAATATTATATATTTTCTCACAAAAATTTATCATTTCTTTAAATCAAATTTAAGTAAATAGTTAAGTCTTTTGTACTGTTAGATTAATTTTTGAAAACATATCATGAAATATTTTGTAATTATTTTTTATAATTAGTTAGTTTTTGTCATAACTAGTATTTCTTGATAAAATGTGGAAATTATATTAAACCCAAAATCGGTGTTTATGAATTTTTTTTTTAGTGGAGACTACCCTTGTGAGATATAATTTGAGCCTAATTTCTTTTATTCAGAGTGAAATATATATTTTTTATACTCCAAACACATTTCTTATTTATTCAAATTTTTAGATGATCTCTATAGGTATTAGCATTGAATGTATGAATTTTTTTCTCATCTTAATAGAGTATCATATATTTTTTATTATTATTTTTGCTTAGATTAAATGATTTGAGTAGAAATTGATAGTATATGCTTATATCTCATTTATGCATGACTGCTACAAAAACAAAAAGACATATCTGGGGTTACCTAAACCAAGATCAAACAGAAAAGCCACAAAATTAACCACTCACCAAAATCCAAAAAAAAATGTACAATCTGTACATGGGTTGACTCTCTAAAAAAATACATATATTGAAAAAATATCTACAGAAAAAAAATAGAGAGATAAAAAAAAAATATAGTATCATCTACATACTATGACCCACGTTGCCTACAAAGTTGTGAGTACATGCTAATTACAAAAGAAAGATATAATAAGTAATTCCCTAAAAAGTCATTGCAATTTCTTCATTTGTAAAAAGCATATATCTTGAAATTCTTTCTTAATGAGTTTGATTTATGCATGAAAATAATTTTTATATATGATATCTTTATAATTTATACATTCGATTCCTTTCATGAGATCAATGTTAAAATAACACTTTGAGCCTTTATTCTTTATACATATGCGAACATATTAGTTCATTTCTATACATCAACTCTTTCGCATATAAATTAGTATGAGTGTTTGAACCCATAGGATTCAGTGCTTTGAGAATATTGACTTGTGAGGAATAGAGTTGAAGTGAATTCTGATTCATGACACTGAAATAGGGTAAAATTAAATTGATACATTTTTGAAATGAAATATGAAAATGATTTTCGACTAATTATTATAATAAATCATGATTGTTTAAAGAGATTAAAATAACTTATGCTTGAGATTTTAATTATGATCTTAAAGGAGATTAAAAAGAATGAGACATTTTTGTGCTATGTTGTTTTCTTTTATTCTTAAATTAATTTTTGATTTTGTAATTTTAGTTTTTGATTTGATTGTTTTTATTGTTTCTGTTGATTTTTACATTTAGTTCAATGTTTGTGGGTATCATTACTGAAAACCCTCACGAGACCCAAACTCGTCCACTAGGGCAACCTAGGGGTTTAAAGGCTTGTTGCATAGGCTAAATGCAACTGTTTCAATCCACGAAAGTGATTTAGGATAGTTTAATTTTTAGTTTTTATCGCTTCTCTTGCTAAGGGACTAGCAAGAAGCTGGTTGGGGGTTGTGATGAGTGCTCAAAAAGCACTAAAATAACCATGATTTTATGCACATTAATTGATTAAAAATATATATATATTTATATTTTTTATCATATATTTATATAAATTTGTCTTTTTCGGAATCACGGGTATTTTTATTGTTTTTCAGGTATTTTGGCTTAAAAACGCAACTTAAAGACTCAAAGAGTAATACTTGAAGCAATACATCACAAATATATTAATAAATAAATGGGAAAAGGTCAACAAACATGGAAAAATTGGACAAAATTGGTCAAAAATGTCAAAAAGAAGAAAATCGCGCCCAGTTGCCCAGCCGTGTGCCCCAACGCCCACGCCCATGCGCGCCCCAGCGCGTGGATACTGTTCACGTGCGCCAACGCCTTTTCGCCACATTTTTCACGTGCAGCCGCCCTCATGACATCATGATGACGTCATTAATGACCTCAGCATTTCCATTACGCGTTTTTACATTTTTTTTACATTTTTTTACCCATTTTTTCTCTCCATTCTCACCTATAAATACCACTTCATTAGAAACATTGTTACAAGTGAAAAAATGACTTTGGAATATATATCCACTAAACCTATAACCAGAGATTCTTTTGTGGCTTATACTAACACACTAGGGCTACGTAGATTGTCATTTATGTATTTCTTGTTTCTTGATTTATTTAAAACTATTTACATTATATATTTTATTTGAGGCATGTTCATATGAAACTTCTTTCATTTTGAAAATATTGGTATAGCATGCACACACATATATATATGTTAGAAAAGAATATCAACAGGTTAGATTGGCTCTCTTACATAAGCAATCACCTTATAGCGCTTAAGTGGAAATGAGCAAAGATGAGACATATTAAGAAACTATTGTGATAATAGCTAATTGAGTAAAAGTATTGCCTTGGTTTTCACATAGAGACCTAGATGAGATCTATTTAGAAATGATTGATAATGGTTATACTCACTACCCATTAAACTTGTATCTAATGCCTTATGTGAGTTACAAAAGAATTTGTTACCATAATGGTATATTTAGAAACTCAGATGAAGTACTATTGATGAGTGCTCAAAAAGCACTAAAATAACCATGATTTTATGTACATTAATTGATTAAAAATATATATATTTATATGTTTTATCATATATTTATATAAATTTGTCTTTTTCGGAATCACGGGTATTTTTATTGTTTTTCAATAATTTTGGCTTAAAAACGCAATTTAAAGACTCAAAGAGGAATACTTGAAGCAATACATCACAAATATATCAATAAATAAGTGAGAAAAGGTCAACAAACATGGAAAAATCGGACGAAATGGGTCGAAAAGGTCAAAAATGTCAAAAAGACGGAAATCGCGCGCCGCAGCCCAGCCGTGCGCGCAGCCCAGCGCCCCAGCGCCCCAGCGCCCCATGCCGCGCGCGCCCGCGCGCGCTGGCCTGCCCAGCTGCGCGCAGCGCAGCGCGCGGGCACTATTCACGTGCGCCGAGCTGCGCGCAGCGCCCAGCAGCAGCCCCACCGCGCGCCCAACGCGTTTTCGCCCCATTTTTCACGTGCAGCAACCCCTGTGACGTCATGCTGACGTCATTGATGACATCAGCAATTCCAATACGCGTTTTTACATTTTTTAATATTTTTTTAACATTTTTTTACTCATTTTTTCTCTCCATCCTCACCTATAAATACCCCCCTTCCCTTCACTTCAAAACACACCTTCAAAACTCACTTCTCTCTTCTTTCTTTCTCTCATTTCTTAGTTTTTAGTTTCTCTTAGTTTCTTTCTTAGTTTCTAAGCTTTTCTTAGTTTTTCTCTTAGTTTTTAGTTCAATTCTCTTAGGTTTAGAGTTCTTCTCTTTTTGAGAGGAACTTGTAATGATTTTGTAATAATTTAGATTTTTGATTCAATATATGGAAGTGCAAATTCCGCTCGGAGGTTTTCTAGCTACGGGAATAGCGTCGAAGTTCTGTAAGGATTTTATTTTCTTTACAGTTATTTTTATGCTTTATTCTTACATGTTATATTTAATTTGTCTATGGTTAAATTTAACTATGCTTGCTGTTTAGTAAAAATGATGTAATAACTACGTTGTTATGCTTGCGAAATATTAAATAGGTAAAAATCTCTAAAATGAATTGATTTTGTTTTTATTCAAGATTTTATATTAAGAATGTTAGAGAGAAATATATTATTTTTCATTACAAACTTAAAACTGAAAATTAGATTTTAAGGTTTAGTTATCCGTTCTAATTTAGAGTAGTGCTCTTTTATTTGTTGGTACAATCGCCCGGTAGTTAGAGTGAAATTCTATTTCGAAAGTTTTTATAAGAATTATTATGTGAAAATGTATTGACAACATGTTTTCAATAGTGGTTTTAAAACTTGAAAGTTAGTACTCGGATAATTAAATTCTTAAGTTTAATTTGGACACCTTGAATAATGTTTAAATTGTCTAACCCCACCAAAGGTGGCATTTAAATGGTTCATTTTCAATCTCTTAGAAAAAGGAATTAATTTAATTAAGCATATTAGTTATCAACCCCACCCATAGGTGTTAATTGATTTGTTTAGTTAACAAAGAATATCTAACCCCACCAAAGGTGGTATTTATATAAAAAAGAGAGAATCAATAAAATATCAATTTATATCTTTAATAACCTAGTTAATATGAGCAAGCATAATTAATTTAGTTATTATATCCATAAATACTCCGCTAATATAAATGATAAAAATTTGCATGAATATTTATTGAATCCGTATATATGTTTATTTTTAGATAATTATTTATTGAATTTGTATCTATGTTTATTTTTATGTTATTAGATTATATTTAATTAATCTGTATATATGTTTATTTTATGTTATTAGATTAGGAACACAAAAACTAAACTATCGTGACAGGATGTTTAGGATTTAATTTCGTTTTTAAAAGTTTGAATAATAAATTAAAAACCACATACATTCCTTCCTTAGATCGACCTTGGGAGTATACTTATCATTTTCTTCGAAATGATTCGTGCACTTGCGAGTGTTTTATAAATATTAAAACCAAAGTATTTGCGGGAATCGGCGATGCCGGTTTTCGTTCATCAAGTTTTTGGCGCCGTTGTCGGGGAAGGAATAGCGTTTTTAAATTATTTATCAAAATTTTAAAAACATTTTTGTGCTGTAAATAATTGTGATATTTTAAATAATCAAATTTCAAAATTCATAATAAATAAAAATAAAAAAATAAAAAATAAAAAAATAAAAAAAAATAATAATTTTTTTAATTGTAAAATAATTTAGAAATTTGAAATTTGAAATAAAATTTTTTTACCGTTCATGAATAGTAAAAAAAAATAAATAAATAAAAAAATAAAATAAAAAAAAATTTTAAAATTCAAAATTCAAAAAATTTTAAGTTAATAAGAAATAATATAGCGTGAATAGTAAAATAAAATTACCGTTCATAAAAAAAAAATTACTTGAATTCATATCTAATTAACTAAATAGCATGAAAAGTAAAAATCTAAGGGAGTTCTGTCTAGGAGACTAGTTCTTGAAGCCTTTGTGCCACTAGTCTTTCCTGGGAACGTTGCTCTGGCTAGGAGAATGGTATTTAAGGTGCCGTTTGCACCACCATTCTTTCCTGGGAGCACTCTTGGTTAATACTAATTATGTAACAAAAAAAATAAAAAAAATAAAAAAATAAAAAAATAAAAAAATAATTTTTTTTTTAGGGTTTAACTAGTTTTGTTTAGTGCTTTGTATTGAATAACATGTAAATTTTCTCTAAATTTTTTATTTTGTTGACAGGAGTTTTAAATTTACGTTTACAATAGTCTATGCGTGGTAGGAGATCCTTAGGAAACCCTCTTACACCATATGTAAATAAATTTCATAAATTTAAACAAGTGTCAACAAAACTGGATTCTACCCATCAACCTGTTTTTGAGCCAAACATAGAACCAAGTCTTAATCCTTTACTAGAACCAAAAGAAATGGAGGAAAACCAACATATTAGGGAAACCACGATGAAGGAGTTTGCAAGACCGGTAATAGGCACGGCAACTGCCGCTATCCAGTTGGGAGAAGCTGCTCGGAATTATGACCTTAAAAATATTCATTTTTCTATGCTTCCTTCCTTTTATGGGTTACCTAATGAAGATTCTCTTTCCTTTATGAGAGATTTCTATGCTACGGTCCAAACATTCCCCCTCGGTATTCTAAACGAGGATCAACTTAGGATGAGATGTTTTCCCTACACTCTAAAGGATAAGGCCAAAGCTTGGTTGATGTCACTTCCCCCAGGTTCTCTGATGACATGGGGTAACATTTACAATAAATTCATGGGAAAATTCTATTCCCATCAAAAAACATCAGAGTTGAGAGGAAAGATTGCTACTTTCTCTCAGATGGATGGAGAACCATTCCATGAAGCTTGGGATAGGTTCAAAATGTTTCTCACTCAATGTCCCCATCATAGCCTTCCCCTGCAGTTGCAGAACCAATTCTTTTACGATGGACTTACACAACAATGTCAGTTCATTGTCGACAACGCTGCAGGAGGAGCAATAGGAGAAAAGACTGCCTCAGAGACGTATAACCTCTTTGAGATGTTGGGTGCTAATTCCCAACAGAAAAGCTTCCGAGTGAGAAAAGCTGGAGTTCATGAAATCGACTCCAGTAATGAAGTTCAACAACAACTTGTTCAACTGACTAAGCAAGTTGCCCTTCTCGCTACACAAACCAACACAAATAATGAACAATATGGTTTGTATAGCAACATGGGACATGGTACTGAAGCCTGTCCATATCAAGGAGAAACAACTGGACCTGAACAGGTCAATGTGTTGGGAGCATATCAACAGAGACCAAGGTTTGATCCCAATTCAAATACCTATAATCCTGGGTGGAGAAGTCATCCAAATTTCTCTTGGAGGCAAAACAACCCTCCTTTTACTCAAAGCTCAAACCAGGCAGGCCAGCAGTTCCACCCACCTATTCCAAGAAGCATTCCCAATAAACCAACCTTGGAGGACAACTTGAATTCTTTTATTCAAGTTTGTAGGGATAACCAATCTAAAACCAATCAACGGTTGGACTCTGTGGAAGCTTCTATCAAAAAGGTGGAAGTTCAAGTTGAACAGTTAGTTGAACATTTGCAAAAAGGCAAAGACTAATTTGAAACTTAAATGAATTCAATGAAGAGGAGACATTGAGTTTTTCATTCTGCAATCTCCAAGCAACGTCTTACTAGAAGACGATAAATTTTAGTCCTGTATGGGAGGTCACCCATTATTGTATTTTTCCTTTGTTTTAGTTTGCGTGTAATAAAAATTCAGATGAAATAAAATTCGTTTGTTTCAAAAATTCTGTCCATTCGCTTAAATCAAAAAAAAAAAAAAAATTAGGTTCCTTGCACTTTTTGCTTTTACGTTTTATCAAGTTATAAATATTTCTTAGAGATATCTACTAAAAGCAAAATGTTGATACACAATAGGAGGATGATCATTTTCAACTACAAACAACCATGGGAGATGCTGAAGATAGGCGGAAAAAGATGAAAGAATATACAATGCCAATCATTGGCAATGTAACTTCCGGTATCCAATTACAAGAGGCTGCAAGGAATTATGAATTGAAAAAGATTCATTATTCTTTGTTGCCTTCCTTTTACGGTATCCCTAATGAAGACCCTTTGCATTTCATTCGAGAATTCTATGCTATTGTCCAAACCTTTCCACTACATGCAATTAATGAAGATCAACTTAGGATGAGGTGTTTTCCTTACACTCTCAAAGATAAAGCTTGGTCATGGTTCATTACTCTACAGTCAGGTTCTCTTAAAACTTGGGAGGTAGTCTATGAAATTTTTATGGGTAGGTTCTATTCCCATCAAAAGACTGTTGATCTAAGAACAAAGATAGCAACATTTTCTCAAATGAATGAAGAGCCCTTTCATGAAGCTTGGGAACGATTCAAACTCCTTTTCATTCAATGTCAAAATCATAGCTTTCCCTTACAGCTACAAAACCAATTCTTTTATGATGGATTGACACTACAGAGTCAATACATGGTTGATAATGCTGCTGGAGGTGCTGTAGGAGAAAGGACCGCAGAGGAAACCTATAATCTTTATGAGCTGTTGGGTTCTAATTCCCAACAAAGAGGTGGTAGAAGAAAAGCAAAGGTCAATGAAGTCGGCTCTGATAATGAGATAACCTTGCAACTTGCTGAATTGACTAAACAAGTGAAATTCCTCACTTCCCACCAAATTTCAAATCAAGAGGTATGTGAAGTGTGTTGTTCAATTGGGCATGGTACTCATAATTGTTCAAATACTTGTGATTCTAGTGTCGATGCCATAGAGGAAGTCCAATCTTTTCAAAGGTATCATCCAAACACCTATAATCACCCAGCCTACACCCAATATCCAACACTAAGGTCGGATAACAACCACCCTTACCCACCAAGCCAATCTTTTAAACCAACCTTAGAAGATAGCTTGAATGCTTTTATTCAAGTTAGTCGTGACAACCAATTGATGACTAATCAAAGGTTGAACACCATGGAGGCTTCGGTTAAAAGAATTGAATCTAAAGTTGGGCAGCTGGCTGAACAAATGCAAAAGAAAGAACCAAGAAAGTTGCCCAGTCAACCAGAACAAGCAAAGGATGTTAGAACCCTTCGAAGTGGTAAGGTAGTCAATACCAGTTTACCTGAAATCTCTAACAATCTACCTTGTAGTTCAGGTAACAAAGAAGGCGATATTCTAATCTCGCAAAAAGGAGAAACAAGTGTTAAACTTAACAAGCCTTCTGAAAAACTCATTGGGGGGGTCATCTGACACCCCCAAAATTCAAAAGACAACAGAACCACACCAGATGCAAGTACCTTTTCCCCACCGGTTAAAAGAATCCAAACAAGATAAGCAATTCAATGATCTTTTTAATATGCTCTCTAAAGTAAATATCAATTTACCATTATTAGAAGTGATCATGAATGTGCCCTCATATGCCAAGTTTTTCAAAGAGTTGAACACTAAGAAAAGGAGGTATGAACTGAATGAACGAGTAGTAGTATCAGAAATTTCTAGCGCTGTACTTCAGCACAAACTACCCCCTAAGTTGAAAGACCCTGAAAGTTTTATTATAAACATAACTATGGGGGATAGGAAGGTTGCTAAAGCAATTCTTGATTTAGGTGCTAGTATAAATTTGATGCCCTACTCTATATTCTTACAACTCAACCTAGGGGATTTAAAACCCACAACTATGTCCCTTCAACTTGCAGATAGATCTCTTAAATATCCAGAGGGAATAGTTGAGGATGTTTTGGTACAGGTAGACAAACTGATAATACCTGTTGACTTTGTGGTTCTGGATATGCAAGAAAATCCAGCATTGGACAGAGAGCACACAATATTGCTTGGTAGACCATTTATGGCAACTACTAAAACTATTATTGATGTCCAAGATGGAAATTTGACAATGACAGTCTTAGGAGAGACTGTTCATTTTAAAGTTTTTGATTCTTCACCTTTCCCTTCTATTTCTGCCATCGATGAAATATTCGATGTTGATCCTTTGGATAATCTTGTCCAAAACACCTTTTTCCGAACCAGAATAGAAGACAAGCTTGAAACCGTTCTTACACTTGAAAAGGTTGAAGAAGATTTAGATGAGGAAATAAAGGGGTACCTTGAACAACTAGACAATAATGAAGTGATGACAAAATCTAGTACACCTTTAAATCTACCCAGTTCTTCATCTATTAAAGAGGCCAATCCACCTGAACTTGAACTCAAAGACTTACCTGAGCACTTAAAATATGTGTTTTTGGGAGAAGGGGAAACTTATCCAGTGATAATTTCTTCAACCTTGACCAAACCACAAGAAAAGGAACTCATCAAAGTCCTTAAACAGTTTAAGAAATCTATAGGTTGGAGTATAGGGGATATAAGAGGCATTAGTCCAACAATGTGTATGCACAAGATCAACTTGGAGGACGGTGCTAAACCTGTACGAGAGGCCTAAAGAAGACTAAACCCAAACATGCAAGAGGTAGTTAAGAAGGAAATTCTTAAATTATTAGAAGGGATTATCTATCCTATTGCGGATAGTAAGTGGGTTAGTCCAGTGCATGTGGTACCAAAGAAATCTGGGATAACAGTTGTTAAGAATGACAAAAGTGAATTAGTGCCCACTAGAATAATCACTCGATGGAGAATGTGTATAGATTTTAGGAAACTAAATTTATATACGAAAAAGGATCACTTTCCTCTTCCATTCATTGATCAAATGTTGGAAAGATTAGCTGGGCACGAATTTTACTGTTTTTTGGATGGACTGTCTGGATATTATCAAGTACCCATAGCACCAGAAGATCAGGAAAATACCACATTTACATGTCCTTTTGGGACATTTGCTTTTCGCATAATGCCATTTGGGTTATGCAATGCCCCTGCCACGTTCCAGAGATGCATGATATCCATTTTCTCGGACATGGTGGAAAAATTCATTGAGATTTTCATGGACAATTTCTCTGTCTTTGGGAACTCATTTGATGATTGCTTACATAAATCGACTTTGGTTTTAGAAAGATGCATTGAATGCAATCTAACCCTTAGTTGGGAGAAAAGTCATTTTATGGTTCAACAAGGGATAGTTTTAGGACATATAATTTCAAACAAGGGTATTGAAGTTGATAAGGCAAAAGTTGAATTGATATCCAAACTACCTCCCCCTACATCTGTGAAGGGGATAAGAAGCTTCTTGGGACATGCAGGATTCTACAGACGATTTATTAAAGATTTCTCTAAAATAAGTCGTCCATTATGTAACTTGCTATCCAAAGATGCTGATTTTGATTTCAACAATGACTGCCTTACTTCCTTTAATACCTTGAAAGATAAACTCACATCTACCCCTGTTATAATGGCACCAAACTGGTCTTTACCCTTTGAAATAATGTGTGACGCTTCTGATTATGCAATAGGAGCAGTCCTGGGACAAAGAGTGGATAAGCG
Organism: Hippophae tibetana; assembly: GCA_037013495.1. Lineage (NCBI taxonomy): Eukaryota > Viridiplantae > Streptophyta > Magnoliopsida > Rosales > Elaeagnaceae > Hippophae > Hippophae tibetana. Next base: position 58,416,048 of record CM072803.1, on the reverse strand, counting down.
TTTACATGTCATCTACTATGCTAGCAAAACACTCAATGATGCCCAGATGAATTACACCACCACTGAAAAGGAATTCTTGGCTATAGTATTCTCTTTAGACAAATTTCGGTCTTATTTAGTAGGATCTAAAGTGATTGTGCATTCTGATCATGCTGCTTTAAGATACCTATTAAGTAAACCAAATGCCAAGCCAAGATTAATCAGGTGGGTCTTACTCTTACAAGAATTTGACCTAGAAATCAAGGATAAGAAAGGCAGTGAAAACTTAGTAGCTGACCATTTGTCTAGGTTAATTTCTGACTTTAATTCTCTTAAAGATAAGAGTAATGACGATATAGTTGAAACCTTTCCTGATGAACAGTTATTTTTCATAGGTCCGAACCCATGGTACGCTGATATTGTAAACTATCTTGCCACTGGTGTTTTGCGACCTAACACTTCATATCAGGAGAAGAAAAGGTTTTTTAAAACTATTAAGGACTATTTCTGGGATGACCCTTATTTATACAAGATTGGTCAAGATCAAGTCATCCGGAGATGTGTACCTGAAGAAGAACATAAGAGCATTCTGACTTTTTGTCATGAACTTCATTGTGGGGGTCATTTTGGAGGAGAAAAGACAGCCCGTAAGATATTACAGTCTGGATTCTTTTGGCCCACTCTTTTTAAAGATGCTCATATGTTTTGTGCACAATGTGATAGATGTCAAAGAACAGGAAACATAAGCAAAAGAGATGAAATGCCTTTGACATCTAATTTAGTTGTTGAACTCTTTGACGTATGGGGGATTGACTTTATGGGTCCTTTTCCCCCATCTAATGGTTTTCAATACATTTTGGTTGCTGTGGATTATGTGTCCAAGTGGGTAGAAGCTATCCCCACCAAAACCAATGATGCTAATGTTGTTGTGAAATTCTTGAAAGATTTCATATTCAGTAGGTTCGGAACGCCTAGAGCTATAATAAGTGATGAAGGTAGCCATTTTTGTAACAAACTCTTTGATGGAGTACTAAACAAGTATAACATCACACATAAGGTAGCTACTCCATATCATCCTCAAACTTCCAGTTTAGTGGAAGTAAGTAATAGGCAAATTAAGGGAATACTGGAACGCACTGTGCGTCCTTCAAGGAAGGATTGGGCATTTAAGTTAAATGATGCCTTATGGGCATACCGCACCGCTTACAAAACACCTATTGGGATGAGCCCTTACCGGTTAATCTTTGGGAAAGCGTGCCACCTTCCAGTTGAACTTGAACACAAGGATTATTGGGCAATTAAAGAGCTAAACATGGATTTAGATAAAGCAGGTGAAAAACGAGTACTCCAGCTTCATGAGTTGGAAGAAATTAGGAATGAAGCCTATGAGAATGCCAAATTATACAAGGAGCGTACTAAGCGCTATCATGACAAGAGGCTAGTTCCTAAAACTTTTCACCCTGGAATGAAAGTTCTTTTATTTAACTCTCGTTTGAGATTGTTTCCAGGAAAGCTGAGATCAAGATGGGATGGACCATTTAAAATAGTTCAGGTATCTGAACATGGAGTGGTAGAACTATTGGACTCCAAGACACAAAAAACGTTCAAAGTTAATGGCCATCGTGTCAAGCCTTATGTAGAAGAACCAAACAACATTGCTGAAATGGATTGCATTTGGCTCAGTAACCCTTAGCACCAAAAAGATACGTCTTGCTAAGACGTTAAACTAAGCGCTGGATGGGAGGCAACCCATCATGTTAAGTAATTTTTTGTTATTTGTTTTATTTACTTAATTTTATTGTTTATTTTAGTTTACTTGTATGTGAATAATTTTTAAAATTGTTAAAACTAAAATATTTGTTGAGATGTTAGAAGTTCACAGCGATCTGTCTGTATACACTTTAATGATGAATATGATGGATGCACCTGCATTTCTTCATTACTACTTACACATTCTCAAGAAATAGGTAATCTTTCTCCTCTTTTCTCTTTATCTTTAATTTGCAGTGGTTACATTGAGGACAATGTAAGTTCTAGGTTGGGGGTGGTGAAAAGTTACCATGCTTAATAAAAAAATAAAAATAAAAAATCTCACAAAAATTTATCATTTCTTTAAATCAAATTTAAGTAAATAGTTAAGTCTTTGGTACTGTTAGATTAATTTTTTGAAAACATATCATGAAATATTTTGTAATTATTTTTGATAATTAGTTAGTTTTTGTCATAACTAGTATTTCTTGATAAAATGTGGAAATTATATTAAACCCAAAATCGGTGTTTATGAATTTTTTTAGTGGAGACTACCCTTGTGAGATATAATTTGAACCTAATTTCTTTTATTCAGAGTGAAATATATATTTTTTCTACTCCAAACACATTTCTTATTTATTCAAAAGTTTAGATGATCTCTATAGGTATTAGCATTGAATGTATGAATTTTTTCTCATCTTAATAGAGTATCATATATTTTTTATTATTATTTTTGTTTAGATTAAACGATTTGAGTAGAAATGGATAGTATATGCTTATATCTCATTCATACATGACTGCCACAAAAACAAAAAGACATATCTGGGGTTACCTAAACCAAGATCAAACAAAAAAGTCACAAAATTAACCACTCACCAAAATCCAAAAAAAAATGTACAATCTGTACATGGGTTGACTCTCTAAAAAATACATATATAAAAAAAAATGTATAGAAAGATAAAAAAAATAGTATCATCTACATACTATGACCCACATTGCCAACAAAGTTGTGAGTAAAGGTTAAATACAAAAGAAAGACATAGGAAGTAATTCCCTAAAAAAAAAAAAAGTCATTGCAATTTCTTCATTTATAAAAAGCATATATCTTGAAATTCTTTCTTAATGAGTTTGATTTATGCATGAAAATAATTTTTATATATGATATCTTTATAATTTATACATTCGATTCCTTTCATGAGATCAATGTTAAAATATCACTTTGAGCCTTTATTCTTTATACATATGCGAACATATTAGTTCATTTCTATACATCAACTCTTTCGCATATAAATTAGTATGAGTGTTTGAACCCATAGGATTCAGTGCTTTGAGAGAATTGACTTGTGAGGAATAGAGTCGAAGCGAATACTGATTCATGACACTGAAATTGGGTAAAATTAAATTGATACATTTTTGAAATGAAATATGAAAATGATTTTCGACTAATTATTGTAATAAAATCATGATTGTTTAAAGAGATTAAAATAACTTATGCTTGAGATTTTAATTATGATCTTAAAGGAGATTAAAAAGTATGAGATATTTTTGTGATATGTTGTGTTCTTTTATTCTTAAATTAATTTTTGATTGTGTTGTAATTTTAATTTTTGATTTGATTGTTTTTATCTTTACATTTAGTTCAATGTTTGTGGGTATCATTACTGAAAACCCTCACGAGACTCAAACTCGTCCACTAGGGCAACCTAGGGGTTTAACGGCTTGTTGCATAGGCTAAATGCAACCGTTTCAATCCACGAAAGTGATTTAGGATAGTTTAATTTTTAGCTTTTATCGCTTCTCTTGCTAAGAGACTAGTAAGAAGCTGGTTGGGGGTTGTGATGAGTGCTCAAAAAGCACTAAAATAACCATGATTTTATGTACATTAATTGATTAAAAATATATATATTTATATGTTTTATCATATATTTATATAAATTTGTCTTTTTTGGAATCACGGGTATTTTTATTGTTTTTCAGGAATTTTGGCTTAAAAACGCAATTTAAAGACTCAAAAAGGAATACTTGAAGCAATACATCACAAATATATCAATAAATAAGTGAGAAAAGGTCAACAAACATGGAAAAATCGGACGAAATGGGTCGAAAAGGTCAAAAAGACGGAAATCGCGCGCCGTAGCCCAGCCGTGCGCGCAGCCCAGCGCCCCATGCCGCGCGCGCCTGCGCGCGGGCACTGTTCACGCGCGCCGAGCTGCGCGCAGCGCCCAGCAGCAGCCCCACCGCGCGCCCAACGCGTTTTCGCCCCATTTTTCACGTGCAGCAGCCCCTGTGACGTCATGCTGACGTCATTGATGACATCAGCAATTCCAATACGCGTTTTTACATTTTTTAATATTTTTTTAACATTGTTTTACTCATTTTTTCTCTCCATCCTCACCTATAAATACCCCCCTTCCCTTCACTTCAAAACACACCTTCAAAACTCACTTCTCTCTTCTTTCTTTCTCTCATTTCTTAGTTTTTAGTTTTTCTTAGTTTCTAAGCTTTTCTTAGTTTTTCTCTTAGTTTTTAGTTCAATTCTCTTAGGTTTAGAGTTCTTCTCTTTTTGAGAGGAACTTGTAATGTTTTTGTAATAATTTAGATTTTTGATTCAATATATGGAAGTGCAAATTCCGCTCGGAGGTTTTCTAGCTACGGGAATAGCGTCGAAGTTCTGTAAGGATTTTATTTTCTTTACAGTTATTTTTATGCTTTATTCTTACATGTTATATTTAATTTGTCTATGGTTAAATTTAACTATGCTAGCTGTTTAGTAAAAATGATGTAATAACGACGTTGTTATGCTTGCGAAATATTAAATAGGTAAAAATCTCTAAAATGAATTGATTTTGTTTTTATTCAAGATTTTATATTAAGAATGTTAGAGAGAAATATATTATTTTTCATTACAAACTTAAAACTGAAAATTAGATTTTAAGGTTTAGTTATCCGTTCTAATTTAGAGTAGTGCTCTTTTATTTGTTGGTACAATCGCCCGGTAGTTAGAGTGAAATTCTATTTCGAAAGTTTTTATAAGAATTATTATGTGAAAATGTATTGACAACATGTTTTCAATAGTGGTTTTAAAACTTGAAAGTTAGTACTCGGATAATTAAATTCTTAAGTTTAATTTGGACACCTTGAATAATGTTTAAATTGTCTAACCCCACCAAAGGTGGCATTTAAATGGTTCATTTTCAATCTCTTAGAAAAAGGAATTAATTTAATTAAGCATATTAGTTATCAACCCCACCCATAGGTGTTAATTGATTTGTTTAGTTAACAAAGAATATCTAACCCCACCAAAGGTGGTATTTATATAAAAAAGAGAGAATCAATAAAATATCAATTTATATCTTTAATAACCTAGTTAATATGAGCAAGCATAATTAATTTAGTTATTATATCCATAAATACTCCGCTAATATAAATGATAAAAATTTGCATGAATATTTATTGAATCCGTATATATGTTTATTTTTAGATAATTATTTATTGAATTTGTATCTATGTTTATTTTTATGTTATTAGATTATATTTAATTAATCTGTATATATGTTTATTTTATGTTATTAGATTAGGAACACAAAAACCAAACTATCGTGACAGGATGTTTAGGATTTAATTTCGTTTTTAAAAGTTTGAATAATAAATTAAAAACCACATACATTCCTTCCTTAGATCGACCTTGGGAGTATACTTATCATTTTCTTCGAAATGATTCGTGCACTTGCGAGAGTTTTATAAATATTAAAACCAAAGTATTTGCGGGAATCGGCGATGCCGGTTTTCGTTCATCAGCTATGAAAGCATATATTGAAATCAAAATCTATACAATCTTTTTAAGTATTGACATGGTCCTATATTAGTAGAATAATTCCACTATAACATGTATTTCATACTATATATACTAGTGACCATATATGGAGGTAATCAAATGAATCCATGTTTCTTACCATATGAGTCCTATAAATCATTATAAATGATCACTGTTCTATTTGTTACCTTTGACTCTATCATAAAGTAAGGAATGTGTGTTAAGTTGCTTTAGCATGTTACCTACAGTTATGCTTAATTTAACTTTATGGGACTTTTCTAGGAAAGTAACCAATTCTATGCAAAATGAATTGAGGACAGTGGGAAGATTATCTGAGATCACATATGTATTTTATACTCATTTTCAACAACTTGTATCGTATCAATTAAGATGTAATATAGCTTAAGTATGAATCTTTTATGAGAGATCAGATTTACATGAACTAAATATGTTTATATGAATCTAAGGCATATAGATTCACCATATATATACACTAACATTTTATATTGATAGGGGGTTGATGTCTTTATACTAACTCAAAACATAGTTGCTAGTATAGAGCTCCCACATGCAGATGTTCTTTCAATGGTCAAATGATCCATTAGCTTGTATGAATTGTTTTGCGAGTGTGGTAGATATGAGAAGAAATGACATAGCATTGTGTACTTCGTGTGCGAGTGAGAGATGTTAGATTTTGGAATTGGGTCCAAACGGACCAGCCATGGATATACTCTATCCAAATCATTAAATATTATTCAAATATTTTAATTTTAAAAGAAAATGAAAATGTTTGGATAATAATTAAAAGAAAAAAATTGTTGTGCAGTTACTTGGTATTTTGTCTTTATAAAAGATATTGTTCATCAAAAAAAGAGATAGAAAAGACAAAAGTGAGAGATAAAAATAGAACAGAGAACAAAAGATAGAGAGAAATTGATTCTTCTCTCTACCAAAGAAAAAAACAAGAAAAAAGGCTTTTGGTTTGTGAAATTTCCAAATTCTAATCATTTTCGGTATTAGAATTTATCTGTTGATTGTATTGGAATTTCAAAGGAAGTAAAACACTCAATAATAGGTCTTATCATTTTCATTCATGAAAAGCATTCCTCAAATACTCTTATTATAATAATTATTAATTATCTACATACATAGAAAAAGAACCATATATATACAACAACCATGAAGACCAAGAGTTCAATATGTTGTTACAACTTAAAGCTTAAATCGAACATGGAAAATATATATAATTTGCGATTTGCATGCAATCAAATTGAATAGTTCACCTAGTGATTCATCAAATAGAAAGGGAACATTCTATGGTAAAGGAGATGGAGAAATAACGGACAAGATATCCACCATAAAAAGAACATATTGTAACCTGTTTTGTAATCATTTTCTACAAAAAGATAGTATTTTCCTTCATCTATTTTACTCTCTGGGATAGGGGTTCTGGAAAGAGTTTGCCACAATTTTAAACTATATCATCCTTATGGTTAGCTAGTTTACTAAAAGACCAATTCCCCATACTAAATGGCTTGTCATAATGTTGAAGAATGGGCTTAACCCCTTCTCGTGCAATATATCTTAGGTAGGTCATCATATTTTCATCAATCTAGTGTGAGTCTAATCTGGAAAATCAAGTAACATGACCGATAAAATTGGATGCATGTTTTATCAAGTTAAGCATATTAGGTTATGCTAGGGTAATTTCGTACATCCCATGTAGTAGTCAAATAGTAGTCCTAATAAGCAAATAACCTTATGCGTCAAGCCCAATAAGTGTCTAATCACCATATAAGTATAAAACCAATGCAATTATCCTTTAGTTATCATAAAGAGATAAAGGCCCAAAGATTATCCTTATTTATTTAAAGAGATAATCTAACAGATAATAAAGGATAAATGTCTACAAACAATAGATCTCTACAATAGATAACTGTCTACAATAGATAAATATCTACAATACTACAACAGTTCAATCCTAATCAGACAAGGATAAGCTACTAGGTGTATTCTTTCCCCTAAATGTACTCACAAATGCATAGCATAAGAACTAATATTATAATATCATACATCTCACAACAAAGGATCACAACTAACATTATTTCCATATAATTATTAGAATGATACTGAGATCACTTCTACATTTCATCTTAAAGTTACTAACTTAAGGATCGTAGGGCTGAAGACCACCCCCCACTAGGTGATCCAAGGTCCTAATAATTTGTTCAGCTTATAGATTCTATAGAGAAAATTCCACCTAGGTTGAAAATTTTTAGTATCACCATCCAGTGCCATCTATAGGAAAGAAGTGTGTTCTATTTAGCTAAAAATTCAAAAATTGTAGGACTCTTAGCAACAATATTTTTTGAAAAGAGAACATGAAAATTTTCTAATATACTATTTTCAGCTACTTTGACATTATAGACTTGTAAAAAGATCCATGCATCAGATAGCTAGCTTCACCTCTCATACCTTGATAACTAGTCAGAAGGTCTAGCTTGCTAACTAGTAGGCCTTCCTTCCAACTCCATCATAGCCTGCTACAAATATGAGCACTACACTTGGACCTACCCGCCCACAATTGGCTAGATAGGCCAAAAAGGTAAGGATAGCTTAGACTTAAGCCCACCTACAGATGGTGGAAAATGCACTCCATGCCATTTTAGACTATGTACTAGAGCCACTGACTCCAAGACAAATCATCATCCCAAATAACATCCCTATAATATCCTACTGGGTCCAGAGTGCATAAGGTTAGATCTATAACCATCTAGGTCTTGGCTGGCAAGATGACCATCTAAGAAAGGACTTGAGTCTTAGGCCTAGTGTTCCAACTTAGGACTTGGTCAACCAGACATTTCCTTCCAAGAGTAACCCTATTGGCCAGAACATGGCTAGCCAAGGAGAGTCATTCGGGATAGATGTCACTAGCTAGGGTGTGATCCGTTTGGAATCACTTACCAAGTCAACCTTTACAATACAACCTTTGTCCATTGACCATCCTATAGCTCTGTGAGGTGAACCCAAGTTCCTTCCATCCCATAACATGCCATATTCCATTGTGCCTGACCAAGAACTTGACCCCACTAAGGGCATATTTCCACTTCTAAACCAATAGGACAAACATATATCTGGGTCCTATATGAAGATAAGGCTTACAAGACTGTCTACATGGGTATATCATTGCTATTGAATGAACAAGAAAGGTTAGATGAGTTCCTAAGAAAAATAAAGATGTGTTTACATGGTCTCATAAGAATATGTCTGGCATAGATCAACATACCACTTCAATATGGACCCAAAATTTAAACCTATCACACAAAAGAAAAGATCATATTATCAAGAAAGATACTCTACCATAAAAATGGAAGTTGAAAAACTCTTGAAAGTTAGATATATAATAGAAGTGTATTATCCTAATTATTTCCAATGTTGTTTTAGTCAAAAAAGACAACGAGCAATGGAGAATGTGTGTAGATTTCACTAATCTAAATAAGATATATCCAAAAGATAGTTTCCTATTACCATGCATATAACAACTTATAAATGTCACTACAAGACATATTTCCTTCCCTATCATGGATGCTTGCTCTAGGTATAATCCAATCCAGATGTGAGGCTTAGATTAGGAGAAGACAAGTATCATGATCGACTAAGGATTATTTTGTTACAATGGGACTTTGGCTTGAAAAATGCTGGTACTATATATCAAAGGTTAGTCAAAAAAATGTTCTCAAACCTCATTTGATAGTCAATTGAGGTATATATGGATGATATCATTATCAAAATAAAGCACACCAAGTTTCATGTCACTCACTTGGGTGAAACCTTGGACATTATCATGAAGTATAGAATGATGCTAAACCTGAACAAATGTGTGTTCGTAGTAGGTTTAGGAAGGTTCATAGGGTTCATGGTCAACCAAAAGGGGAAATAAAGCCAAGCTTGAGAAATAAAAGCATTGATAGATATGGAACCTCTTATGACTATCAATGAAGTCCATAGATTGACAGAGAGAGTGGTTGTTTTGAATCATTTCATCTCATGAGAAATCAACAAGTGTCCACCTTTCTTCAAAGTATTACGTGGGAAATCTAATTTTTCCTAGGACCAAAATTATAGGAAAGCAATTGAAGGGTTAAAGGAATTGTTGAGCAGTCCACATTTGTTGGTAGTTCGTAACCGGGTGATGTCTTCACTTGTACTTGGAAACCTCATAAACAACTATTAGCATAGCCTTAGTAAGGCATAAAAATGGAGTCCAAAAACATTTTTATTATGTAAGCAAGTCTCTCCAAGATATGGAACATAGGTACTCACAGATAGAAAAATTGGCCTTTGCACTTATAGTTATAACTAGAAAGCTACACCCATACTTCCAAGCTCACAGTATAGTTGTCCCTACGGACACCCAACTTGATAAGTACTTTCTAAGCTCAACATATCTAGTCATTTGCAAAATGGGCAATTGAGCTTAACGAGTATGACATTGAATACATTCCTTATACTACCATTAAAGGCCAGGTCTTGGCTGACTTCCTCTCTGAGAATTCCATAGAAGAACCTTCTAACAAAGAAAAGGGTAGGTGAACACTTTATATTGATGGCTCCTCTAAAAATTTTGGATTGGAATCAAACTTATATTAGTCACCCTAGAAGGTGATCTCTTATATTATGCATTATGGCTTCTATTCAAAACATCAAACAATGAGGTAGAATAAGAAGCCCTTATCATAGGCTCATCTTATCAAAGGCTTTGGGAGCCTAATATATAATTTTTTTTAGTGATTCTTAGCTTGTAATGAAACAAGTACGGGTTGAGTTCCGGGTTTGATGGCCTAACTTATAAGAACATCAAAACATGATTGTGAAATTATTAAGTACCATCAAATTATGGATTTTGAATCAAATTCCACAGGAGAAAAATATTCAGGTTGATGTTTTTTTTCACATGAGCTCTACCATATACGAAGATCTAGGCCAAACGGTCTCCATTCACCACCTCAATTAACCTAGCATCAAAGCCCAACATATAGAAATGCTCTTAGTTGAGTCAGATCCCATCTGGATGGATCCAATTAAGAGTTTTCTCATAAGTGGAACCATGCCAATTGATAAGAAACAATTAAGAAAAGTTAAGTTTAGAGCAATTAGTTTCCATATGATCCATAGCGTACTATACCATCGTGGGTTTCATGGCTCCGACTTAAGATGCTTGGTACCTAGGTGAGGCCAACTATGTCCTTACTAAAATACATGAAGGAGTACATGGTAACCATTTAGATGTAATAAGCCAAGCCCATAATGAAACTCGGCAAGGGTATTACTAGACCATAACACTTATAGCTACAATTGAATAAATCAAGAAATGCGACAAATGTTAGAGGCATTCACCAGTGACTACACAATTGTTGAATAGTTAACATGTTTACAAAGTCCTTGGCTATAAACACAGTGGGGGTTGGAACTAGTTTGCTCACTACCTATGATGAAGGAAATAAACTATGTAATTATGACTATAGGCTACTACATCATGTGGATGAAAGTTGGTCACCTCTTCCAACTTTTTGAAGATATAATCATCGACTTCATCTAGCAGTATATAATCTATAGATTGGAGTTCCCTACACTTTATTTTTGGATAATATGACTCAATTTATAGGACAAACATTAAGAAAATTATACAAACATGATCACATCTAGCATACATTCTTTTTAGTTGAGCACCTATAGGCCAATAACCAAGTGGAGACTACAAATAAAATTATAAAGTTGAACTTGAAAAGAAAGCTCGAAACATTTAAAAGGCATGGGCCAAGAAATTACCATAATTCATATAGGCTTACAAAAAGACAACCAGAATAGCTATAAGAGAAACACCTTTTCCCTTCACTTATGGTATTTAAGGTGTTATTCTAGTCAAAATTGGACTATAAAGTTTCAGAACAAATGTTGAAAAATTGGAGGGTAATGATAAAGGCTTAGCCCTAAATCTAGACCTCTTTGAAGAAAAAAGGAAACCGAGCGAGATTATGTTGGAAACCTACCAAAAAACAATGGCCAACCAACAATCTCTCAATCAACCCATAGCAGTTCAAACAAGGTGTTTTGGTACTTAAACAAACAACACAATCAACCAAAGAGAAAGAGATAAGGACCCCTGACCCCAATTGGGAAAGTCCTTACAAAATAAAGAAGTTATATGGAAAAATTCCAATTTCCTAGAGAAATTGGGTGGATCTGAGGACCCAAACACGTGGAATATGTAACACCTCAAGAAATATTGCCAGTAGCTAGAACTAAAAAGTGCTTGCCCGACTAGTTTTGTTTTTACTTCAAGTTTTTACAATTTCCATGGTTGAACCTTGGATAATTTTTTATTACTTTGTAATTTAAATTTATTATTATCAGTAAAGGGAGCACTTGGGATATCTATCTTCCGAAAATCAAAGATTCACACTTAGAGGATTCAATAGGATATAAAGTCACAATCAGATGAAGAGCAAGACTGAGCTGCCTAGGCCTAAAAAAGTTAGAGCCTTTAGTACCTTAGACCCAACCATGGCTTTCACCCTTACCACAAAAAATGAATAAGTATTAACCTTGTAGGTGAGTATTACACCTTAGGGCCTGAACCACCAAATATACTATAGAAGTTGGGCATGGATAAGTAACCCTAAAGGATGCACCCTATTCCTAGGTAGTGCCATCTAGGTCCAAGCTTACATGGAGAAAAAATTAACTTGGTCTAGCAATCACTTAATAGACCATAGACCATAAACGAGGGACCATAGCTCAAGAGCCATGCCTATTTGGTATTAAGTAGCCCTTAGTATCTCGTCGGGAATGTATCCCTGCCATAAATAGTGAATAAGAAACAACCAAACAAATGGGTCTAACCTAACTCTTGACATAGAGAGTCCAAAACCCTCAGTACACTAGAGGTGAGTACTACACCTTAGTTTCCATACCACCAGAGGATTAATGGGAGCTAAATGTGTTTAGTAACCTTGGAAGATGCACACTGATTATATGTAATAACATTAGGGTGAAATTTAATGCAAAAAGGCAACCTAGCCTATGAGTCCCATTCATTAGTGGCTATAATACCACATGGCATAACTGAGTGCAACAAAATCTTCAATATTTACCCAGGGTATACATCCATGCCAAGGTAATGAATAAGAGGTATCCCAACATATGAGCTTTGCACTTTTAGGGTGAGACCATAATATTTTTCACAATATCAATACATTATTCATGTGATCTAAACCATAGATAACACTAAGAAAGAACTATCAGGTTTCCTATCGTCCTAGAGTTAGTCCTAGCCCCTAAAAAAAGCCATGGATCACAAGTCATACCATCTCATGTCGAAGAACTATATTTACATTCCTACACCATACTTATGCCTACAAGGCTTCAATGAGAAAGATGATAAATTTCCAATAAAGTGGTAAGTAAAAACTTCCTAAGTTGAGAACTATCTCATGCTTGGACCATATGAACAAGTTCATATACTCTAAGTAAGAGGTTGATAGATCGAGGGACTTAACTAAAAAACAATTGGATCAGCAAGTCACCCTCAACTTATAAATATTTCAAAAAAATGCAACAAGGCTCCAACATAAAATTAAGGACATAGGTACAAGTTAAATGTCACCTAAACTTCAAATCCAGCAATCTCTTAATGGATCCAACATGTGGTCTAAACTTCGAACCACCATATAGCCAGATAGGATTGGACCAAGAGGTAGTACCAACCAAGAATACTATCAGCTTGCTAGAAGGTGGCTAGCTAGGAGTGTGATTAGTTAAAAGTATGCCTAGCCAAGATTGTGATTGGTCAAAACTATGGTCAGTCAGGAGTATGGCCAGCCAAGAAGTGGCAGGTCAAAAGTGTAACGGTGGGCCAAGAAATGGCTGGCCACAAGGAGGTTCCATGCTCATTTGCCTTTCCAAGCTACATCAAGCCATGGCTAAGAAATCATTTCCCATTTTCACGCACCTCAAGTCTAGGATTTTCATTTTTTAAAATGAGTGCATCGCATGTCAACACAAAAGTCCACAACCTCCAAAAATATAGGGTGATGGTTGATAACTCTACGAAAGTAGAGTTATTTATCCACTTCTAAACCTCTTATTTGTCTTGTTATATGTTAAAATATAATGAATAAGTTTAATTTATGTTTAATATAAAAATGTAGGTGAAAGGATATGAAATGGATCAAAAATAGGCAAAAAAGAGGACAAATACAAAATTACAAGATCAATAGATCAACCATGAACTGGATTGATTGAATTTTCGTAACTAGATTTATCGAAAACAAAATGGATTAATCAAAGGGTTACTACACGATTGATCGAGAATAGGCTCGATCAATCAAATGATGAGGATTAAAATGCGTCAGTTCTAATTAAATCCTATCTTTCAATCTTAGCCCTTGAAATAGAGTAATACAAATTCTAATCTAATAAGGATCGATCTTAACTCATTTAAAGCTATGAATGTCATAAATAACACACAATTAAGATTACAAACCCTAGCAACTGCCAAAGAGAGAAAAGAAGAGAAAAAGTTTAAGAGGGGGTATTAAAGAAGACACAACATTGTAAAGGATTCAATAGAAGATTAGTACTACAAATCAAGAGAATGAATATATCTCTTTTTCTTCTCTTTTCTTTATCAATTATATTATCTTTCTTTATGAAAAATATGAGCTTTAAGAACATAATTAAGTCTAGATAATTGATTGATCTAGGGATCTTATGAACACAATTTTCTACATATGATGATCTAATATTTTACCTCAATTGTTATTGCAATTCAATTATATTATTTAATTTGATTTTTATGCTATTAATTATTTGGCCAAAAATTGATCTGTAGAGACAATTAAATATATTTGAGAGAATTATTTAATTTTTTGTCTTGATTAAATAACATTCATAGTTTCTAGGTAGAGATGTGTGAGTTTTTATATATGTGTCTATAATTGATGAACTTAATGAGTAGTATGCAATCTAATTGACATGACACTGTAATTAGGTTAATTATTATGTGGTGTGTAGTATACTTAAGAGAGGAATGAATGGTAGGTTTTATTTAATTGATCATTTAATTGATTGATAGTTATATTGGGGAAATTTTAGTGATTTACATGTTAGGAAATTTGAAGATTGCAAATTCTTAGATCGTTTTCTCATATATCTTTGTAGTTATTAAGTCTTTTGATTTATAATTAGTTGTCATTTATTTTTTTAGTTTTTATAACTTTCTATTGTCTAAATAGTATTTGTAATAATTATATTGGTACTTGATTGTAAGTTATACAACTCCTTATGAGATCGATGTCCATACTTAGGTACATTATATTAGTTGCACTAACCATGTACTTGTAGATTACATCGTGTTGATCAAGTTTTTAGCACCGTTGTTGGGGAAATTACTACTTATAATGGACATCAATAACGGTTATTATTATTTTAGTTTGACAATTTTAATTTTTACCTTAGTGTTTTTATTGTATGCCTAAGTTGACAGGTGAAAATATTGTTCCTTTTGATAACAAAATAGAGAGAACTTTACATTGATTAAGAAGGGAACAATTAGAACATGATCAATTAGATGTTATGAAAGAATAAGGGGATTAATGAGCTATTGTGGTCCCTAAACCTTTAAGGGATTTTTTAGTCCCACAAATAGATAGTGCTCAATCATCTATCAATATATCAACCATTAGTGCTTAAAAATTTGAAATTAAGCCATAGTCAGTCAAATGGTACAAGCAAATCAGTTTAGAGGGTTAGCCAATGGTGATCTAAATCTTTGCTTGGCTCCATCCTTAGAAATATGTGAGACCTTTAAGATGAATGGTGTATTAGATGATGCAATTCACCTTTGGTTGTTTCCTTTCTCATTTAGGTACAAAGCTAAGGTATGGCCATAATCACTACTTGTTTGATTAATCAATACATGAGATCAATTGGCTCAAATTATTTTAGCAAAGTGCTTCCCACCTTCAAGGACAACTAGGCTAAAAAATGACATCACTTATTTTCATCAATTTGATGGGGAATCACTTTATGAAGCTTAGGACTTTAATTGATGCTACATCTGAAGGAGGTTTAATGAGCTAAATTGAAGAGGAAGCTTTTGCAATACTTGATGAGATGGCATCTAATAATTGAAAATGGCTTATGTAAAGGCTAAACCCAAAAAGAGTGGAAGGAGTAGTAAATGTAGACACCATAGCAGTATTGCAAGCTCAAACAAATGCTATACTACTAGGTTTAACTAATAAGTTAGATGGTGGAAATGTGGACATAAATATGGTACAAAGCCCATTTATGATGTGTGATTATTGCAATGGACCTCATTCTACTGAGGGATGTGGGAACGTTCCTAAAGCAGTAAACTAAGTTAAGAATCAAAACTGATGAGGAAACTCCTACTCAAACATATACAAATTAGTATGAAAACTACCCAAATTTCTCAGGGAACAATAACAACAATCAAGATGGTAACCAATTCAATCATTAACCATACCAATCACTAGGTTTTCAACAACCATAAGCCCAGGAGAAGAAGCCACCTAGTAAGGACAATAATGGGAATGATGAAAGACTTTATCCACTCGATAAATACAAAAATGGATGGCAACGAGTTCACTCATAGGTTTCTATTCAAAATTTTGAGATCGAAATGGGGCAACTAGCCCAAACCATAAGTCAAAGATCTCAAGATAACCTTTCAAGCAACATAAAATTTAATCCAAAAATAGAAGGTAAGGAATATTATAAAGCAATAGCCTTAAGGAGTGGCAATAGTTTAGAAGAGAAGAAGGAAACTAAAAAGGAGGAGGAGGAAAAGTGGACAAAGAGAGTACAGAAAAAGAAGTGATCAAACCAACTTTTATATTCCCTCAAAGACTCTAGAAGAAACAATGAGGTAATTAGATTTCAAAATTTCTGGATATCTTCAAGAATCTACACATAAACATCCCTTTAAAGATGTGCTTCAATAAATTCCTTCATATGCCAAATTCCTAAAGGAAATATTGTCTAAGAAAAGGAGGCTTGGAGATAATGATACAACAACCATAGCTAAAGGTTGTAGTGCCATCTTATGAGAAAACTAACACAAAAGCTTAAAGATCTGGGTAGCTTTGACATCCCTTCTACTCTTGGAAATATACACTTTGGCAATGCACTATGTGAATTAGGTGACAATATTAACCTTATTCCACTATCAATTTTCAAGAGACTGGGGGTTGGTAAAGTGAAACCTACATCAATAACATTACAAATGGTAGACATGTCAATTAAGCGACCCTAGGGTATGGTATAAGATGTGTTTGTAAAACTAGACAAGTTCATTTTTTTTTGAAAGATTTCATTATACTCTAGATATGGAGGAGGATCATGACATTCCTATCCTACTTGGTCATCCATTATTTGCAACCAAAAGAACACTAATTTACGTACAAAAATGTGAGCTTACAATGAAAGTGCAAAATGAACAAATAACATTCAATATTTTTAAAGTAATTAATTTTCCTGCTACTAATAATACTAGTGATTTCTTTAAGATAGAGATTATTGATGAACTAGACAATGATGTAATTCATAACATGTGTCGTAGTGATACTTTAGAATATGTGCTTGTTAATTCTTTGAACACACCTACTGTTGAACACCATGACAATCACTTAGGCACACACATTGATGATAATAATTTAACAAAGTGTGTCAAACCACCCACATTCAAGACTTTGACATATGATACTATAAATAATGAAATAAATTCATTACAAAACCATTCAACTTATTTTGATGATGAAATTGTGGAATCTATGATGTGAGTTGATAATGTTCACTATGTGAAATATTTGGAGGCTATGCCTCCCATGTGTGTATATAATGTTGTTGGGGATTGTCATGAGATAGGTTTCAAATTAAAACCATCCATTGAGGAGTCACCAAAGTTAGAACTCAAACATTTTCCCTACCATCCTCAATCAAGTGGGCAAGCAAAAGTGTTCAGTAGAGAGGTAAAAAGGATGCTATAAATAAATAAATTGGATTATCCATGGTGGAGTTCTTATGAGAATACCAAGTTGTACAAAAACAAAAGATGGCATGATAAGAAAAATGTGCACCATGTTATTGAACTAGGATGAAAGTGTTACTAAACAATACAAGACTTAACTTATTTCTGAGTAAACTCAAGAGTAGTTGGTCAAGTCCATGAACCATCACTATGTAACAAACCATAGAACCATTGAATTGGAAAACAAAAACAAAGAACAATTCATGGTTAATGGGCATAGAGTAAAGCAATATCATAAAGATCCACTACCAAATGAAAAAGCTATGATGACCTTGGTGGATGCACCTTAAAAGTGGATATATCTATCTAGCCATGGACGTTAAACGTGGTACTTGTTGAGAGGCAACCCCAATGTTATTTTACTTATATATTTTTTGCTTTTAAGCAAATAAATGTGGATGGCAATGACACAATAAAGATTGAGCATATTCAATGACAGATGTGGTGTACCAAGGCTAAGGGAGCTTTCTTTCCTTTCACTCTTTTTCATATTCATATGTGCACATTAGGGACAATGTGTAATTTAAGTGTGAGAGAGGAAACCTAGTGTTTAGTATGCATTTTCATTTGTTTAAGGATATTTTTCATTTTTTAGGATGTTTTTTTTATTATAATTTGGGTAGAAATTGATTAATACATGGAAACCAAATGCATGCATATTTGATGTGAAACATATGAACCCAATGATAGAATTGATTGTCATGATTAGGATAAGGAACTAAACATTCTCATTAAGAGACTTACATTAATCATATGATATGCTTGCTAGTTTTGATTGAATTGATTGAGATTTTTATGCATACGTTCATGATTGATTTTGGCGTTCTTATTGGGAGAAGATTTGGGATGAGTTATGCTATCAGATGAGGTCTACAATGTTTTAGAATCTATTTGATCATCCCTTAAGGTGAAATCCTAAATATTATTTGGTTTGAAAAATGATTTAGGCCTTTGTTGGATCAATTAAGCCTTTTAAGATAGCCATTGTTTATATCCTTAGTCACCCTTTTAAGCCTTACTAAGAACCATTTATATCTTTAAGCCCCATTTTTAGCCTAACCAATAAACATTATCTTTACCCTTACACCTTTAGCTTGTATAAAAAAATAAAATCATGTTCTACGCTATAGAGCAAGGTGAAATATAATGCATCCTACTTCATCACATCTATTAAAAAAATTCATAATTACCTCTAAACAAAAAGAATAAAATTAAAAATAAGTTTAGGGGTATTGTAAGGCTAAAAGAATAAAAATAAAAAAGGAAAGAGAATAAAGTGAACAATAAATGTGGAATAAAAGAATGAAAAGAATTGTAAGATATGGTGCCCAAAAATATCAAATGAAAGCTCAATTAAAATTAAATGTTGCATGATGAATAAAAAGAGAGCTAAGGTGAAAAAAAGAAGCTAAATATATCCATTTATCTATCTCCACCTATGCCTTGCACTACAAGCATGTCAAGCCTTGTTGATCTTTAGCTAAATGCATATTTATATTAGTGGAGAAGAGTGTGAAAAATAGACTTATGAAACATGTTCTAAGATTTAGTTGTTTAGTATGCTCATATAAGTCATATTCATGAGTGCATTGGATGACATTATGGGCAACACATATGAATTACTTTGTCAAAAACCTTGCATATCCTTATATTAATGGAATGTTCAATGATGGATATGTAAACTTCCTTGTCATGGAATTGTACGTCTTTTAAGAGGGATAGCTTTTACTAAACATGCATGCATTAGTAGATATATATAAATGAATGTCCTAACATTATCTTTGTAGTAAGATAGACTTAGCTTTGCTAGAGGGTATGCAAAGACTTAAATCTTATTTTCCTTATTATGTGTTAAAACATAATGAATAAGCTTAATTTATGCTTAATATGGATATGTAAGTGAAAAGATATCAAACGGACCAAAAATATGCAAAAATGTGTACAAATATACAGAATTACAAATTCAATCAATCGACCAAGAACTAGATCAATCGAATTTTTATAAATAGATTAATCGAAAAAGAATTGGATTGATTGAAGGGTCATTACTCGATTGATAGAGAATAGGCTCGATCGATCAAGTGGCAAGGATTAAAACACATCAGTACCAAATTAAATCCCAACTTTTATTCTCAGCCCTTGGATCAAAGTAATATGAGTCCTAATCTAATGAGGATCAATTTCGACCCATTTAAAGCACCATAGGGAAGTCATAAACAACACAAAATTAAGATTACAAACCATAACATCTGTGAAGAAGAGAAAAGAGGAGAAAAAGTTCAAAAGGCGATTAAAGAAGTGTATATCTTATTCTTCTCCTTACTTTATCAATTGTATTATCTTTCTTTATGAAAAATATGAACTTTAAGAACATAATTAAGTCTAGTTAATTAATTGATCTCGGGGTCTTATGAACCCAATTTTCTACATGTGATAATATAATATTTTATCCCAATTGTTACTACAATTCAATTATATAATTTAATATGATTTTTATGTTATTAATTGTTTGGCCAACAATTGATCTATAAAGACAATTAAATAGATTTGAGAGAATTATTTAATTATTTGTCTTGATTAAATGACATGTATAGTTTCTAGGAAAAGATGTATGATTCTTATGTATATGATCTATAATTGATTAACATAATGAGTAGTATGCAATCTAATTAAGATGAGAGTGTAATTAGGTTAATTATTATATTGTGTGTAGTGTACTTGAGAGAGGAATATAAACTAGGTTAGATTTAATTGATCATAAATTGATTGATAATTATATGGTGGAGAATTTCAGTGATTCACATGTTAAGAAATTAGGGAATTAAATATTCCTAGATTTTTTTCTCATATATCTTCGTAATTGTTGAGTCTTGCAATTTATAATTAATTTTCATTTATTTTTTTAGTTTTGCTAATTTTTTATTGTCTAAATAGCATTCATAATAGTTATATTATACTCGGCTATAAGTTACACAATCTTTTGTAGAATCAAAATCCATACTTAGGTACATTATATTACTTGCATGACCCGTATACTTGTGGATTGCATCATGTTGATCAAGTTTTTGGCATCGTTGTTAGGGGTTTAGTACTTCAATAACGGTTATTACTATACTAGTTTAGAGATTTTAGCTTTTGTTTTAATGTTTATGTTGTATGCCCAAGTTAACATATGAAAATCTTGTTCCTTTTGAATCGGAAATAGAGATAACTTTACTTTACTTAAGAAAGGAATGGTTAAGAGTAAGTAAATCGGGTGTTATGGCAGGATAAAGGGATCAACAAGCTATTTTGGTTCTTAAACCTTTAATGGATTTTGTAGTCCAATAAGTAGATGAATCCCAATAGACTAGGCATTAATACTAAAAACATCAAATTTAAGCCAACAGTCATTCAAATGGTACAAGTAAACAAGTTTGGAGGTGTAGTTGACGATGATCCAAATCTTCAATTAGCTTCATTCTTGAAAATATGTGATACAATAAAGATGAATGGTGTACCAGAGCTCTCTATTTAACTTTTCATTTTTTATGTTTAGTTTATACCCAATTTAGATTATGTGATCACAAATAAAAGACAAGAAATAGGAGATTTTTTAGATCAAGTGACATAAAATTCATTGCTGTAATTCAAGAAATACTGTGAAAATCAATATCTCTTCTGCGCAACAGAACACATCCATCGATCTATCTTTTGGGTATTAATCTTATTCGTATTTTATTTCAAATTAGTACATAAAAAAAAATTATGTTTCGTAATTTCTCCAACATTTTATTTCTTGAATTTTTTATAAATGATTTACTGATAATTTATTGTTTTGAGCATGTCTGGTTGATTGTTAATAAGATTTTAGTTATGTTGATATATTTGGGTCAATTATTTAGGTGAGTACTTTTAATTATTATTAAAAATAGATTATTTTCTATTTCAATAGTTTTACAAAGTTTATTATTAAGAAATATATTGGTGACATATTTTTCGTAATAAATTAAAAATTAAAAAATTAGGTTTTAGATGCATGAATCTAAATTTTATTTAAACAGCTTGAATAGAAGTTTAAATTAGTAATCTAATCGAAGGTATGGAGTTAGATGATTTATTAATTCCTTAAACAATAGGCATAATTTAATTAAATTAACTGACAAACCAATTGAAGGTGTTAAGTGATTTAATTAATAACGATTAGTGGCCCAACGGAAGGTATTATTCATACATATGAGATGAATTAATTATCTGAATATATATTTCATTAACTAATTAATTATATCAAGCATAGTTAACAAGCTAAATTTTCGAATAATTCTTCATTGATTGTCTACTACATATATGTTTGTAATTTATGTGAAACAATCTATCTCTTATATTTTTATTATTTTTTACATTAGATTAATATTTTCAAAACCAAGATATTATAATATAATGTTTAGGTTTATATTTTGTGTTTGTTTTTAAAAGATCTGTTGAATTATTTAAAACATGTACTTTACCGTTTGACCGATCTTGAGAGTATATTTATCGTTTTTTACAAGTGATTCACGCATTTACAAGCTTATTATAAATTTACAAAATTTGACAATTAAATTTTTGTGTAACAAGTTTTTGGTACCATTATCTCAAAAAATGTTGCTCAAAATATAGGCAACTTGTTTGCAAAACATGGGTTCAAGGAAAGAATTTTTAAGTTGACATATCAGTGTTAGCTCGAATTGGAATTTGAGAACTATTGGAGCAGCAAGATGATTGAGGAATGGAATACTGGTGAAAATAAGTGGTTAAAAAGGTTGTACGAGCGTTGTGGTAAATGGCGTCCTGCTTTTACTAATGATACATTTTCAGCAGGTATTCGATCTTCTCAAAGTAGTGAAAGTACAAATAGTGTCTTCCAGCATATGACGAATAAATCGATGAATCTCATTGAATTTATTCATCAATATTGAAGATACTGCAACTAAATGGCGAAACACGGAAGAGTCAAATGATTTCACTTATGCCAATGGTAGAGTGAAGATTTTTGTGCGTAATAAGTGTATTTTAAAGCAAGATGAAAGAGCTTTCACACTTGAAATCTTCAGAAAATTCAAGAGAAAATTTCAAGATGAGTTTTACCAAGCTCAAGGTGAAGAAGTTATTAGTACCAATTAAAATCCACGGTTACTTGTCTACAATATAAGAGTCCAAGGTGGTGAGACATTGCATATTGTTGAACTTAAAAGTTTAGATCCAATAATTACTTGTAGTTCTCACTTTGTTTGAATCTATGGATTGATTATGTGACCATGCATTGTTTGTTTTAAATTACAATGTCATTCTACAAAGTCCTAAAAGATACATTATGAATAGGTGGACAAAGAGGCCAAAAGAGGGATTTGAGTCGGAGAATAATTATAAACCGTGTTAAAATAATGGTGAATCATCAAAAGTAATTCGCCTGAATAAACTAATGCATAAAGCTTTTAGTATTATGAATTTGGGCACAAACGAGGAACAAAGTATGCAAATTGCAAATGGAGGTCTAGATCAAATTTTGCAAGAATTGAAAGGCTAGAGACTAAAAGTTTGATGTTACTTTGACTAGCCTATAATTAATGTAGAAAATGATGAAGATTTATCTAATACATTAAGCAAGAAGCCTGTGTTGAATCCTCTGATACAAGCTAATTCTATTCATCCTCATCAAAATAGCACCAAACGCACAGAGCGCATGGACATGTGCGAAGGATAGTGATAAGTGCTCAAAAAGTACTAAAATAACCATGATTTTATGCACATTAATTGATTAAAAATATATATATTTATATGTTTTATCATATATTTATATAAATTTGTCTTTTTCGAAATCACGGGTATTTTTATTGTTTTTCGGGTATTTTGGCTTAAAAACACAACTTAAAGACTCAAAGAGGAATACGTGAAGCAATACATCACAAATATATTAATAAATAAATGGAGAAAGGTCAACAAATATGGATAAATGGGACAAAATGGGTCAAAAATGTCAAAAATGTCAAAAAGGAGAAAATCAGCCGCAGCGGCCCAGTGCCCAGCCACACGCAGCGCATGCCCTTCCGCGCGCGCGAGCGCGCGCCGACACCCATTTCGCCCCATTTTTCACGTGCAGCCGCCCCACGTCATGCTGACGTCAGCAATCACTAATCCGCGTTTTTATATTTTTTTAACATTTTTTCCTCTACTTTTTCTCTCCATCCTTACCTATAAATACCCCCTTCTCTTCACTTCTAAACACACCTTCAAAACACACTTCTCTCTTATTTCTTTCTCTCTTTCCTTAGATTTTTAGTTTTTTTAGTTTTTCTTAGTTTTTAGTTAATTTCTCTTAGTTTTAGAGTTCTTCCCTTTTTGGGAAGAACTAGTTATTTTTTTGTAATTTTTTAGCTTTTTGATTCAATAAATGGGAGTGCAAATTCCGCTTGGAGGTTTTCCAGCAACGGGAATAGTGTCGAAATTCTGTAAGGATTTTATTTTCTTTACAGTTATTTTTATGCTTTATTCTTACATGTTATATTTAATTTGTTTGTGATTAAATTTAACTGTGCTGGCTGTTTATAAACATGATGTAATAATAACGTTATTATACTTGCGAAATGTTAAATAGGCTAAATTCTCTAAAATGAATTGATTTTGTTTTTATTCAAGATTTTATATTAAGAATGTTAGAGAGAAATATATTATTTTTCATTACAAACTTAAACCTGAAAATTAGATTTTAAGGTTTAGTTATCCGGTCTGATTTAGTGTAGTGCTCTTTTATTTGTTGGTACAATCGCCCGGTAGTTAGAGTGAAGCTCTATTTCAAAAGTTTTTATAAGAATTATTATCTGAAAATGTATTGACGACATGTTTTCAGTAGTGGTTTTAAAACTTGAAAGTTAGTACTCGGATAACTAAATTCTTAGGTTTAATTTGGACACCTTGAATAAAGTTTAAACTGTCTAACCCCACCAAAGGTGGCATTTAAATGGTTCATTTTCAATCTCTTAGAAAAAGGAATTAATTTAATTAAGCATATTAGTTATCAACCCCACCCATAGGTGTTAATTGATTTGTTTAGTTAACAAAGAATATCTAACCCCACCAAAGGTGGTATTCATACAAAAAAGGGAGAATCAATAAATATCAATTCATATCTTTAATAACCTAAATAATATGAGCAAGCATAATTAACTTAGTTATTATATCCATAAATACTCCGCCATTATAAATGATAAAATTTGCATGAATGTTTATTGAATCTATGTTTATTTTTATGTAAGTAGATTAAAAACACAAAACCCCAAAATATCGTGACAAGATGTTTAGGATTTAATTTCGTTTTTAAAAGTTTGAATAATAAATTAAAAACCACACACATTCCTTCCTTAGATCGACCTTGGGAGTATACTTATCATTTTCTTCGAAATAATTCGTGCACTTGCGAGAGTTTTATAAATATTAAAACCAAAGTATTGGCAAGAATCGGTGATGCCAGTTTTCGTTCATCAGATAGACGCAGGGAAGGCGCAAATTCGGTTAGGAAAACAGAAGGGGATCATAGAATAAATTAGGGCTAGGAATTCTGTTAGGGATGTCATAAATCAGTTAGGAATTGTTCTCCAATTTGGTTCCTGTAAGGCTATATATAAAGCCACTTAGAATTTAGAAGGATTATCGAGAATCTTATACAAATTCAGCTTATCTTCTGGCTCTTCTTCTTCCTTTATCTTCTTCTCTGCAATTTTATTATATCAGAGGTATCAAAGTCGTTTGACCATGGATACTCGGGGAAATCTAATATGGAATTTCGTACTGAGGTTGTGGAAACCCTCAGCACTGTGCTCTCTCAGTTACAGGCAATACGAGCAACCCAGAACGCTCTAGAAGTTAACCCCTTCGCACGAGAAGGAACTCTGCTACCTCACCCTCACACTTCACGATCGACTATAGACAACCCCCACCCTAACTTGAAACTTTCATTTCCCATATTTTCTCGTAGAGATCCAACTGGATGGATCTATAGAGCTGAGCAATATTTTGAGTTTACTAATGTTAGCCTTGATCAACAGGTGTAACTCGCGTCCATCCATCTAGAAGGTATTACGTTACAATGGAATCGTTGGTTGACCAAGTTTTGTGGACCTCTCACTTGGGTGGAATTCACCAATGATGTTCAACTCAAATTTGGACCAACAGATTACGAAGATCCCTCAGAAGCTCTAACTCGCATAAAGCATACCACCAGTGTAGTAACAAACCAAAAAGCGTTTGAAAGATTGTCACACATAGTGGATGGACTACTAGAAGCATTCCTAATAGGGTGCTTTATAGCTAGATTAAAAGATGAAGTTCTCCTTGATATGAAGATCAAGCAGCCTAAAACACTGGCTGAGGCTATTGGGTTAGTGAGGCTTATTGAAGAGAGAAATCTATTGCAGAGGAAATCTACCCAGAATCCATGTTATCAGTCTTATACAAGCAATCCCAAACAAACAAACCACTCCCACGTTGGTATGCTAGGATCCCCACCTATGCAGCGTTCCACTCCACTTGAACCAGTAAATTTTAAAAGAATAACTAATCAGGAGGCACGAGAACGGAGGGATAAGGGCTTGTGCTATTACTGTGATGAGACGTTTGTAGCAGGTCACCGTTGCGGGCGACCCCAAATGTTTATGATAGAGGAATTGTTTCAAAACCCGATAGAAACCCCAGAAGAAGAGTACCCTGACCAAGGATCTCAGGAGCTGGTGCCAGAAATCTCGTTTCACGCAATAATAGGTACAAATCATCCTCAAGCACTTACAGTCATAGGAAATCTAAGAAATAATAGGGTACTAGTTTTGATAGATGGGGGCAGTACACATAATTTCATTGATCAAACCTTGGTTTCCCAGTTTGGCTTCACTTTCACTAAGAATCAAAAATGGAAGTTATGATAGCCAATCGTGAAAAGATTGAATGCGTGGGGCAATGCAAATGCCTTACTCTTTCTATTCAAGGGTATTTGGTCTCAATAGATTATTTTGTGCTACCAGTAGCTACATGCCAGGTAGTGCTCGGGGTTCAATGGCTTGAAACCCTAGGTCCAATAGAAATGGATTATAAAAAGCTCACCCTCAGCTTCAAGATAGGGGGAGTCACTCATACATTCCAACGCTTACAAAGAACCAATAGTGCCATCCTAACCAACAAGGAATGCGGTGAGCTGCAGCATATAGGGTTGTTCCTTCAGATTTTGCCCATAAAGGTTCAAGACCCACAGGAGGATGTTTCCCTATTTCCAGAAATGAGACAATTATTAACAGAGTTCTTGTTGTCTCTTTTAGGAGAACATAAAACATGCAAGCATATACGGTCACAAGTAATCAAATTTGATAAGTAAGTTATCGTTCCCACAGAGATTTGTTACTACAGTTTGTTGAGTACTAAAATTATCTCTCTTTGATTTTATCCAAAACAATCGTTAATTAGAAGGCGTTAACTAAAAAGTTGTATAACAAAATAAAAGAAATCTAGGATTGCAGTTTTTCATCAAATTAATCCACTCGAATCATGTTATTTTCTTTTGATTTATATTTTTTTAGTACATTTAATTTGTCAACCGAAAACTTCTAATTTTATCCATACATCTCTTCCGAGTTCCGTATAAACATACCTCGTTAAATTAATTCACTATATTCCTATGAGAATTAAATTCACCAAGATTCATTACCTTCTAAGTTATCGAATGGCCACACATACACTTGTCAGAACATTATTGGCTGCAAGATAAAGTGGGACATGTGGCAGCTTGTGATTCATAGAATAACCGGGCGCACGTGGATCGACCGCACGGGAAAAGAGGCGCGCGAACGTGGGGGACAACGGCTGGAACGCGTCAGACACGTGGGTCCCACCCTGCACGCCGGCCTACACAGAAGGTGGGCCCCACTCGTGCACCGAGCCACGTGATAGAAAAAACCGTGCTCCAACTCTCTTTGGTTGGGTTTGAATGACACGCGCACATCCTAACCGTTTACTCTTTGAACTGACAGCTCCCATGGCGCGCGAAATTCTCTCTCCTGTGCATAAAATTCAAATTTAATTAATTGCATTTTGACCCACAAATTTAATTCAAATTATATTCTAAACTTTCTTTAGTTAAAATTAAGCCTTTTTCTAATTTAAATTAAATTTTAAACTTTTAATAATTAAAATTAAGCCCGATTTTAATTTAAATTATATTTTTGACTTTTATAAATTGCAATTAAAGCACTCATTTATTTGAAATTATATTTTTGGACATAAATTTGCAATTAAATACGTTTTCGATTCAAATTAATTAATTTTCTTAAAAATATATTCCTTAAAAAATAAACAGTAAATACTAATTTATTAAACTAAAATTAACTAAAAATGTGAAAAAAATAGCAATTATAATTAATAAAATAGATGAAAATAACTATATAAAATACAGTTATCCGTTCTCTCATATATTTGAACTACCCTCAAATTTGCTTCTAAAAAGACAACAAGATCATCGTATCCCTCTGAAGCCAAGAGTAGGGCCAATTAATGTCACACCCTACCGTTACCCCTATTATCAAAAGGCAGAGATTGAGAAGATGGTTAAGGAACTTCTTCAGTCTGGGCTAATCAGGTATAACAGTAGCCCATTTTCTTCACCAATTTTGTTGGTAAAAAAAATTGACAGCAACAGGAGATTTTGTGTAGACTATTGAGCTTTGAATGATAGCACAGTTAAGGACAAGTACCCCATCCCTGTGATTGATGAGCTGCGAGATGAGCTCCATGGGGCTTATGTTTTCTCCAAGATAGATCTGCGATCAGGGTATCACCAGAAAAGAGTTTATCATGAGGATATCCCTAAGACAGCCTTTAGGACCTATGAAGGCCATTATGAATTCTTAGTAATGCCTTTTGGCCTCACTAATGCCCCAGCTACTTTCCAAGGTCTCATGAATGATCTTTTCAAACCTTACCTTTGAAAGTTCATTCTGGTATTCTTTGATGACATCTTGATATACTCTCATTCAAGGGGTGATCACTTGGTGCATGTGAGAGTAGCCCTTCAGCTTTTACCAAATAATAGCATGTATGCCAAGGAAACCAAATTCCAATTCGGGGTAAAGCAAATAGAATATATGGGCCATGTGGTCTTAGATCAAGGGGTCTCTATGAATCCCTCAAAGATCTAACCTGTTAAGGAATGGCTAACCCCAACCACATGTAAAGGAGTCAGAGGCTTCCTGGGATTACCTGGCTATTACAGAAACTTTGTGTGTAATTTTGGTAGTTTGGTAGCTCCCTTAACTCGTCTCTTCAGCAAGGAAGGGTTTAACTGGAATGCATATGCTGAAGACTCATTTAAACAGCTAAAGAAGGCCCTAACAACACCACCAGTTTTGAGCCTTCCTAATTTTTCCCAATGATTTGTAATTAAATGTGATGTCAGTGGCATCGGGTTGGGGGCTATCCTTACTCAAGCAAGAAGACCAATAGCTTACTTCAGCCAAGCTCTCAAGGGTTCAACATTGGCTTTATCAACATATGAGAAAGAAATGTTAGCTATCATTAAAGCTATATGGGTGTGGCACCCTTACCTGTTAGGAAAACCATTCATCATCCTCACTGATCAGAAAAGCCATAAATATTTACTAGAGAAATACATTACCACCCCAGCACAGACATGATGGTTACCTAAGCTACTTGGCTATGATTATAAAATTGAGTACACACATGGGAAGGAAAACCAAGGAGCTGATTCTCTTTCACGAGTAGTGGAGTTCTTTTTTTAAGTATATCTGAGCCACAGAGGAACTGGTGGCCAACACTACAAAAGGAAGTTCAGCAGGATTCCTTCTACACAGACCTGATAGCCAAGTTTACTCCTGCAAAGGCCTATAAGTTGTTACAACGAGATGGGGTCTCATTTAAAGACAACAAGGTATATGTGAGCCCTAAATCATCCCTTATACCTCATATCATAGCTTATTGTCACTCCACACCAATGGGGGGACACTTTGGGTTTCACAAAACCCACTCTCACATAAAAATAGCTTCACCTGGCCCAAACTACGCCAAATGTTGAAGAAATTCTTCAAAGAGTGTGAGATTTTCCAAAGGTTAAAAACAGAGACTATGAGACTAATAGGGTTGCTTCAACCACTTTCCATACCTGAGAAGATTTGGGCTGATATCTCAATGGATTTTATGGAAGGAATACCAGCTTCAAAAGGACATATAGTTATAATGGTAATTGTGGACCACTTGAGTAAATATGCTCATTTCATTCCTATGAAACAACCATTTTCAGCCCCCACTATGGCCAAGACATTTATGTCCAACATCTTGCACCAAATGGTATATGTACTTCTATTATCAGTGACCATGATAAGGTGTTTATTAGTTCCTTCTGGCAAGAGTTGTTTCATTTACAAGGAACCCAATTGTGCATGAGCTCCAGCTACCACCCTTAGACATATGGACAGACTGAGGTAACCAACTGCACACTAGAATAGTATATGCACAGCTTCACTGGGGATCAACCACGCAAATGGATTGAGTGGATTCCTTGGGCTGAATACAACTACAACACTTCCATCCACTCCACAACACAGATGACTCCCTTTGAAGCAGTTTACGACATTCCACCTCCACACTTATTAACATTTGTTCCCAAAATTGCTCAAGTGTCAGTTGTGGATGAGCATTTACATACTAGAGATCACCTGTTACGAGAATTAAGGCACAATCTGCTACAAGCTCAGAACCGGATGAAATTCCAAGCTGATAGACATCGACGAGAGGTCATCTTCAATGAGGGAGATTATGTATACCTGAGGCTCCAACCCTATAGACAAACTTCAGTAGCCTTTAGCTCATCAAGAAAATTAGCTCCTCATTTTTTGGCCCATATAGAATCATCGCTCGAATAGGACCAGTGGCTTACAAGCTGGCACTACCTCCCACTTCACAAATACATGATGTATTTCATGTAAGCATGCTAAGGAAACACAAAGGGGAAATTCCATCAAGCTCAAGCCAACCTCCTCCAGTCTCTGAATAAGCAACAATTCTTCCTCAGCCGGAAACCATTCTCAACCGTCATGTGACCTAAAAAGGAAAATATTGACCCAAGTTAGAAATTTTGGTTAAATGGAAGGACATTCCAACCGAAGAAGCTACTTGGGAAAATGAGTGGCGATTTTTGAAATCATACCCGAACTTCATCCTTGAGGACAAGGATTCTCCTAGGGAGGGAGGAATGATACGAGCTAATTCTGTTCATCCTCATCAGACCAGCACCTGACGCACAAAGCACATGGATGCGCGCAGAGGATAGGCACAGGGAAGGCACGAATTTGGTTTGGAAAACAAAAGGGGACCATAGAATCAATTAGGGTTAGGAATTTTGTTAGGGATGTCAAAAATCAGTTAGGAATTGTTCTCCAATTTGGTTCCTATAAGGCTATATATAAAGCCACTTAGAATTCAGAAGGATTATCGAGAATCTTATATAAATTCAGCTCCTCCTCTGGCTCTTCTTCTTCCTTTATCTTCTTCTCTACAATTTTATTGTATCATCCTCCAAAGCACGAACAAAAGGAATGCCATCCACTAGGGTTAAGGGGGCTTTAGAAAAGTGGAAAAGAAATGCCAGCAATGAGATGATGAGTATACCATTATAACCTATTCAGCATAGTAAGAATTTTTACTTTTTTTTCCTTTATAGAATTTTTTGTTATGTGATGGTGTTGTGTATATTTATCTATTTTTTTATGCATTTGATTTTTTTATTTTTATTTTTATTTTGTAGGCCAAGCAATGCACCCAAATAGTCCAAAGTTTTATGTCCCCACAGCTTGAGAATCTTCCAAAAACTATCCATGTTATATAACGTTTCTTTATTGTGCAATGTTTTAGATTTTCTTGTGCATGTTAGCTTGCAAACTATTAACATTTTAATTGGTTTCTTCTAAATGTTTGGTAACTCGTGCTTTGTTTATGCAAAAATGCAACCATGTAATGCCCTTTTTTAATTTACACATCGGTTACAAATATGATAAATCTAATAATATTAGTGATACATCGCACGGTAAAATGCTTCTAATTATTTTAAATTATAATTTGCTTGATTTGCAGATGGTTAGCAAACTCAAGTATTGCACTAACAAATATGCAGCCAACTAGTTTATCGTATGCATTCATGACTCAGGTAAAAATTTATTTTTTCTTTGTCAACTCAGGTTTAAATTTGATTGCTTTGAATTTTATTTCTTAATAATATCATTTTATTAATTTTAAATTGATTATAGGCTTCAGCCACCCTAAACAATTCAACAAATGTCTAAATTTTACATTTTCTTTAGCTAAACTTCCAATCATTTTGATATATTTCAAATGTAATTATTTTATTTGTATATTGTTAATGCACAGATAATAAAAGAAGTAACAAAATTATCAAAATTAATGCTTAAGTTGAATCGCAAAATAAGTTATTATTTGTAAGATGTTTCTTGGTTATGTCCTAATTATGCATGCAGTTCTCAGTTCTGTCGTTTCCTGGAAAACAAAAACCCAAAATCTGACTCTGTTTTGAAAGTATATTGTACTGTAAAAGACAATAATAATACACCTCTATTAAAATTAGATTGTTTGGAATCAAAAAACAAAAAAACAAAAACATTAGTAAATAATTTTTTGTGTGTGTAGATAGAGCTATGTCAATTATTGAGGCCACTGTCTAGGTTCATAAAAATAACATTGAGGGAAATGTGAGTAGAGAGAGACTTGTTCTAACAACCTGAGTCTTCTCTAACTAGTTTAAAAATTAATTTTTAATAATAAAAAATAAAGTGCCACCTCACGCGCACACACTCGATCAGACGGATGAACGAAAGGAGCGGTATGCGTGTGTGTGGTAAGCTAACAATTGCCTGTCTCTTCACCTTTCTAAAAAACTAAATCCTGCTTTGAGGCCCAAACCCATATCTTAATTTAATGCCTTATAAACACCTTTAAAGAATGAAAAAAACAATGTGGGATAAGTTAAGGAGGTAAACTCATATGGAGATTTTCAAAATTCACACTATTATTTCCAACAATTCCTCACTTGAATTTTTTTTTTAAATATTTTTTATCGAGCAACCAATCAAAATATAAGATTGTGCATAAGCAAAATGTGTCTATTGACTTGAACCTTTACATAGTGAAGATGTTTTAGAATATACTAGAGTAACTCATAGTTTTGAACTCTAGCTCTAACAACATCACATGCACAAGCTTTCCAAGGCATAGTTCAAAAAGCCTTTGCATTATGGTCATGCACGTCTATCTCAATATAGTGAATGCTCTAGCAAGTTTTGTCCAAAATTCCATAGGAAGTGACCACACTTCCAGATTCACATAGGTGAGTCTATCAAGAGTGCTCTTGTAGCTACATACTCCACTCCACATATATTATAGAAGTCATTAAGAGTTAATACTTAACTCAACCTTTAGGATTCAACCTTCTAATAATATGAAATAGAACTTAAAATAGCAAGATTCATATCGTATCACTTTATGACATGTTATTACACACTAAACTTATTTCTTGGGATCTTCACTCTATAAGTTGGGTCACTATCATTAGTGACTCATAAATCTAAAGGCTTTAGTTCCATTCCTTTCAAGGTTTTGAAAACCTTTTCTCTAACAAGTCATTTCGTCAAAGGATTAGCCAAGTTATCATCAGTACATATATGATAAAATTCTTACAGCTCTTGTAGAGAGAAATTTTCTAATAGTACTATGGTTACGACGTATATGTTGTTCCTTGTTGTTATGATAACGGTTTTGAATCTTTACAATATCCATGATATTATCATAGTGGATCAAGATAACTGGAATTAGTCTCTCCTATGGTGCTTCCTTACTAGCAGTAGCTAGTGCTATCATATAAAACTCTATCATAGATTGAGTCAAAATAGTGTGTTTCTTAGACTTTAAAAAAAAAAGATCTACTAGTTATGCTAAATATGTAGTTGCTAGTTGCTTTGGATTCTTCTGGCAGGGTGTTCCAATCATCTTTACTATATCCTTCTAGGATAATAGGAAACCTCTAATAATGTAAGACAACGTTCATAGTCCTTTTTAGGTACCTTATGACCCTTTCAATAGCATTACCATGCCCTATATTACATTTACTAGTAAACCTAAATAGTAATCCCATCACCTAAGCTATGTCAGGAAGCATAATACAAGCTACCAATAATGCTTGCATATTCATTTTGTCTGACAATTCGATGTTCTTGAACAACTTTACAGTATGATCATAAGGATTACATGGAAGTTTGTAGTTAAAGTAATTATATTTCTTTAAAATATTCTCAATGTAATGAGATTGATCTAAAGAAACTACCTTTTCAAACGTAGTAGCCTTTATTCCAAAGATTATACTTGTTTCTCTGAGATTTTTCATATCAAAATTAACACAACAATTTTTTCATATTATTCACAACTTGAATATTTAAACTAAAAATAAGCTAGTCATCCATATACACACATATAATAGTGTAAATATTATTTTCAGACTTATAATAAATATAGGAAAAAAATCAAAAATACCCCTAAGGTTTAAGGAATCTTCAGAAATACCCCCAATATTTCAAATATTTCAGAAATATCCCCGAAAACATAACGGATGTTAAATCTAACATTTATCAAAAATACCCTTAAGGTTTAAATAAATAAATAAATAATTCTAAAAAATGGAAGAAGAAAAAATAAACCAAGAAATAATAGACATAGAAACAGAAGATATTTTAGGATGTTTTTCACAAGAAATGATAATAAGTAAAAAGAAATTTGAAGAAATTCAAAAAGCAAAATTAAATCTTAAAGAAGGAGATGGATTTAAAGACTTATCATTTTTATTAAGAAAATTATTCCCTAGAAAAAATATAATCTATTATAGCATAAGTAATAAAGAAATAAGTATTAAAATTAAATATGCAAAAAGAAGATATAATATACCTTTAATTGATAAAGAAACTATATTAAACAAGTTATCAAAAATTCTTCATAAAGATAAAGAAAAAATTGGATACATCTATTTAGGAGGAATTCAAATAATAGGTTATAAATATGATCCTTTAGAAGGATTAAAAGAAGAACTACCAAGGAGATTAGATTCTTTGATTAATAAATATGAGAAAAGGAAAAATGAGGAACAATCTAAAAATAAAGAGATAATTCCAATTTAATGGATTATAGAAAAGAATTAGAAAGAAAATTCATGGACCCTGAAAATAGAGATATAGGAACATTAGTCAGTTTATTGACATTAACCAATGAAGAAATAGAATAACATTATAATGGAAAACTTTGTACTAACAAAGAAGAGGATGATATGACAATAATTAATGAAACTAATTCTGAACCATAAAACATGACCCCAAAAGGTCATATGAAACCAATTCATTACCAATCCCTTACCAAGAAGGAACATCTGACCCACATAAGGGAGAAAGAAATATGCAAAGATCAAAACATCCTGATACTACGTATATAAGAAGACAACCACATAAAATGGAGGAAGGATTGCATTGGGGAACTAGAGGCAATATTCCACCAGAGTTCAAACTCCATGATAATTATAAATTACTTCTAGATTTAGATTGTATAAGAGATAGGAAAAAAACCATAAATGAATGGTCTAGTGGGATGAGTGTACTCATACAAACTTCTCAAACTACCCAAACAAATCCTTCAACTTGTAGAGTGCTTATAACACATAAAATGACAGGAAATGTAAAAGTTTGGTTTTCAAATTTAACAGATCAGAAACATTTATTAATACAAGAAAATGCTTCCACAGAAATAAATGAAATATACAAAGAATTTATTGGAGAAGATAGAGGAAGGACTATCACTGAATCCAGTGAAAATGAAATCAATGAAGCTAAATGGCATCTAACAAATATGGAAATTTGTAACATGTGTTACATAGATTCTTTTATTTGTGAATAGGAAATGTATTACCATAAGTTACCACCCTCTATACAAACAACTTACAAGGAAAAAAAATTCAAAAATTACCTAGAACATTATATAAAACATTAACAGAAAATTGGGAACAAAGGAATAGAGAAACTATACCAGATACTCTAGAAGGAAGAATAAAAAGTCTTAAAGATTGGATCATTATTAAAATGTCAAGAAAGAAAAGAATATAAACAAATAAGAGGAAATGATAAAATTTGTTATGATATAAGAGATTTTAGAATACCAGGGAAATATAGATGTAATATAAAATCTTATAAACAAAAATATAAATATAAAAAATATATATTCAGAACACAAAATTTCCAAAAATATAAAAAGAGATTCAATAGAGAAAACTACACGAAAAGATATTTTAGAAGAAAGATCTATAAACTTTCTGAAAAAAGGAATTATTGCCCTTTAGGAAAGAAAAAATGCAGATGTTGGACTTATAATGAGGAAGGACAATGCTAATGAATGTCCAAGTAGACTTCAACATAAAAAGAATTTAAAAAGGAATTTCCACAAAAAACAAAAATCTTAGAAGAAGCTTTCAAAATGGAATTAAAACCGATCGAGGAATCTGATATAGATGATACTTACACTATCTATCTATTAGAAGAAACTGAGGAAGAAATAACTGACTCAGAATATGAACACTCAAATCATGAATATTCTTCATAAGAAGATGAATGATTTGTATAGTATTACAAATCCAAATAGTACTTACATTAAAATAGGACTAAAATTTAAAGGTTATAACACTTATCATTTACATGCATATAGATACATGAGCTAGTATGTGTGTAGCCAGTAGATATGTATTTCCAGAAGACAATTGGAAATAAGCACCAAAATATTTAATTGTAAGAATTGCTAATAATACTACAATAAAACTCAATGAGGTATTAAAAAATACTGATATAATGATAGAAGGAGAAAACTTTCACATTCTTACTATATGTCAATAAGAAACATGAGTAGATTTGTTAATAGGAAATAATTTTCTAAACTTATATCAACCTTTCACACAACATTCTGACAAAATAAGTCTCACAACCTTAGAAGGAGATACCATCTATGTTTCTAAAGTAAGAAAAGCTTTAATTGTCTCAAACCCAACTTTTATGCAACAACATAAAAAAGTGAAAACGTGGTGAGATAGAAGACCAACAAAAACCTTATTTAGAAAATATTTCACTAGATATAGAAGAAAAACAAAACTCTTTTCTCAATGAGATACAGGAAGATAAAGCCCTAACATGCATTAGAAGACTATTAAAAAAGTCAGTTTAGAAAATCCTTTGGATCCAAAAATAAATAAATCTAAAACAATAGTCAACATAAAATTAAGAGATCCTAATAAGATCATAAGAGTAAAACCAATGATTTATACTCCAGAAGACATGATTGAATTTGGAAAACAATTCAAGAACTTTTGGAATTAAAAGTCATAATACCAAGTAATTTACCTCACTCTAGCCAACATTCTTAGTTGAAAAAGAAGCAGAGAAAAGAAGAGGAAAAAAGAGAATGGTAATAAACTTTAAAGCACTAAATAAAGAAACTATTGACAATGGATACTTTATTCCAAAAAAGGAAGAACTACTATCATTATGGAAAGAAATACTTCTCGAGTTTTGATTGCAAAATTGGATTTTGGCAAATAAGACTGGATGAATAATCCAAAAAATTAACAGCATTTACTTGCCCCCAAGGACAATTCCAATGGATAGTTATACCATTTGGATTAAAACAAGCTCCATGTATTTTTCAAAGATATATGGATAACATTTTTAAGAAATTACAAGATATTTGTTGTGTTTACATAGATGATATTTTGGTTTTCAATAATGAATTAAATAAACATTATTTGGATATAACAACATACTACAAGAATGTAGAAAAGAAGGCATTGTACTCTTTGAAAAGAAAGCAGTACTTGCTCAACAAAAAATCAAATACTTATGGTTGGAAATTGAAGATGGAAAACATAATCTACAACCCCATATACTAAATAATATTAAAGGTTTTCCTAGTGAATTAAAAGATAAAAACCAATTACAAAGATTTTTAGGATGTTTAACATATGTAGAAGCTTATATCAAGAAACTTGCAGAAATGAGAAAACCATTTGAAGCAAAATTGAAAAAAGATCATATTTGGAAATGGACAGAAGAAGATACCCTGTATATGGATAGAGTAAAAGCAAAGGTAAAACATTTACCAACTTTATATCATCTAGGACAAGATGATAAGATGATAATTGAAATAAATGTTTCACAAGAATATTGGGGAGCAATTTTTAAAGCAAAAGTAGATGACAAAGATGAATATCTTTGTAGATATACATCAGGATCTTTCCAAGGTTTAGAATTAGATTATCATAGTAACAAAAAAGAATATTTAGCTGTTAAAAAGGCTATTAAGAAATTTGCAATATATTTCATAAGCTCTAGATTCATTGTTAGAATAGATAACAAGAATTTTGGTTATTTCTTAAGAACTAATATTGCAGGTGATTACAAATAAGGAAGACTAGTTAGATGGAAACAATGGTTCAACCATTACAATTTTGATATAGAACATATTTTAGGACATAAAATAGCTTAGTTGATGCTCTTATCAGAGAATTAGAACCTCTAAATATTTTATGCTTTCCGGAATGGAAAATCTTGATATCAAAATCAAGATAAAAGAAAAGGAGATAAAGATCCTACAGGAACAACTTGAGTTGCAATATCTCGATAAATCTCTTATGGAGACAAAAAGGAAACATGAAGAACTTAATTGTTCAAAACAACCTCTAGAGACCAGAATCTCAAATGAGGAATCTCCATTAAAAAAGGAAGAACCTAACAGTTCATAAAAAATTTCTAAAACCACAAAGCTCAATTGGGAAAATGAGGCAAAAAAAGAAGAACAAAAAAAAATTTATGTGGTCTATAATGGCCCAAAACTAAGAATTTATAACAACTGGGTAGAAGCTAGCAAATCTATTCTAGGAATTAGTGGAGTAACTCATAGAGCCTTGACCAATAGAATAGAAGCTTAAGGTAGTTATAC
This sequence comes from Hippophae tibetana, assembly GCA_037013495.1. Classification (NCBI taxonomy): domain Eukaryota; kingdom Viridiplantae; phylum Streptophyta; class Magnoliopsida; order Rosales; family Elaeagnaceae; genus Hippophae; species Hippophae tibetana. The sequence continues at coordinate 58,377,301 of CM072803.1, read as the reverse complement.
CAACTACAAAACACCAAAACAAATAACTCTAGAGGAAATAGTAAGAAATTATTCTGTAGCACTACAACAACAACCAACAACTCCAAGCAGATTGACAAATCTTGGAAAAATAGCAAGGTCTTCAGTGCTATTTAGAGAAACATCTCCACCAGAGACATAAAAAATAGTAAAGCATTCAGTACTATTCAGGGAGACATCTCCTAGAACTACTCCAAACATTGAAGATGAAAAAGACCAATACAGAAACCTCAGTAAGCTACAATGGTTGAGTCTCTATAATTTGACCAAAAAATCTACCCAAGAACATATTGAAGATATGAAATTCTATATTACAGACAAGGAATTTCCTATAGGAAATAAATTCAATATATTGGAAGAAGCTGATCCATTTTTTGTGTATAAAGAATTTCATACAAGATTAATAGAAAATATATATCCAGGAATTAATTTAAGTGAATTAAATTATTTCCCAAAAAAATTTAAAAGAGAAATCAAGAATTTTAGAAGAAAAATTAAAGCAGGTGATAAACCTTTTTATCTTAGATTTTTCAGTTCATTAATGGAATGGAATGAGGAAGGAAGTACTAGTCCCTACTACTTCATCAAGATAGGGATCTTCAACACAAACAGAGAGGTTCCCAAACCAATGGCACTTCTAGAAAAGGAATTCAACACAGAAGAACTCTGTGTATTAAGAGGAGAAATGTTAAGCCAAATTTACTATGAACTCAGGAAGAATGACAATTCTACTGAGATTAAAGTAAATTATTCAACTAGTAAAATCATCATCATTTCTCACAGTAGCATGGCTCTGTCAGAAGAATATGATGAAAAAATTACCAAATATGAAACCAATTTTAATTGCAACAACCAAGAAATTGGTCAAGAAACAAGGAAGGTATTCTGCTTCTATGCCAGAAAATCCACCAAAGACCATAGATGCATTCTCTACATCAAATACGGAAAAGATAAAGATGCATCATCATCAACGCCATCAAAGGAACCATCAGTAGAAAATGACAAAGAAAAATAAGAAAAGAAACTATCGGCAGAAGACTACAAAAGAAATAAAGATGTAAACCCCACATCTTAGTCGGCAGCATGTGCCAAGAAAAAAGTAATGGCTATCCTTTAAAGTAGAAAAACTGATGAATTATTAAAGCAAGGGTAAAATAATAATTTTAGTCTTGTAAACAGGGATTCCTTATTCTATAAAAGGAACCCTTATTATTATTTCAAAGGACACACGAATACATAGAAATCTAGAGCTCACTACTCTGAAACACTTAAGCATAGAAAACCTCTCTATCTAGAAATCTCCAAACCAATAATGTTATACCGAGTAACTATGAGCAGCTAAGCACCCCTATCAAGGTTCTTAGTTGGCCTTAAGTTGTAATAATTATTATATTTTGCATAAAATGGAGTTCAATTACTCTTCTTTAGTAAGTCAACTATTGGACACCATTTATGTACGTATGCAGAAGGCTCACCATTACCAGGAAGGCATTGAGGTTTGAGCAAAGCTGATGCATAACAAATGTAACAAAAGAAGACGAACATAAGGGAAGACTGTGGTGGACCCATCAAATTCAGGTATAATAATTATAAATTTAAGCTAGTTAAGAATCTTGAATGTTTAAATATCTACTTACAACAAGACATAATATTGGTAAAACATGAAAATGGAAATTATCTTTAGAAATAAACAACTAATAAATCCCATGGAAATCAAAGATAAAAATCTAATTCTATTAGAAACATTTGATAAAGGTTATCACTATCATTTAAAAGAATATTTTAAAAATGAAGATTATCAAACTTGTCTTGAAAATTTTAAAAGATTTAACACCTTAGTAGATATTTATACATATTATATTAAAGCTATTACAAGCATCATAGACCATGATAACTGTATTTTTTATAGTTATTTTCATCTATTTTATTAATTATATTTGCTATGTTCTTGACATTTTTGGTTAATTTTAGTTAAATAAATTAATATTTACCTTTTATGTGTTAAGAAATACATTTTTAATAAAATTAAATAATTTGAATCGAAACCGTACTTAATTGCAAAATTTATGTCCACAAATATAATTTCAAACAATAGAGTTCTTAATTGCAATTTATAAAAGTTGAAAATATAATTTAAATTTAAATCGGGCTTAATTTTAATTATTAAAAGTTTAAAATTTTAATTTAAATTAGAAAAGAGCTTAATTGTAATTAAAGAAAGTTTAAAATGTAATTTGAATTAAATTTATGGGTCAAAATGCAATTAATTAAAGTTTAATTTTCGCACAGGAGAGAAGAAGTCCACACGCAGTCTCTCACGCGCGAAATGTGGACCATCAGATCAGAGAAGAAACGACTAGGATGCGTGCGTGTTCTTCAAAGCCGACCAAAGCGAATGGGTGCAGGTTTCTCATTCACACCGCTCGGTGCCCGAGTGGGGCCCACCTACCGAATAGGCCGGCGTGTAGGGTGGGACCCACGTGTCTGATGCGTTCCAGCCGTTGTCCCCCCACGTTCGCATGCCTCTTTTCCCGTGCAATCGATCCATATGTGCCCGGTTATTCATTGTTGATATTAATACCAATCAATCTGATTTTAATTAAAAAATATTATTCTTGTTGTTTATTTTTGTTTGTTTAGTTTATTTTTCAATTTTCTCGTAAGTTGAGATTTTGTTTGACACACAAATCTTAATTTACAAAAGGAAAAAAAATTTATTCTTATTGTTGCTTTTTTATCTTATTTTTTCCATTTTCTTGTGAGTTAAGATTTTGTTTCACACACAAATCTTAACTAACAAAAAAAGGAAAAAAAAAATTCTTATTGTTAGTTGTTTAGTTTAATTTAATTTTTTTTCTCGTGAGTTGAGATTTTGTTTGACACACAAATCTTAACTCACAAAAAGAAAAAAAAAACAATTTTTTTATGGTTATTATTGCTTGCTTAATTTATTTTTCAATTTTTTCGTAAGTTGAGATTTTGTTTGACACACAAATCTTAACTAAAAAAAAGAAAAACAAATTGAGAAGTCAAGCTGACGACTATAAATCAAGCGCTTCTTGGGAGGCAACCCATATGTTTTATTTTATTTTATTATTATTATTTTCGCATGTTATATTTTTGTTATGTTGTTATTTTATTTTTCGTAGGTGCAAATTGGAGGTAATGAAGCTATTTTGGATTAACCACTCAAACTAAACCAGGAAGTTTCTTTAAACCCATCTCATATGTTCTTTTAACTTTCACACATTGAGGACAATGTGTATATTAAGTTTGGGGGTGGTAGATATATTGAACTTAATTGAAATATTTTCTGGATGTTCTTGCTTGTGAAATTGTTTTTTGTTTGGTTTATTGAAGATATTTTGCTATGAATAGTGATTTATTTTTATTTTTATTTCTTTGGTTTAAATGATGCATAACTCCTTGAAAATTTTGAATATTGTCTAAGCGATGAATAATTTTTACGTATGTTTCATTTTTACAAGATTAAAATATTTATGATCACTTGTCTTGAATTTTGAGTTGCTATGGTAATTTAGAAAATGTTTATGTGAGTATGGAATTCGATTGATATTTGTGGTGTCACAGTTCTTAGAATTTGTTTGATTTTCGCTTGAGGCAAAATTATAGATAACATTTAACTAAGAAAATGAT